>CM030796.1:42860185-44060185 GCA_018127125.1 Rhododendron griersonianum | reverse complement strand
TCACTCTGTCTTGCATTATTAATAATATACTGAGATGAGATTGGAGGGAGAGTTCCACATTGGTCACCTCAAACCTTTGAAGTAATTTACGAAATAACCCCATTACCTAACTTCAAGCAAGATGACAACTTGCTTACGATGAACCCAATTGTTCTCTTGTTGTAGAACCCAAAATGGAAAGGTAGTCACTAGCACGATGGCAAGGTGCTATTTGTCTCTTGTTTTGATTTTTTCGTTTACTCAAGTGTCCATGTCACTTTACGCGTTCATCAACTAATTCTAATAAACCAATTCAGGATGGTGCTATTTGTTGGTAGGACTAGTGGGAAGTTTGTGCACAACAACGGTGGTTGTGCGCTAAAATGAGACCAACCTCGGGTCGCTTGGTTTGATCGAATTTTTGTACTCGTTATTGAGTAACTCCTGTAAAAATCTGATCAATCGGATATGCATGGTTGTTCAATAGAAGCACATCTTTCTTCCAATTTTATCTCAAAATCTTTACAACGAGTTAAATTTTTCATCACATGTGCCCCCATCGTGTTCCCATCGATTCTCAATCATCCTATTTTTTATCTTGGACAATCAACCCTGTTAGAATATGATAAGCACCCAATAATGTAGTATTTCAATGCTTAAGTCCTCTAGTATGTTGCATTTGTACATATATGTTGTCATTTTTATGCGATATTGCATGTAGGTACGTTTTGGGTGTTTCAGGTGAATCGTGCAAAATAAAGCGCTTTTTGTTGCCATGGATAACCCTCGAGAGCATTCAAGTACCCAAGACCACGTGGCGTTGTGCCACCAAGTCCTAAGAACTGAGAAACGAAGCACCGGAGGGTGCCCGGGATGTTTGAAGGCCAATGGAAAAGCCCAGGCTTGAATTTGCCTCAAAGGAGCTGGGTATCGATACCATGACAATGGGGTATCGATACCACTGGTCCCAAAGGATTCCAGGAGTGGGGGTATCAACATGTCAATAGGTATACCCATCATCTACGGGGGATTTCATTACCAGCTTGGTATCGATACCCTTTTGCTTTAGTATCGATACCAATGGCCCAGAACTAGTCCAGGATAGGGGGTATCGATACCTTTTTGTCCTGGTATTAATACTCAGTGCTTCCGTCCAATTTTTGAGTTGCTTTTTAAACTTTTCATAAATGGAAAGTTTCCATTTATAGGTAGCTTTATGGATAAATGGAAAGTTCCCTTCTCTCTCACCTTAGGTCATTATTTTAAGTTATGCTTTAAGTCTTTTTCTTTCAAGAACTCCATAGCTTTTCTCTCCATCTTTTCAAGTGTATTGTCTTAAAAACTACCTAAGGTATTTGCCGTACGTTATTTTCCCGTTTATCAAAGTTGTAGCTACGGCTTGGATCTTCGTATAAATCAAATTTATTTCCGTTTCTATCGGTTGAATCTAATGTGCATACCGATACTCTGGACTATCAATGAAGGAAGCATGGTAATGTGCACAGAAATTGAATTAGGTCTCTAGGCATGCCCTCTCTGATGCCATTTGGCTTTGATTTGGGGGCATAGTTCCGCTGCAAAACAGGTATAGGGGGCCACTGTTTCAGTGGTATTCTGAGAGCAGCCACTTTGTGCATATTGCCAAAGGTTAGGTCTGTCTCCAATCTTCCCCCGCCCATATCCCCAATGATTGGGGACTACATGGGTTCTATTGTTGTTGTTGTTGTTGTTCTATCGGTTGAATCTCATGTCTCTTTTTAGCTTTATGCCTTGTTCTTTAAGCATGTGTGAGCAGTTCTTAGGTTTGGTCATGGGTGATCTCTATTCCATGACTTAGTAGTTTTAATTAATGGTTTAACTATAACTTGATCATGGTTTAGTGAGAAAAAGACTTAATCTCTTATTTCCGGCCAAACCTTAAAGTTGTTACCCTTTTTGATCATGTGTAGGCCGGAGTTTTAACCTACTTGTTGCACACGGTGCTTGGAGTTTTAACGCTCCTTGTGTTTAAATTAAATGTTTACTAAACGAGTTTAAGTCATTTCCATACCTATTCCATGATTACGCTTGGCTTTAAAGTTGAGTACTTCGGGTTCGCAAGATTGTCTATGTCTTGTCCTTGAGTTGTTAGAAAGAAACAGTTAAAATGGCTAAGTCACGGGTGGTGTAATCCCCTCGACCTTGCTGCCTTTTTATCTAAGTTTAAACTTCATTTCTAGTCTTTTTACAAGAGTATTCCACTTTTCAAAGCAAAATCAACAGTTGGCCGTCTAAACGCCGCAAACCTCACATAAACCCTACAATCCGAACTAACTATATTCAAGCTCCCTGTTATATGATCTCGGTCTTACCGAGTTATTCTGGAAACGACTAGAAAGCCTTATGCTTCGGGCTAAACATCCACGAGTACTATCTTTGGTCATAAGCAGAATACTATTAGGAATATCATGTTACCAAATTTTTTTAGGTTTTATTATTGTATTTTCTTAGGCTTATTAACCTTTTTGGTCCCCAAAGTATCAGAAAAATCTCATTTTGGTCCCCAATAAACACATTGGAGAAATTAAGTCCCCAACGTTATTAAATGTGTACCAATGTAGTCCCCAACCCCTGACGCCGTTACCCCAGACGTCAAAACCAAGGGCATGTTTGTCATTTCTCCTCCGGCGTATTAACCTTTTTGGTCCCCAAAGTATCAGAAAAATCTCATTTTGGTCCCCAATAAACACATTGGAGAAATTGAGTCCCTAACGTTATTAAATGTGTACCAATATAGTCCCCCACCACTCACGCCGTTACCCCAAACGTCAAAACCAGGGGCATGTTTGTCATTTCCCCTCCCCCAACCTCTTTATTCTCCACAGCACCTATTAGGGTTGGAAAAATCAATTGCTCCTTGCGGAGGGAGAGATTCAGACCCCGTTCGGCTAAATAATCCAACTGACTTATTTTATTGTCCTTATTCAAAAAAAATTCGTATTTGTTAGTTTTTCGTCAATTTTTTTTGGGAATTATCGCATCGTCATGACGAGAGGAATCTAAAAAGTAAAAAATTATGATCGAAATTCAATTTTTTTTTGAATAAAGACGAAAAAATTGACTTATTGGCTTATTTTTGTCTTTATTAAAAAAAATTAGGTTTTGATCATAATTTTTTACTTTTTGGATTATTCTTGTCATGACGATGCAATAATCCCAAAAAAAATGATGCAAAACTAAAAAATACAAAAAAAAATTGAATAAGGACAAAAAAATAAGCCAGTTGGCTTATTTAGCCGAACGGGGCCCAGGTTGTTCAGCTAAATAAGCCAAGGGGCTTATTTTTTTGTCCTTATTCAAAAAAAATTCACATTTGTTATAGTTTTTTTTCAATTTTTTGGGGATTATTGCTTCTTCATGACAAGAATAATCTAAAAAGTAAAAAATTACGATCGAAATCTAATTCTTTTGAATAAAGACAAAAATAGCCGAGTCGAGCGCTGTGCCGGCCCTAATTCTTCTAATGAGGTGCACCGATCCGTGGGCCCTGGAGCACGCCGTCACGGCCTGATTTAAAAAGTAAAAAATTACAATTGAAATCTAATTTTTTTGAATAAAGACAAAAATAGCCAGGCCGTGACGGCGTGCTCCTGGGCCCACGGATCGGCGCACCTCATTAGAAGGATTAGGGCCAGCACAGCACCCAACTCGGCTATTTTTGTCTTTATTCAAAAAAATTAGATTTCGATTGTTATTTTTTTTACTTTTTAGATTCCTCTTGTCATGAAGAAGTAATAATTCCCAAAAAATTGACAAAAAACTAACCCATGTGAAATTTTTTTGAATAAAAACAAAAAAATAAGCCAAGTGGCTTATTTAGCCGAACAACCCCTGAATCTCTCCCTCCACGAGGAGCAAGTGACTTTCCCAACCCTAATAAGTGTTGTGGAGAATAAAGAGGTTGGAGGAGGGGAAATGACAAATATGCCCTTGGTTTTGACGTCTGGGGTAACAGTGTGAGGGGTGAGGGACTACATTGGTACACATTTAATAACGTTGGGGACTCAATTTCTCCAATGTGTTTATTGGGGACCAAAATGAGATTTTTGTGATACTTTGGGGATCAAAAAGGTTAATATGCCGAAGGGAAATGACAAACATGCCCCTGGTTTTGACGTTTGGGGTAACGGCGTCAAGGGTGGGGGACTACATTGGTACACATTTAATAACGTTGGGGACTCAATTTCTCCAATGTGTTTATTGGGGACCAAAATGAGATTTTTCTGATATTTTGGGGACCAAAAAGATTAATAAGCCGTATTTCTTAGCTTACTTGAGAGATAGCTGTCCATGCACTATATTTTTCTAATTATTTCTTTTCAACAACTGTTTCAATTTGTTTGGAGCATTAGGATTAGATTTCAAGATATTCATTGGGCACCGACGTGTGTCCCTTTTCTGTTTTGGTATTTAATATTTCCATCAAAAGATTGAAAGTGTTACTAAATGAAAAGTCTACGTACGCCTATTCCTCTCTTTTATCGCTCCCCCTAACGCACTGAATCTCATCGTCCAAAAGTGTTGTGAACGGTTCAGATTTAAAAAAATTCTTCCGAGGAAGAGTTTGTTTAAAATCCAGACAGTTGATTACCAAGACAAAGGGTGAGATTGAGAGAGCTGTGAAACCAGACGGTGGGGTAGCAACGCTGGTTACTAAAATGAAGACAATAGCAATTATTGGACGGCAACGTAATTGTACATTTATGCAACAAGCACCAAAAGTAACGGAGAGCCAAGTTTAGACGTCAAAACCGTAAGTTGGAAAAGGGAAAAATAAAAGGAACGCCGTTGCCGGGGATCGAACCCGGGTCACCCGCGTGACAGGCGGGAATACTTACCACTATACTACAACGACTTCGTTGCTCTGTGAGTGCGCCTGTTCTAATTTAAACAGAGAAAGAGAGCGCGCGGATAGGGCCATGTTTTAGAGAAAGAATGTTAGAGAGAGTCGATCATGATGCGATAGATCTTGAGGTTGGCACCATAGCCGAGTTGCAGTACTGAGGACGGGATTAGAAGTTTGACAGTTTTCATTTTTTCCTTGCATGGGGTTTCTGTCCTTAGTCACATAATCTCACTCGGACACTCTGCTTCCGCTCTCGATTCTCGCTGTACACTCGTAATCTTAATCTTTGCTGTCGTGAACTTTGGTAGTTTGGGATGCTATAGAAAGACGCTCTCTTGATCGCGCTCGTGCTCCTGTTCACGCACACATACGGGCATAATGAGACTTGGGTTTTTGCCCCCCTTACAAAATCAAATTTCAAAGGAATGTGTTTTATGCTTTAATCTGAGTAGGAATGAAAATCTCATGATGCATATTCTATTTCGTTATATAATGTCTGCAGGAGCAGCTGAACAATGATTTTCTGTATTTGTTAGTTCTACTTCATTCAATACAAACATATGAACATAAGTCTTACTTAAAAGACAACAGGAAATAAACAAACTGTGCTCAATTCCTAAGTAGTAGGAGTAATATAGATCATTGTCAATTACAATAAAGAACTCATCTCTCTCTCTCTCTCTCTCTCTCCAACATGCCATTTTAAGAAGCAGGCAATTCATGAACACTTCCGTTTGGAACTGAGCCTGACCCTGCTGTTGGATTTCCACAGTTCTTCACTTAATTTCACCACCAAGATAATTTGTCAGTGCTCTTTTCACCCCAAAACCGCGACGGGGAGGTTTGTTGCTATTGCCATTCAAGGAAGGAGTTCTCTCCCCCCTTGCAGGGCTAACCAGGGGTAGTGCAGGCAAGAACTTGGATGTGGTAAAAGCAGTTTTACGAGGAGTGGCCGAGATGGACACTGAGTATGGGACTGGAATTCTCTTGTGAGCAATCATGTTGGCTGTAGCAAGCTTATGAGAATGCCTTGTTAGGTCATCTACGTATAAGAGGTCATCGATACGTGCCACAATGTTAAATGCCAAGCTTTCCAAGACTCTTGAGTAGCTCTCCAGAATTGATTTACCAACATCCTGAAAAGACAATTGAAAAACTATGTTCACTCTAATGATAATACGATATAGAGGCGAAAGAACGACACTAGGATTTGGATCCAGGGTTTATGTACGGTAGCTAAAGAACAGGAAGGGGGGAAGACTAGAAAAAGTTGGATTTGTTGAATACTCTTTAGTCTTTACATTCCTTTTTCTCTTTCTACGAATTCCTTCACAAATCCAAGATCCAAACACAGTCTAGAAGAAACAAAATTTTGGAAACTTGAACCTTGTACACTGTATCATGCTAAGGATATAGAAAACCATGTTCAAGCAAATGATATGGAGGCGAAACATGAAAGAATGGCAGGATGGCTGTCAGGCTGTGTTTGGATTTTGAGATTCGTGGAGGGATTTGTGAAGCGAAAAGAAAATAAAATGGACTTCGGAAGCTTATTTTTCTGTTATTTTCCATTGCTTTTCCTTCATCCAAGATCCAAACAAAGCTAAAAGAACAAAATATTTCTAGGTACGGGAATTGTACCTTGTTGCACTGAATCTTGCTAGTATCCAAAGTAGTCTGTGTTAGACCAGGGAACCGCTGTTTCAGGCAAAGGAGGAGGCTTTCAGCTCTTGCTACAACCAATCCCCTCTTATCTCCATCAACCATTAGTTCCTTCACCATCTCCCAAGAAGATTTTGCAGCAGAGCGGTTCGTGTTACTGATGAGTTTTGAGTGGAGTCGTCTACGCCAAATGTATATGGATGCCTCCACACGGTCTGCAATCTCCAGAGCAATATGTTCCGTGGAAAGGTCAAGGCAATCAAGCAAGCACTCTGAGGAAAACTGATCTGAAGTGATGTATCGGTATGTAAAGTCCCCTAAACAAGCTCTCCCATTCTAACATCAAGAGGAAGAAATCAATGTAAGATTCCTTTGTGTATTGCTGGATTCAACATGAAAGTATCATGCAAATTTCTGAAACAGATCTAAATGGTGTTTGTCAAAGGTTTTGAGAAGCAGTTTTTGGATTCTAGAGCTTCGAAATCTGTGTGTTTTCCACCACTTCTGCTCCTGGTTGAAAGCAACAATTTTGGTGCTTTTGGATTGTGATTTTAAAAGTCAGCTTTTACCAACCAAAGAGTTCTGACAAGCGAACATTTTTTGGCACCAAAAGCCATTCACACAATTTTAAACACAATCTTCGGAAAGCTCAAGTACAATCTGCATTGATCATAACATGAGATAAAATATAGAGAATGTTTATGGAATTCAAACCTTTGGAAGTGATTCCAAGTATGATTCTGGGACTTCCATTTCAGCTAAAGCCATATCGTTGATAGCCATAGCAGCTTTGAGTATTTGACTTGCACATTCGCGCTTGTGATTTAACTGCTTCCTTGTGCAGTCAGGGAGGCCTCCATGAGGGACACGTGGCACCGGAAGCCACCATTTCTCCTTGTGCCGCTGAATGGGCTTCCTAAACGAGGCTGAGCCATCTGCATCAGGAGCTACAATCCCTTGATCGATGTACCAAAACTCCGTTTTGCTAAAACTATCTAGTATCTCCTGTTATACAAAGGCTTTTTACTTTCAGAAGGATTTTCAAAATAGAGTAGTTGATAAAGTACAATGTAATGCTTGATCTTACAAGGAGCATGTTGTCTAGTTTACGGAGAGCTGGGAGATTGATGAAAATATCTGACCGCGGCCTGCAGGTCATGACCTGAGGAGCAAATGCAAAAACAAAGTCAAGAAGCCAGTAGTCATGGTATGATTTCCACAGAGCCAACTTCTTTAACTAATTTTTCCCAACAGGGTACTTGCCATTTAGCTTGGATTCTCTCCATTTCGTAGAATCAATGTTTATAAAGAAAAAACAACAGCGTCTAATCTTTTATCTCAAATTCAAAAATGGTTGAGAAAGGAAAACTCAGTATGACATGAGAATATGTAGACCGTTGATTTCTGGTCTAAACGATATGTCGCTACCTTAAGCAGTCAAATGGGGAGAATCAAAATCCATGATCATGATAGTAGTAAATTACTTAACCAGATGTCCTAGCAACATGGTTCGTTAAGGTGATCTTCTAACATTAGCAAACTTTAGATGAATGGCTAACTTCTTACATAAATTTTGCGAACTAAACACTTCAACCAGATAGTTATCTAAATGCTTAGAGGTGCGGTTGAAATCTAGTTGGTGTTTAATATCGCATTTATTTCGGGCTAATCAAGTTGCACAGTAAGCATATCTCAGAATGTTAGACTGTTAAGTATACACTTACCTCAAGCTTTCTTCCATCAGGAAATGTTTGCCAAGAAGGTATTAACTCAACAATGTGGTTGGTAACGCAAACAAGCCATTCCATCTCTCTTCGCCACAAAGATTTTTTTCCGGAGGGCAAAGGTTCCAATCTCCAAAGTTGCCCGAATACAGTAGCTACAATTATGGTACAAATACAGTGATAAAGCATAAGCAGAAGACCAAAACGAAGGAATCGCAACAACAAGACTATCGGTCTCAATTTCATTAAGCGATCAAAAACAAAAAGTGTCAATTTCACTAAAAACCAAGTTCAGAGAGAGAGAGAGTCGTACCACATAGATTAGTGATGGCATTTGAAATGGCCAGTGCTGTGGAAACGCCTCCGCCACTCCCTGACATGTCTTCACCAAGCAACAATTTTGCAAACCTCTCCTTCATCAAGTCAACTTCTACTCAATTCAAGTAAGGAAAAGGTCAAATGACAAAAAACCACAGCTTGAAATGTATGAAGTTCAATAAATTGTATTGATGATGTGTATCCGTGTGTGAATCGGAAAAAAGAAAATTGAAAACTCTAGCAAAAAGTGTGACCTCATTAATCCTGTCTGTTTTAATCGCCGAATCAAACGAGGCCTAAGAGTATCTCCATGGTAGCCAATTTGATTGCCAAAGCTGGTATAATTTAGTTGGATATCTAGAAAATTCAACTCCTATAGCTAATTACATCCATTTTCAAATTTTAGATCTGCCAAAGCTAGTGGAGTATAATTTATTTTCTTTTCCTTCCTTTTTGGGCAACCAGACAGGGGTTTTAAAAGCAAAAAACACAAAGGCTAACCTGAAATTTCAGAACCCATTTTCTTCACCTTCGCGTCATCCAAATGTGTCTTCTTTTCGCCTTCGGAAGCCGGGCATTTTCGCACACGGGATTTGCGAATAGGCCAGCCAAAAGGATCCGGCGAAGAACACTCCTTGCCCTTGGCCTCGTCCGCCGAAGAATCCGAGCTCGATTGACGTGAACTGGTGCTGCTATCAGTAACCAATTCGGTACTCGAACAAATTCCTGGGAAAAATTCGAACTCGTCTGAGTTCCTGTTACCCTTCTCAGCTGAGGTTTCCATGTTGTGCTTCAGATCAATTATCCGGGAAAGTCAAGCAGGTTTCTCGAGAAAATCTGGTTGAAACCAAAAGAACTGGGAAAGTAAAAGAGGATAGTTGTGTATATTAGCTGAAGATTCTGGTTTGTTTCAGACGGGGGAGATAAAACTGCTGAGCTTGTGATTTTTGGGACTTGGGTTTGCATTATCATCATCCATTGAGGACTAACTCCGGAAAACAACTTTGGGAGAGAGAGAGAGAGAGAGATTCTTGGTCACACAACGCTGTCTTTTTCTCTCTCTAAAATGCCAATTGAGGAGTGCCAACGTCGTCTTTCCCTCTCTGTGATTTTAAGCCGATTCAAATTCCTCCGGGAAAACCGGGTATGTTCAAAAAATAACATAGAATATGGTAGCGTAATCTAGCCGTAGGGAAGACGTATATATATAAAAACATTCGCGCTACACAATTCAGCACTTTAGATGCCATCGAAACATGGTTCTAATTAGTAACTAATATTAGTGTAGTTAATACCTACGGATTTGTCTCGATTTGAAATGGGTCTCGACTATGAGGGAAAAAAATTAACGGCAGAGCCGTGAATAGTTGTTTACGGAGCCCAATCGCGACGGTTCGGATGTTAATAAAACTTTTCCGGAGAAGAGGTAAAACTTTTTCCCAAAAAAGCTTTATTACAATCCGGACCGTTGCAGTTGTAAACAACTTATTCACGGCTGAGTCGTGAATAAGTTTCTCTCCTTGACTATTGGGTGGGGTGTGGAAAACGGTACATAAAATTCATCAAAAAACAATGGAGACGTACCTTGGAGTCGGAGTCAAACGAGGGTCAAACATAAAACTTGTGTTTACGGATTTTCCAATTTGACCCAAAAATAAGAGAGATTTGCAATTATAACGCTTCACACAATCCAACAGACATATTTATTTAAATTTGTGAACGGCGAGGATAATAGTAACAATACTGGCGAGATCATCTCTAATGCCTGTTTGCACCATATCCGTAATTTCCTATATTCCCCGTCGATCGGGTGACACGTGGCATAATTTATAAAGCCATAATAAGGTTTTTCATAAATTAATTATGAGAAGAGGGTTTGCCCGTCGACTGGTTATTATAGTTTCCGTTGATTGGTTATTATAGTTCCTTACCTTCAGCAATTGAATCACAGGTGTTAAAAGGGAGTGTACTTGGTTCTCCCACGATCAAAGATGTAGTTGTCCCATGATCAAAGAAGTTATTTTCTCATGATTAAAAGGGGCAGTTATCCAGATATGTTCAAATGTCCGTGGAAGTTATTTATCAGAGTTAGATGGAAAAGCTTAACTGCCATTTTGGTGGGAGGATTCAAATTCAAATTGAAGGAGGCCTATTTAAGTACGAATTAGTAGCAGTTTCAAGGACACACACAAACAACGCCAATCAGGCCTTTATCTTTTCTTTTCTAGGAGTAGCTTTTAACTTGTAATCGTTCACACGATAATCTTTATCGTTTGTTCTTCTACTTTGAAGTTTAATAGAGTCCATTTTATTATTCTTCTTCCATAATCCATCCACTTCATTGTTTGTTTCCAAAGAAGTCCTGAAACACGGCAAGGAACCAAATTCCACTTTTCCACAATCACATTCCAGCAACTCGAAACACAGATACCCGTCGATTCTGCCATCGATCCCCGTCGATTGAATCGATCCAGAAAACTTGATAACAATGCCCCGCCATTTTTTCAGCTAAAAACTAGAAAATGGCAGAAACGTCTCAAGAATACCAACGTCGTCTCATTGTTTCGATGAAAAATAGTTTCTTCAGTCGTTCAGTCAAAATTAAAATCATCTTTTGGCCAAGCTGTCGTGAAATAGAATGCCAGGATCTCGCGGACTCATGGAAGATCTTGGACCGGGCAAAACCAAAGTGCCAGAATCTCATCCCAGGGAAGTCCATTACCAAAGTCAGTATGAGATTAGTTCAATTTCTACTGGTAGCAAATTACGTTTCATTGCTCCATTCAATTGGTTCACTGGGATCCGGGGGTGCTGTAGTGCACCCTCATGTAGTGCATGTGTAGGGCGGCACACACCCATCAATCTCATCAATCAACGGTTCACATTAAAAATCAGTTATGACCGATAATAAATGATTCTTATCGGTCATAATTAAAAATCATATCTCAACCATTCATTGTCAAGATCGATAACCCGTGTGCGCCCTATAGGATGCCCTTGCAGGGCCTTGCACTACAGGATTTCCCAATCCGATTCACTGAAACCATTTAGTTGAAGTACTGAAAGATTAATTGTGGTAGTTGTTCTACAATTTAAGGAAATAAATTTAACTGGTGCATACTGTTGATGATGAATTTGATACTTCAACTAACCTATGACCCACATTGTTGAATTTTACATTTATGCTCAGCAAGTGAGAATTAAAAGAACTAGAAACAAACGCCCGACAATTCGTAAATATTCAATGACATTTATGAAGGCGCTGTTGTCTCCTTAGGGGCAGCAGCTTGCAGCAGTGCTCAAATTCTGGGCCCACTCCGGTCTCGCTACGATGATCAGAATCGTTCACTTCGTAGAGCTCATCGAATAGAACAACTATGCAAAAAATTAGCTTAATTGGATATCATTAAGTGCCTGATCGGAACCTTTTTATCTTGAAAAGAATGAATCTGAAACACTGGATCAAATCTACTGTAACCCATGGACCGAGAGTTATATGGGTTCCGATCAGGCACTTAATGAGCTCTACAAAGGACGACCATCGGGTTCCAAGAAAAAGAAAGGGAGATAGCTCTACCACCCGTGATCCTTCAGCTTTCGAGATTGCGGAAAAGACCCGAAACTGTAGTGTTTGCCACCAAATTAGACATAATAGTCGGACTTGCCCACATAAGGATGAAAACACTAGCAGGAGTCCTCATTTTGTCTTGGCTAATCAACATATCAACATAAATATGCTGGAAACACAATGTAAGTTTTTTTTTTTTTTTTGTAGTATATTCCATGAGATTTTTTCCTTGATTAATCGATGCTTTGAACAATTCTTTTTTATTGATATGTGCTTCCAACTACTTCTTGCAGTTGAATGTGAGATCAATACCTCACTGGAACTATAACCGTGGTGGAGTTTGTTTGGTGGATGTGCTGCTATTTGTTTGTGGAGAACCAATTGTAACTTTTTGGTAGGAACTAGTTAGGAAACTGCTAGAACATATAGTATATTGTAAGGATTTTGATTTTCGCGCTCCACTTTTTATTGATGGCACTCCACTTTGTTCATGAAGTTACTAGTAACTTCACGTTAAAAGTGGAACGCCATCAGTAAAGATTGGAGCGCGAAAATCGATTTTCTATTGTAATGTCATCTGCAGTTTTTTTGTTGGACTTTATGAAGATCGAATAATTAGAGATCTCTACTGGGATAGATGATGAATCTTTGTATTGATGAATCTTTGTATGGGTTTTTGGAGTAACATTGTGAGAACTTCTTGTGTTTTTTGGACTTAATCTGGGAATGGTCTTGGATTTCAGAAAAATTCAAGCATCTAATTTGGCCAAGGTTGTTTTAAGATTTGCAGGATTTTAAGGTTGTTTAAATTCTGGGTGTATGGTTTTTTTTTTTTTAACTGGAATCATGCAGTTTTTTTTTTTGTAAGTGAAATTCTGGGTATGATTCTGTAGTGGAATTCTGGTATCACGAGGAAGGGCCAGGCCAATGAAAGCCAGACATGTACAAGAAAGATTAAAGAAAGAATGAATGACTTTCTTCATTAATTTATTGTGAGGATAGTTAAGGTATTTGGCCATTGAAAGATTAAAGAAAGAAGGATACTTTTGTAATTTTACACAATGAGGACAAAAATTGGAGTGCTAAAATCAATCTCCAGAAAGAAATCAGCCCAACTAGGAAACATGAATAATAGAACCTACAAAACATGGTAACAATTCTGAGCCCAGAAATTAACGACCTGAGAACAAACCTTGTATACTACTTTGAAAGGTTCTTTTATACAATGCCATAAAAGTGTGGGGGTTTTTTGTTTCAAACAATGCCATCGGAATGCGGGTTTCACACTAGGTTTTTTTTCCCTCAAAAAGTCATATGAAACTACTACCCTAAATTTTTCTTAGGCATATGATGAATCAGCAAGGTTAGGCTTTGTAAATGGCCAATTTCTCATCTTTTCTATTCTCCTCCCATAGATTTTTTTCAAGGTATATATACTATATACTAATAACATATGATACGATGCGATGCATTAGAAACAAAAGACGAAGACATGACAAAGCGAACCTCTTCTTACCCTTTTTGAAAGAATCATGAGTTAAATCTCTTATAGCTTAATGTAATCAGATAATCACTACCATTATCTTTTATCGAAATCCTTTTCGGCTAGTAAAAAGACATCATAAGTTGTGCTTAACGATTTTCTGCCAATCAAATTGAGAGAAAGGGTCCACCCCAAAACTAAAGGGTACTAACTAATAGCTGAGTCCTCTCCGAACCGCAGGAGATAGTTGCCCATCATACTGCTCACCAACTTCACTTGCCTCTATGGGGGGCTCGTTCCGGGCAGATTCGGATCACTTACAATACATTGGCTCTACGAAGGAAGGGGTTGGGTTAGGAGCGTTTTCAAGACAAATGAACTTTGATAATTATCAACTTCCTTATAATCCTTACACTCGTAGGATTCTCCCTACCGTTTTCTTGCAAGTTGCAAGGCTTTTATGTATCTTCCAAAAATGCAAAGGGCCCATAACGGCTCCTAAATGGTATTTGATAAAAATCGATTGTAACACGTACATTACCCTCTCTAGGATTGGCGAAAATTGCATAAGTCCCACCACAAACTAATTCATTATTACCAAAATAAGTGTTGATTTCGCAGACCCTACACAATTTCCACAAATCACAGAGAAGGTAATGTCAACCCTCTTTAAAGGAGGGTGAACAAAATTATTCTCCGGTAACACCCGATGTAGAAAGGAAAAAACAGAGCATGCTCTGTACCATTTCTAACAAAGGCTGATAGCTCTGTTTGACTTTTGGTATACAAATCGTGTTTCCGTTTTCAAAGTTCCATTACTTCTTCGTCTTCACCTATGTCTATACTTTTCCCACGATTTTCAAAAAACAAAGGGTTATAATTGAATCATAGTGTTTGAAACAGAACATAGAAAGAAAGAGATGGGTTATCTTTTTGATAGATAGAAGGATAAAGTAATCAAAAGTTCCAATAGTACTGGACCCCATGTGATCATTTCCTTTAGATTCAAACGGCAAAGGTTTCTAGTTGTAAAACTGTACCCCTTCTTTGCATGTTTAGGCTCATCACCAAATAAAAATTCAACAGGTCCATATGATGTTTTTTTTTTTTCCCAATCAGTAAGAGAGATCATTAGATTATGTATGAAGTACAAAGTACAAATCACGGGATACTACATTCATTATATGAGGGTCCACGAGATAACCAAGCACAACAACTGAACCAACAGGGTAAATAAGCTCATCAAATGGATCACAATCACTATAAGCCTAATTCAACTACAAGCCCCATTAAGGGAGAAATAACCCCAACCATTACAAAGGAAAGAACATACACATGCAGGTGAAAAGATTCGAACTCCTGAACTCCTAGTGAGATATAAGAGTTCTGACCAATTGAGCTAGCCCCAGTTTGTTCCATATGATGTTTGTTAGTCCTTTTATCTCAAAATTTTGTATGAAGTTTGAGCTAGGAAAATATCTATTCTAATATATAAATGGAGAGCAATAAGTATGGTGTCTATTATTTTTGGGAATTGATATTCGCGCTCCAAGATTTACTGCAGGCGCTCCACCTTTTTGTTTTTACACTATGATGTTGTTTGCAAACAACATCACAGTGTAAAAACAAAATATACTGTGATGTTGCCAGCAACATCACAGTATAAAAACAAAAAGGTGGAGCGCTTGCAGTAAATTTTGGAGCGCGAAAATCAGTTCTCTTATTTTTTTGTCATAGTGTCAATTTTTCATCTTTCCAAAATACCCTCTTACAATCTTTATTCACAAGTTAAATGCCCTTCTTCTTCCATGACTGTGAGGACAAATGTGTCAAGATACCCACCCCCAAAACTGCTGCAATGTAACTGCAATAAATTGCCGTAAATGGTAACTGGTTCTTCTTCGGAATGGGGGATGCTGCCGAGTCGAGAGACTTTGATCGGTACTACAAGCGTTGGGCGGTTTTGGTGGATTCAAATTCAAAGTTCATCCCTCTCACAGTGATGGGGTTTAAATAAAAGAAGAAAAGAAAAAGGAGTTCCAGCTCAAAAGCACACACCCCAAATTCGGCCGACAAATAATAAATACTCCATTTGTATCTCAAGCCCATGGGCCCAGTATACAAGCCACTTGATGGACTTTTACGACTGGACTGAGAATTTTAGTTTGGAAAAATGACGGCCAATGACGTGTTTTGATAATTAATACCCGCCGATGACATTTTCAGCATTAACAAATATTCTTAGCATATCCTTGGTGGGTATTAATTATCAAAACACGTCATGAACCGTCATTTTCCCTTTTAGTTTTCATATCAAGCCCATCAAATTTGTCTACAGTACATCTCAAGCCCATGGGCCCAGTGATACTTTTGGGAAGTGTTTGGGAGCCGTTTTCTTTTCTTTTCTTTTTTTCAGTTCCTGGATTATTATTATTATGAGTCTTTAGATTGTTTGGGAGATTATGACCAAAATTACCCAATATATTCGCTGATCAAAATAATATTACCAATGTAAACCAATTTTTCTTTTGCCCCGTGATACAGAATTAGCATACTCTCGTTAGCATCTTTCCGAATCCCAATATAGGTTATGTCTGTATGTGAGAGGGGGGAAGAGAGAAGGAAAAGAAGGGTGATGGATGAGGAGGTTTTGGTTTTGAGGTTGTGTTGTAGTTAGTGTGGTGTGGCCTGGGACCTAGAATGGTGGTTCTGGAAAACCAAAATGAGAATTGGTACTTGTCAAGATTGAGTGATGAAGTGAGGATGGACAGAATATTTTCGGCGAGAATGGAATGAAATCGGATGAACTCTTCTCTCTCTCCGTAAAGTATTTTTTTTTTTTGGTTGAGAGAGAATGCAGTGAGTGTTAGAAGATGAATAATAACACAACATATATCTAGAAATATGCATAATTAACATGACCAATGAGATGTAGTACTGCGGCATCAACACGCTCATTGAATGTGTCGAATTGTTGAATGTATGTATATGTTTGGAAACCATTTCTTGTTTTGTCTATGGCCTATAGGCATATGTTCATGTGACACCATGTGAACTTACAAAATACAGCGCCACATTTTTAATTTAGGCAAATAGAAGTTAGAGATTGGGGCTAATGCAAATTATTAACGATTATAGAAAAATTATAAGTGAAGTACGTGTTACAAGTCTTACGTAGGTGAACTAACGGGACTTCTATTTTCCTTCCAACTGCACTTTTTTTTTTTTATTGTTTTTATCGAAGTATTCATCTATTAATATTACTATTTCTAATGTCACTTGCTCAAATTCAAATCTACCCGTGTTTATAAAGAATGGTCAATTTGAAAATTCAATTAACGAAGATAAAAAACCGCACATTCTATAGGGTGCCCCTAGGGCACAAGTTTAAGTACATTAATTACATTTTGTTATATTCATCCCAAAATCTATTAATAACCACATTGAGAACACAAATCATTCCATTAAAAAAAGTCCAAGAGTATTTTGACCGACAAAATAAAAATGACCATACATAACTCTTTATCTTCCTGGGGGAAAATCCTTTCAAGAACAAGAGTTCATGTCCTCTCTTTTGTAGTAACTTGTTTCCTTCTGTTACTAGACGAGACTTCTTTATATTCAATGGACTCACAAGAATAGCTTTACTTTTGTGTTGAAATATTACAAGGAAACAAGTTACAGAAGTCCATACTTGCGGATATTTCCATGTTTCCATCGGGAATTTCAAGTACTCGAAGTTTATACTTGAAGATATTGAAATTTCATTTCATTTCGATTTTATCTAACTAGTTTTTAAGAAGTATATAAATGAGGGTTACGATTTGTCATTAGGAAAAAGTATTACTACGAGTCTACGAGTAACATTTATGACTAGTTTAGAAAATAATAATGAAAAGTGATGCTTGGTGAATTGTGAGTACTCATAAACGCAAGTGGAGTGCAGTTGGTACTTCCCTTATACTCTCATGCACAGAGGCATAGTTCGATTCCCGTAAACATCCATCTCCCTCTCTAAATCCCCTAAGATAGAGTATATTAAATTTAACGAACACCCACAAACACATTTTTTATATTTAATTATATTTATTGCACCTAAATTATTGTCCGAACACCCACAGGCACATTTTTTGTATTTAGTTATATTTATTGCACCTAAATTATTTTCATCTATTAGCTGGACCAGACCAAAAAAAACGAAGCCTAATTTGGAAACAAAAAAGATTGCCTGGATGGCTGGATCACCCTAATTTGACGGAAAATTCTCGGAGAGAATGAGTTGGGCCCACAGGCGGTGGGGGTTGGTTAAAAGAGGATAAAAGCTTACCCTTTTTTAACACAACGGAAAGATGGGGGAAAAGGGTACAGAATCAAGGAAAGGAAAAGGCTCCAAAAACCGTCCAATTTACAGGTCTCTCTCTCTCCCCTTCTCTCTCTCTCTCTCTCTCTCTCTCTCTCTCTCTCCACAACTGATCGTTTCCAAATTTCGATTCCCGATCATCTTTACACAGTGTACGGAGATTGACTTGTACGATTTACAGTTTGAAGACTTTATTGGATTCGGATCATCACGAATTTTAGGCTTCGATGAATCTCGAATCCTAATGCTTGGAATTTAGATGGATCATCGCGGTTTGATGTTTATTCTTTTATAGTAATTCGGATTGAATTGTATTGATACACTTCTGATTTGTACCGAGTCGTTAAACTGAATTTACTGAAAATTCCATCTCACGCACATCACCGCCTCCACAAATCAGCAGTAGCACGAAACGTGTTTCGGAAATTCTGTTTTATATAGGTCTTATACGGTCAGCTACCCTGGAAAAATTTGAATTGATCATCGAGTATAATGTCTTTCCTATTCAATTTCCCTGTTTTCGTAACTGCAGTAGGATTTACAGATGTAATGGGACCGCAAGGGATGGCCGGGTGGTCAAGGCCTGCTCCATCCTAAGGTCTCAGGTTCGAAACCTCTCACAGGTGCTATCAACTCCTTTTGGGTCAGTCCTCACTCCGGCTTCAATTGGGCTCCTCGCAAGTGGGCGGTGGGGTTGGGCCCCAGGATTAGTCAAGAAGCGCGTAAGCTGGCCCGGACATCTGAGTTATCAAAAAAATAAAATTGGACACGTTGAAGAATTGAATCTTAGTCAAATGAATTTCCATGTTTAAGCTGTCAACACTTCAGTTAACAAAGGGCAACCTTATAGGTGTGGTTGGGATGGACATAACATGTGATCCAATCAATTTAGATACATGGACCGTCACTTGGCCTGTCTGGATTGTCATGTGAACCGTCGCGTTTCTTTTTCAACGGAATTTATTGGTTTTTGACGTGTGGAATCTAAATTTTCTTATTTCCCCCATGTCTGATAGATTGTATGTTAAAATCTCCATCAGGTACAAAATATGGCGATCCTGGAATAACTTTTCGAAAGTACAAGAAGAGGCTATCGGCTTACGTTATAGTTCAGAGGGCTTTATGTCTGTATTTTAGTGCTTTAGCAAAGCACATTGGTTGTTTTGGTCCCATATGTGGCCTTTGTATCTTCTTTTTAACAAACTTTTGAAAACGGACGAAGAAAATGTTCATCAATCAGTTGGAGATCACTTGACAGTGGTTGAAGCCTTCCCATTTGAACAGTCGGTGAACAATGAGAAAGGCAATGATGCAACCTTGCCTCGCTTGCACTTTGTTGAAGTAAGTCCGTGTTGTTGTTCATTCCTCCTTCTTGAATATGGCACAACATGAGTTTTATGTTTTCGAACTGACCCAAGTATATACGTAAGCCATTCATTCTATTAGATGAAGTCCTCCTTTGTAATTGTTTTATTTACATCACTGGCGGTTGTTTTGCTTACAGGTACCGCTCATAAACCAGGAACACGCATGGGATTGTGGTCTTGCTTGTATTCTGATGGTTTTGAGAACCCTTGGGATCAATAGTTCTAATATTCAGGAACTGGAGAAGCTCTGCTGCACAACAAGGTGTCTTTTTTTTTTGTGCAGAAATTTGGAAGTTTATCACTTTATGATGCATCCTCAAAAAATTTGAGATTTGGTCTCTAAATAGTTAGGAAGTATGGACATCTGCTGTTCTGCAAGAGTCGAAAGCATAAGCTGTTTTCAGTATGTCAGTAGCATGTCCGGTCCATGTCTCCACCATGCTATCGTTTAAATTGGAATATCACAGAATTCTCTTTTGTATGATGGAAAGGCTGTGTCTTTTTAAACAAACATGCATGACAGCTGAATGTCCATGGGAAAGGGTGTTTTTTTTTTTTTAATAATCCCTTATGTCTGACATGTTGTTTGCAGCATTTGGACTGTTGATCTGGCATACTTGCTGCACAAATTTTCTGTTAGCTTTTCCTACTTCACGGTAACAGAAGGAGCAAATCCCAATTTCTCCATGGAGACATTTTATAAGGTACCTCTTGTGATTTGCTATCTTTTCCTTCATTTACTTGTTTAATTTATGGGGTTTCCATCACTTATCCATACTATCTGGATAGTGGATATATGAGTTTCTTGTCGCCACATCAGGGGTCAGCTTCTGCAATGCTTTTTGTTTTGCACTCATGACTGCCTTGAGTGGCATATTATAGGAACCACTAAGAGGTATATCTTCAATTGAACAAAAAGTAAGAAAAAAGTAACTGTTTGAGAGAAAAAAAAATTCAGAATGACACAGAACACCTTCTAGTACACTAACGTGTTTTCAAGTGGTTGGCAATGAAGAGTTTTTAGGTTGGGCTGCCGTTGCTTGGTGAATTTAGATCTTCTGGACTTTGCCATGATGTGTAGTGTTATTTTCCTTTATTGTTTGGGATTTACCATGATGCCGGGACTTCTTTTGCTTTACATATTCTTTAGCTTTTAGTCTCTTGCAGGTTACAATCCTCATGTATGTCTTGTTCTGCAGGAGCAATTGCCTAATGATCTAATGCGAGTTGATATGCTATTTCATAAAGCACGGGATGCTGGAATTAATATACTGGTACAATTTCCTCACCTGAGGCTTGTAGGTATATTATTAAGTTGATTTTATTTTGTTGTCTCAAGCACTTGACATTTGCTACTGCTAGATGTTAAACAAATCCATTTGCACAGACATTGCAAATCTTGGAAAAATTGCTAAATTTCTGTTCTTATAATGTTTTTACCCATGAGACTCTGTATAGTTTCTTTAGGTAATAAATTCAGTTTCTCTTTTATACAGTTCAGGTCAATCAGTGGAGAAGAAATTTCTCTATTCATCTTGTCAGGAAAATACATTGCAATTGCTTTAGTTGACCACTACAAACTTAGGTATTTGTTATATCCTCAGTGTTTAACAATCCAATTCCGCTTAACTACTTGTCCTATATCCCGCTAATGCTGCGGCTGCTTTCTTCCTCTTTTATGCAGTCAGTCTTGGGTAGAGGATGTTTGTGTTTCTGGCTTCTATAGTGGCAGCTCAGGCTACACCGGTGTGTATTGATGCTTTTACCTATTATGTTTTTGCACTTAAGGATGGTGTTATACCTTTTTTAGTATTGAAAGAAGGAAGTCTTTCATTCTTATTTATCGCTATATCGTTTCCCTGAATTGAATAAAGGGTTTTAGGGATGGGCTTCCAGATATATGCAGATTTTTTTGAGATACGGCTAAATGAAGACGTCATTCGGCTGAATTAGTGCTAATTTAGCTTCATTAATAGCCTAACCTGGTCTCTTCACAGGAGAGATTTATGGATATAACTGTAGAAAATAACTTGTCAACCCATCTATTATCTGGAACGAGGGAGATGGGAAGAAGAACCCTGTGTATCAAAGGAACGACGCATCTTTGCATTCCTGTGCATGCTAAATTGTTAAATGTGCGCGCACTCACACGCACACACACATACATAAAGATAGAATACCACAAACAAATTGAGATGGAAGTTGTTTGGAGACGGATTCGTATTTGAGCAATTAGATTTTTCCTTCATGTGAGAATACCAATAACAAATTGAGAGGTAAAAGGTTAGGTGGGGATGCTATCGTTTGACTATTTATGTGTTCATGTGCTACTAGAAAACATCTTCTTTTTCTGTTGCCATTGATGTTTCATTTCCTCCTCCAAGGCTTTTTTGGTGAATCAAAATCTATGAACTAAATAAACCGCAAGTTATTTATTTCTGGTCCTCTCGGTTCAAGTCAATACCACTACTCTTGTCTCTGTGAAGCGAAGTCTTGCATCGCCTGGCTACCAAAGTAATGTGAAGTATACAAGGGTGAGGGCACCCTCGCTTCAACAGCTAGCTTTTGGGGTTGAGCTCTACCCAAGATCATGTAACATGGTATCAGAGCTAGGTACTAGGTATGGGTAGGGTGCATGTCTCTGATCTGCACGCGACAGGTGGCTAAGTGAACACACTGCGCATGAGGGAAGGTGTGAAGCGAAGTATATAAGCGTGAGGGCACCCTCACAACAACATCTAGTTTGTGGGGGTGAGTTCTATCTAAGACCGTGTAATAGTCTCATCTTTGAGTTTATGGCTTCTAACCTTATGTTTATTGTGCATGACACATGTATCAACGACTACAATTAACTAGATTGTGATCTTTCCTAGGTCACTACGTCGTAATCTGTGGCTATGATGCTGTGACAGATGAGTTTGAGATCAGAGATCCAGCAAGCTCTAGGTACTTTGCTTATTGTTCCTCTTCTTTCTATGAAACCATCCACATATTGATTTCCTCAAAGAATAAACTAAACCAGAGCTTCTTTCATTTTCTTATCTTTTGTCATGAGAAGAAATAGGCATCAGAGTGATATAAATGTCTGTACAACGTTGATTAATTTTTTAGCTGTGGAATCATTTGACCTCTGAAAGCTTCTCTTATTAGTCAATTGACCAAAGCTATTTCGAAAAAGGTTCTTTTCTACATTTATTTCCATGTTTTGGGGTGTCTGTGTGCACGTATAGGCGCATGCAAGTGTGGAATGGTTCATGGTCCATTAGATTAGAAGATAACTAAAGCAGGATTTTGTTTATCGACCGACTACAAAGAGATATCTTAACCAGAAGTTTACGATGTTATGGATCTTGAGTCTAACAAAGTATACATTGAGTTCAGCAATTTGTGGGTTGTCTTCAATTGGGCAATTGGTTTAACTTATTGTAGTTCTAACTTTGGATGCTTGCACAGGAAACATGATAAGGTCACTTCAAAGCGCCTAGAAGAAGCTCGCAAATCATTCGGAACTGATGAGGATCTTCTCTTGGTAATATAAAGCATCTTCATAAGTTCGTCTTTTTGTCTTTATCGGCAAAAAGCATCTTCATAAGTTACTCTATGGAGTACCATGGATAGATGGAACATCTTTTATAGTCACTATTGTTTGAAATGCCCGGCTAGCCATACATATATGTCGGCTTTAGGCACGCACCCAGAATGAATGGGAGCTATATCCATGTTCAAAGATACATAGGATGATTCTAGGGTGTGTTTTGATCATACAATTTGTAGGGAATTTATGGAGAAAAAGGAAAAGGTGAAGGACAAGCTAAGAAGATAACGAAGTGAGTAGGATAAATTTATTTCTTTAAATTTCCTGTCATTTTCCTCTTCGTCGTAAATCCTCCGCAAAGATCTATGATCCAAACACCACATTGATTTTCCTGGTTTTTGCATGGTCTCCTGGGAGAGGAAAATTTTCATGAGAAATTAATACACTTGACTTTTGTCATAAAAGTCCTGTTTGGACGCCAATGGACAGTTCAGTTGCTAAATCTAGGAGTCTCATGTTAGTCTATCTTTCCTATTGTACTGCAGTGGACCCATTCGCACCAGTCCCCTACCGTGGGATTCGACTTTTGATAGTTCAGTTTTTACTGTTTCCGTTTCCGTTTCCCTTTACTCATCTCTTTCTAAAGTAACAAAACAATGTAGATCCCAAAAAATATACTCTAAAAGAATGTTGTTTGGTGAAAATGGAACTGTGTGCTTTTGTAGTAAAGATTGCATTTTCCATTCATATTTTCAATGCAGATATCTCTGGAGAGGGGAATTAATCAAAACATCCCTCCGGTACATCTCTCTTCACAAAACACTATCAATACATGACATTCTTTCCTGGATTTGAGCAGCTGGTTCATCCATTTTGTGTAGATATTGTTGTTTGTTGGTGTATAATTTGTACTTGTAGCCAATTTTAGCATGAGCTTGTCCAAAAAAATCCATGTATCGGTCAGTCACATTTGAATGTCATTGTAATAGTTCTGTTTTGTTAAATGAGAAGTATAGTTCTATGTGTTGTATACTCTACATTCATTGTAATAGTTCTGTTTTGTTAAATGAAAAGTATAGTTCTGTGTCTTGTGTACTCGACATTCTAGTGTACGATTAGTTAAACTTCAAGCATTATAGGAAGGTTATGAAAGAAAATCTTCACATGAAATCCAATTGTGGAAATTTTGTTTCTTTGATTGGATCTGTGTTCTCTTATTTGTTTTTGTTTGTTTTTGATTGGAATGGTAATCCTTTGTTGATTGACTTGAGTGAGCATTCATGAGCTTATACATATGATCTATCATCTCCATGTCTGGTATTTTGGTCTTAACAACTGTTTTACTCCTACTTTGCTGCTACTGCTGTAAAAATCTGTTCAATCCAAACTGAACACTTCATTTGATTCCAACACGGATTGAGGCATTGAATTCAAGAAACTTTCTGAAAAAGCAAACTCGTAGTACTTTCTTTGAAAGTAAAATCTTGAACAAACATGGGACAAAGGCACAACATTATTATACTGAATGGTAGGGTGCATTACTTCATATGTCGTGCTAAAATTTACTTATCAATAAATAGAATTTAAGAAGGGAAGAGGAACCGAGCAAATAATGTGGTAGCTGTAGGCCGGTATAGAAAATGAGACGCTTCATTTGTAGAGAGACATAATTACTAGTACAAACCCTTATGAGTACATCACGAGACAAAATGAAGGAAAAACAGTTCGCAAAGGCAACTCAGTTCACCATATATCAAAACACGCAACTATATATGACAATACATAAATAGGTACTTTAGGAGTAACATCTTTTACTTTGATAGGATAATGATGAAAATTGTTCCTTGAATACTTCCTTCAACCAGATATATCAATTGCTTTGACATCAGGTTTCTTAACCTCCTCCTTAGGCACGGTCACAGTCAGAACTCCATTCTCCATATTAGCCTTAACCTGATCCACCTTGGCATTCTCCGGCAGCCGGAACCGGCGAAGGAACTTGCCTGAGCTCCGCTCGACGCGGTGCCATGTGTCATTCTTATCTTCCTTCTCTTTGTTCCTCTCTCCACTAATCTGCAACACCCTGCCTTCCTCCACCTCCACCTTCACCTCCTCCTTCTTCAGCCCTGGAAGGTCCGCTTTGAACACATGGGCCTCTGGGGTCTCCTTCCAATCAATATTGGTGTTAGCGAACGCCGCTGTGTCGGTGGCAAATTCAGAGCGTGGGATGGAGAGGGCAGTGGTGGCGGCGGCGGTGGGAAAAGGGAAGTCCTGGAATGGATCCCATATGTCGAGAGAGAACGGGTCGAAAACGTTGGTGCGTCGGTTGCCCGAGAAGCTCGGAATAAGCGACATTATCGGGAAACGGGTTTACAGACACAGAGAGGGAAATCAAGTTGGTTTTGGAAATGTTGCTTTGGTTTAGAGAGATTGTGCTGAGGTGAGATGGAGAGGAGTGATATGTATTTATAGAGGGGAAGATGGTGACTGGTGAGGGGATTCAGGAGGGGTGGAGAAGTATCCAGAAAAAGGTAAGCATTGAAGCCATTGGAGAAGTGTCTAGAGGAGTGGGGACATTTCTAGTACTCGCTTTAGTAGATGGACACCTGTCCAGAGTTTTTTGGTTGAAAAGTTCGACCCATCTAGTAGCAATCCAACACAATCAAGGATCGTCATCGGGTCGGGCCGGACCAGCTAAATAGACTAGCACAAATTTCAAAGTTCTAGTTTTCTATGAAGGAAACAAAATAGTAGTAGTAGTAATTATAAGAAGATGAGAACCACAGCCACAATTATAAGAAATCAAAAAAAATTGCAAAACCTTCCATTTCGAAATCTAATTAGCGAACTTAAGTGGTAGCCCTGGTTGTTAGGGAGCCCATACTCGGTTCATGGGAAAAAAATTCAGTTTCAGGTGGGTACCACGTGGTGCCCGCTCGGAGTATCCAAACCGTCCATTGTGTTTTTGGACGGCTCGAATTTGGAGAGAGAAAGTGTTGGGTGAGGAGAGAGAAAGGATTTTAATCCGAGTGGTCAAAAAGTGTATTGGACGGTCCGAATGTGCTGAACAAGTACCACGTGGGATATACCCACCCGGCACCGAAAAATTTCTCCGGTTCATGAGATGGTTGTTAGAGTAGAATAGAGATTTGCTGGTAAATAGAAATCCAATCACCAATACGATGATGTCATTTAAATGTGACGGTTCCATCCTCTATATTGGAGCTTGTGCACTGGGCCACTGACTCCATAGCTTTTTTTCTTTAAAAATGCTACAAACACAACATTTCCCACACAACATTTCACACAACATTTGAAACGACGTCGTTTTGATATAAAAAAAAAAAAAAAAAAAACCAGGCGATCTGAAGAACCCTTCCCCTTTTCCCTTTCCCTTCCCCTTCTCGTTCCCGTTCAACTTACAAACCAGTGGGAGGGGCTCCCACCACAAACCCAGTTGCTCCCCCATCGCCGGCAATCGCCCCACCACCACCACCACTCAAAAATTTGGGAAAGTGATTCAGTACTCTCTCTCTCTCTCCAGAAACGATCCAGTACTCTCTCTCTCTTCTCCTCTCTTTTCGCTCTCAACGCATCACCGACGGCCACCCAAAACTCCCCCACCACCACCGACGCACCCCCTCACGATCTCCTCTCTTCTCTCTCCTCCATCTCACACACTGTCATCTCGTCGCACCCCCACCGACGAGCAACCCCAAACCCGCCCCTACCACCACCGACGGGCAACCCCAAACCAGACCCTACCACCACCGACACATCACCACGATCTCTTCTCTCTCACAGGTATCTCTCTCTCACTCCCCTCTCCACTAATCTACATTCGATTCTTTCAGTGATGTGCACACACGAAAAAATTAGGGTTAATTTTTTTTTTCAGTTTTCATAATATTGGGATTTTTAATTAGGGTTTTCGATTCTGATAGTAGTGGTTGTGAACCTGTTGAGTGAATAAATTGCTTTTGGGTGTCGATTCTGTTGATTGAACAATTTTTGGTTCTATTGGCTGTCGATCTGTTGATGGTAGTGACTTGTTTGGCCCTTATGAGCTTCTCAACTTCACTCTTCTTGGACCCTACTCATTTGATAAGTACTCCCGCTGAGAACTTTTTCATGATTGAATTTAAGTATCAAGGGCCCCCATTTCTGAGAATTAATCTATTCCAATAGCTTTTTTGTGGTTCATTGAAGTTTCAAGAAACCATTGCTATTGAAAACCATTTTTGTCTGTGGACTTCGGAAGAGGATTTTTGGCAGCCACCCCAAGTAGTTCGATTTATGACTTGTTTGTGTTGTTTTTGCTTATATTTATGTACACATATTAATCATTTGCTCAAGTGACTAGGTCGTACTTTTACTACACAGATGGGGCAGCATTACTGCAGATTTTTCATGCAAACAAGGAATTAATCAGCGATTAATCGTTGATTTATCGCTGGCAGGACCCATCCGATTAGGTCCGACTAACGATTAATCCGATTAATCGCTCGAAGGTGGTTGACCGCCCGACTAGCGCCTAACTTCTTTTAGAACATTGCTCATAGACCCAAATATAGGATCTAAGAGAACACATCGGCCAAATGCATATGGTTTGACAAAACTAGATAACTTGTATCTTTGAGAATCAAAACTGGACGTATGCTTATTCTTTCTAGCCATCTGAATTTCACGTCTTTCATGCAATGTTCGCACTCCTGAACTAAAGAAAAACTAGGCAGAATGTTTGAGTAGGTGTGTTTACTTGGCTTGGAATTTTTCTGTCTTTCATGTTCTACAAATGGCAGGAAAACAAGACTATTACATGGGTGTGGCACACAACACCAGCCGAGCAAGTACAGTCTCCTCCATTGTTGGAATTTGCTAAAGGAAGTTCAAGTGAAACAGAATGAAGTTGGAAGTTCAAATGAGACAAAAAGAATGTGGTGGTGTTGTATTGTCATTGCTTTTGCCAATGTAATGTTTTGTTTTTTTTTTTCGCCGATGTAATGTTATGACAATATGTAGTTGTTAAGGTTGGAACTTGTTACTTTTTTGGAATATCAAGTTGTAGTGTGGTGGTGGAACCATGATTTTTTGTAACTTGGGAGCATATATGACATATGGTGTTTCAATTGTTGTAGATTCCTTTCTTCTAATTACTCTAGTATTGTACTTGTAATTGCAATGTGTGGACTCATATTGTGGGTATGAGTCCTGGGTTATTTTTGGCAGCAACTTAACTCAAGCAAACTCAGTACAATCAATGCATAACAACTGTTACTTGAAGCTGGATTACAGGTCCTGCATGAACCAAATACTAATTTGTTGTTTGGCCCCTTTGCTCCCAATCTCTGGTGGCTTGGAACTTCTGATTGCCTAATATAACAGTTGACAAGTTCTTATATTGAGAGCTCTGAAATGTATTAAGACCAAACTCTGGACTCAAATCATGTCCATATATCCATTACCCCATCCAGTATGGAACACTCAAGCAAACTCAGTAAAATCAAGTTTGACTATAGAAAGTAATGCAAAGTGAAGCACATATTTGTGTTGACAGTTACATAACAAATTACAAATGATAAAAGAAAGGTCGAACAAATCACATTTCAGTTTTTTCGCATATAGGACACGACACGATACGGATACACCGACACGACATGCATAAGAGTTCCATTTCCACATGGGGAATGCGATTGTGCTTTGAGTCGAGGTATTGTCCGATTCCATGTCGCTCGGTGGGTATAGATGTTGCACTTTGTTTGAAACCTTCGTTTCTATCCTCAGATCCAGTGATATCACCTTTTGTTGCTTTAGGTTTGCCTTCAGATGAAGATTTAGAGTCCATCTGGCACCACCGGTCTCTTCTTTGTACATCTGTTCAACCATGGGCTTCCAGAGATGCACCCATGCATTTATAACAAGTTTGAGACCTTAGATAATCAAAGAAAGTATATCAGTACATTGTAGAAGTAGAACAAATGACAAAAATTCTCCATAAATTTGAAAGAAACGAATTATGAAGAAGGTAACCAACCTATCAATTATTTGTCATGTTTAAGGCAATATTACTACTATAAGCCACCATATATTACATGAATTGCTTGCAAAATTCAAATCGACCCACCAAATTGAAATGCTCAATAGTCAATCTGAATGCAAAGATATACTGTACACCAAATCAAGAAAAAACTTTCTAACTGATGGGCACGACTACACTAGTTCAAGACAACCTCAAATTTAACACTAATCACCCCTGGGTCTTGACCCTCGAACGTTTATAGGAAATGGACTCAACAATTACAGCTTTTTAGGCACTAGTAAGTTCTCACAACACAAACTTTTTGGAATATCATCCATTAATCTGACTAATATTAGTAAAGACAGACTTGAATCCAACAAATAATATAAAATCGAGAATTTTTCCAAACAGCTAGCAGTGCATTTCATCAAAGGTAGTGCAGAAACCCTATGGTTTTACTATAGTTTCTGCTGCTTGTTTGTTCACATTTCTTGTACAATTTGGTTAGAGCATTTAGTTCATTTATACTCAGAGTGCTCTATTCAACTGCTTCACAATTAACAAGCTGTGTAAATGCCTTTCCAGTTGAGTGAGTGAGAGAGTAAGAAACAGAGGGTTAACTTGTTAAGATGACAGTAAAAACCCACAGAAGGTGTGATGGCTAATATCAAACTCACTAGCAATTTTTTCGTCTCCAACCAAAAGAAACGATAACATTTACAACAACTACCATCAACAGATCGACAGCCAGAAGAATCGAAATTTTTTCAATCAACAGAATCGACACCCAAAAGCAATTTATTCACTCAACAGGTTCACAACCACTACTATCAGAATCGAAAACCCTAATTAAAAATCCCAATATTATGAAAACTGAAAAAAAAAATTAACCCTAATTTTTTCGTGTGTGCACATCACTGAAAGAATCGAATGTAGATTAGTGGAGAGGGAAGTGAGAGAGAGATACCTGTGAGAGAGAAGAGATCGTGGTGATGTGTCGGTGGTGGTAGGGTCTGGTTTGGGGTTGCCCGTCGGTGGTGGTAGGGGCGGGTTTGGGGTTGCTCGTCGGTGGGGGTGCGACGAGATGACAGTGTGTGAGATGGAGGAGAGAGAAGAGAGGAGATCGTGAGGGGGTGCGTCGGTGGTGGTGGGGGAGTTTTGGGTGGCCGTCGGTGATGCGTTGAGAGCGAAAAGAGAGGAGAAGAGAGAGAGAGTACTGGATCGTTTCTGGAGAGAGAGAGAGAGTACTGAATCACTTTCCCAAATTTTTGAGTGGTGGTGGTGGTGGGGCGATTGCCGGCGATGGGGGAGCAACTGGGTTTGTGGTGGGAGCCCCTCCCACTGGTTTGTAAGTTGAACGGGAACGAGAAGGGGAAGGGAAAGGGAAAAGGGGAAGGGTTCAGATCGCCTGGTTTTTTTTTTTTTTTTTTTTATATCAAAACGACGTCGTTTTAAATGTTGTGTGAAATGTTGTGTGAGAAATGTTGTGTTTGTAGCATTTTTGTTCTTTCTTTCTCGAATATGCAAGTACTTTCCTTTTTCCTAAGTAGTTTGTTTTGGGAAAATGATATTGGCACTCCAAAAATTGATGCAGACACTCTAAAAAATAAAGAAAAGTAGTTTTGGAGTTACACTGATTTTGAAGTGTCTGCATCAATTTTTGGAGTGCCAATATCATTTCCCTTTGTTTGGTTATGACTCTTGATTCACGAGCCTGGCAAAACCATTGCTTTAATACTTATAGACCTTGGTCGTCTAACTTTAACATATCTTCCACGTGGTACTCATCCATTGGACGAACGACATTTGGCATCTCAAACTTTCCCCTCATTCTCAAACCTCACATTTTATGCCCAAATCTCACATTTTATAACGGCTCAGATCCCGCACTACATCTCGTCTTAGCACTACTAACAGCTCATAACGGTTCAGATCCCGCACTACATCCCTATGCACTACAAGTACCCAAGTCGCCATTGCACATTGCTACCTTTGCATGTGATTTCAGAAACAAAAAACATATAGCCCCTCTGGCCCTCTGTTTCAAGAAACACACTTCCAAGGGAGAACCAAGGAAAAACCCAAGTGCCTCAAACCAACATTAACCGCCGTTTAGTACTGTTTCCAATCCCTGCACAAGGACACATTAACCCCATGCTCCAACTAGCCAACATCCTCCACTCTAGAGGCTTTTCCATCACAGTCATCCAAACCCACTTCAACTCCCCCGCCGAATCCAAACACCCTCACTTCACCTTCATCCCCATCTCCGACGGGCTCTCGCCAGCCGAGGCCTCGACGGAAGATGTTGTCTCTCGCCTCACTCTCCGCAACTCCAACTGTGTCGCCCCGTTTCGGGACTGTTTGGCTGGACTATTAGCAGACGGGCCGATTACTTGCTTGATAACCGATGCTTTTTGGCACTTTTCTCAATCGGTCTCTGAAGGGTTTGGGATAACCAGGATTGTTTTGAGGACTTCAAGTATTTCTTCGTTTCTGGCTTATGATGCCTTTCCAGTATTGCGGGAAAAGGGTTATCTCCCCAAACAAGGTATCTCTAGCTTTGAATTACTTTTCATTATTCCTAACCAATACTATATATAGGAGTAAGTAGCAAAATTGCATGAATTCCAGTTTCTGATTGTCATGCCCATTTAGGATCTAAACCAAGAAACACAACCACACAATCAAGCATAACACAGAGATATACGTGGTTTCCCAACTTCGGTTTCGGTAACTCCAGAGGGGTGTTGTATCTTTCTGTAAAACAACACCAGACACAGCCGTAGCTACTCACAACTGATTGAGAGAGCTTCGAGAAGTGGAAAAAGACTCTCGTAGTTTTGTTGTTTGCGAAATCTCAACCTCTTGTTTTTTTTTTTTTTTTTGGTATAATGGCTGAAGTGACAAGGATGGAGCCACAGAAGCCCCGATCCGTAAGTCATAACCCACCCACCAGTCAACACTGGCTAGTGAACACTCCTAAAATTGGGTTTCTAAAAAAAAAAGTAATTATTACAAACTTATGAAAACAAATAGTATTGGGATTTGTCCGAGATGGTGCTCGGCACCAGCTGTCCGGTGCCCACCCGGCACTGAAGAATTTCTCGTTTTTTCGTGTTTGGGAACAGCCGAACAGAAGCATAGGCGAATTCCAATCATTGTTTTCAGATATGTTCAGAAACGTATGATTGGGTTTCTAAAAAAAAAAGAAAGTAATTATTACAAACTTATGAAAACAAATGGTTCGGCAACCAAATTTATAGACCTGTGGAAAATAAAAGCGGAAAATGAAGATTGTACAATACTCAAATTGTTTTTTATCAAGTCTGTCTTCGGAGAAGCGGAACCCTGTAGTGCACTATGGTAGTCTAGGAATATGGTGCATCTTGATAGGACTCTTTGAGATCTCATTTTCATAATTTTGAACCGTTCATTTTGCAGATGTTGAAAACTTTATCTGTACTAAAAAATCAGAAGCGACATGAATTGACAATATCTCTACTTTAGAAAAGGATGATCAATGCATTGTAAAAAATACTGTAAATTTATCTCAACTATGTGGTTGCCAATGTTCGCTAACTAATTCTTTGTTCAAGTAAAACGCTGAACGGCCTCTGTTAAATCAACCATATTGATCAAAATGATGAGATCTTGAATGACCCAACCGAGATTTATTATAGAGAGAAACTTATTTTCGGAGCAGCTGTAAACAACCTATTTACAGAGTCGTGCAATCTCAGTCGTCCATTTCGGCAATCAATTGTCTGGATTTTAAAAAAATTATTCGCCCAAATAGTTTTTTTTACAATCTGGACCGTCCAAAACACTTTTGGAAGGCTGAGATTGAGCTCCGTAAACATTTGTTTACAGCTGCTCTATAAACAAGATTTTCTCTTTATTATAACCATGTAGTGCCCGAAACACGCTTTAGGCAGTACAAGACCAGGGTCTTTGTGATAATGCGATACAAGAAAAACAAGTATTTCTGCTATAAAAAAAAAAGTAATTTCTGACAAGCGTTCAAAACAAAACAAAAAAATTATTTTGAAATGGTAGCCAAAATAGAAATTTTTTAATGGATCACAAGGATCCCAGCTTTGCATATGAACTCCACACTTTTATCTCCTCAAGTATTCATCTCTTCGCGAAAAAAAACACTTTGGACACATATGTGTCCGTAGTCGTCCGATGCAGTTAGGTCCCATGTGCTTCGTGTGGGACTTAGACATGCGTCGAACGGCTCTAAAGACAGTGTGTATCAAATATTTATGCCGACATCTCGATCTCTCAATAGCTAGCATTGCTCTTCATTCATTCATTTCGGTTTCTTTTTTTTTTTTTTTTACAGAGTCCCAACTAGAATCACCAGTGGTAGAGCTACCACCACTCCAAGTCAAGGACCTTCCCACAATCACCACAAAGGACCCCGAAAACTTCTACAAGCTAGTTAGCAACATGGTGAAACAAACGAAGGCCTCCTCAGGCCTAATTTGGAACACTTTTTCGGAACTTGAAGAATCTGTACTAACCCAATCCCGCGAACAGTTCTCCATCCCAAATTTCCCTATCGGCCGTTTCACAATTTGTTTCCCGCCTCATCGAGTAGCCTACTAGCCCAAGATAGGAGTTCCATATCCTGGCTAAATACCCAAAAACCGAAATCCGTGTTATACGTGAGTTTCGGAAGTATTGTGAAAATAGACGAAAACGATTTCAAAGAAATGGCTTGGGGGTTAGCCAACAGCATGCAGCCATTTTTGTGGGTGGTTCGACCGGGACTTGTGCGCAGTTCAGAGTGGCTCGAGTCATTGCCAAGTGGGTTTTTGGAGAAAATCGAGGATAAGGGGCGTATCGTTAAGTGGGTCCCACAGCAGGAAGTACTGGCCCATTTTGCCGTGGGAGGATTTTGGACCCACAACGGGTGGAACTCGACGTTGGAGAGCATATGTGAAGGAGTGCCGATGATATGTTTGCCTTGTTTTGCGGATCAGTTGGTAAATGCAAAGTATGTGAGTGATGTTTGGGGGATTGGGTTGAGGTTTGAGAAAGGGGTGGAGAGAGGAGAGGTGGAGAGAGGGGTTAGGAGAGTGATGTTGGAGAGAGAAGGGGAGGAGATGAGAGAGAGGATTTCGTGCTTGAAGGAGAAAGCGGATGTCTGTCTCAAGGAAGGGGGATCTTCATATCAGTACTTGGAAGACTTAATTAGTTACATTTTATCTTTCTAGTTGATGGCGGGGCCATGCTTTAGACAGGGGGTGGCGTTGTCCGATGGGAATCCATTATTATTTGTTGCATGTTATTCGTTTAAATACGAAGACAAAGGTTAAGCGTAAAATCAGGTTTTGTCTTGGACTTTGTATTAAGTTGAAAATTTATTAAGGCTTCATCCAACTATCTTGTGAGTTTTGAATGAAAGTCGTTGAGATATTATTTTGAAGACCCGAACTGATTTATTTTTTAGATCGCTATTTTTCTATCATTTGGCTAAAAAAGTAAGTTATTTGAATTAGGACTTATACTTAATCGACTTTGCCTAGTGTAAAATATATTTTTCCTCTTAAACCGGGTGGCATGTGACACTCCCCCATCCATATACCTCCACCCCTGTATATTCTAGTAGGAGTAGTATTATTCTTCTGTTTGTGGATTTTCAATCCTTTGTTGATTATGTGGCTATTTCTTCTTTTAAATTTCGATAGTGTTGTGGCTGCCAATTAAGCTGCTGGTCTAACTATTGAAATTAGTGAGTTTAGCTCACTTCTACCCTTCAACACTTGATGCATTCTTGGTGCTCATTTAGCTTTGAGGGTTTGTCAAAATTTAGGTTTTCGGTCAAATCCAAATACAAAAGTAAATAAAAAAGAAAAAAGAAAAATGCTAACATCTGCATTGATATCCAAGAAGAGTATATTGATATCTGTGAAAGTGTATTAATATCTGTAAGATATGTATCGACATCCGCCGCCTACTGGACAGAAGTTGGTAAGAAAGCCCAGACTCTGTTCATGAGTTGTGGTTTCAAACTCCCACTAGCTCCTCCCCCTTCCCTTTGGGTTAGGGTAGAATTGGGAGCCGTTCATTGCCGAGATGAGATCCAAGCCATCGGATGCACGATCCGACGGCTCGGAGGTGTGCAGCACGGTGCTGCACACACCACTGCACAACACCACCCCCCAATTCCTCAAAATTGGCTTGAAACCAACTCGATTAAAGTTCATTTGAGATTAATTTGAATATGTACTCAATATTCAGAAAAGTCTCTAACCGGATTTGATCAACTACTCAATTCGTTCAGCTTGTTTATCAGGTTAGATTTGGATATACAATAGAATATATAACGCTAATAACACGTACGTACGTGCACAAATTTGTTCAAAACCGTTTGATAAACGTGAGTCTCGTACCATCAGTATGGTGCCCACACGCATCAAACTTTTCCACTCATCTATATTGGAGCATGTGCACTGGCCACTGAGTACATGCTTCGTTCTCGATATATATCCAAGAGATCACCCCAAGCGTAGGGTATAAGCGTCCAGTTGAAGCATAATAAATCCGGTAGTCCGGGATCGTACCCAATGGATAAATAATACGGCTCGATGGATTATAGATGCGAGTATGATTTTCGGCTTTTAGTCAGCCAACTTGGTTTTTCGTATGCGGTGGAAAGTAAAAAGGCTAAATTAAACGAGAATAAACTAGATAAAAAGAAGGTTAGGTCTAGGAATCACTAGCGCCCACGACTCAAGCAAAACCACATTTTCCACCTCAATACACGGTTTTACCTGGAAGATAAGAAGGTTCGAAAATCAAGCTAGCTATAGAATTTATTTAGCAAACACCTCGAGCGACCGAGCTCCAAGCATCATGTGTGGTAAGTAGGCGAAGCTCTTACCTACACATGATCAAGGAGGTTATCACCTCGGTAATTTGACAAACAAATCCAAGCCCCACATCAATTTTCAAAACAAAGTTGCAAACTTTTTGGTGAAAAATGAAATTTTTACTCAAGCCATGGGGTGCTAGTCACCCCATGACCCAACCTTATGAAACTACTCACACATATCTAAAAAGATAAGAGCAAGCAAAAATCTACTTAGCATAAGTGTAAACACAACACTAGAAATAAACTAGCTAGAAAGATAGATTGGGAGAAATTAAACAATTTTAATTAAGGAGACAAGGATCAAAACTAACTTACTTAAGTGGAAAATGCAGAAATAAGGGCTGGAAAATAAGAACTCTTCAAGAACACGAAAAACAATTCAAATCTAGCTCTAGATCTAAAAACGAGTACAAATCTAATTTTCTACGTGTTTGTACAAAATGACATCATAAGGTATTTATAGGACCAAGGACGCGCTCAGAATATTCCTTGAAAGATCCAAAGATGCCCCCTATAAGCCCTCGGTACCGATGGCAAAGCCCTTAAAATTCTGTTAAGGGGCTCGGTACCGCTGGCAATGCTGTTGCCATCGATGGCTAACAGGTTAAGACAGCTGGCTGAGATAAGGGCTCGGTACCGCTGGCAGAGATTCTTGCCATCGATGCCGAGCTGCTTAAGTGCCACGCTTGGTCATCTGCCCGCTGCTCGGGCCATCGGGTCTTGCCTGGCCTTGGCCATCGCCTTGCTTGACTTTGCCTTGGCCATGCTGCTTGCTTCTCTTGCTCGGGCCATCGCTTGGGAACGGGCCACGCCTTGCTCGCTCATGCCTTGCCTTGGCCAGGCAGCCTGCCTTGAGCCATCGGGCCACGCCTGCCTTGACTGCTTTGCAACGGGCCATGCTTTGGCGTCGGGTCGCCTTGGCTCTTAAAATCCCTTTATTGGGTGATTTACCTACAAAACAAGACTAGCATACTCTACGAGCAAAAGCAATTAAAAACAACTAATTAGGCAATGAAATATATTAAAACTAACTACTAGCGCACCCTTTATTACACTCTCGGGTGCTTATCAGTACATAGCTTGCATGTGCACTGTGCCACTGGCCACTGATCCCATAGCTTTTTCTTTTTGGGAATATTCATTACTCCAGTACTTTACTTCTCCTCTTTTGTATGTTTATGACTCGTGATTCACGAGCCGGGCAAAACCATTGCTCAATAGCCTCAATCCAAAAGTCTACACCACCGCTCAGTATTTACCGTTTCCTCCACCGTTCTCAATTTCACCATCAAAAAGTATTTTTCACGGGCAGATTTTAAAAGACTCTTTTATGGAAGAGATTTTTTAAAATCCAAACCATTTATTGCCGAGGCCCAAGACGGACGGTGAAATATTAAGTGGTACGCGTAACGCCGCTATTGCTTAATACTTATAACCATGGTCGTCTAACCTAACAGTTAACATATCTTCCACGTGGTAATTCATCCATTGGACGAACGACATTTGGCATCCCAAACTTTCCCCTCATTTCCGAACCTCACACTTTCATAACGGCTCAGATCCCGCACCACATCCCTATCTCAGCACTACACCCTGTAATGCACTACAAGTACCCAAGTCGCCATTGCACATGGTACTAACTACCTTTGCATGTGATTTCGGAAAACAAAAAACATATGCCCCCCCCCCCCTTCTGGCCCTCTGTTTCAAGAAACACACTTCCAATGGAGAACCAAGAAAAAACCCAAATGCCTCAAACCAACATTAACCGCCGTCTAGTACTGTTTCCAGCCCCTTTACAAGGCCACATAAACCCCATGCTTCAACTAGCCAGCATCCTCCACTCCCAAGGCTTTTCCGTCACAATCATCCACACCCACTTCAACTCCCCCGCCAAATCCAGACATCCTCACTTCACCTTCCTCCCCATCTCCGACGGGCTCTCGCCAGCCGAGGCTTCGATGGAGGACGTTGTCTCTCTCCTCACGCTGCTCAACTCCAACTGCGTCGCCCCGTTTCGGGACGCTCTGGGTGGATTACTAGCAGATGGGCCGATTGCTTGCTTGATAACGGACGCTATGTGGCACTTTTCGCAGTCGGTTTCGGATGGGTTTGGGATACCCAGGATTGTTTTGAGGACTAGCAGTGTTTCTTCGTTTCTGGCTTTTGCTGCCTTTCCAATACTGCGGGAAAAGGGTTATCTGCCCAAACAAGGTGTGGATTCATTGAGCTCTGCTTTTTCTTTCTCTGTCTCTAGCTTCGAATTACCTTTGTCATTTTCCCTAAGTTGATTTCATTATGGCTTTATTTGTCTGGCATTTTAGTTTAGTTTAGTTTTGGTAGTGGGTGGAGAGAGAAATAGGATAATAATTGGAGTGATGTGTAATGAGTAGAGAGAGATGACAAAATAATAATTGGAGAAATAGGATAATAATTAGAGAAAGAAATAGAGTAATGATTGGAAAACAAAACTAAAATGCCAAACAAACAAGGTGATTGTCTTTCTTGGAATCTTTTTCAACTTCGGTCTTGCATATTTATATTTTTCACCGTCGAGACAAATGATTAATTTTAATTTTTAATTATGCTGAATGTGAAAAAATAGACACCATAATTTCGAAAATAAATAATTTAGTCTGATCCCTCCGTTTTGTTAAAAAAATAAAAAGTACTTATTTTTTGAATTAAATATAATGAATTGTAAGAGAATGATCTGTCTCGTAAAACGGGAAATAAGTACTTTCTGTAAGTTTAACTTTCAATACTCAAATAATTTTCTATCAAGGCCTTATTTGTGATCCCAAATCATGAGTTGTTTTTCGAGATCCAACAACTTATTTAGAATTTTTTTTACCAAAGAAAAATGTTGACAATGTCAAAACTATTTATGTTAATGTCAGAATTTGTGCAGCGTAAACAACTTCTATCATGTGTGCACTGTGCAGAGTGTAAGGCTTAAGTACGGGGAAAAAAAGTATAGGAGTTTGGTGATACCCACAAGACACACAAATTGAGATCCAATACTAAATAAGTATTATCTCAAAGAAAAACAAGAGTGGCACGGGAGATTTACGTGGTTTGTCCAAAAACCAGGTTACTCCACGGTGAGAGATACTCCACTATATGAACACAGAGAAAATTACAATAGTTGTGAACCCGACTCCAACACCTAGGCCTGAAGTTATACACACTTCCCCACACATCCGGTGTCAATGGGCCCCACTCATTAGTATTTTTCTTTTCCCTCACAGTGCATCCCGCAAGGTCCATCTCTACCTGCCTTCAGTATACAATATGAGGTTGCCTTTTTTACGGAGGTTCCGTAAAAGAGGTTTCCGCGCCGTCCCATATCACCGTTCGTCTCGGTAATTGACGGTCCGAATTTTAAATAAACTATTCGTGCGAATAGTATATTTAAAATCTGAACCGCCCAAAATACTTTTGAACGGGTGAGATTGTTCACCTCCGTAAAAACCTTCCTTACGGAACCTCCGTAAAGAAGTTTTTCTCATACAATATACGCACGGATGCCAATTGAGGTCATCCATGACTTCAATTTAACCCATCTCTATCGAGCAATCTCTCAGTGGGGCAAATTCAACACTCATTAGTCTCGTTTGATCTAGCTCAGGACCTCAAGTTTTCTCAAGCCGACCCTAAACGTTCCACTTGGTTTGGTACTGGCAGGAAAAAGATTCGTGAGACAAAGTCATGAATAGAAAAAAGATCAATGGGGTGGAATTTTCTTAATACTAATTTGGAGCCATGTGATTTCTAATGGGAATCTGCTTTTTAGAGAAAAATAATATCTTCTTCTCATTTTTTTACGAGACAAGAAATCTAATCTACTCTATCTTAAAGGATTGGGGATGGAGTAAGTGAGGTTTGAACTATTGGGAATTCGTCTGATGCATCGACCCGCCACTGTGTGCTCAAGACCCAATTTGTATGGGAGTAACGGCAAAGAGTCCATCACATTACTTGGGTCCAATATACATTGAATGACCCATATCCACTTAAAAGACTAAGCTTTGTAAGTGGTGAGCCATCCAATTGTATATTAAGGTCCAACTCTTTTTCTGTTTATCCGATGTGGGACTCAACATTCACACATGTTCTAACAAATCTCCCCCTCATGTGTGAACCGAACATTGGGCCTTAACCTCTCTCTACATCCAAGCTCCCCCTTGATTTTGATCTACAACTCTCAACCCTATCTCCCGAACTGGGTTTATTCTGCACCCACTCCATTGATTCAAAGTCATCTTTATTGGGAGCCAACGTGCCTAGTCACTGGCACTATGCTCCCTGACGAGAACTCCATTGAGAGCCAATGTGTTCATTAATTCAATAGCACCATGCTCCCCGACGAGTCAACTCCATCGACAATGAGTCATCCAATACAACACTCCAACATTGAGCCACCTTGCTTCATCGGGAGTCACCTTCGGATTTTATACCGCTCCACGAGTGTCTTCTGTGCAAGCCCATTTAATGGTGTGCTGAGAGTCTTCCCATAGATCGTCAGCCATCGGCTCTGATATGCATCGACCCGCCACTGCGTGCTCAAGGCCTAATTTGTATGGGAGTAACGGCAAAGAGTCTACCACATTACTTGGGCCCAATATACATTGAATGACCCATATCCACTTAAAAGACTAATCCTTGTAAGTGGTAAGCCATCCAATTGTATATTAAGGGCCTGTTTGGATGGGGTATTGTGATATACCCCCTTTTAGTCCGTGGGCCCAGCCTTAAGACCTCGTTTGGGAAGCAAAATGGAGGGGGTATTAGCTAAGCCCCGGATTAGATTGTACCCCCTAATACCCCCGGAGGGGGTATTATTTATGGGGAGGTTCACACCCCCGGATAATACCCCCTCTCTCTTCCATTTCAATTACAAAATAATTTTATCCTCCCATTTTATCCCTCATCCAAACCAAGTATTACATAATACCTCCAAATCTAATCCCGCATCCAAACGGGCCCTAAGGTCCAACTCTTTTTCTGTTTATCCAATGTGGGACTCAACGTTCACACATGTTCTAAAAAATCTCCCCCTCATGTGTGAACCGAACATTGGGCCTTAACCTCTCTCTACATCCAAGCTCCCCCCTTGATTTTGATCTACAACTCTCAACCCTATCTCCCGAACTGGGCTTATTCTGCACCCACTCCATCGATTCAAAGTCATCTTAATTGGGAGCCAACGTGCCTAGTCACTGGCACTATGCTCCCCGACGAGAACTCCATTGAGAGCCAATGTGCTCATTAATTCAATAGCACCATGCTCTCCGACGAGTCAACTCCATCGACAATGAGCCATCCAATACAGCACTCCAACATTGAGCCACCTTGCTTCATCGGGAGTCACCTTCGGATTTTATACCGCTCCACGAGTGTCTTCTGTGCAAGCCCATTTAATGGTGTGCTGAGAGTCTTCCCATAGATCGTCAGCCATCGGCTCTGATACCACTTGTTGGGAGTTCGTTCGATGCATCAACCCGCCACTGCATGCTCAAGGCCCAATTTGTATGGGAGTAACGGCAAAGAGTCCACCACATTACTTGGGCCCAATATACATTGAATAACCCATATCCGCTTAAAAGGCTAAGCCTTGTAAGTGGTGAGCTATCCAATTGTATATTAAAGTCCAACTCTTTTTCTGTTTATCCGATGTGGGACTCAACGTTCACACATATTCTAACATGAACCTTCAGCAAATGCACAGAAGTATAAAGTGCCTATCGTCGGTTGAGCTATCATCCCACTTGCAAATAATATCGTCTTTGTCTTCATGCTTCTTCCTTTTTCTTTTTCTTTTTCTTTTTCTATTATCGGTTCATGCTTTTTCCTCACCTTCACATATTTGCGTGTAGTACCAATACTTTGTTATGCAAAGCCAAACTCTTGTGTAAGGCTATAAACGAACTGAGCATCTCACGAGCTCGGCTCGGCTCATTTATTAAATGAGCTGATTGAACTCGAGTTTTCGGTCCACTCGGCTTGTTCGACAAAAGTTCGGCTCGTTGAGAGAGGCTCGGTTCGATTAAAGAGGCTCGTTTAGTAAATGACTAAGCTTGGGTCATTAAGGCTCGAGCCAAACTCAAGCTCAAGTTTTTGGCTCATTTAGTAAATGAGCTGAGCTCGAGCTTGACAAAGATCGGGTCAGCTTGTTTATAGCCCTACTCTTGTGGGGTTGTAGTATAATTTGTTCCTAAGGCAAATAGGATCGTAACCTATTTAGTAGTATTTGCAGTCAAGGTAAATTCAGTGTGATCAAATGTTGATTGATACCTGATCGACATAATTTTTGTTGTGCCCCCGGAGTGGATCAAATAGAGCCAAAACACACGCACACAAACATGAACACAGGAGATATACGTGGTTCCCCAAAATTAGGTACGTCCACGGAGGTAAACGAAGCAATCACACTATAACCGGACAAGTTTTACAAAGAGCTCACACTCACTACACTCTCCTCAGTGATTTACATTGCTAAAAACAGAACCTCATAGCTCTCAGATCTCTCACTCGAGAGATACAAAACCGAATGGCAGAAGCTCCATTTATAGATTGAGCTTGGAGTCCTATCCATTCCTCGCGTCAGACAACTCATTGAATTCTTGGCTGGCTGAAGATGACTGGGTGATGGCTAACCACACCAAGTCCACTTTTGTGTGTTGATCGGATATAAATGAGAGGAGTGGAGCCACTCCATGGCCCCAAAAGTCAACAATCTTCACCTTGGCGACAATCCTCTCAATGCTGCCCTAGGTTTGTAACACAGACAACAGAACATACAGAACTCTTCAGAAGCTCGAACCGATGAGAGTTAAGAGAGCCAATAATAGGGGAAGCAAAAACACCAAACTCTCTTCAGACAAAACAGATCGAACAAAATTGTGCTTCAGATATCCATGCTCTTAAATGGAATTACGGGAAACACAGGTTACCGGAACAATCTAAACAGAAGAGCCAACTGAAGTCTTGAGCAAACTTCAGATTCAGATTCAAGTCGCAACAACTCAGATACCAGAGTCCGATAACAAATCCGAATGACACCTGAGACCCACCACAATCTCCAAGGCTATCACCAATCGCCGTAAGGCGTAGGCACCCAACGATGCTTAAACAAGTTTCAACAGATCTGCAGTGACAAGTATTAGTCCAAACGACTAACAACCAGGTTAGTCGTCCAATGATCTATTTCCACTAGTGCTAATACCCAAATGCAATTGACAATATCCAAATCTAGAGAAATAGATCCAAGTGCAGCGGAACCCATACTGACTAACAAACCAGAACCAGATTGATACATACCAACAAAAAGAAGCAACAACAACATTGGTCAAGTCAAACTTGGCTCCAGGTTGCCTCCCACAAGCACCATGCCAAAAACTGCTTCCCAAAATAATCCAAAATGCATGTGCTCCAAAACGGTAGTATCCAGAAAATACAAAATAGAGCTCTTTAAACAGAATACAGAAATACGGGTCGCCGGATACAGACAGAAGAGCCAGGTTTCTGAAGTTTCAAGCTAACTTTCAGAAACAAATTCTAGGTGAGTACATCTTGCCATCAACCATTGCAAAATTCCCAGGACAAAATGGTGGGGACCCAGCCTCCTTAAAAACCATTCTCCTTCAACCCTTGCGTTGTTTTGACAGAATTTCCAATGTTACAAGATTACCATATTTCAAACAGGTTCCGATAGCAGGCAAACGAACAGATGCCACCTAAGACCACCATCGTCTCTAATGGCAATGACGAGATTGAACAAGTCCGGTCCATACTGAACATAGACGGCTCCATCATTAAAAGGAATGGACTCCACCTATCCCAAGTCGCATAGATGAGATCAGCATCTATAAGCACCAGATGCGCTTGATAAGAACGCCAGATTTGATAAGAGAATCCCAGAATACCACTCCACAGAATGGCTAACAGATGATGAACACTGACAGACAGAATCAAAATCTTCGTCTTTAGAAGACCGTAAACAGACAGTTTAACCAGATTTGATATCGAACAAACAGAACCAACGACAACAAATAGAACGCCAAACACTCTAGAAGGTCGAACTGATGCCTTGCTCACACCAAGACTTCCAAAAAAAAAACCTCCAACGAGCTTCACAACAGCGTCATAACAGGTTCCCCTTCCAAAACCGCTGCAAACAGAGGATGCATCATCCTTAAAACAAGAGAATCGACCAATCAGGCATATATGGAGTCGAATCTCAGGAAACGAAGCACATGGTTGAATCCAGAACGTCGAGATAGTCAAAATCGACTACTCACGGGCGAAAAACGGAGTCCGAACGGCTCCGGAATCGCAAAAACAAATTTCTGGAATATTCCTCTCAACCAAGGGAATATTCTGCTGACTGTGCACGCTGAGTCAGTCCATCAGCTGACTTGGCAGCCGCATGGCGCTTATGTGGCTCCTCAAATGGGTCCGGACTGATGACATTCCAGGTGACTGGATCATGACATCACGCTGATGTCATCATCTTCTTAAAAAAACAGACCACGCACGGACTGAAAAATTGGGTTTTGACCACAAAACCCCAATTTTGACCAACAGAGACGGATCACCCCAACGGAACAGAGGCATATTATATCTTTCCAAAATCGTCTCGATGAGACGAACAGATTGGATGGAACAGATCACGCATTCGAGCAGTTTCGAAAAAACGTGATTTTTGGACAGAACGATAAACAGGTTCGGTTTTGGTGGTTATGGCTACCCACGCTCGATACTAATTGTTGTGTCCCCGGAGTGGATCAAACAGAGCCAAAACACACGCACACAAGCATGAACAGAGGAGATATATGTGGTTTTCCAAAATCGAGTACGTCCACGGAGGTAAACGGAGCAATCACACTATACCGGACAAGCTTTACAAGGAGCTCACACTCACTACACTCTCCTCAGTGGTTTACATTGCTAAAAACAGAACCTCACAACTCTCAGATCTCTCACTCGAGAGAAACAAAACCAAATGGCAGAAGCTCCATTTATAGACTGAGCTTGGAGTCCTATTCATTCCTCTCGCCAGACAAACTCCTTGAATTCTTGGCTGGTTGAAGATGATTGGGTGATGGCGATCCACACCAAGTCCACTTTGGTGTGCTGATCGGATTGAAATGAGAGGAGTGGAGCCACTCCATGGCCTCAAAAATCAACATTTTTGACATAATTAAAGTTCTCAACGAATTCTAAATAAATATTTTCCAACATCAAAATAGACTTCCGAAAGACCCGCGAAGCGATTACTTGAGAGTATCCCTCGCCCTTATATACTGCCTTTACTCTGCACGCGATTAGTAAAAACAAAATAACTTAGACCCCTCTGTTTCAAGAAACAAGCTCCAATGGAGGAACAAAAACAAACCCAGAAGCCTCAAACCAACAACCGCCGTTTAGTACTGTTTCCACTCCCTTTACAAGGCCACATAAACCCCATGCTTCAACTAGCCAGCATCCTCCACTCCCAAGGCTTTTCCATCACAATCATCCACACCCACTTCAACTCCCCCGCCAAATCCAAGCACCCTCACTTCACCTTCCTCCCCATCTCCGACGGCCTTTCGCCAACCGGGGCCTCGGGGGAAGACGTTTTCTCTCTCTTCGCGCTGCTCAACTCCAACTGCGTCGCCCCGTTTCGGGACGCTTTGCGTGGATTAATAGCAGATGGCCCGATAGCTTGCTTGATAACTGATGCTGGTTGGCACTTTTCGCAATCGGTTGCTGATGGGTTTGGGATTCCGAGGATTGTTTTGAGGACTACTAGTGTTTCTTCTTTTCTGGCTTTTGCTGCCTTGCCCATGCTGCGGGAAAAGGGTTATCTCCCCAAACAAGGTATTGAGCTCTGTTTTTTCCTTATCTGTCTCTAGGTTCGAATTACCTTCGTCATTTTCCCAAGTATTTTTCCTTGTCTTTCTCGGAATCTTTTTCAACTTCGGTCTGTGTATTTATATTTTTCTCATCATCGAGACGAATGATGAATTTTAAATATTAAAACATACTATATAAGTCTAAACTTTCAATACTAAAATAATTTTCTATCAAGGCCTTCTTTGTGATCCTAGAACATGAGTTGTTTTTTCAAAACTGTTTATGTTAATTTAAAATTTTGTTTTGCGTGAAAAACTTCTATCATGTGTGCAGAGTACAAAGGCTCTTACATGCTGAAATTTTGATATTAACAAAAAATGTTTCAAGACAGTAATAAGAAATGTGAAAAGGCTTCATTGTTGGGATTTAGCAGAAGTTTGATGGTACCCACAAAACACACATATTGAGATCCAATACTAAATAAGTATTATCACAAAGAAAAACAAGAGTGTCACTGGAGATTTACGTGGTTGGCCAAAAGATCAGGTTACTCCACGGTGCGAGATACTCCACTATATGAATACTAGCAAAATTACAATAGTTGTGGGACACAAAAAAAATATCAAACCCGACTCCAATGCCTAGGCTCTGAAGTAATACACACTTCCCCGCTCACCCGGTGTCCATGGCCCCCGCTTATTAGTATTTTTCTTTTCCCTTACATCTCCATCTCTACCTGCCTTCAGTATACAATATACACATGGATGCCAATTTTTTAACCCATCTCTATCAATCAATCTCTCAGTGGGGCAAATTTAATACTCATTTGGTCGGTGCATTTGGTTTGGGACTGGCAGAAAAAAAGACAAAGTCGTGAATAGGAAAGAGAAATGGGGTGAATTTTCTTTATTTTTTAATACTAATTTGGAGCCATGTGGTTTCTAATGGGAATCTGCTTTTTATATAATATCATCTTCTTCTTTACGAGACAAAAAAAATATCTAATCTACTGTATCCTAAGGGATTGGAGATCGGGTGAGTGAGGTTTGAACCTTTATCAAATGCACGGGAGTATAAGATGCTTACCGTTGAGCTACCACTCCACTTGCAAATCATGATACCTTGTTTGGTTCAATTCTCATCTCATCTCATTTTTCTCTCTATACGTTTCTCAATACCTTTTTCTTTCTATCTCTCTCCACTCATTACATCAAAAATAACTTTCAAAAAGTTGAACCAAACAAGGAATCGTCTTTGTCTTCATGATTCTTCCTTTTTCTTTTTCTATTATCGGTTCATGCTTCTTCCTCACCTTCACATACTTGCGTGTAGTACCAATACTTTGTTATGCAAAGCCAAACTCATGCGGGGTGTTTTTTGTGGGGTATGGAGAATGCTATGGCGTCTACCTTTACGGTGTCTCCTTTATCAGTGGCGTAGCCAGGAATATACATCAATGGGGGCATTATAAGAACAAAATCTCTAACGATAGCCAACTCCCGACGGCATCCCACCGACCCTTGACTTGATGGTTGTTGGTGATTCGGCGTGATTTTTGTGTTGGTTGTTACATCATGTTACAAAGGAGAGTTTTCAAAGTTTTCGAGTACTATTTTGTTCACCCATGCACCTAGACACTAGGTGAACATGTGCGTATTACTCATTATCCATACTGGGTGAAATTTACACACTCTTGAATAAATTCACCGAATCCTTACTTTGATAGGATTGCAGACATTGATTTTGTGGAGCTTATTTGTGTAAAACAATTCAAACAAGTCATTTGTATTTTAACAAGTATTTAAATCTAATAATAACATGTGACTTGCTTTAAATATTGGGTAAACTCAAACTACCAATTTAGAAAGAAAAAAGAAAAGAAAAGAAAAGGTGCAGTGGGGGCGGGTGCCCCAGTGGCCATAGAGTGGCTCCGCCACTGTCCTTTATGTTTCTTGTGGTTTTCGGTTATACCTTTTGTGATTTTCGGTTATGTCATTTATGGTTCCATGTAATACAACACACGGATCCACGCATGGCATAACATAGAACGTACATATGACATAACCGAAAATCACAAGAGGCATAACCGAAAACCACAAAAGGCATAAAGGAGACACCATAAGGATAAACACCATAGCATTTGCCGTGATCAAATTGTTGATTGATACCTGAACGGCATAATTTTTAACATAATTAAAGTTCCATGTAATACAACACACGGATCCACGCATGGCATAACATAGAACGTACATATGACATAACCGAAAATCACAAGAGGCATAACCGAAAACCACAAAAGGCATAAAGGAGACACCATAAGGATAAACACCATAGCATTTGCCGTGATCAAATTGTTGATTGATACCTGAACGGCATAATTTTTAACATAATTAAAGTTCTCAACGAACTCTAAATAAACATTTCCGAACATCAAAATAGACTTCCGAAAGGCCCGCGAAGCGATTACTTAAGAGTATCCCTCGCCCCTCTGTTTCAAGAAACAAGCTCCAATGGAGGAACAAGAACAAACCCAAAAGCCTCAAGCCAACAACCGCCGTTTACTACTGTTTCCAATCCCTGCACAAGGCCACATAAACCCAATGCTTCAACTGGCAAACATCCTCCACTCCAGAGGCTTTTCCATCACAATCTTCCACACTCACTTCAACTCCCCCGCCAAATCCAAACACCCTCACTTCACCTTCCTCCCCATCTCCGACGGGCTTTCGCCAACCGAGGCCCCGATGGGAAATATTATCTCTTTCCTCACTCTGCTCAACTCCAACTGTGTTGCCCCATTTCGGGACTGTTTGGCTGGATTACTAGCAGATGGCCCGATTGCTTGCTTGATAACTGATGCTATTTGGCACTTTTCGCAATCGGTTGCTGATGGGTTTGGGACTCTGAGGATTGTTTTGAGGACTAGTAGTGTTTCTTCTTTTCTGGTTTATGCTGCCTTTCCAACGCTGCAGGAAATGGGTGATCTCCCCAAACAAGGTCTGGGTTTATTGAGCTCTCTGTCTTTCTTTCTCTGTCTCTCTGGCTTTGAATTACTTTTCATTTTTCCTTGCATGAATTTGAGTTTCTGATTTGGCTAGTGAACAGCACTAAAAGTCTAAAACTATGTTTGTAATTGTTTTTTTTATTTATCCGTTCATGTTTTTCGTATTTTCGTGACAGAAGCATAGAATATCGTCTGAGAGCAATTTTCAGAAACTTATGATTGGTGTTTTCTAAAAAAAATGTGTTATTTTCAATACAAAGTTATGAAATCATATAGTTCGCCGAATCGCCAAACAAATTTACTTGTGCTCTATGGAATATAAAAGCAAAAAGCGAATATTATAGTTCTCCAATGCCTCACACGCTTATAATGCGCGTGTTTCACACTTGGCGTTAAAATGAACGGATATGGGTCAATCTGCTCATTTTTATGAACCACGGGTAGGTTATGTACTCACTTTTGAACCATAAGGGTATCCGCACATGGCCTGAACCCCCTGACTTTGCCCTTTAACATAACACTTCTTTTTCCTTCAAATATGTTCCAATATAGATGTGTCCATAGCCATCCGATGAAGTTAGGGCTCACGTGCATCGTGTGGGGCTTACTCATGCATCGAATGTCTCCAGAAACATTTGTATCCAAATATGTATCCGGACATCTCTCTGTCAATAAAATTGCTCTTCATTTATTCTGGGTTTTTTTTTTATCTACAGATTTCCAACTAGAATCACCAGTGCCAGAGTTAGCACCACTCCAAGTCAAAGACCTTCCCTCGTTCACAACAAACAACTCCGAAAAATTATACAAGATACTCAGCAACATTGTGCAACAATCCAAGGCCTCCTCAGGCCTCATTTGGAACACTTTTTCGGAACTGGAAGAATTTGCACTGATCCAATTACGCGAACAATTCCCCATCCCAAATTTTCTAATCGGCCCATTTCATAAGTCCTTTCCTGCCTCGTCAAGTAGCCTACTAACTGAAGATAGGAGTTCCATATCCTGGCTAAATACCCAAAAACCAAAATCCGTGTTATACGTGAGTTTCGGAAGTATTGCTGATATGGGTGGAAACGAGTTCCTGGAAATGGCATGGGGTTTAGCCAACAGCATGCAGCCCTTTTTGTGGGTGGTTCGACCGGGAATGATCCGCGGTTCAGAGTGGCTCGAGGCGTTGCCAAGTGGGTTCATTGAGAAAGTTGGGAACAGCGGATGTATTGTCCAGTGGGCCCCGCAACAAGAAGTGCTAGCTCATTTTGCCGTAGGAGGGTTTTGGACTCATAACGGGTGGAACTCGACGTTGGAGAGTATATGCGAAGGAGTGCCGATGATATGTTCGCCTTGTTTCGGGGATCAGCACCAGAATGCAAAGTATGTGAGTGATGTTTGGGGGATTGGGTTGAGGTTTGATAAAGGGGTGGAGAGAGGAGAAGTGGAGAGAGGGATTAGGAGAGTAATGTTGGAGAGAGAAGGGGAGGAGATGAGAGAGAGGATTTTGTGCTTGAAGGAGAAAGCGGATGCCTGTCTCAAGGAAGGGGGATCTTCATATCAGTACTTGGAACAATTAATTTCTCACATTTTGTCTTTCCAGTAGGAATAATATTTTCCGGGAAACAGTAGGAGTAATATTGGCCTTCTGTTTGTGGGATTTTTTTCCTGACAGTCAGGGGTATCTAGGCCAGCTTGCGCACTTCGACTAATTCCCTTTACAGTACATGTCCGATCAAAGACAAGCCTTTCACCCTGGAACTTTTAATGTATTGATGATTATGAGATTAGTGAGATTAAATATGTGCATTTAAATGTTAGTCCTTTGACAGTTATATAGGTGGAGATGCTCTCCCTCTCCTTCAATTAACTGCTTTTTTCCAGAGAAAAAATAAGTTATCGACGGAGGTGGCTGATAAAAGAATCATACTACTCAAGTTCCGATTTTGAAGTGGGAGATCCTACAGGTTCCTATCTCATTTTTTGTTTTGCCATGCCCGTAGCCAATTACTTATGACCGTCAAACTTAACATATCTTCCACGTGGTAATCAAACCCGACTCCAATACCTAGGCCTTGAAGTTATACACACTTTCCGGCTCACCCGGTGTCCATAGGCGGGAATGGGAGGGGCTGTAGTGCACCCGCCGCACTACACCATCGATCCGACCGTCCATCTTGATGCGGACGGCTTGGATTTAATCCGAGCTCCTACAAATCCTAACCGCCCATTGTTCGGATGAAAATCTGAGCCATCCATTGCCGAGATGGACGGCCAAATTGGCCGCACTATAGCACCCCCGGGTCCCCCATAGACTGTAGGCCCCGCTCATTAGTATTTTTCTTTTCCCTTACATATATAGTATCCCGCAGCACCAAAGGGTGCTGTGGCTGCTGCCCCATCTCTCTACATCTACATCTCCATCTCTACCTAAAAGGAAACAAAAAGCAAAAAATCTTCAATAGAGGCTGCGCATGGGCTGCCAACAAAGTCTTCCATGGATGCCAATTGAGGCCATCCATGACTTCTGTTAGCCCAAAGGTTTATATAGAATACTTTATTGATTTTGATGATAACAAATACATGTTCAATCAATTTTATTTTGATTAATTGACAAAGCACTTTAATTATTGGCCTGGTTCTTATCACTATATTAATCTTGGAGTGTTTTCTTAATAGGTCCACTAATATTCAAGGTTGCTTTGGTCAAATATCTTATGGCTAAACTATATATGTACTTGTTGCACAGGATTATTTTCTTTCTAAACCCAGACATATTCGGCTGTTCCTCTAAAATCCTTGTCGTGGATTAATTCAAGCTCTTGAAGAAAAGGCAACAAAGGAATCTAACTCCAACAGTCAAGAGTAAAAGAAGAAAAGAAAAGATTAAGGACGAATCTTTTCTTTATGTTCCAAACGGCTATAGTTAAATATGGGAACATGCATCTTGCTTTGAAGCAAACAAGAATGGAAAGAATCATTAAGCCAAGATTTTGGAGCTGATTGTCTCTAACGGCTAGAACGAAAATTCAACGTTCAATTGATTCTTCATGGTTAAAATGAGAAGTCGAACTGAGGAAGCAATTGACAGAAGTTTTGAAGAAAATACTTGTGAGCTGTCACTTGCAAATCAGTCAATCAACTCAACTCTTCATCTTGATATCTATACATGCACTTGTGTGTGAGAGAATTCTTATTTTGATCTTTACTGTAAAAGGGATTGTACACCCTTATTCATACTCTTGAGAGAGATTATCTTTTTGTGAGTGGTTTTGGAGAGAAAATCACTTGGAGTTAGGTGTTACTAGCACCGGAGTCAAAAATAGTTGGAGCGATTGCGGATAGATTGCTCGTTGTAAAGGTTGTTTAGCACCCGCGAAGCTAGAAGGATTGTAACTATTGGAGATAGTGCAGCAAATCCCGAGTTGGACACTTGGGGAGTGGACTAGGCCGTGAAGTTGCGGACCAAACCACTATAAATCCTTGCGTTCGATTCTCTCTTCCCTAGTCTCTTTACTTTCCGTTTTGCATATCAATATTGCATGAGTAGAATAGTATATCATTGAAATTGGAATTGTAGTTGAATAGATTGCAATTAGTTTTTTAAAATTCCACGTTATATTTGAGATACCCAATAACCCCCCCCCCTCTTGGGTTGCTATTTGGACCAACAATTGGTATCAGAGCAAGGCTCTAGTTTTTTGACTTAATCGTCTTAGGATAAGATCTATGACATCCCACTTTTTCAGTTTAAAAAAAATAGTATTTTTTTTTACACGAATAATTAAATCTTTCATTTTTCTTTTTCAAACTTCTTGCTATATAATAAAAAAGAATAATAATAATAATAATAATAATAATATTGGGTCAATTGTGTAATTAGACTAGATAAGTTTTAAGTTTGAACGTGGGCAGTTTATTAGGGTGAGGAAACGTTTAAGAAGTAGGGTTAGTTTTCCATACATACCCGTACGTAGAAATATAAGCTAGGGTTCTGGGTCTTGGAGGAACGGTAGAGAGAGAGAGAGAGAGAGAGAGAGAGAGATGCAGTCAAGGATCCGGTTCATTGGTGATCAATCGGGTAAGCGATTCTTGTTCCCTTTATTCCTGTTTCTCTTTCCATTCGTTACATGGGTTGGAGTAAAGTTAGACTGTTATTTGGTGGTATATAAAAGTGGAGTTACTGAGAGGTTAAATGGGTTCCCATTCTTTTGGCACTGATTGTTTTCTTTTAATGCCATTGATATATGGAGGAGCGGAGGTGATTTGTGTGAGGTGGGTGTGGGACCAAGTGTCAAGATTTGTGCACGGTGGTGTGAGTGTGTGATTTTATAGTATATGAGATTTGGCAGTGAGTGTGTGCATGTGACGGGGACGGGAGTAGGATTTTGGTTTTCGTCAGGCTAGTTATTGGTGTAAGGTTCATCAAATTAATTGTTGGTATTGGTATTCTTTTAATTCAGATTAGCAGAGAACGTGAACATCGCATTTTGTGACCTATCGTTCCGATCGAGGTGAGTAGTTAAACATGTGATCCCTTCTTTTGGAATCCTCTTGAGCCTATCGATTTCTTGACAGTTCATTATTGGTTGTGATCCGATGATAATTATTCTTATTCGTTGTTCTCATAATTGTTGACAATTGACGTACCCTTTGGCATACAAGGTTATTTGAGAATATTTGTGATTGATCGAAGCCCTTACTTTTATTGTCGTCGATTCGTTGACTCCATAATATTATTGTGACTACGCAACAACACGGGGAATAATCCTGGCCGGTCAGGTGACTCCGGTTCGCCGTGGTTCTTATGTGTTTGGGACCATGGATTATGTTTATATTTGTGAAAGTCCAAGGGAAAGACCCGTGAAATATCGTGGTGACTTTGGCGGCTAGAGAAAAGACTTGTGAAATACCCTGTGACTCTAGTGCTCAACGGATAGGGAAAAGACTTGTGAAATACCCTGTGACTCTATTCCGGATCGGCTTAGGGAAAAGGTCCCAGGCGCCATCCTGTGGTGACTCTAAGTACGGTGTTGGATCCAACGGGCGAAGCCCTGAGAAAATATTTGGCATTTGGTACTTGGTAATTGGAAGATATGGTTCCCACTTTGGTTTAGACTATCTCATTATTGTTGTTCCTCGTTCCGATATTATTGAGCAGGCTGTTGGTACAAAATGGTTGTTATCATTATTCGATTGTTGTTGTGATAATTCGTTATTCAGTCATTCATCTTTCGATACTATTTGCTGAGCCATTGACTTCGTTAGTTTGTTGATAGTATTCGTTGAACCATCGACCTCTATTGTTAATTTGAAACCACTTCTTTGGAACCCTCAGTTATCGTTTATTTAAACGTATGCCACTTTGTATTATTACCCTTAGCATGCTTAATTACTCACTGAGCTCGTCAGCTGACGGATTTATTCCACATTTTTTTCAGGTTAGTTCATGGAGCATTGTAGTGGACTCTGTGGCATTGTCAGGACCTTTTGTTTGGACCTCTAGGGCGTTTGCATTTTTATTTCTTTTATGGTGTTAATTAAATCGCTTCCGCACTTTTATTTATTGGCAGTTGTTGTGGAAATTGGAGATTGGAAAATGAGACATTGTGTCATTTGTTTAAGAAAAATATGGGTTTGGTGTCACACATTTTTTTTGTAATAAAATATCCAGTTTCTCTTTATTTGTTTAAAGTTGCTAAAATATTATTTTTAATTAGGCTTCGTGTCCCATGATTGCTTCATGGTACACGGCCGGTCATGCTCCCGGATTTGGGGCGTGACGGTGCGGCCTATCAACAATAACTTTCCACAACTTGTTGTAACGCCCCAAGTAGATCACTGGCCCAATACCCTAATTTTTGATCCACAAGCCACACCACATGGCCCAAAAGCTTAAGCACAAGGTACTAGTAGTAGCCCACAAGGTTTGTTATATACCCAAGATCATCCATGTAAACTTCCGATGTAGAACGGGGTATTACAAGATCCATGGCAACCTCTTATGGCACCTTCCTTCCCGAGGGCCAATCGAGCAATAGACCTCCTTTATTTAGCGGGTCGAACTACAATTATTGGAAGGCTAGAATACGCATTTATATTCAAACTGACTACAAGTTGTGGAAAGTTATTGTTGATAGGCCGCACCGTCCTACCAAAACCGTTAATGGAGTAGTAGTGCCTAAAGAAGAAAAAGAATGGAATGCGAATGATATTATTGGAATTGAATTGAATGCTAAGGCTATGAATCTTTTATATTGTGCTTTAGATCCTAATGAGTTTAATAGAGTTTTTGCATGTGAATCGGCAAAAGAAATTTGGGATAAGTTAGAAGTTACGCATGAAGGTACTAGTCAGGTTAAGGAATAAAAAATTGACATGCTTGTTCATAAGTATGAATTGTTTAAAATGATGCCTGGTGTGGGCACACGCTCCAAAATTCTACATTTTGCTTATAAAATCGGGTGCGCCCTTTTTGCGGAAAGCGCGGCGAAATGCTTTGCAATTCAGAATCGTCACTCGGGTTTTGCGGAAAAGCACCCAAGGAACCGGGTTAGAAAACGTTTGATTACGTTGTTCGAATTTTGAAAAAGGCTTGTAGACTGGACCGTCGTCACCTTTGATATCTAAGGTTTGGGAGCCAGGTTACGAGAGGGGAAGGGTTTTATGGCACCCCTCTCGCCCAATCCGGAGATCGGTCTCTGCTCGGGCATTTTGTAAAACGTTTGCATTTTTCTCTCATTCGATCATTTTTAGGCCAGTTAGGGCGGGGGAACAGTTAATGGGGATTAAAACTGTAACAAGTTTGCATTTATGACAAAAATGTAATGAATGTTTGATGTTTGATCTAAAACAAGTATAATAGATTGAGAACAAGCTCCTGTGAATGCTTTGGACAAACTGGAACACACTGACTTAGGGTGGTACACGCAGGAGCGAGCCTACATACACTGGCCAAGCCACTGCATTCAGACACGACCTGCGTGCGCCACACCAGTTCTGGCGTGCGCCGGTAGGCCCGAACTCACAACTCTTGTAAACAACCCTCTGGGCTCTGGAATGGACCAGTGCACACCCAGGACAAACCACGCAGTTTATATCAACAGTAATCTATAGTTACAGACAGATAAAGGGCTTGAAAGCCACAAAATAAACAGAAAACCCCTTAAACAATGAGGGGGAGAAAGACAGAGGTCAGAGCCTAGTTGCCATGCAAGGGCCAGCCACTGCTCAAGGTATGACTGGTGCACGCAGGTACATGGTACCGTGCGCCAGTTAACATTACTTGGCCAGTGCTTGGCTTTGCATCATCTGGGCTCTGGAACATGACCAGAAGGCTCCCAGAGGCATTCCAAAGCAAAAGACACGAGATATTGAATGCTACAACTAAACAGTTCTAAAAGACAGACAGCAATAAACTGGTTTTTATCATGCAATAGGGTGATCAAAGAGAATATAAAGCAAGAAATAGATGATCGGTGAACCCCACACCAGTTTTGCCATACAGCCATTACTGGTGTACGGCTATGGATAACTGGCGCGCGCCACAGATCATCACACACGGTTTTGAATCCTTGCCAGCATTAGGGCCAGGACTGGTATAGATTACCAGTCTTGACCCTGCCAGCCCCCCTCAAGGGTCAGAACAGAAAGTTAACAAAAGGTGGTATACCTTTTGTCTTTGAGTTTGGAAAGAGTTTGAATTTGAGCTTGAGGCTTTGAAGGTTGTATGGTGAATGAGAGGGATGTTATGAACTGTGGGGTATCCCCCTCTTACTTGCTCTTTCAATGGATGAAAGAAGAACAAGGAACAAGAGGGAGAGAGAGAACCAAAGCTTGGGCCTTCTTAATGGTGTTAACCCCTTGCAAATGAATGCAAGGGGGGGTATTTATGGAGGAGAGAGTGACTGAGATCAGTTGGTCCTTAAGGGATTGTTTGGTTGGTTAGGCCAAGAGGGAGGACAAGGTGATGGAAGTTGTAGGAGAGTGGGGGGAACGGCCCTGGCCGAAGCAATCATCAGGGGACTGTGGCTGACGTCGGGGTGGCCACAAAAGTCCCGCGCGTTCGGCTGAATAAAGTTGATTTGACTGGAATTGACTGGCGTACGCACCTTGTTGAGTGGCGTGCGCCGGTGGAAGCAAGGTCAACGGTTGATGACTGACAAGTGGCGGTTTTCCTGGGCACGCTGGTCAATCACCAGCGTATGCCAGTAGGGTTTTGCTGAGGCCATTTGGTTCTGGCTTGAAGGGCTTGAAAGAGGATTGAAAGGTTTTGGAATGAGGTTCAGGACACTCAAAACTCAAACTCATTAACAACCTCGGGATGTTCTCAACCTTAATCATCATCGGGGAATCAAAGACCGTAAGTAAACTAATCTGGACAGTCCAGAATGGGGTGTCTACACCTGGTGAATCCATCTCTAGCATGTTTACTCGCTTCACTGATATTGTTAATGGTTTGAAGTCTCTTGGAAAATCTTACTCTAATGTTGATCTTGTAAGAAAGATTCTCAGGTCATTACCAAAGCAATGGGAGCCAAAAGTGACGGCAATAATTGAGGCCAAACAAGAACTTACAAATTACAGTTTGGATGAGCTTTTGGGTTCTCTTATGACTCATGAAATCCAAATGAATTTGGAAGATAGTGGAAGCCGAAAGAAAAAGGACCTCGCTTTTAAAATTTCTACTTCGAGCACATCAAGTGAAAGTGGATATGATTTCAAATCAAGCAGTGACGAAGATCTAGAGGTAATCACAAGAAAGCTCAAAAAGTCCATGAAAAGAAAAATACGAAAGGGCAAAAAGAACTTTAGAAAAAGATGGTTCAAAAGGAGAGAATAGCAAGAAAAGTGACATCATATGCTATGAATGTAAGAGGCCGGGCCATTTGAAATTACAATGTCTTGAAATCAGGAGGTCAATGAAAAAGGCAAAACGAAGAGCAATGCTTGCAACATTGAGAGAAATTGATGTGAGTAGTTCCGAAGAAAATAGTGACCAAGAAATCACTAACCTATGCTCGATGGCACATTATGGCGATGAGGTAAATTCTAGTGATGCTTTTGATGATCAATTTGATTATAATGAACTGTTAGATGCATTTGAAGAATTGCACACCGAGTTTAAGAAGTTGAATTCCAAATATAAGTCTCTCCAAAAGAATAATTTTTCCGTCTTAGCTGAAAAGGATTTATTGAAAAAGGAGAATGATGCCTTCAAAGAAAAAATTGAAGAAGTTTCTTCTCAAAAGGAAATCGCAAATGATTTGATACATGAAAATGATGTTTTGAAAAATGAGGTTGAGGATTTGAAAATATCTCTTTCAAAGTTTGTTCAAGGAAAGGAAAATTTGGATTTACTTCTCGGAAAACAAATATGTGTTTTTGATAAAACGGGCATCGGGTTTAATCCTATCAAAAGGCAAAAGCTTTATCATTTGCCGGATTGACCACACTATACGTATAATGCAGAGGGTGCACTACAGCACCCCCGGGTCCCCGAAGGCTGTAGGCCCCGCTCATTAGTATTTTTCTTTTCCCTTACATATTATCCGGCAGCACCAAAGGGTGCTGTGGCTGCTGCCCCATCTCTCAACATCTCCATCTCTACCTAAAAAGAAACAAAAAGCAAAAAATCTTCAATAGAGGCTGCGCATGGTCTGCCAACAAAGTCTTCCATGGATGCATGCCAATTGAGGTCATCCATGACTTCAATCTCTCAGTTGGGGAAAACAAAAAACTTGGCTCCTCTGTTTCAAGAAACAAGCTCCAATGGAGGAACAAAAACAAACCCAAAAGCCTCAAGCCAACAACCGCCGTTTAGTACTGTTTCCAACCCCTGCACAAGGCTACATAAACCCCATGCTTCAACTAGCAAACATCCTCCACTCCAGAGGCTTTTCCATCACACTCATCCGCACCCACTTCAACTCCCCCGCCCAATCCGACGACCGTCACTTCACCTTCCTCCCTGTAGTGGGCCGAAATATCCGAGGGGTTCAAAGGGTTCAATGGGATGACCTTCCGGGCCCACGGTCCAGCTGTCTCAGTTCGTCCGTATGAGAAAAGTCAAACTTAACACGTCATCCCAGTCACCAACCGAACGTTAGTTAAGTCTTGCGGACGTTCGCCGAACTTAAGCTGGTTCTCCGAGCGAACTCGCAACACCTTTGTTCGGCACCGGTCCAGTTCGCTCGGGTGGGCAACCTCCTAGTTCGAGCGTATGGATCAACGAGCAAGTCTCATCCTCGGCAAATCCTGTTAGGAAGTGTTCTTCGGCTAAGGCGGTTGTGGAACGTTCTAGAAGCTTCTGCTAATATAAGCAAAGATAAGCACGTTCACCTCTCTGATAACCGATGGGACATATCTGACACTGGCCCACGTGGGTCCACATGGGTCTGCAGGTCTAGAAGGGCGGGATCCATCGAGTGCTTCTGACACATGACGTCATCCGAGCGTAGCAACGCGCGTGCGATACACTTCCACCTTGTTCAACACTCCAAACCTCCGCCTATAAATAGCAAAGTACCCCTTCTGGGAAAAGGGTTAGATTTCTTCTCCCCTGGGCATATTTTTCCCTACCAAACTTCTTCCTCCTCCTCCCTCCGACTCTAACTAGATCGGCGGAGCTTCTACCCGGAGGAACACCACCCTCCGGTTTGCAGGTACACGGCGTAGCCGGTCGGTCATCTCAGTTTAAGCAACAAGAAGGGGTTCAGGAGGATCAAGGATAAATCACGCCCCCACAATTGGCGACTCTGCTGGGGAAGGACAAAGCTTTCCCAACAAAACACAGTGGGCCGTGGTCCATTTCAGGGCTCCTCCTCCTTTCTCCGCCGTACGCCGCCACCCATTCGGGTTATGGCGCAACGTCTTCCCCCTCCAGGTCCGGAGAACTTCACCCTCGGTTTGGCTGGGTTTGGTTCCATAAACACTGACCCCAGCCAAACTGCAAGAACCACCTTGCCAGTCGCACGGCAACTTTCCTACCCTCCAACCGAGCTCGAGGTTGCTCTGGCAGAGCAAAGGCGTCAAGCTACGGTCATTGCACTCCTCCAGCAACGTCTTGAAGAATGGGACGGAGGCGTGGCCACGACTCCTGTGCATGGCCACCCTGCCGAACCGAGTCGACCGAAGAAAACTCATAAGCGCAGCAGGAAATCTCACCAGGCGCACGCATCCGAAGGTGCCCCTTCCTAGCGACGTACCGTTTTTGATCGGCTCGAACACGTTCCCAGGATACAACCTACGGCCTCTCGCCCACGGTTGGAAAGTATCGTCCGCAATGAGAGCACTCGCTCTTTGGCGACGAGCTCTACAGCAGGTACACGAAGAGTGGAAGCTTCTGGGAGAACGTACAATGCCTCTTGACGGCACCAAGAGCACGCGGACGGAAAGAGACCCTTGGATCTCAATGACCCGCCCCGGCGTGTTCGGTCCAATGAGCGCCCCGAATGTACCGAACAATCGAGGTCACATACAGAGCGTTACCCGGATGGACGACGCCCAGCTAGCTCGTCTAGCCACCGCCGAGCAGAAAGTGGAGAACGGCGGAGGCAAGATAACACCATTATTCTATATGACCAATTCACAGGAATGCCTATGGTATACCAACCGGTCAACAAAGATTTCGATCATCGGCAAGCTCGTCTCGAGGATCCAAGAATCGAGCAACTGGAACGTTCGGAAGGTGCTAGGCATCGAGAGCAGAATAGGCGGCCGCGACATCACCATAGGGAACCTCGGGAAAACCGAACCAACCGCCTTGATGCTCCTCTGCCCATTATTCCGAGCGTCCCAGAGCTGGTCGATAATTCTAAGCTCGGTAAGGCCAAGGCCTCTCCCTTCACCGACGCCATACAGCAAGAGCGACCTCCGGATCGCTTTGTCTTGCCGAAGCTCAAGCGTTACGAGGCCAAGGAGGACGCAGTCGCGTTCGTTTGCCGATTTCGACAAACGATGAGCCTCCACAACTTCTCCGACGCGCTCATGTGCAAGATCTTTCCTCTCACACTGAGTGAGCCAATAATGCTATGGTACAATCAGCTTAAACCGAAGTCAATTAGGTGCTTCAACAAGCTGGAGTTGGAGTTCACCAAGCGATTTGTGACGAGCAACATCCAGCCCAAGACGCTCTCAATGCTGGTGAATATGAAGAGGGCACCAGGCGAAACCCTTCGGTTATACACCGAGCGATATTGGGAGGTGTATAACCTCATTCCCGATTGTGATCAGAGTGTGGCGGCCGAGTCATTTATGAACGGGTTGGATCCAACCTCGGCGATGTTCAGAGATTTGTCCCGGAACCCGCCGAAGACAATGGGGGAGCTTATGGTGATTATCGAGAAAGATTGTGTGCACGAAGAGGCAGTGGCCGAGCGTAATGCACCGAAGGGGACAGAAACATCAAAGACAACTACTGCTAAGAAGCAAGTGGTTAATGTTCGGCAGGGGCAAATAGGTCAAAATGGCGCAGGGCCAAGCAAACCGAACAATCGGAGTAAACCCCCCCAACATCCACAGCAACAACCTCAATGGCAGCAGACAAGGAGGGAACCAAGGCCGGAGGAATATGTCGCCGAGCGAACCGCATTTACCGAACCAATCTATAAATTGCTAAGTATCATTAGGCAGATGCCATTCTTCGTTTGGCCGACGGGATTCTTAGGAACGGCGGGCAATGGCTCTGGGATGTGTACGTACCATAAGGAGCGTGGTCATTATACCACCCAGTGTCAACCATTCAAACGCCACCTGGAGGAGCTCGCGGCAGCAGGGCACCTCAATCAATGGATCGACCTTCGGCGAAATCCATTGCCCCCTCCTCCGCCTCCTCCAGCTGGGAATCTCGTTGGAGTCATTCAAGGCATTGTGTCCGAGGGACGAGCGGCCGAGCTCTATTCTGAAATCGACAAAACCGTTGCTGCCTTGGCCATTTGCAATGTTGGAGTTTCGCCGAAGAGGAAGTGGGTTGATCCTAGCCTAGATGGCCCGATAACCTTCACGTCCGAAGATTTACAAGGGGTTCAAATGCCACACACCGACGCCCTCGTCGTCTCGGTCACAGTTGGCACCTCTACTGTTCAACGGGTCCTGGTGGATCAGGGAAGCTCGGCGGAGGTTATGTTCTACTCAACATTCAAGAGCCTTGGTCTCAAGCCGAACCGGCTTCGGACAGCAAGCACCCCCCTCGTCAGTTTTATTGGAGCACCCGTATGGCCTCAAAGATTGATCACTCTTCCTGTGCGAGCCGGCTCCCGAGTGATTGATGTCGAATTTGTGGTGGTTAGTTCTCCTAGCCCCTACAACATCATCCTCGGTCGAACCTGGCTACATGGAATGAAGGCGGTCGCCTCTACCCTCCATCAGGTCATGAAATTTATCGGTTGGAATGGAAGGCAGGAGAGCCTTTGGGGGGACCAGATCCAATCAAAGAAGTGTTATGTCAGTACAGTGACTAACGAGCAGAGTTGCTTGGAGGTGCAATGCGTTGAGAGGACTGAATTCCCCGAGCCCGAAGAAGTGGGATTGCCAGCCGAGTAAAGGTCAACCGAAGAACTTGTGCGGATGCCGATCACAGAAGATGGAGGAAGATATTTCCTCGTTGGCAGTTCCTTGAGTGATTCCGAGCGTACGGACATGTTCAATTTCCTAAAAGCGAACATGGAAGTATTTGCTTGGACTCCTCAGGAAATGTCCGGGGTGGACCCGTCGTTCGCCTCCCATTCACTTAATGTGGATCCGAACCGACGCCCTGTGGTCCAGAAGGTTCGTCGCTCGTCAGCCTTGCATGTGGAGGCGGTCATGGCTGAAGTGGATCAATTGTTGGCAGCTGGGGCTATTCGGGAAATATTGTACCCGACTTGGCTCGCCAACCCCGTCGTTGTTCCGAAGAGGAATGGGAAGCTCAGGGTCTGCGTCGATTACACCAATCTCAACGATGCTTGCCCAATGGATCGATTCCCCCTCCCTCGGATAGATCAAATGGTAGATGCAACGGCCGGGTACGAGCGTTTGAGTTTCATGGACGCATACAGGGGCTACCACCAGATCGCCCTCGCCAAGGATGATCAAGAGAAGACGGCGTTCATCTCTCCCCGAGGAACATACTGCTACAACGTCGTTCCCTTCGGATTGAAGAATGTCGGAGCAACCTTCCAACGAACTATCACTAATATGTTCCTACTCAAGCTCGGCAAAACTTTGGAAGCATACATTGATGACATGGTGTGCAAGAGCAAGTTCGGTATTGATCATCTTCGGGATCTCGGGGAAATCTTCGACATCCTCAAGGAATACCGGCTTTGCCTCAACGCCGAAAAGTGTGCGTTCGGCGTAGGTTCGGGCAAGTTCCTCGGTTATATGGTGAGCCGCCGAGGGATAGAAGCTGACCCGACCCAACTTACTGCCGTACAAAACCTCCGAGCTCCAACCACAATCAAAGAAGTCCAACGACTGACAGGGATGATTGCAGCGCTGAATCGGTTTATTCGGCGTTCGAGTGACTTTTGCAGGCCCTTCTTCCAAGCCATTAAGACTAGTCGGCGTAGGTTTGAGTGGACTGAGGAGTGTGAGCAGGCCTTGCAATCCTTAAAGGATTACCTTTCCCATGCTCCACTCCTCGTTACTCCCGAACCCGACGAGGATCTGTACCTCTACCTTGCTGTTTCGGATCATGCAACGAGTGCTGTTCTCGTTCAGAAAGAAGGAATGAACCACTTGCCGATTTTCTTTTCAAGCAAGACGATGACGGACTCTCAGACGAGGTATCTGCCTATGGAAAAGTTGGCTCTACCGCTCGTTTCAGCCAAAACGAGCCTTATGCCTTACTTCCAATGCCATAGGATCGTGGTCCTCACTGAGTTTCCTCTCAAGGCCGTTCTTCGAAAGACCACCTCCTCCAGCAGAATCTTGAAATTCTCTCAAGACCTTGCCAATTATGACATTCAGTTCGAACCGAGGACTGCAATCAAGGGCCAAGCGTTAGCTGACTTCTTCGCCGAGCTTACGCCAGGGCTTAAGGACGAGGAGAATGCATTGACAACTGCTGCCGAAGAAGATCAGATTGCTAAAGAAGAAGAATTTGTTGAATGGAGTAACCCACCCCCCAAATCTCTTCGGGCTCGGTTCACCTTAGGAACGAAGAAGCCGAAGAAAGAGTGGAAGCTGTTCTTGGGAGATGCGTGGAGGTTGACGGTTGACGGGGCCTCGAACATCAACGGGGCTGGGGCTGGCATTGTTCTCGTTTCTCCGGCTGGGACGGTCCACGAGAGCTCGGTCACCATTGGCTATCCCGCCACAAATAACGAAGCCGAGTACGAAGCTCTCATTGCTGGATTGAAACTTGCCCTTTGGATGGAAGCTGACTCGGTCCATGTCTTTTGTGACTCCAGACTGATTGTGGGCCACCTCAACGACGACTACCAGGCCAAGGATGAACGGATGAACGCTTACGTCAGTCATGTTCTCTCTCTGCTAAAACACTTTGGACGAGTTGAGATAGAGTGGATCGCTCGGGAACATAATGCACATGCTGATGCTCTAGCAGGTCTTGCCTCGGTTTACCAAACTTCAGGTGGTCGCACTATTATATTTGATGAGGTCGAGTTACCGAGCTTCGAACCTGTGACTTGCTCGGTTAACGTTATCACCTTCGGTCCAAGTCTAATGGACCCTGTTACCGCTTATCTGAAGCATCAAACCCTCCCCGAGAACAAGAAGGAAGCTCATAAGATTCGTTGCCGAGCAGCTAACTACTTCCTTGATCCAAGCGGAAATCTGTACCGACGAACATTCACGGGTCCAGATTTGCGCGTCGTACATGAAGACCAAGTTCAGGGTATATTTGATGAGCTTCATTCAGGAAGCTGTGGTGGCCACTCGGGCGGCCGAACAATGGCCCAGCGGGCGTTAACACAGGGCTATTGGTGGCCTAAGATGGTTAAACAATCCGAGGAATATGTGAAGCGTTGCGTTCGGTGCCAGAAGCATGCCCCCATCTCTCATCAGCCAGCGTTTCCCCTCAAAATGATCACGAGTCCTTGGCCATTTGCCGTCTGGGGCTTCGATATCGTGGGAAAGCTACCGAAGACACTAGGAGGATTTGAGTACATGCTCACAGCTACCGACCTGTTCACCAAGTGGGTTGAAGCTTCTCCACTGATAAAGACTACGGCCGGGGATGTCGAACGCTTTATCTGGAAAAACATCATTTCCAGGTTCGGAGTGCCATATACGATTCTCTCGGATAACGGCTCACAATTCGTCGCTTCGGCGATCCAGAACTTCTACCGGGAGCATCATATCACCATCCATACTTCATCCGTCGCTTACCCCCAAGGAAATGGCCAAGCCGAAGCTTCAAACAAAGCCATTACTCGGGGGCTGAAGCGCCGTCTGGACCGCAAGCTCGGCAAGTGGGTTGACGAGCTTCCTCACGTTTTGTGGAGCTACCGTACCACCCCCCGACGTTCCACTGGCCGAACACCGTTCTCCATGGCATATGGTATGGAGGCAGTCTTGCCCCTCTCTACCCTTATCCCTACTGTTCGGTCTGAAAATTTCAATCCAGTGGATAATAACGCTTTGGTTGGTGCGGAACTGGATTTTGCCGAGGAACTTCGTGACAACGCCAATCTTCGGCACGCCGCTTATCAGCAAGAGGTTGCTCGGGGATATAACAAGAATGTTCGGGCTCGGCCGTTTAATGTCGGCGACCTGGTCCTTCGGATGGTGGTCGAAGCAAAGAAGTTAACAAAATTCAAGGACCCCTACGAGGGGCCCTACCGAGTGATTCAGAAGATTGGCCACGGCGTCTACAAGCTGGCCGAGATGGATGGAACGTCGATCGCAAACCCCTGGAACGCCCAAAAACTTCGGAAGTTCCATGGGTAGCTTCGGCGGATCTCCGCCCTTTTATTTTTTGTTACGTTTTATTTTTTCTTTGGAATGTAAGCCTTCGGGCGTCTTTGTTAATGGAAGTTTCCTGTTCTTACATAATTGTTTCTTCGGATTATACGCTCGGTTAACTGGGTATACTATCTCGCCCATAACCTTCGTTGCGTGGCACTTCTACCCTAAAATCGTTCGGGCACTTGGTTTGGGCGAAATTCTCTTAGCCTCGGTTTTTCCATCGTCGTGGTCTCGGTACTCTGTGTTCCTTTGTTTACCCACTTTCCTGCCTTAGTGTTTTCCCTCACTTTGGTAATACACTAAGACAGGGGGGCTCCTATGGGTAAACATGAAAAGTAAGCAAACTCGCATGGGTGGCTTCCATCGTTCGGACCCCCAAGGAAAGTACTGAAGTAAGCGAATTCGCATGGGTGGCATCCATCGTTCGGACCCCCCGAGGAAACTAGTTTGTATGATGGGGAGGCGTCCATCGTTCGGACCCCTTAAACGTGTTCGGTTGAACGAGCAACTATACTTTTGAATATCTGTGTAAACTGATACGCGTTTGTGGGCATTTGAAGAATAATATTATAAAATACTAAAGGCATATAAACCGAACAAAAATACTTGGAAACTTGGAAAATAAATTGTTGCATAACAAAAGTGCTTCCACCGAGCACCAAAGCTTGAAATTTCTAAGCATTGTTACCAGGGCATGGCGGGTGGTGCATCGTTCGTTGCCATCCCTAGATAACATTACCGAGGAGTAGCCATGGTAAATCATTCTTGACCACCCTCCACCTGTATTAATTACATGACTACGGCTCGGCTAAAGCCAACTGTTCGGCGCCGACCGTTCCAAATCAAAGTTCAAACATTCAACAAAAACAAACTTAAACGATTCAAAAGTGTGAAGTCTTATCCTTCGGGAGTAGGGGTGACTGGGGGAATATCAGTGGAGTCCGGGGCCGGAGTTGCAGCAGTCTCATGCTCGGACGGACTGGTTATAGCTTCGTCAACAATGGGCTCTTCGGCCACAGCTTCGTCGGCTGGAAGGAGAGGAATCTCAATAAGGCTTCGGCGTTCGTCGTCGGGTTCAACACCGGCTTAATCAAATCCCATGTTAAACCCGAGCTTGAAGCTTACTCGGTGCTGCTTTTCCCTCATTTCGGTTCGAAGAGCCATGATCTGATCCGCAGCATCTTCTTCAGCTTGGTAATACCCTTTGTCGAACTCTTCCTGCAGCAGCTTCTGCATTTCCTCCTCCATTTCTTTCCTCCCCAGGGCTCGTCCCTCCTCAAGCCCTTCAGCCTTTCCTTCGGCCCTCGTGTGCTCGGCAGCGTCTTGGTGGCCCTTGACCAATTCGTTGAGGGTTTTTATCTGGACCTCCTGGGCTCGGCGGACACCTTCCGAGTGTTCCAGGGTCTTCTTATACTCCTCCAACGTCAGCTGGCCGAACTCCACCTTTTGCTTCAGCAGTTTTGTCTGCTTGTCATGCTCGGAGAGGTGCAGCTGGGCACTCATGATCGATTGTGTCGCCTGGAAATGAAGGAAATGTAAGTTATTCAAGATGCAGAAACGACAAATGTACAAAGGAAAGAAATAGTGGGAATTTGGACTTACTCTCCCAACATGGAAATAGTAATCACTCAATGCCGTCTTCAGTGATGGGGGAGCAATGATGTCCTTCGGGAGCATAAGCCCCGAGTGCAGCGTGAAAGCGAGGGAGGGATCCTCTTGGAGGCTGTCAGACTTGAGGATCTGCTTCTTGCCCGGAATGACAAAGCTCGGGTTCCATGGGACATCGGCATCCGAGGAAGCCCTCGTTTCACCCTCGTCGGCCTTATTCTTCTCCTTCTCCTCGACCCTCGGAAGGCCGGTCCCAGTTGACTTGGTGGCGTGGGATTTGGTTCTCTTCGGTACCGGGGGAGCATCCTCGGACAAGTGAGCAGAGGGAGAAGGCCGCTTTAGCGCTTGAGGAGTGGGGACGCTGCTCTTGTTCGGTGCCGAGCCTGAAGCCCCGGGAGCACCATCCTTCTTTTGCTCGGCGAGCTGTTTCATCTGGTCCTCTAGCCTCTTTTGTAGCACGGCCTTCATTCCTCGGGGAGGCATTGTTTCGTCTCCAGAGAAGAACTCAGTGATCGGCACGCGTAAAGTCCCTCGGAGCGGTTTCTCTTTGCTCGGAAGAAGCTCCTTGGGAAGCTTGACCGTCTTCCCTTCGGTTTCTTTATCCGCCGCCTTCCCTCGGATCCTTCCACCGTATGTTGGGTCGTACTCGAGGATTGTAGGCGCGTCTCTCTCGGCACTTGGGATCGTCAACAATGCCGAGGCCAAGCCACAACCTCTGGCTACTCTGAGGAGATCCTTGTTGATCTTGCTCGTATCTGCCGAAGACAAACAGATAGAGAAAATTAGACGTGACAGGTTCATGTTCATGTTTAAAGCGAAGCAAATAAAATTGTGACGAAACCGAGCGTAAAATATATGAAGAATAACGCAAGATGCTTATAGGGTTCTCCCCTATGGGTTGCAACCTCGAATTGCCCATATTCTTCGGGCGGGTATTGAAAGTTTCCTCGGACTTCAACATAATCCGAGGCCCATTTCTCCGAGTCATACATACCCTCGGGAATGATCTTATCCATGAACCTCCGAGAACACAAGTAATACCGAGAACGCCTAACGTTCCTCGATGCCATGTAGTTCTCAAAGATATGGTGGTATTCGAGAGGGAACATTTTTACCTTGACAAGCTTGATGATCGAGTGGATTATGCGGTAGGAGTTTACGCTAAGTTGGCAAGGTGAAAGACTGAAGCGATGGAGGATCTGTCTTAAAATTTTGTGCATCGGGAATCGAAGCCCGCCCTCAGTGATTGCCATTAGCGGAACAGTGACATGCTCGTCGCTAAATGATATTCGGGGCCCTTTCACGGGCGTGAGCACGACGTCGCTCGGGATGAAGTAGGCCCACCGAAAGAGATCAATCCCCCTCTGATCCTCGAAACAGTCCCAGTAGGGACATGGATCTTTTCCCTTTCGGTCAGGGATCAAGTCCGGGTCCAAAGGAATGATCTTCTTCTTGACCTTCTTCTTCGGAGCCACGGAAGATGACTCGCCGAGGGTGGTAGTTTCCCCCTCCGGCCGACTAGAAGAAGCAGCAGGCGTGTCCCTTTCGGATTGTTCTTCTTCGTCCTCGTCTGCTGCTTCCTCATCTATGTCTTCTTCGTCGTCAGGATCTTCTCCCGCTTTATCCGAAGACTCATCGTCGTCGTCGATCTCGACAATGTCAGGGCCCATTGATCGAAGAGGCGTCACGTTCGAGGGAAAATCGATCCCCTTGATTCCGGCGTATGGCAATTCGGACCCTACACGGTACTTCCGAGCCTCAGCCCTAATTGCTTCGGCAATTCTGGGGTCCATCTCACCAAAATCAGGTGTATCGGAATCCACCGAGCGATAGGACTCTCCCGAGGAAGTTGGCGACGATTCCATACCTAGAAAGAGTGCATGGGATAAGACCGTTAGCTAAAGGCAAGGTCGTTATTCCTGATGTGCCTAATTTCACTGTCCTAAAGTTAACCGAACAAATACATCGCTCCCAAACAACTATGTGTCGAGTAGGGATCTCAAGCGCGATTATGCTTCGGAAGCCATTAAGGTTGCTAGTTGTACGGTATTTTGTTCGGAGAACTCTTGATTATTATCCTTCGGAGTTAGTTTGTGTTCGGAAGAACACGGGTTGAAGGTGTTCATGGGTTCGGAAGAACACATGAACATGTTCAACCTGTTCTATAGCGCACAGAAACGAAAACGGACGGAACGGAAAGAAAAATCTACTTTTGAGGTCAAAAACGTGCATGAAGTGACTGAAAATGCACAGAAATACTAAGAAAAGCGAAACATACCTGAATATCGAGAGGAATCTGTGATTCGATGTGGTAATCTTCAGATTTCAGGCGATATTTGGGTGAGGGCCGTCGAGAAGTGATTGAAGCGTCTGATGGAAGGGGAGAAAAAGTGGTTTTCTCTCTCCTTCCACCCCTTTTATACCAAGAGAGGAATTCGAAACGACGCATGGCCCCCAGCCGTTGGATTGAAGCGGGAGATTGATGCTCCGCGCGATGACTAACACGTGGAGGCTGTTGTACAGCGCCGTTTCACTATCCAATGAATTGATGACACGTATCAAATTTGAAATCGGCAGTTTCAAAAGCATTAAATGCGGGTCCAGAGCTTGTCTGCTTCGGATATCGTGAATGACTTCCGTTCGGCGAAGATCAACTTAACACGTCATCCCAGTCACCAACCGAACGTTAGTTAAGTCTTGCGGACGTTCGCCGAACATAAGCTGGTTCTCCGAGCGAACTCGCAACACCTTTGTTCGGCACCGGTCCAGTTCGATCGGGTGGGCAACCTCCTAGTTCGAGCGTATGGATCAACGAGCAAGTCTCATCCTCGGCAAATCCTGTTAGGAAGTGTTCTTTGGCTAAGGCGGTTGTGGAACGTTCTAGAAGCTTCTGCTGATAGAAGCAAAGATAAGCACGTTCAACTCTCTGATAACCGATGGGACATATCTGATACTGGCCCACGTGGGTCCACATGGGTCTGCAGGTCTAGAAAGGCGGGATCCATCGAGTGCTTCTGACACATGACGTCATCCGAGCGTAGCAACGCGCGTGCGATACACTTCCACCTTGTTCAACACTCCAAACCTCCGCCTATAAATAGCAAAGTACCCCTTCTGGGAAAAGGGTTAGATTTCTTCTCCCCTGGGCATATTTTTCCCTACCAAACTTCTTCCTCCTCCTCCCTCCGACTCTAACTAGATCGTCGGAGCTTCTACCCGGAGGAACACCACCCTCCGGTTTGCAGGTACACGGCGTAGCCGGTCGGTCATCTCAGTTCAAGCAACAAGAAGGGTTCAGGAGGATCAAGGATAAATCACGCCCCCACACTCCCCATCTCCGACAGGCTTTCGCTAATCGAGGCCTCGATGGAAAATCTCCTCTCTTTCCCCACTCTGCTCAGCTCCAACTGTGCCACCCCGTTTCGTGACTGTTTGGCTGGATTACTAGCAGATGGGCCGATTGCTTGCTTGATAACTGATGCTATTTGGCACTTCTCGCAATCGGTTGCTGATGGGTTTGGGATTCCGAGGATTGTTTTGAGGACTGGTAGTGTTTCTTCTTTTCTGGTCTATGCTGCCTTGCCAATGCTGCGGGAAAAGGGTTATCTCCCCAAACAAGGTGTGGGTTTTTTTGAGCTCTGTATTTCTTTCTCTGTCTCTCTAGCTTTGAATTACTCTTCATTTTCCCTTACCAATCATATGGAGTTGCAAAATTGCATGAATTTGAGTTTCTGGTTTGGCTAGTGAACAGCACTAAACTTATGATTGGTGTTTTCTAAATAAATGAGACGAATAAAAAGATTCTACTGGCGTGCGTACTATCCCCGCTATTTCAAATCTGAGTTCTTAAATCCAATTTCCTATAGACAAATTGCTACTCCTATTTATCAAGTCACTCTTCGGAGAAGGGGATCCAGTAATATACCAGCGCACTGCGCAGTTGTAGTAAATTGTATTTTGAACTAAAAATTAGAAGCGACATAAATTGACTACATCTGCTTAAAAAATGGACGATCGGTACATGCAACGGATTGCAAAACAAAATTTTCTCAACTACTTCTTTCTACAAATAAAATGCGCAACGACCTCTGTAGAATCAACGATATTGATCAAAATGATGAGATCTTGAATGGGAGCCACAAGTTAGATATCAAAGTCGTATTTTTTTTTCCCTTCAAATATGTTCGAATATATGAATCCATAGGCATCCGATGAAGTTAAGTCTTATGCACGTCATGTGGGGCTTACACATGCATCAAATGGCTCCAGAAACATTTGTATCCAAATATGTATCCCGACATCTATGTCAATAACATTGCTCTTCATTCATTCTGGATTCTTTTTATCTACAGATTCCCAACTAGAATCACCAGTGCCAGAGGTAGCACCACTCCAAGTCAAAGACCTTCCCTCAATCACAAAAAACGACTCCGAAAACTTATACAAGCTACTCAGCAACATGGTGCAACAAACCAAGGCCTCCTCAGGCCTAATTTGGAACACTTTTTCGGAACTTGAAGAATCTGCATTGATCCAATCACGCAAACAATTCTCCGTCCCAAATTTTCCAATCGGCCCGTTTCACAAGTCCTCTCCTGCCTCGTCGAGTAGCCTACTAACCGAAGATAGGAGTTCCATATCCTGGTTAAATACCCAAAAACCGAACTCAGTGTTATATGTGAGTTTCGGAAGTATTGCTGATATGGGTCGAAACGAGTTCCTGGAAATGTCATGGGGGTTAGCCAATAGCATGCAGCCCTTTTTGTGGGTGGTTCGATCGGGAATGATCCGGGGTTCAGAGTGGCTCGAGGCGTTGCCAGGTGGGTTCATGGAGAAAGTTGGGAACAACGGATATATCATCAAGTGGGCCCCGCAACAAGAAGTGCTAGCTCATTTTGCTATAGGAGGGTTTTGGACTCACAACGGGTGGAACTCGACGTTGGAGAGTATATGTGAAGGAGTGCCGATGATATGTTCGCCTTGTTTTGGGGATCAGTTGGTGAATGCAAAGTATGTGAGTGATGTTTGGGAGATAGGGTTGAGGTTTGATAATGGGGTGGAGAGAGGGATTAGGAGAGTGATGTTGGAGAAAGAAGGGGAGGAGATGAGAGAGAAGATTTTGTGCTTGAAGGAGAAAGTGGATGCCTGTTGACCATGTCGTACTGTGTCAAAAATATATTTATAAAATCTTGGAGTTAACTACTACTCCGTAGAATAGTGGTCAAGACCGAGTGTCGATCCACAGGGACAGTATGGCTAAGTTATTATAATTTCGATTGATTTCTAGATTAATTCGGAGGAAAAAGATTTGAGTTGTTTGAATTCAGAAAACTAATGAATTAAGAAAGCTACTAATTATTTGATTTAGAAATTGATGGGAAAAGTGTCTAGGGTTTCGAATCCACCCCGACCACGTAACAACGATATGCATAGGCTAGGTTTAACATTCGAATCATTAAATACTATCGTTAGAGCTTGCAATCCCTTCCGATAATCGTCAAGAAGATAATTGAGTACGTTGTTAAAAGGCATAAACTGTCACATAGCACGGACCGTCTCTCAGTAGCACGGTCTGGCCACCTAATGGCACGATCCGTCTTACGAGTATAATCTATCTCAGAACTCCAACCACAATCAATGAACACCATTGTTTAACTCCGTATTTGAAAACCGCGGATATAAATACGAAACAAATTGAAAGCATTAAAATCATTCCATAAAACTGAAACGAGTTCTAGTTAAACAATCGATTCAAATATTAAAATCTAAACCTATACATATACAAAGTTACTTGAATCGGTGCTTCATCTCCCCCTAGATAATGGAGTTAGCAAGCCATGGAAGCCGAAGCCCTGATTTATGCGCAGCCCTGTTCGGAATAATTCGTGACGTACCCAATAATGAAACCCTCTTTTTCCTTTTATAATGCTGCTGCCGATTATATTTCCATGTCAGAAGAAAGACTTCTTTTCCTATTCCAACTCCCCCTTTTATGGTAGTCCTTTCCAAACCAATTTCCTCCTTAAAAAATTGGTCTAGGGTCCATTATAGCATGTTTATAACCCACCAAGTCCACCTCTCAAGTTTGTAACCCACTAGGTCCACTCAAACAAGGGCCTTGTTTGGCTTAGACCAAAAAAATATATTTTTACTCTTTTTCTTTTTTTTGTGTTGCCAAACTGAGCCCTTGTCAAGCCAAAAAGGAATTAATACAAGCCAAAAATGCCCCTGCTAGCTTTTTTTCACTACAATCACGGCAGTTACGTTGGGATTTTGGGATAGAGAGAAGGAGGGAGTTTTGCGACAGAGAGAAAGAGGGAGAAAGAGATATAACGTTATATACTCGTTCATCAGTTCATATTTAACGTTAGATACTTACATTTAACGCGCTGCACAGATAACATTATATGTTCAGGTCTGTTAAGCCGCTGCGCGGACCAATTCATATAAGGTGATCTGTTAGACCACATATAACGATATTAAGGATGCAAACCTAAAATGATTTTGGTTGTTTAGGTTTAACCTTATATAATGTCATATGTTCATTTTTCACGGGATACACATGACAGAACAATACTGTTGTTTCTGTATGAGCAAAAAAATAAAAAGAATGAAGACAAGAAAGAGTGCTTGAGGCATAGCCCAAACACAACCAAGAAAAATTGACCTAATACTACACTTGAAAAAAACAAAACAAAACAAAACAAAAGGAAAGGAAAGGAAAGAGATTTGATACTTGCATTGTTTTTTGATACTTGAGAAAAGAAGAAAACATAATTAGTTTAGATATCTCTATAAAATCAATTAAATTAGATTATTGAAATGGTCCGCGCAGCGGCCTAATTGATCCGAACATGATTGGTGAAAACATGATATATAACCTTCCACAAGTCTACTGGTCATATATAACATTATATCAAAGTTAATATGGAACATCTAACATTTGTATGCTGTTGCAATACCATGAAAATGATACAGATAATCAATGGTTATAATATGATGTTGCAATACAATGAAAAAGGGAGAATATATATTGTTATATAAGTACAATAACGTTATATACAGTGTACCTGAAAAGAAGAATATAGGAAGTTATATAACGTTATATAACTTTAATATGTCACACTGAACACAATTGATGTCTATAAAACAGCAGTGTACCTGAAAAGGAGAATATAGAACGATATAGTTATATGGTTATATATTCAGATCATATATAACGTTATATGTTCATGCCTGTACATGTTTAAGTTTTAACAAGTAACAATTATTGAAACCATTACATCCGCCAATCAAAACATATGTGTTCAAAATAAATAATAAAAAATGGATTCAGAGTATGCTATTGTTCAACTACATAGTTATAAATTTGATCGATAGATCTACAAAATGGATTCAAAGTCTTCTGAATAGCAATATGAAAACACGACAAAGAAATTACACCAAAAGACTTTAACCAAATTAAAATTCTAAATCTAATGTTCTTGACTGTCTTGTCAGGATCAACGATCCTAATGTGCATCTTCAACTTCATCAAGTACCTTTGGTAGAAGGATTTGATGTGAAGGGCTCTTCTGAGGTTGGAGTTCATCCTAAACTCCATTATCACGGTGTCATTGTGGTGATACTCCAATTTGTAATAAATTGGATTAGGCACTTCATGAAACCATACTCCTATTTCTTTTGGTTTCGTCATTTCTGCACATTTAAGAAAAAAGTTAAACAGATGGAAATATATAGCTTTATATGTTAAAAAAGGATTCAAGAATTCGTATATTACCATATATGTTTCATGATATCAGCTGTCAAACGAAAACTTAAACGTTATATGTCTCAAGATACACTATAACAGAAAACTCACAAAACAAAAGGAAAGAAAAGAGATTTGATACTTGCATTGTTTTTTGGTACTTGAGAAAAAAAGAGAACATAATTAGTTTAGATATCTCTATAAAACCAATTAAATTAGATTATTGAAATGGTCCGCGCAGCGGCCTAATTGATCCGAACATGATTGGTGAAAACATGATATATAACCTTCCACAAGTCTACTGGTCATATATAACATTATATCAAAGTTAATATGGAACATCTAACATTTGTATGCTGTTGCAATACCATGAAAATAATACAGATTATCAATGGTTATAATATGATGTTGCAATACAATGAAAAAGGAAGAATATATATTGTTATATAAGTACAAATTTGGACATATAACTATATATGTCAGTTAAACACACAAATTAATCGAGTAAATTTGGACATATAACCATATATGTCACCTGTATCAGAAGTTCTGAGTTTTGAATCATGCTAGTTTCATTCCTGTGTCACAGGCCGGATGTTGTCCAGAGTCCAGACTTTGGTATAACCAATAGAAATCAGAAGTGCAAAAAATAGTATCAGTCAACAAATCTACTTTGGACTCTCTCATTCAAACTTTCAAAGACAACCTCACGCTTGCTACGGATTTTTTTAGAACTAAGAACGATTGATATGTTGTGAACCCAATTCTATATAACATTATATGATTCCATAAGTTCATCCAATACCCTAACCAAACCAGATCTGCACAAATACTAACAAATAACCGTGTATGTTCAACCTTAAACAAAACTCAACTTACCTGTTTGTGTTGAAAACAACGGTGATGGTGGGAACGAAGCCGACGATCGGAAAGGACGGCGATCTCATGGAGATTTGAGTAGATATCGTTTGGAGACGCGTTGACGACCTATTCCAATTGTTGAACACGACGATGATGCGAAGATGAGATGCAATGGCGACGGCAAGGCTGGGACGAGGAGACGGTGACGAGAGGTTGGTGGCGATGGCGACGGGAACGGGAGGTTGGGACGGGATGTGACTGCGATTGGAGGTGGGTGGCGGCGGCGACAGGTGGTTGAATCGAGATGCTTGTCCCGGCGGATCCCTCCTCTCTCTCACCCCCTCCCCCCGTTTGAAGGAAATGAAAAAGAAACTGCTATAGTTGGGTATATATAGTGATTAGGGCTAAGGGTTATATTAGTATTTTTGTAGGCTAGTGGACTTAGTGGGTTATGAAATTTAGAAGTGGACTTAGTGGGTTATGAAACTGCTACAGTGGACTTATGAAAAATTCTCCCTTTCCTCCTTCCTTGTATATGCACTGAGCCAACCAACACAAGTATAAATCGTATTGTTTTGCTACTAATTGCACTTCCACAACCACGTGCCCAGTAGGAGCATTTATAGGGCCCATCTCTATTGCTATTTTATTTTTTCCACCACCGAATAAATGCTAGCCAATTAATCTTCACGGCAACCCTCTGTAAGATCTTTCAAACTGCACGTTTTTGCACCTATCGGTCTCAAGGCCTCCAAACAACGTAAAACACTAAATCGCGTCAAGTAACAATGTAAACAGACCAACAAGGCATCATAAATTAGAAGGATTAAATGGGTGTTTTTCAGCACCTATCACACCCCCTAACTTACACTTTGCTGGTCCTCGAGCAAAGAAAATAAAATGCAACTAAAGAAAATAAATTAAAATGGATAGTTCTTTTAAACCCCCAGGTGGCCCCGGTGGGACGAGTGAAGTCTCGTGAGAGTTTTCAGCAGTGATCACCCACAAAACACTGTGAACCCTTTTACATGGAACCCGAAACTCGTCATGCAACTCATTGGTCTATCAAGCAAAGAATGTGCAACTACCATAAAGATATAAGAAGGCGCAAATAGTTCCAAACTCTATCAAGTCAAGAAATAAACCATGGCACCTAGGCTTAGCGTGTGTGTGATATGGGCCTCAACCACAAGTATGCAATGACTAACCGCTCTCTCCAGACCGAGTCTCGACTTCAATTCTCACCATGTCATGCACTCACAAAAAAAAACACTCAAAACAAGGTGCATATTATGAACTCTCAAGTGTGCAGTTAGAAGTAATATAAATGAAAGCAAAGCACTCGCACACTATGACACGAAAAGAACGCTTTATATGGTGGACACACGGCCTCATGCATGAACAGAACACCAAGCATTGGAACTCTCTCTCACATCCATCAATCCACTTCCCATCACCCCTAGGATCAAATAGGACTTTAATTTTGGTTGTAGCGTTAGGTAAATGAAAGTGTGTAAAGGCTAGGGTAAAACATCACGTGTCCGAGAATAGGCAAACAACTTGGGGCTAATTTAACAATGCGTGCCCATTTTTTCACTCTTTTCAACTCCACCTTATCTCTCCTTCTAACCTTTTAACATTTTTCAACAATAAAGCACGATTCCTTCTTTTCAAACATATTGGTGCCCCTTTCTTTCTCTTTTTTTTTCTTCTTTCTTTTCTTTTTTTTTACTTTTTTTTAGGGACACCACCAATTAAAACACAATCACAATCTACCCAAAAATTGTACCTTTACAATTTTGCCTTTTTCCAAACACAATATGGAAGGGGGAGCTAACCAAGAAAAGGCTAAGTATGCAAGGCTCAAAGTGGCTCGCAAGGGATAACTGTGGTAACAAAGGAACGAACCGGCTCAAGCATCAAGAAAACACCTATAATCCTCTCCCAGGGGTGTAACATCCATGTGAAAAACTAAAACCAAGAGATAGTATTATGCGTTCAAGTTCCAACACTCAGCAATCAAGAATAACAAGACCATCAACAAGTTGACTCTTTCCATGACAAACTAAGAGTTAAAGTGACACCACTCTAATAAAAGATAGGCACAAAAGCTCACTAGGGCATAAGTCTCCACTAAACTAGCCATCATGATTGGTTAAGTCACAACTCACAAGTGGTCAAGGCCCAAGTAAACGTGACGTGCAAGAGTGCTAAACAAGAGCGCCAAGATCAACTTCTTAAGACAAGCTAGCAAGTAGAACTATCAAGCAAAAAATACATATCACTATGGTAGGCAACACACCTCAACTCAATTATCCAACAAGTAATCACAACAAGTTCCAAATCGCATGCAAAAGTGTCTCACTTTTTTTAGATTTTCAAAAGTCTAAGGAAAAATAAACTACCAAAGTAATTCCTCCCCCCAACTTAAACCATTCGATGTCCTCATTGAATGCAAAAGAACAAAAATGTAGGACGTAAAAGAAAAAGAAGGGAAAGGTACCACCTTGCAACGGAGAACTACGCAGAAAATAATATAGCAGGGAGAAGACCCCCCAACTTGAACGAAAGCGCCCTGCAGTGTTAGTCCTCACAACAAAAAGAAGAAATAAAAAGAAAATAACTAATCTAAGAAAGAGAGAAAAGAAATATATATATATATAAACGAAACAAAAAGCAAAGAGAGAAAAAAAAAACTATACAAAAAGGTAATGCCATTTACTCCCATCACAGAAAATCCAAAAATCTATCAAACTATGAAGAGCAACAAACATTAAAATCTCACCCCACTTCAAGCACTCCATTAAAAATTGCACGCGACCATGCCACAAAATCAAATACTTTGAGTATCTCAATTGCATTTGTCATGTTTGAATTTTAAATTCCTCCAATTGCATATTCCGAACCAAATTTACTTTCAAGTTGTTGATGAGTTGCATAAAAAGTGGATGGTAAACCATATTAAAATTATCAACACCAAGAAAGTCAATTTGTTCTAACGTGATAATCTCTTGTAATGGTGGATTTTCAAAAGGAGTGCTAGTATCATATACAATCGGGATTATTTTATTATCAAGTTCAATTGGACTTTGGGCAATTATGGGCAATGGCTCCTCTAAGAGTTTTCATATCAAAAGACACATCAAGTGAACAAGTAAAATTCTCTTGAGGAGAACATTGGACATTGAACTTTTCAATCAATTCAGACTCCACAATTTTTTCTAATCCCAAATCAACCACTTCACCAGCAACAAGTGGCTCTATTTGCTCTTCTTCCCATGCATCCTCCCCATATTCCGTATCCACAACTTGCTCAATGTTCGATGATATTTCCTCATCCCATCTACTAATCGCAATGTCTATTTGGTCCGTGTAGGCCTCAATCTTCGAGAAAGATTGAGCTTGGGAGTGAAGCAATTCGGTACACACTTGTGTACTAGCCTCAAGCTTGTCAAGAGCCTGCAACACCTTCTCTTGAAAATCGATGGAATAATTTTGAGATGGAGTGGGAGTGAGGTGCTGGTATGGCTCTTGCTGTGAAGCAGGGTAGTAGGCCCACAGATCAAAAATATTAGAAAAATGTGGCCTTGGGTATGGTGCACAATAAGGGTCCGGAACTTGTTGTGGCCACGTAAAATTAGAGTGATATTTCCATCCCGAATTATAAGAGTTGGAGTAACAGTTATAACTCGGTTCAGGAAACCATGAAGAATTAAATTGCTCTCGGGCATACTCGGAACACTGGGGAGTATAGGCATATTCCATTTTTTTTTGAATTTTTTTTAAAGGAGACAAAAAACAAGAAGAAAAATAAATCAAATAATAAAAAAAAACCTAGTGCAAGCCTCTCAACTTATGCAAGTAAAAAAGAACTTACAGCACTCTATTAAGAATTTCCCCCACTACAGAGCAGTTGCCAGCTTCTATTTTCTTTTTCTTGTAAAGTCAATAGTCCTGCACCAGAAAAAGTAATACAAAAAAAAAAAAAAGAATAATAGGAATAAAAATCCTAAACTTAAGAATTAAAATAAAAACTAGTCGAAATAATGTAACCGTGCAAACTGTCCCCGGCAACAGCGTCAAAATTTGACCGTATCGTACCGTGTCAAAAATATATTTATAAACCTTGGAGTTAACTACTACTCCGTAGAATAGTGGTCAAGACCGAGTGTTGATCCACAGGGACAGTATGGCTAAGTTATTATAATTTCGATTGATTTCTAGATTAATTCGGAGGAAAAAGATTTGAGTTTTTTGAATTCAGAAAACTAATGAATTAAGAAAGCTACTAATTATTTGATTTAGAAATTGATGGGAAAAGTGTCTAGGGTTTCGAATCCACCCCGACCACATAACAACGATATGCATAGGCTAGGTTTAACATTCGAATCATTAAATACTATCGTTAGAGCTTGCAATCCCTTCCGATAATCGTCAAGAAGATAATTGAGTACGTTGTTAAAAGGCATATATATACTATCTCATAGCACGGACCGTCTCTCAGTAGCACGGTCTGGCCACCTAACGGCACGATCCGTCTTACGAGCATAATCTATCTCAGAACTCCAACCACAATCAATGAACACCATTGTTTAACTCCGTATTTGAAAACCGCGGATATAAATACGAAACAGATTGAAAGCATTAAAATCATTCCATAAAACTGAAACGAGTTCTAGTTAAACAATCGATTCGAATATTAAAATCTAAATCTATACATATACAAAGTTACTTGAATCGGTGCTTCATCTTCCCCTAGATAATGGAGTTAGCCAGCCATGGAAGCCGAAGCCCTGATGTATGCGCAGCCCTGTTCGGAATAATTCGTGACGTACCCAATAACGAAACCATCTTTTTCCTTTTTATAATGCTGCTGCCGATTATATTTCCATGTCAGAAGAAAGACTTCTTTTCCTATTCCAACTCCCCCTTTTATGGTAGTCCTTTCCAAACCAATTTCCTCCTTCCTTGTATATGCACTGAGCCAACCAACACAAGTATAAATCGTATTGTTTTGCTACTAATGGCACTTCCACAACCACGTGCCCAGTAGGAGCATTTATAGGGCCCATCTCTATTGCTATTTTATTTTTTCCACCGCCGAATAAATGCTAGCCAATTAATCTTCACGGCAACCCTATGTAAGATCTTTCAAACTGCACGTTTTCGCACCTATCGGTCTCAAGGCCTGCAAACAACGTAAAACACTAAATCACGTCAAGTAACAATGTAAACAGACTAACAAGGCATCATAAATTAGAAGGATTAAATGGGTGCTTTTCAGCACCTATCACACCCCCTAACTTACACTTTGCTGGTCCTCGAGCAAAGAAAATAAAATGAAACTAAAGAAAATAAATTAAAATGGATAGTTCTTTTAAGATGACTGGGTGATGGCAATCCACACCGAGTCCACTTTGGTGTGCTGATCGGATAGAAATGAGAGGAGTGGAGCCACTCCATGGCTCCAAAAGTCAACATTTTTGACATAATTATAGTTCTCAACGAATTCTAAATAAATATTTTTCAACATCAAAATAGACTTCCGAAAGGCCCGCGAAGCGATTACTTGAGAGTATCCCTCGCCCTTATATACTGCCTTTACTCTGCACGCGATTAGTAAAACAAAATAACTTAGACTTAGACCCCTCTGTTTCAAGAAACAAGCTCCAATGGAGGAACAAAAACAAACCCAGAAGCCTCAAACCAACAACCGCCGTTTAGTACTGTTTCCAGCCCCTTTACAAGGCCACATAAACCCCATGCTTCAACTAGCCAGCATCCTCCACTCCCAAGGCTTTTCCGTCACAGTCATCCACACCCACTTCAACTCCCCCGCCAAATCCAGACACCCTCACTTCACCTTCCTCCCCATCTCCGACAGGCTCTCGCCAGCCGAGGCTTCGACGGAGGACGTTGTCTCTCTCCTCACGCTGCTCAACTCCAACTGCGCCGCCCCGTTTCGGGACGCTTTGGGTGGATTACTAGCAGATGGCCCGATAGCTTGCTTGATAACTGATACTGGTTGGCACTTTTCGCAATCGGTTGCTGATGGGTTTGGGATTCCGAGGATTGTTTTGAGGACTACTAGTGTTTCTTCTTTTCTGGCTTTTGCTGCCTTGCCCATGCTGCGGGAAAAGGGTTATCTCCTCAAACAAGGTATTGAGCTCTGTTTTTTCTTTATCTGTCTCTAGCTTCGAATTACCTTCGTCATTTTCTCTGAGTTGATTTCCTTGTCTTTCTCGGAATCTTTTTCAACTTCAGTCAATATATTTATGTTTTTCTCTTTATCGAGACGAATGAGGAATTTTAAATATTAAAACATATTATAAGTCTAACTTTCAATACTAAAATAATTTTCTATCAAGGCCTTCTTTGTGATCCTAGAACATGAGTTGTTTTTTCAAAACTGTTTATGTTAATTTAAAAATTTGTTTTGCGTGAAAAACTTCTATCATGTGTACAAAGTACAAAGACTCTTACATAATGAAATTTTGATATTAACAAAGAATGTTTCAAGACAGTAATAAGAAATGTGAAAAGGCTTCATTGTTGAGATTTAGCAGAAGTTTGATGATACCCACAAAACACACATATTGAGATCCAATACTAAATAGTAAGTATTATCACAAAGAAAAACAAGAGTGTCACGGGAGATTTACGTGGTTGGCCAAAAAATCAGGTTACTCCACGATGCGAGATACTCCACTATATGAATATTAGCAAAATTACAATAGTTTGTGGGACACAAAATCAAACCCGACTCCAATGCCTAGGCTCTGAAGTAATACACACTTCCCCGCTCACCCGTGTCCATGGCCCCCGCTTATTAGTATTTTTCTTTTCCCTTACATCTCCATCTCTACCTGCCTTCAGTGTACAATATACACATGGATGCCAATTTTTTAACCCATCTCTATCAAGCAATCTCTCAGTGGGGCAAATTTAATACTCATTTGATCGGTGCATTTGTTTTGGGACTGGCAGAAAAAAGACAAAGTCGTGAATAGGAAAGAGAAATGGGGTGAATTTTCTTTATTTTTTTAATACTAATTTGGAGCCACGTGGTTTCTAATGGGAATCTGCTTTTTATATAATGTCATCTTCTCCTTTACGAGACAAAAAAAATCTAATCTACTATATCCTAAGGGATTGGAGATCGGGTGAGTGAGGTTTGAACCTTTATCAAATGCACGGGAGTATAAGATGCTTACCATTGAGCTACCACTCCACTTGCACGGGTACCACACATGCTTACCATTGTTTGGTTCAATTCTCATCTCATCTCATTTTTCTCTCTATACGTTTCTCAATACCTTTTTCTTTCTACCTCTCTCCACTCATTACATCAAAAATAACTTTAAAAAAGTTGAACCAAACAAGGAATCGTCTTTGTCTTCATGATTCTTCCTTTTTCTTTTTCTATTATCGGTTCATGCTTCTTCCTCACCTTCACATACTTGCATGTAGTACCAATACGTTGTTATGCAAAGCCAAACTCATGCGGGGTGTTTTTTGTGGGGTATGGAGAATGCTATGGCGTCTACCCTTACGGTGTCTCCTTTATGTTTCTTGTGGTTTTCGGTTATGCCATTTATGGTTCCATGTAATACAACACACGGATCCACGCATGCCATAACATAGAACGTACATATGACATAACCGAAAATCACAAGAGGCATAACCGAAACCACAAAAGGCATATCCGAAAAACAAAAGGCATAAAGGAGACACCATAGCATTTGCCGTGATCAAATTGTTGATTGATACCTGAACGGCATAATTTTTAACATAATTAAAGTTCTCAACGAACTCTAAATAAACATTTCCGAACATCAAAATAGACTTCCGAAAGGCCTGCGAAGCGATTACTTAAGAGTATCCCTCGCCCTTATATACTCCTCTTGTAAAACAAGAAAACTTGGCCCCTCTGTTTCAAGAAACAAGCTCCAATGGAGGAACAAGAACAAACCCAAAAGCCTCAAGCCAACAACCGCCGTTTAGTACTGTTTCCAATCCCTGCACAAGGCCACATAAACCCAATGCTTCAACTGGCAAACATCGACCCTCCACTCCAGAGGCTTTTCCATCACAATCGTCCACACTCACTTCAACTCCCCCGCCAAATCCAAACACCCTCACTTCACATTCCTCCCCATCTCCGATGGGCTTTCGCCAACCGAGGCCCCGATGGGAAATATTATCTCTTTCCTCACTCTGCTCAACTCCAACTGTGTTGCCCCGTTTCGGGACTGTTTGGCTGGATTATTAGCAGATGGCCCGATTGCTTGCTTGATAACTGATGCTATTTGGCACTTTTCGCAATCGGTTGCTGATGGGTTTGGGACTCTGAGGATTGTTTTGAGGACTAGTAGTGTTTCTTCTTTTCTGGTTTATGCTGCCTTTTCAACGCTGCAGGAAATGGGTGATCTCCCCAAACAAGGTCTGGGTTTATTGAGCTCTCTGTCTTTCCTTCTCTGTCTCTCTGGCTTTGAATTACTTTTCATTTTTCCTTGCATGAATTTGAGTTTCTGATTTGGCTAGTGAACAGCACTAAAAGTCTAAAACTATGTTTGTAATTGTTTTTTTTATTTATCCGTTCATGTTTTTCGTATTTTCGTGACAGAAATTTGGATTCTTTCTGAGAGCAATTTTCAGAAACTTATGATTGGTGTTTTCTAAAAAAAATGTGTTATCCTACCTCTTTTAAAGAAGATTACGTTTGGGATGATTTTTCGCTTGGCATTTTGGTCCAATTTGGACAATTGTAGCCCTCAATTTCTATGGATGTTGTCTTTGTTGGGTTGGGTATAATGGGTATTCCACTTTTTGCATGTGGTGGCTTACTTTGTGCATGTAGTGGGTGATGTGTCTTCATTTTGAGGGGGTGAAGAGTTTTTTCAGAGTTGGGTGGGCTGGTTTACGCCAGATTTTTACAAGATGAGAGAGAGGCTTTCCTCTTCTATGCTCTAAGCTGTGTCACCTGTTTTCTTCTTGTATTTTTGGCATGGGATTGAGCTTGGTTTTCCGACTCTTCGGTGTTTGGGGTCGATCGTTAGTGCTCTGCCTCTTTCCGTTGGGGACAGGTATTGCTTATGATTCGAATCGTGCATTTCCGCTGTTCTGTCGTGCAGTACTCTGTTTTTAGAAGTTTGTGAATTTGTAATTTTTCTGTCTGACTTTTGAGTGCGGATTTGTATAGAATTTCAATTTTTAGCTTCTGATCTTCTCTTTTCCATATGACATTGGTGGTGCATGTGTGCTATTGTGCAGTGCTCTGTATTTAGAAGTTTGTGAATTTGTAATTTTTCTGTCTGACTTTTGAGTGCGGATTTGTATAGAATTTCAATTTTTAGCTTCTGATCTTCTCTTTTCCATATGACATTGGTGGTGCATGTGTGCTATTGTGCAGTGCTCTGTATTTAGAAGTTTGTGAATTTGTAATTTTTCTGTCTGACTTTTGAGTGCGGATTTGTATAGAATTTCAATTTTTAGCTTCTGATCTACTCTTTTCCGTATGACATTGGTGGTGCATGTGTGCTATTGTGGTGCATTTTGCTTTTTCGGTTTGGCCACTTTTCTGATATGTGTTGGACGTTTGGTTTTGTTGCTTTGTTCTAAAATTCTGCATCTCTTTTTGGTTGCATGTTTGGTTTTCTTGCTTTGTTCTAAAATTTTCCTGGTGAAGAAGAAAAGGGATATACAAGTATATACTGGACACTAATGTTCTTAGAGAAACGCCAGTCCTTACTTAAATCTCCACTGAAACTTACACTTTCACTTACGTAAACTCGGTAGCTCACTTTCACTTTGTTCACTCCGATCTCCATAAACTCCTGTTCTTATACTGGTTTATTTTAATGCTAATTCTGTTCTTTACTTCTATTAAAACACAATTTTAGTGCATGCACACAGCATCCCTTTATGTTATGCATCCCTAGCTACACCAGATATAACTGTTACGTTTTCCTTAGTAATTTATGTTGCCACTTCTGTTACTACAGAAATGAGCTTCATCTCCTGTACTTTTGGTTCCATGCCTTTACTGTAAAAAAGTCCTGCATTATCATCTCCTGTACTTTTGTTTGCATGCCTTTACTGCAAAAAAGTCCTGCATTTGCCCTCAAACTACATAATTCTCAAAAATTGGAAGTTTTGCAAAGAGGCAGACACAGATTTTTATGATTCTTGAGGATACTGAACCTGTTCTTCTTTCTAATGGAGCTTTTGCCAACTGGTTCTACTAACTTTTTGTCATCTTCCTCTGTAGCTTTGGTTCAGCATTTTCTTTTCTTATATAAGTATTGTCAAGATTTTGTGTGGAGTTAAGTGTAAGCTTTTTGTAATGTATGAATCTGCCAATGGAGGCATCTTTTGCTAAGTGTGAATTTGCCTTATTTTAACTGTGGCATTGAGTAATCTGCCTATGGAGGCATCTATTACTATGTGTGAATTTGCCTATTTGGCTTATTGTAGGATCATATATTTCAGCCTTCTAAGTACCATGCAGAACATAGGAGGGTAACAGCAAAGAGTTCCAAACTATTTGGAACCATTTGTATGATAGCTTTGAAGCTCTGATGAAAAGAGCAGTTCAATGCCATGTTCGGATATCATTGCACCTCTAAATTTATACAAACTTGGTGTAGTACTGCAGTCTCTGTGGGGAAGAAGTAAACTATTTGATTATTGACTTAACTTCAAACTTTTTTTATCAACAAAGAGAGAGTTGTATTAAGGGTAGAAGAAGGTAAAAACAAAACCAGAGTTGATAAGGAATCAACCTCAGGAAACAGAACCAAATCAATTACAATAGTCCAAAAATAGGAAAATAAAGGGCAAAACATACTGTCCAACAAATGCACCAAGGCCCGTAGGGTCAAGATCAGGAAGCTATGGTAGTAAAGCCAAAGATTAGAAGCTGTGACAGAAAGGATCTTCACAGTAGCAGATCATTTTTTTCTTTTGAATGGCAGTAGCAGATCATTTTAGGCCATAACCAAAAGAACATCTCACATTAGTAAAACCATTATAGAAGCAGCAGATTAAAGAGTACATTGCAACATCGCACCAAAACAGTCACTGCAAATTGAATGCAGCCATAGCGACAAGTCTCCTCTTCACCTCTCTTTGTACAATACATCCACCTCCTCCAAATTCTATAGACACTCCCATAATCTTCCCCCAACGCTTCTGTTGACGTACCCTCATCCACCATAACATTCACCCCCCTATATTATAGTCTCCCCTGCTCCCACTCAACCTTTTTACTCCCCCAACATCCCACTTAACTTAAACTAACTATTTAACATTGCATCAAGTAGTTTCATACCTACTTCTATGCTGATATGCAAATTTTTGGCCATAGCAATCTAAGCCACTCGGCCTCTTCGTTAGCACGAATTTCAGAGAAGAACCACTGAACCATAACACAAAGCTCAATAGAAAAACTCAGAGATGAAGTTCTTCTCCTGTACTTTTGTTTTCATGCCTTTAGTGTAAACTCCATAAACTCCTATTCTTATGCTATTTTATTTTAATGCTAATCCTGTTATTTACTTCTATTAAAACACAATTTTATGCCTTTAGTTTGATGTATAGTTTCCTGTATATAAGTAGGTTATATTTATGCTTGCAAAAGGCCTATATCCCAACAAAATTAAAAACCGATCAATTCAACGGGCATACACACGTGCCTTGCACGTCAGAAAGTACCTAGTTTTCAATACAAAGTTATGAAAACATATAGTTCGCCGAATCGCCAAACAAATTTACTTGTGCTCTATGGAATATAAAAGCAGAAAGCGAATATTATAGTTCTCCAATGCCTCACACGCTTATAATGCGTGTGTTTCACACTTGGCGTTAAAATGGACGAATATGGGTCAATCTGCTCATTTTTACAAACCACGGGTAGGTTATGTACTCACTTTTGAACCATAAGGGTATCCGCACAGGGCCTGAACCCCCTGACTTTGCCCTTTAACATAACATTTCTTTTTCCTTCAAATATGTTCCAATATAGATGTGTCCATAGCCATCCGATGAAGTTAGGGCTCACGTGCATCGTGTGGGGCTTACACATGCATCGAATGACTCCAGAAACATTTGTATCCAAATATGTATCCGGACATCTCTCTGTCAATAATATTGCTCTTCATTCATTCTGGTTTTTTTTTATCTACAGATTTCCAACTAGAATCACCAGTGCCAGAGTTAGCACCACTCCAAGTCAAAGACCTTCCCTCATTCACAACAAACGACTCCGACAATTTATACAATAGCCTCAGCAACACGGTGCAACAATCCAAGGCCTCCTCAGGACTCATTTGGAACACTTTTTCGGAACTGGAAAAATTTGCACTGATCCAATTACGCGAACAATTCCCCATCCCAAATTTTCCAATCGGCCCATTTCATAAGTCCTTTCCTGCCTCTTCAAGTAGCCTACTAACAGAAGATATGAGTTCCATATCCTGGCTAAATACCCAAAAACCGAAATCCGTGTTATACGTGAGTTTCGGAAGTATTGCTGATATGGGTGGAAACAAGTTCCTGGAAATGGCATGGGGTTTAGCCAACAGCATGCAGCCCTTTTTGTGGGTGGTTCGACCGGGAATGATCCGCGGTTCAGAGTGGCTCGAGGCATTGCCAGGTGGGTTCATGGAGAAAGTTGGGAACAACGGATGTATCGTCAAGTGGGCCCCGCAACAAGAAGTGCTAGCTCATTTTGCTGTAGGAGGGTTTTGGACTCATAACGGGTGGAACTCGACGTTGGAAAGTATATGCGAAGGAGTGCCGATGATATGTTCGCCTTGTTTCGGGGATCAGCTGGTGAATGCAAAGTATGTGAGTGATGTTTGGGGGATTGGGTTGAGGTTTGATAAAGGGGTGGAGAGAGGAGAAGTGGAGAGAGGGATTAGGAGAGTGATGTTGGAGAGAGAAGGGGAGGAGATGAGAGAGAGGATTTTGTGCTTGAAGGAGAAAGCGGATGCCTGTCTCAAGGAAGGGGGATCTTCATATCAGTATTTGGAACAATTAATTAATCACATTTTGTCTTTCCAGTAGGAATAATATTTTCCGGGAAACAGTAGGAGTAATATTGGTCTTCTGTTTGTGGGATTTTTTTCCAGACGGTCAGGGGTATTTAGGCCAGCTTGCGCACTTCGACTAATTCCCTTTACAGTCCAATCAAAGACAGGCCTTTCACCCTGGAACTTTTAATATTTTGATGATTATGTGGCTATATTTTGAGTTTTGTGTTATGGATGCCAAGCTGGTCTAGCCATTGAGATTAGTGAGATTAAATATGTGCATTTAAATGTGAGTTCTTTGACAGTTATATAGGTGGAGATGCTCTCCCTCTCCTTCAATTAACTGCTTTTTCCCAGAGAAAAAATAAGTTATCGACGGAGGTGGCTGATAAAAGAATCATACTACTCAAGTTCCGATTTTGAAGTGTGAGATCCTACAGGTTCCTATCTCATTTTTTGTTTTGCCAAGCCCGTAGCCAATTACTTATGACCGTCAAACTTAACATATCTTCCACGTGATAATCAAACCCGACTCCAATACCTAGGCCTTGAAGTTATACACATTTTCCGGCTCACCCGGTGTCCATAGGCGGGAATGGGAGGGGCCGTAGTGCACCCGCCGCACTACACTATCGATCCAACCATCCATCTTGGTGCGGACGGCTTAGATTTAATCCGAACTCCTACAAATCCTAACCGCCCATTGTTCGGATGAAAATCCGAGCCATCCATTACCGAGATGGACGGCTGAATTGACCGCAATACAGGACCCCGGGTCCCCATAAGCTGTAGGCCCCGCTCATTAGTATTTTTCTTTTCCTTTACATAGTATCCCGCAGCACCAAAGGGTGCTGTGGCTGCTGCCCCATCTCTCTACATCTCCATCTCTACCTAAAAAGAAACAAAAAGCAAAAAATCTTCAATAGAGGCTGTGCATTTGCTGCCAACAAAGTCTTCCATGGATGCCAATTGAGGTCATCCATGACTACTGTTAGCCCAAAGGTTTATATAGAATATCATTGATTTTGATGATAACAAACACATGTTCAATTAACTTTATTTTGATTAATTGACAAAGCACTTTAATTATTGGCCTGGTTCTTATCACTATATTAATCCTGGAGTGTTTTCTTAATAGGTCCACTAATATTCAAGGTTGCTTTGGTGAAATATCTTATGGCTAAACTATATATGTACTTGTTGCACAGGATTATTTTCTTTCAAAACCCAGACATATTCGGCTGTTCCTCTAAAATCCTTGTCGTGGATTAATTCAAGCTCTTGAAGAAAAGGCAACAAAGGAACCTATCTCCAATAGTCAAGAGTAAAAGAAGGAAAAGAAAAGATTAAGGACAAATCTTTCCTTTATGTTCCAAATGGCTATAATTAAATATGGGAACATGCACCTTGCTTTGAAGCAAACAAGGATGGAAAGAATCATTAACCCAAGATTTTGGAGCTGATTGTCTCCAACGGCTAGAAGGAAAATTCAACGTTCAATTGATTCTTCATGGTTAAAATGAGAAGTCAAACAGAGGAAGCAATTGACATAAGTTTTGAAGAAAATACTTGTGAGCTATCACTTGCAAATCAGTCAATCAACTCAACTCTTCATCTTGATATCTATACACTTGTGTGTGAGAGAGTTCTTATTTTGATCTTTATTGTAAAAGGGATTGTACATCCTTATTCATACTCTTGAGAGAGATTATCTTTTTGTGAGTGGTTTTGGAGAGAAAATCACTTGGAGTTAGGTGTTACTAGCACCGGAGTCAAAACTAGTTGGGTTAGGTGTGACTAACACCGGAGTCAAAAATAGTTGGAGCAATTGCGGATAGATTGCTCGTTGTAAAGGTTGTCTAGCACCCGCGAAGCTAGAAGAATTGTAACTATTTAAGATAGTGCAGCAAATCCCGAGTTGGACACTTGGGGAGTGGATTAGGCCGTGAAGTTGCGGACCAAACCACTATAAATCCTTGCGTTCGATTCTCTCTTCCCTAGTCTCTTTACTTTCCGTTTTGCATATCAATATTGTATGAGTAGAATAGTATATCATTGGAATTGGAATTGTAGTTGAATAGATTGCAAGTAGTTTTTTAAAATTCCACGTTATATTTGAGATACCCAATTCACCCCCCCCCCCCTCGGGTTGCTATTTGGACCAACAATTGGTATCAGAGCAAGGCTCTAGTTTTTTGACTTAATCGTCTTAGGGTAAGATCCATGGCAACCTCTTATAGCACCTTCCTTCCTAAGGGCCAATCGAGCAATAGACCTCCTTTATTTAGTGGGTCGAACTATAATTATTGGAAGGCTAGAATACGCATTTATATGCAAACTGACTACAAGTTGTGGAAAGTTATTGTTGATGGGCTGCACTGCTTCGTTTTCTCGAATATATCCAATAGAGGTCACCCCAAGCGTAGGGTATAAGCGTCCAATTGAAGCATAATAAATCCGGAAGTCCGGGATCGTACCCACAGGGATAACTAATACGGCTTTGCTGGATTTGTAGATGTAAGTATGGTTTCCGGCTTTTAGGCAGCCAACTTGGTTTTTCGTATGCGGTGGAAAGTAAAAAGGCTAAATTAAACGATAATAAACTAGGATAAAAAGCAGGTTAGGTCTAGGAATCACTAACACCCACGACTCAAGCAAAACCACATTTTTCACCCTAATACACGGTTTAACCCGGAAGATAAGATGGTTCGAAAATCAAGCTAGCTATAGAATTTATTTAGCAAACACCTCGAGCGACCGAGCTCCAAGCATCATGTGTGGTAAGTAGGCGAAGCTCTTACCTACACATGATCAAGGAGGTTATCACCTCGGTAATTTGACAAACAAATCCAAGCCCCAAATCAATTTCCAAAACAAAGTTGCAAACTTTTTGGTGAAAAATGCAATTTTTACTCAAGCCATGGGGTGCTAGTCACCCCATGACCCAACCTTACGAAACTATTCACACATATCTATGGAGATAAGAGCAAGCAAAAATCTACTTAGTATAAGTGTAAACACAAGCCTAAGAGAAAATTAGATAGAAAGATAGATCGGGAGAAACTAAACAACTTTAATTAAAGAGAGAGTAGCAAAAACTAACTTACAAGAGTTGAAAATGCAGAAATTAAGGGCGGGAAATTAAGAACACTCAAGAACACGAAGAACAATTTGAAATCTAAGTCTAGATCTAAAAATGAGTACAAATCTAATTTTCTACGTGTTTGTAAAAAAAAGCTGTTTGTACAAGTGACATCACGGGTATTTATAACCCCCAAGGACGCGGATGGAATATTCCTCAAAAGATCAAAAAAATTCCCTCTGTAAGCTCTCGGTACCGATGGCAAAGCCCTTAAAATGCTGTTAAGGGGTTCAGTACCGCTGGCAATGGCCTTGCCATCGATGCCTAGCGGGTTATGGCTGCTGGCTGAGATAAGGGCTCGGTACCGATGGCTAGCTTTCTTGCCATCGATGCCTAGCGGGTTATGGCTGTTGGCTGAGATAAGGGCTCGGTACCGATGGCTAGCTTTCTTGCCATCGATGCCGAAGTGCTTAGTGGCCCAGCGCCTGTCTTGCTCGCTCATGCCTAGCCTTGCCTTGGCCATTGCTCGGGCCACGCTTGGGAACGGGCCACGCCTTGCTCACTCATGCCTGGGCCATCGCCTTGCTTTGCCTTGACCATTGCTCGGGCTGGACTAGGATGCCTTGGCCATCGGGTCACGCTTTGATGCTTTGCCTTGGCCATTGCTCGGGCTGCGCCTTGGCTCTTAAAACCCCTTTATTAGGTGCTTTACCTACAAAACAAGACTAGCATACTCTACAAGCAAAAGCAATTAAAAGTAACTAATTAAGCGATGAAATAAACTAAAACTAACTACTAGCGCACCCTTTATTACATTCTCGGGTGCTTATCATGCACCGTCCTACCAAAACCTTTAATGGAGTATTAGTGCCTAAAGAAGAAAAAGAATGGAATGCGAATGATATTATTGGAATTGAATTGAATGCTAAGGCTATGAATCTTTTATATTGTGCTTTAGATCCTAACGAGTTTAATAGAGTTTCTGCATGTGAATCGGCAAAAGAAATTTAGGATAAGTTAGAAGTTACGCATGAAGGTACTAGTCAGGTTAAGGAATCAAAAATTGACATGCTTGTTCATAAGTATAAATTGTTTAAAATGATGCCTGATGAATCTATCTCTAGCATGTTTACTTGCTTCACTGATATTGTTAATGGTTTGAAGTCTCTTGGAAAATCTTACTCTAATGTTGATCTTGTAAGAAAGATTCTCAGGTCATTACCAAAGCAATGGGAGCCAAAAGTGACGGCGATAATTGAGGCCAAACAAGATCTCACAAATTACAGTTTGGATGAGCTTTTGGGTTCTCTTATGACTCATGAAATCCAAATGAATTTGGAAGATAGTGGAAGCCGAAAGAAAAAGGACCTCGCTTTTAAAATTTCTACTTCGAGCACATCAAGTGAAAGTGGATATGATTCCAAATCAAGCAGTGACGAAGATCTAGAGGTAATCACAAGAAACCTCAAAAAATCCATGAAAAGAAAAATATGAAGAGCAAAACGAACTTTAGAAAAAGATGGTTCAAAAGGAGAGAATAACAAGAAAAGTGACATCATATGCTATGAATGTAAGAGGCCAGGCCATTTGAAATTACAATGTCCTGAAATCAAGAGGTCAATGAAAAAGGCAAAACGAAGAGCAATGCTTGCAACATTGAGAGAAATTGATGTGAGTAGTTCCGAAGAAAATAGTGACCAAGAAATCACTAACCTATGCTTGATGGCACATGATGGCGATGAGGTAAATTCTAGTGATACTTTTGATGATCAATTTAATTATAATGAACTGTTAGATGCATTTGAAGAATTGCACTCCGAGTTTAAGAAGTTGAGTTCCAAATATAAGTCTCTCAAAAAGACTAATTTTTCCCTCTTAGCTGAAAAGGATTTATTAAAAAAGGAGAATGATGCCTTCAAAGAAAAAATTGAAGAAATTTCTTCTCAAAAGGAAATCGCAAATGATTTGATACTTGAAAATGATGTTTTGAAAAATGAGGTTGAGGATTTGAAAACATCTCTTTCAAAGTTTGTTAAAGGAAAGGAAAATTTGGATTTACTTCTCGGAAAACAAAGATGTGTTTTGATAAAGCGGGCATCGGGTTTAATCCTATCAAAAAGCAAAAGCTTTATCATTTGCCGGATTGACCGCACTACACGTGTAATGCAGAGGGTGCACTACAGCACCCTCGGATCCCCATAGGCTGTAGGCCCCGCTCATTAGTATTTTTCTTTTCCCTTACATAGTATCCGGCAGCACCAAAGGGTGCTGTGGCTGCTGCCCCATCTCTCTACATCTCCATCTCTACCTAAAAAGAAACAAAAAGCAAAAAATCTTCAATAGAGGCGCATGGGCTGCCAACAAAGTCTTCCATGGATGCCAATTGAGGTCATCCATGACTTCAATTTAACCCATCTTTATCAACCAATCTCTCAGTGGGGGAAAACAAAAAACTTGGCTCCTCTGTTTCAAGAAACAAGCTCCAATGGAGGAACAAAAACAAACCCAAAAGCCTCAAGCTAACAACCGCCGTTTAGTACTGTTTCCAACCCCTGCACAAGGCCACATAAACCCCATGCTTCAACTAGCAAACATCCTCCACTCCAGAGGCTTTTCCATCACACTCATCCGCACCCACTTCAACTCCCCCGCCAAATCCGACGACCGTCACTTCACCTTCCTCCCCGTCTCCGACAGGATTTCGCTAACCGAGGCCTCGATGGAAAATCTCCTCTCTTTCCCCACTCTGCTCAGCTCCAACTGTGCCGCCCCGTTTCGGGACTGTTTGGCTGGATTACTAGAAGATGGGGCGATTGCTTGCTTGATAACTGATGCTATTTGGCACTTCTCGCAATCGGTTGCTGATGGGTTTGGGATTCCGAGGATTGTTTTGAGGACTGGTAGTGTTTCTTCTTTTCTGGTCTATGCTGCCTTGCCAATGCTGCGGGAAAAGGGTTATCTCCCCAAACAAGGTGTGGGTTTTTTTGAGCTCTGTATTTCTTTCTCTGTCTCTCTAGCTTTGAATTACTCTTCATTTTCCCTTACCAATCATATGGAGTTGCAAAATTGCATGAATTTGAGTTTCTGGTTTGGCTAGTGAACAGCACTAAACTTATGATTGGTGTTTTCTAAATAATGAGACGAATAAAAAGATTCTACTGGCGTGCGTACTATCCCCGCTATTACAAATCTGAGTTCTTAAATCCAATTTCCTGTAGACAAATTGCTACTCCTATTTATCAAGTCACTCTTCAGAGAAGGGGATCCAGTAATATACCAGCGCACTGCGTGGTTGTAATCAAATCTTGATAGGACTCTTCGAGATTTTATTATCATGATTTGAACGGTTCGTTTTATGGATGCTGCTGAAAATTGTATTTTGAACTAAAAATTAGAAGCGACATAAATTGACTACATCTGCTTAAAAAATGGACGATCGGTACATGCAACGGATTGCAAAATAAAATTTTCTCAACTGTGTGGTTGTCAATGTTCACCATTTCTTTCTACAAATAAAATGCTCAACGACCTCTGTAAAATAACGATATTGATCAAAATGATGAGATCTTGAATGGGAGCCACAAGTTAGCCATCAAAGTCGCATTTGGTGTGGAATTGGCTGAAAAAAGGTTCGTTGCCAAGATTTTTATGTCCAAAAGGGGGACAGTGTAAGACAAAGCCATGAATGGAAAAGAAAAGGGGGTGAATTTTCTGGACTCCGGTTGGTGCTGTGCAGTGAGGTGCACAGTACCGTGCTGCGCACCTCTGAGCCATCGAATCGTGTATCTGACGGCTCGAATCTCATCTCGACAACTAAAATATTAATTAAAAACCATGTGGTTTCTAAGTGGAGTCTGCATTTTTTTTTTCCCTTCAAATATGTTCGAATATATGAATCCATAGGCATCCGATGAAGTTAAGTCTTACGCACATCGTGTAGGGCTTACACATGCATCAAATGGCTCCAGAAACATTTGTATTCAAATATGTATCCCGACTTCTCTGTCAATAACATTGCTCTTCATTCATTCTGGATTCTTTTTATCTACAGATTCCAAACTAGAATCACCAGTGCCAGAGGTAGCACCACTCCAAGTCAAAGACCTTCCCTCAATCACAAAAAACGACTCCGAAAACTTATACAAGCTACTCAGCAACATGGTGCAACAAACCAAGGCCTCCTCAGGCCTCATTTGGAACACTTTTTCGGAACTTGAAGAATCTGCATTGATCCAATCACGCGAACAATTCTCCATCCCAAATTTTACATTCGGCCCATTTCACAAGTCCTCTCCTGCCTCGTTGAGTAGCCTACTAACCGAAGATAGGAGTTCCATATCCTGGCTAAATACCCAAAAACCGAAATCGGTGTTATATGTGAGTTTCGGAAGTATTGCTGATATGGGTCGAAACGAGTTCCTGGAAATGTCATGGGGGTTAGCCAACAGCATGCAGCCCTTTTTGTGGGTGGTTCGACCGGGAATGATCCGGGGTTCAAAGTGGCTCGAGGCGTTGCCAGGTGGGTTCATGGAGAAAGTTGGGAACAACGGATATATCGTCAAGTGGGCCCCGCAACAAGAAGTGCTAGCTCATTTTGCTGTAGGAGGGTTTTGGACTCACAACGGGTGGAACTCGACGTTGGAGAGTATATGTGAAGGAGTGCCGATGATATGTTTGCCTTGTTTCGGGGATCAACTGGTGAATGCAAAGTATGTGAGTAATGTTTGGGGGATAGGGTTGAGGTTTGATAAAGGGGTGAAGAGAGGAGAAGTGGAGAGAGGGATTAGGAGAATGATGTTGGAGAGAGAAGGGGAGGAGATGAGAGAGAGGATTTTGTGCTTGAAGGAGAAAGTGGATGCCTGTCTCAAGGAAGGGGGATCTTCATATCAGTACTTGGAACAATTAATTAGTCACATTTTGTCTTTCAAGTAGGAGTAATATTGGTCTTCTGTTTGTGGGATTTTTTTCAAGGAGCTTACACTCACTACACTCTCGCCAGACAACTCATTGAATTCTTAGCTGGCAGAAGATGACTGGGTGATGGCTATCCACACCCAGTCCACTTTGGTGTGCTGATCGGATAGAAATGAGAGGAGTGAGCCACTCCATGGCTCCAAAAGTCAACATTTTTGACATAATTAAAGTTCTCAACAAACTCTAAATAAACATTTCCGAACATCAAAATAGACTTCCGAAAGGCCCGCGAAGCGATTACTTGAGAGTATCCCTCGCCCTTATATACTGCCTTTACTCTGCACGCGATTTGTAAAACAAAAAAACTTTAGGCCCCTCTGTTTCAAGAAACAAGCTCCAATGGAGGAACAAAAACAAACCCAGAAGCCTCAAACCAACAACCGCTGTTTAGTACTGTTTCCAGTCCCTTTACAAGGCCACATAAACCCCATGCTTCAACTAGCCAGCATCCTCCACTCCCAAGGCTTTTCCATCACAATCATCCACACCCACTTCAACTCCCCCGCCAAATCCAAGCACCCTCACTTCACCTTCCTCCCCATCTCTGACGGGCTTTCGCCAACCGGGGCCTCGAGGGAAGACGTTGTCTCTTTCCTCACTCTGCTCAACTCTAACTGTGTCGCCCCATTTCGGGACTGTTTGGCTGGATTATTAGCAGATGGCCTGATTGCTTGCTTGATAACTGATGCTCTTTGGCACTTTTCGCAATCGGTTGCTGATGGGGTTGGGATTCCGAGGATTGTTTTGAGGACTAGTAGTGTTTCTTCTTTTCTGGTTTATGCTGCCTTGCCCATGCTGCGGGAAAAGGGTTATCTCCCCAAACAAGGTTTTTTCTTTATCTGTCTCTAGCTTCGAATTACCTTTGTCATTTTCCCTAAGTTGATTTCCTTGTCTTTCTCGGGATCTTTTTCAACTTCGATCTGTGTATTTATATTTTTCTCATCATCAACACGAATGAGGAATTTTATATATTATAAAACATAATAGACACGGGTCATATTTTTAAAGATAAATAATTTAGTCCGAACCCTCTAAACCATCTATAAGTCTAACTTTCAATACTCAAATAATTATCTATCAAGGCCTTCTTTGTGATCCTAGATCATGAGTTGTTTTTTCAAAACTGTTTATGTTAATGTAATATTTGTCTTGCGTAAAAAACCATTTTTTTATCGGCAAAAAGAAAGCTTCATTAACTCATAACACGAAGTACAGAGCTAATAGGGGCATGGATACACCATGACCTTTTTCTCCTAACCACACAGAAGAAACTGATTAAGACCCAACAGGTGAGTTCAAATCATGGCAAAACCCAAACGACCCAGGTTGGTAAGGAACCAACACAAACCCAAAACAGCCCAAAAACCCGAAGGGAAAAGCCCAAAAACCTAAATACAACCTGCGGTAAAAAACTTCTATCATGTGTGCAGAGTACAAAGGCTCTTACATACTGAAATTTTGATATTAACACAAATGTTTCAAGACAGTAATAAGAAATGTGAAAAGGCTTCATTGTTGGGATTTAGCAAAAGTTTGATGATACCCACGAAACTCACATATTAAGATCCAATGCTAAATAATATAAGTATTATCACAAAGAAAAACAAGAGTGACAAAGGAGATTTACGTGGTTGGCCAAAAAAATAAGGTTACTCCACGGTCCGAGATACTCCACTATATAAACACTAGAGAAAATTACAATAGTTGTGAGACACAAAAAAATATCAAACCCGACTCCAATGCCTAGGCCCTGAAGTTATACACACTTCCCCGCTCACCCGGTGTCCATGGCCCCTGCTCAATAGTTTTTTTTCTTTTCCCTTGCATAGTATCCCGAAGGCAGCCCCAAAGGGTGCTGCTCCATCTCTCTACATCTGTTATGATTCAGGGTCACTCAACAACACAACGATATGAGAAAACATTCCATTAATATTATTTACACAATAATATAAGATGAAAAAACCTCTCAGGAAGAGCCACAACCGGCTCTCCACCGCACTCGACCTCACCCTCTTCCTCACATAGTTTCAGTCACACATCTCTCTGCTCTCATATACATCAATATATAGACAAAAAGAAAACCCTAATACGCGTAAGAAAATAAGATGGGGAGTGATCTTGTGCTTCGCGCACACCACCCCACTTGGGTGGAATCCCAACAACATCTCCATCTCTACCTGCCTTCAGTATACAATATACACATGGATGCCAATTGAGGTCATCCATGACTTCAATTTTAACCCATCTCTATCAAGCAATCTCAATCTCTCGGTGGGGCAAATTTAATACTCATTTGATCTTCTAGCTTTAGAGCATGTACACCAATGATTTGGTAAAACACCTTCTCAATAGTTTACAATTCTAGTTTAGCTATCACTTTTTTCTTTCACAACTACACCAATACTATCTATTTTACCTAACACCAATTAAAATATACATTCTTCCACTTTTTTCTTTATCTTTATATTTTTTCCCCTGAGTTTCAGAGAGAGATTGGTAGGGAGGAGAGAGAGAAATAATACTTTAATACTTACCTTGTAAACAGTTGTGAGGTAGAAGTAGAGAAGAACTGTTCATATATGAAAAATACCTACTTGTTTGCCTAATCTGCTGCAGCCTTCTTTTGGTGTCTTGAAGAGGTAAAATAACTACAAAAAGGGATTTACCTCCACTGGTAAACTTGCTCTTAGGACCTCAAGTTTTCTCAAGCCGGCCCTAGTCGTTGCATTTGGTTTGGGACCGGCAGAAAAAAAAAAAAAACAAAGTCGTGAATAGGAAAGAGAAATGGGGTGGAATTTTCTTTAATATTAATTTGGAGCCACGTGGTTCTAATGGGAATCAGCTTTTCAAATATTATCATTTTTTATTTTAACTAGACAAGAAATGTAATCTATTACTATGTCCCAAGGGATCGGGGATGGGGTGGGTGAGGTTTTAACTTTCAAGTAATATCGGCCTTGTTTGTTTAGCATATTTACTTTGTTTTAATTTTGTTTTTCAATTATTATCATATATCTTTCTCTAATCATTATCGTATTTCTTCAATTATTAATTTCATTTATCTCTCTCCACTCATTACCATTTTCTTCAATCATTACTCTATTTCTCTTTCCATCCACCACCAAAACTAAAATACCCAAATGTGCTAAACGAACAAGGCTCGTCTTTGTCTTCATGTTCGTTTTTCTTTTTCTACTTCCTCCTTACCTTCACATATTTGCGTGTAGCACCAATACTTTATTATGCAATGCCAAACTCTTGTTGATTGATAGCTGATCAACATAATTTTTAACATAATTAAAGTTCTCAACGAACTCTAAATAAACATTTCCGAACATCAAAACAGACTTCCGAAAGGCTCGCGAAGCGATTACGTAAGAGTAATAGAGTATCCCTCCCCCTTATACACTCCTTTTACTCTGCACGCGATTAGTAAAACAAAAAACTTGGCCCTTCTGTTTCAAGAAACAAGCTCCGATGGAGGAACAAGAACAAACCGGAAAGCCTCAAGCCGACAGCCGCCGTTTAGTACTGTTTCCAATCCCTGCACAAGGCCACATAAACCCAATGCTTCAACTGGCAAACATCCTCTACTCCAGAGGCTTTTCCATCACAATCATCCACACTCACTTCAACTCCCCCGCCAAATCCAAACACCCTCACTTCACCTTCCTCCCCATCTCCGACGGGCTTTCGCCAACTGAGGCCCCGATGGGAAATATCATCTCTTTCCTCATTGGGCTCAACTCCAACTGTGCCGCCCCGTTTCGGGACTGTTTGGCTGGATTACTAGCGGATGGGCCGATTGCTTGCTTGATAACTGATGCTATTTGGCACTTTTCGCAATCGGTTGCTGATGGGTTTGGGATTCCGAGGATTGTTTTGAGGACTAGTAGTGTTTCTTCTTTTCTGGTTTATGCTGCCTTTCCAACGTTGCAGGAAATGGGTGATCTCCCCAAACAAGGTCTGGGTTTATTGAGCTCTGTCTCTCTGGCTTTGAATTACTTTTCATTTTTCCTTGCATGAATTTGAGTTTCTGATTTGGCTAGTGAACAGCACTAAAAGTCTAAAACTATGTTTGCAATAGTTTTTTTTTTATTTATCCGTTCATGTTTTTCGTATTTTCGTGACAGAAGTTTGGATTCTTTCTGAGAGCAATTTTCAGAAACTTATGATTGGTGTTTTCTAAAAAAAATGTGTTATTATCAACACAAAGTTATGAAAACATATAGTTCGCCGAATCACCAAACAAATTTACTTGTGCTCTATGGAAAATAAAAGCTGAAAGAAAGATTATAGTTCTCCAATGCCTCACACGCTTATAATGCGCGTGTTTCACACTTGGCGTTAAAATGGACAGAAATGGGTCAATCTGCTCATTTTTAGGAACCACGGGTAGGTTATGTACTCACTTTTGAACCATAAGGGTATCCGCACATGGCCCGAACCCCCTGACTTTGCCCTTTAACATAACACTTCTTTTTCCTTCAAATATGTTCCAATATAGATGTGTCCATAGCCATCCGATGAAGTTAGGGCTCACATACATCGTGTGGGGCTTACAGATGCGTCGAATGACTCCAGAAACATTATCCAAATATGAAATATGTATCCGGACATCTCTGTCAATAATATTGCTCTTCATTCATTCTGTTTTTTTTTTTTTTTTTAATCTACAGATTCCCAACTAGAATCACCAGTGCCAGAGTTAGCACCACTCCAAGTCAAAGACCTTCCCTCAATCACAACATACGACTCCGAGGACTTATGCAAGCTACTCAGCAACATGGTGCAACAATCCAAGGCCTCCTCAGGCCTAATTTGGAACACTTTTTCAGAACTGGAAGAATCTGCAATGATCCAATTACGCGAACAATTCCCCATCCCAAATTTTACAATCGGCCCGTTTCACAAGTCTTTCCCCGCCTCGTCAAGTAGCCTACTAACCGAAGATATGAGTTCCATATCCTGGCTAAATACCCAAAAACCGAAATCCGTGTTATACGTGAGTTTCGGAAGTATTGCTGATATGGGTAGAAACGAGTTCCTGGAAATGGCATGGGGGTTAGCCAACAGCATGCAGCCCTTTTTGTGGGTGGTTCGACCGGGAATGATCCGGGGTTCAGAGTGGCTCGAGGCGTTGCCGAGTGGGTTCATGGAGAAAGTTGGGAACAGCGGATGTATCGTCAAGTGGGCCCCGCAGCAAGAAGTGCTAGCTCATTTTGCTGTAGGAGGGTTTTGGACTCACAACGGGTGGAACTCAACATTGGAGAGTATATCTGAAGGAGTGCCGATGATATGTTCGCCTTGTTTCGGGGATCAGCTGGTGAATGCAAAGTATGTGAGTGATGTTTGGGGGATTGGGTTGAGGTTTGATAAAGGGGTGGAGAGAGGAGAAGTGGAGAGAGGGATTAGAAGAGTGATGTTGGAGAAAGAAGGGGAGGAGATGAGAGAGAAGATTTTGTGCTTGAAGGAGAAAGTGGATGCCTGTCTCAAGGAAGGGGGATCTTCATATCAGTACTTGGAACAATTAATTACTCACATTTTGTCTTTCCAGTAGGAGTAATATTGGTCTTCTATTTGTGGGATTTTTTTCCCCGACAGTCTGGGGTGTCTGGGTCAATTTGTGCACTTCTACTAATTTCTTTCCGGTTAAAGGCAGGCCTTTCCCCTTGGAACTTTTAATCCTTTGATGGTTATGTGGCTGTTATTTTAAATTTTGTGTTCTGGCTGCCAAGCTGGTGTAGCCATTGAGATTAGTGAGATTGAAAATGCGTGCCAAAACAAATATGTGCATTTTAAATGTTTGTCCTGTGACTCTCACTCCCCTTCACAAACTTTCGCCTCATCCCCCGCCTCACATTTCACATTCGTCAGCTGCCCTCGCTCAACTTGGTCGGGACTTAGGCCACGTTTTCACTATAATTTTTTGGCTTTCGTTGACTTGTTCAGACTAAACTAAATTTTTTTTTGTCTAAAGTCAAGTTATTTCTGCTAAACTTTTTATAACTTCTAATTTATTGGAAACAACTTAATTACAAAAAGTTAGTAGGAGTTGTTCACAATTTCTAGCTCATCGAAAATGCCTCCTTAGTGATGAAGTCCACGACGTGGTAACAAATAAATATTTCTTTCCTGAGTTACGGCTTAAGTCGTAACATTTTAGGTCACTTATAATCGGAGTCGTACGCTGGTTTAAGGTGAAATTACATGGAGACCCCCTCATCTATACGTTTTGGATACGAACACCCCCTGATCTTTAAAAATGCCCAAAAGCACCCCCTCATGTATCGTCGTTACCCAAGTGACACCCTTCCGTTTTAGAACCGTTTGTTGCAAGGGCACATGACATTAGTTTTGGCATTTTTTAGACAAAAATGCCCTTAATACATTCTTGACTCTCTCTCTCTCTCTCTCTCTCTCTCTCTCTCTCTCTCTCTCTCTCTCTCTCTCTCTCTCTCTCTCTCTCTCTCTCTCTCTCTCTCTCTCTCTCTCTCTCTCTGCAGCCATGGAAATTAGCAACAAAAACAAACCCAGAATTCCATGGAAGCTGGCAACACAGACAAACCCAAAATTTTCCCAAACTCATTCTTGTCTTTCTTCTCCGATTCAACGGCAAAACCATTCCAATCCCTTCAAACGCGTACACAGCCACACCCAACCCGAACGAAACAGAAAAATTGCACATTCTGTTGGGTAAACACCTACTCTAATTCGCAATCCAAACATGAAACGTGGAACAACCTATTCTTTGAAAAGAAATCACTTGTTCTCAGTAGCAAGGATAAATTTTCAGATGAAACACACTTTTAGTATAAAATTGCAAAAAGGCAAGGAGAAACAAAACCAATAATCCATTTATGATCTTAGAAGCCACGTAACACAAGTCACAAATACCTTGTTTCACAATTGCTCTTAAATAAAAGTAGTTGCCCACATTTCATTTCATCATATATAAACTGCAAACCCAACTGCACCAGATTGCTCAACAACCCTAGCCCCAAATTTGTAGTGATAATATCCTTTATTTCTTCCCCTATTTAAACAGAAAAAGCCCCCATATATAAACAGCTTTCAACGACAACCCCAAAAAATTTCCACTGGGCAATTTCGTCGAACAGTTGAAGACATAAGTCAAGGTGTTAGCTATAAATACAAGGTAGCTGATACAGAACCCAACTTGGGAGAGCACGATAATCACATCCACGCTAAACCTGCCGACGGGGCTGCACATGATAAAACCCAGGTCACCGAAGGAGGATATTTTGGAAAATTGTCCCAATTGTTCGAGCTTCTTTTGGGAGTGGATGAGGAGCATTAAGCAGTGGTAGGTTGGGAGGGTGACAGCGAAGACGGTGAGGAGGCCGAGGAGCCATCCGGTACGCTTGAAGGTGTAGGGGAGGCCGGGGCCGACGATGGCGATGAAAACGACGAAGGTCTTGGGGTTGGAGGAGAGAGGGGGTGGGGTTGGGATTTGGCAAGGAGATGGGTGGATTCGAGAGGGACGGTGGTTTGGTGGGAGGATGTGGAAGCTTCCTTCGAGAAGGACAGGGAGGAAGATGCTCTCTCTGCAAAAGGAGAAGGACTTAGAGGAAGATGAGATGAGGGAGATGAGTTTTGCTTTGTGTAATATAAGAAGGGTATATTTGTTACTTCATTCATTCCATTAACGGCATCTACGATTTTTTAATTTTCAGTAAATGAGGGGGTGTTTTTGGACATTTTTAAAAGTTAGAGGGTATTCGTTCAAAACGTATAGATGAAAGGATCTCCGTATAATTTCAGCACACCCTTCTTTTGGCTTTGTATAAGAAATGGAAAAAGGCTAAAAGCTGGCCGTTGAACCTCAACATCAACTCGACGAATATTCCTAAATCAGATATTCGGTGATTAGTTCAGATCCAGTGATAACGATAACATTCCATCACAATCAACACATCCATCACAACCGCCAATTCCCATCAATCATCATCATCGCCAAATCTAACGGTCTTAAACTCACACTCACCCTACAGAGCAATCGCACGCCGCACGTTGTCCGTTTCTCGTTACGTCGCCGTTTCGTCTCGGCTGTTTCTTCTCCGTCCACAGCACGCACAGAGACAGAAAGAGAGAGAGAGAGAGAGAAGAGAAGAGGGAGTATATGCAGACGGAGGCTAGGGTAGGGGAGATGGCTCTCAATTCGACCCATGGAGGCGTCGTCGTGGTGGCGCAGCAGAAGAGGTCGTTGCAGCATCAGCAATCGCAAATCGGAACAGTTTCGCAGCTCCTCGCCGGAGGCGTCGCCGGCGCCGTCAGCAAGACCTGCACGGCGCCGCTCGCTCGCCTCACTATCCTTTTCCAGGTAGGGGTGATAAACAAGCGGAGCAGGTAGTTGTTCGAGCTTAATTTGAAAACGTAACGAGGTTCAAAATACCTGGCTTGTTTTGTTAATAAGACGAGCGGAACTCAAACGAGCTTTAACCAAGTCAGATGTTGAGTAGCTTGAGTTCTATATAAATTATAAGGCAAACGAGCCGAGTAATAATTTGTTCGAGCTCCGTTCGAATGGTTATTGAATTTTGATTTGTTTATTAACAAACTGATCATAAACGAGCTTTTTATGAACGGACACGAGCTCAAACTCAGAGTCGCTTGGTTCGTTTACCGGTCCTATTCCCAGGTTAATTTTTTCCTAGATACCTATTTTGGTTCAGTTTGCAGAGTATTTTTGGTTATGTTTTTAGCATCATTTCCTAACAAGATATTTCACATTCTCGGGAAATCGTACCCCTTGAAGAATGAACATATCGTAGAAACTGATTCTGAATGAATCAACTTAACAATGACCATGTTTCGTTGGCTCTATAATCCGGAGAAACGAAATGATTGATAACAGTTGATACAGAAACAAGAACCGTATACTACTTATCAAAAAAAAAGAAACAAGAACCGTACACTGAGTCACACAGCATCCTTAAAACAGATTTGCCGCCTACCGAAGGGTGTTAAGGTTGAACAGGCTTCTACCAGGATAATCCAGCTATAACCACAACTCACGGAACACCACCGTGAGTAGCCTTGGCGAACTGGACTTTGTCTGCATCTCTCACTCAAGAACTAACTCAGAATTGTTGAGTATGACATCTGAAAACTGTGTGTCAAAACTGGATACGGGATGCTCCTTATATAGCCAAAAGGAGACCCTTGAAGTACTGCCTGGAATTGAACACGAGCCTTGAATAGCAGAATTGATTAGGGGAAAAACTCCTGCCATGAATATGGGGAAGTAAAGAGACCGGGGAAGGCCAAAGGCCTCCCAAGTTCATCCACACCACTCAAAATTCCAACCGCAGTATTTTGAGGCAGTTAAATGAGCATTTGGACTTGTAAATGAGGATGTGCTTGGATAAATTTCATTTGATTTACCGATGATATCATCTTGTTTCTGCAGGTGCAAGGCATGCACTCTGATGTCGTCATGCTGAGAAAGGCTAGCATTTTGCACGAGGCTTCACGCATTGTTAGGGAAGAAGGATTTAGGGCCTTCTGGAAAGGAAATCTTGTTACAATTGCTCATCGTCTGCCTTACTCTTCTATCAGCTTTTATGCATTTGAACGCTACAAGAATGTTGGTACATACGTTCTATGATGATTTTCAATGTAGCTCAAAATGTGTTGGTAGAATATTCTCGTATCTGGTTCGTTGTTTGATCTTTTGCATCTTCTCATCTTACAGCTGTTACAAAACGTTTTGGTGATTGAAAATCAAAGAGAAAATGTTGGTGTAGACGTTTTCATACGCCTTGTAGGTGGTGGTTTGGCTGGGATTACTGCTGCATCCGTTACATACCCATTGGATCTTGTAAGGACACGTCTTGCAGCACAGGTGAGAATCGATAGACGTTTTGCTAGTTTAGTTCATTTGTCATTTTCTAGCTTGTAAGTTTGTCAATGCTTTATTTGTCATCCGTTGGAGCACACATCTCTCCTGCTATCCCAGAAATGATTATTTAGTGGTTTATTCTCAAGTTGAGGATAAGTTACTACTAGCATGAGCCATGAAGGAAGAATAAAGTTGCCATACCTTCTTTTTTTTAATCGGCAAAAGAAATTTCATATATCGATAAAAGTATAAAATCATTACAATAAAGAAAATATGTTTCCTTACTTAGACTTAGAGCAGTCTCCTGCCTTGTCTTTTTAGCTTTTCTGTTACTTAGCTTGGAAACGGGAAGCAATCTATTCCTGTCTTTGCATCAAAGATCAGGTGTCGTCGTCCAGTACGCAGAATGAAATATTCCACTGTTGATCAGTGGTAATATGATGCTAATTATGTGTCAAAGAATCAAAAGAGCACATCTAAAGGCACTATAGTGGCACAAATAGAAGAAACTTTGACTTGGCAGAGAAACCACTGTTGGTTTATGGACTTATTTCTGTATGAGTTCCAGGTGCTTCGTAATCAGGAAGGCCTGCTAGTGAATTTGTTTTAAAACTCCACCTACTAACCTTGAGATTGTGGGTTCAAACCTCAGGGCAACCACTTTATGCAGATATTGCCAAAGGTTACACTTGCACCCAATATACTGCCATCCCCCAATATGGGATACTAAACTAGATTTTCTTCTGTGTTGTGCCTCTAAAGGTCAACAACCTGATTTCTGGTTGCATACTTCCAAGTATTACTATGATTTTCACATAGTCTGTTTTCCTTGTGCATGTTTTCTTGATCATTTAGTTTTTAATTCACAGACAAATGTCACCTACTATAGAGGTATATGGCATGCTCTACACACTATAACAAGGGAAGAAGGTGCCTCTGGCCTCTACAAGGGACTTGGGGCAACATTATTGGTAAAGTTTCTTTTGTTGTTAGAATCCAAGTGTGCATTTTGTGTAATTAACTACTGGTTTGAACAATACAGGGTGTTGGGCCTAATTTAGCAATCAGCTTTTCGGTTTATGACAGCTTGAGATCTCATTGGAAATCACAGAGGTAATACCTCATCAATTAAGGATTTGAAATTGCCTTCTAATATATCTGTTGAGTGCTTTATGTGTTGTGTTTTCTTTGTCCATTATCTAAGTTTGCATGGTGAAATGATTCATAGTTCATTTTGTTGACCTTAGGCCCGATGACTCCACTGTCCTTGTCAGCCTTGCCTGTGGCAGCGTTTCAGGCATAGCATCGTCAACAGGTGAGTGATACCTTCAACAAAAGGCCCTAGAACTTTAAGAAAGGTCACTTTTGGAGTTGCTTTCTAAAACCATTTCAATTTTTGATCAAACCAATGGAAATGTGTTAGCGTTTGCTCCTCGAATAGCAGTGTTTTCCACTATATTCGTCCAGTATAGGTCAATGTTTGTAGCAATGTTATAGTGTTCTTTTCTCATTTTCCTTGCTGTATTAGTTGTCCGAAAGTAGTGTTTCTATAATTTCTTCGCCATTGTTCTGTGAACCGAGAATGCTATTAACTCCACATTACAAGGTAGTAGAGTTTTTTGCGATGCTAATGGGGAATTTCATGTCTATTTTACCCTCACAATGCAGCTTATATCGATTAAATTGCTACTAACAGGGAACCACAATTTTTGGAGGTTCCCTGTTTGTCTTGAGTTTATAAGTGATATCTATTTTAGTTCTTCTCGTTCAGCCTTCCTCACCTTCAGTAGGGAACTACAATCAAGCTCTTCAGTAGATTTTTATTTGAATTATTTTATTAAGCAAAACTAATAGTGATGGAAAGAAGTTAATGCCTGTAGCTTGTCTTCAATGCTTTTGATGCAGAGAAGCAGTTGAGATGCAGACTTTGCACTAAGCATCTAACAGAGTGAAACCTAGAGCCAGAGACCCCGAAGAGAAGTCAATTTTTGTCTGATATATGAGGATCTTTTGTAAGGAAGCCGACAAAGTGATATCTTTTGTTTTTGTCTTTTGCTAACTGACTCTATGTTATATGTAAAAATCTGACTTCGATGAACTTTGCCTGTCCTAAGTGAGAACTCGGCTTTCAGAACCATGTAGGGTGTTCTAACATAGGATGGCATATTCTCAGGCGATCCTATACAGTTCTCTCAGTTAGCAGGCCTGAGAGTGTACTATTCGAGGTACGCTTCTCAATTATGCTTCCTTTCCCATCCCTCACCGGTGATACTGGGACCTTTTAAGTTTCACAGGTGATTTATGTGGTAGCTGAAGCTTTGGTTCATGTCATCTATGGGTTAGTCACTGTACCAGGTCTACCGCAAAGCCCTCTTCTTTCTTTCGTTTTTTCTCCTTGGCAGGTCATATGTCAAGGATACTTGGCTTCAGGAGAAGGAAAGTTTTCTTCTTCGTTTTTGCTTCATGTCATCGATGGGTTAGTCACTGTACCAGGTCTACCGCAAAGCCCTCTTCTTTCTTTCGTTTTTTTCTCCTTGGCAGATCATATGTCAAGGATACTTGGCTTCAGGAGAAGGAAGGTTTTCTTCTTTTTTGCTAAGTAGGAGAAGGAAGTTATTGTTAGAGAGGAATTATTGAAGTTGATTAAGAGGCCTCAAACGAGTTTGTGGATAGATAACTGAAACTAGTATCTACAAATCATTTTCAGAAACTATTAAAGATCAAAACAAAGAGGTTGTGGCTCTAGCCTCTTATCTGTTCAAGGTTTAGAGTTTTCTTACATCCTTATTTGATTTCATATTGAGATTTTCATCCAACAGTTTTCCATAGCAGAGCTATAAGGTTCCATTGTTTTCGATTGTTTGCTTTATTATGAACCTTAAGACCTTATTATTCCTTTTCAGTTGGTTTTGAAATTCAGGAAAACTTGTTTTTGGGTTGATTAATCGACTTAGAGGTCAGGAGAAATAGTAGAATAGTGGAACATTATTCATGAGCCATCCTCAAGTAGCTGGGAAAAAGGCTTAGTTGAGTCAACTTGATATTTGGGGGGCAAAAACATCTTTAGAAAATCTTATCAAACCAAAAAGCACTTTACTCTATTTGGTAAGAGGAATGAAAAAGTGAGAGGAAGGCCAGTTAGCACTGGGGGGATAGCAAAGTTAGCGTTTGGGATAGGAAAAACTCCCCTGCATTGTTTTGTTGTGCAGGTTAGGAAGGAGGTAGGAAAAAGGGCGATTCCTTCATCCACCATGTACTCCTGCCTAATAGCAGAAAGATTGTGTAAAGGGAAAATGTACCAAGTAGGCTCCTCTACTCTGGAAAAAAGGACATGGTTGGCTCTGAAGGAAACTTTTCACTTCTCTTCTACTCTGCCTTTCCCTTCTTAAACGTGGTGGAAACTCTCTAGTCTCCTCATTTTCTTCCTAGTACAGTAGTACTCTTCCTGAGTTTGGGGGGGGATGTTGTGGACAAATTGACTCCAATGCAAAACTATGGAGAATGAGTTGATTTTGATATGGGATATCAAACTGACATGCTTCTATCATGGAAAACTAGACGTTTCCTCCGAGGCTTCGACTCTTTGAATAGCATTTGAAGGACAAGCACTCCAGAACACTACATGTATCCGAGTCATCAGTAAAGCTTGAACTCTCTGTATTGTGGTGGCATGCTCTATGTTGTGCCAGTGTGACTTGCATCTCTGAGGCAGGAATAACTTAACTTCAAGGAAGACGCATGGTTTTGCTGCTATGTGTGTGTGTCAGAGTATTTCGGGTGGATTGGACTGTTAAATACTGATTCAGTTGTCTGCAGATTTGTGTTGTCGATTCTATATTCCTTCGTGATGCTAACTTAGCCGACAATATGTTGTAGACTCCATTCAGATTCCTAAATTTGGAGCATTCTAGTTTATCATTCTTCCACAAATAGGCATCCCAACCTAAATAAATTGAGAGACCAGACACTGTTCTCTCAGCTTTTACATTAACATAGTCTATGTTGGATTGTTCAGGCTATATAAGCCAAGCCTTTGACCCTTGGGAACTGTCACCCCCTTTGTTGTCGGATTTAGCAGAAGCATTTTGCTTGTTAATGTGCAAATTTGTGTAAGATTGGACATCACTGTTCTCATATCTCCTGGTAGCTGCCGGTTGTTAAAGTTGCATTCATACCTCTCTAATTCTGTGTTTATAATTTTTCGTCTCGGAGTAGTGTGTGCTTCACTTTTGACATGAAATTCGTACTTACTCTAACACCAGGTTTTACAGGCATAAAATTCATCTTGAAAAAATGAAATTTCAAGATAATTTCTTTTCAGAAAACATGTAAAGTCTTGCATATACTTTCTTGGATATTCTTTCATGTGCACTTCCTCTCAATTTTCTGCTTATATAAATTGCAGTAACATTCCCACTGGACCTCGTGAGGCGGCGGATGCAGTTGGAAGGAGCAGGAGGCCGGGCTCGCGTATACACCACTGGCCTTTTCAGTACATTTGGGTATATTATCAGGGCTGAAGGCCTTCGCGGATTGTACAGAGGGATTTTGCCTGAATACTTCAAGGTGGTGCCAAGTATTGGTATAGTTTTCATGACTTACGAGAAAATGAAGCAGATTTTGTCAGATACTCCCGCCAATGGCTAGTATCCACCACGCCTTTGAAGATCAACATTTTGGCAGTCAATTAGTGGAATCTGTTTTTAACTAAGTTACACCTTTGAAGGATCGTTCTTGGCGGTCACTTGGTGGGATCTGTTTTTAACTAGCTAATTGAAAGATAAACTTATTACATTCCGTTTTTGGCTATGGCATGGTGGTTACTGGTTAGTCTTTGTGACTGCTGCTGGAAACCCTATTTTTCCATGTATAGATATGGCACAAAAGGAGGAACACCGTGACTCGCATTGCAAATGTATTGAAAAACATTGGTCATCACATGCTTGTGTTGACATTAACAGCTTTGATTATACTTTTGTCTTCTTTGTGTTCCGGTTTTGCGATTAGAGTTTCTTGCTGACTTTTAGGTCTCCATTTGGATCTTGAATTCGTGAACGTGTTTATGAGGGAAAAGAAATGAAGTCTCCGGCCGGTGCCTATAATTGATTGTAACTGAAATTATTTTGTCGTTCGACTTGGTGCTTATATGTAATTTGTGTAACTTCTTCGTTCGGCTTCGTAGAATGCTTGGCAGTTTTTATTCCAAGTTGGTTAATCTGATCAGACCATTGACGGTCGAAAGAGGAGCTTGAGGATTCAAAGAAGTCCTCGTGAAAGAATCGCTCGAAGCTAGAATGATCTCTCTTTTTTTATCAGCAAAAGATGAATTTTATTAAAAAACGGGGAAATGGGAAGAGGATCCAACAAATAGTTGGAAGATACACCGCAAAGGCAAAATCCGAACCACCTATGGGTGTACAAGGATCCAAATCAAATAAAACATTAAAACCCGATCCAAAATCCAAATAAAACAATAAGCCCAAAAAACACCCAATCCGGTCCAAGCCTGGACCGGCCTGCCCTATCCATCCCCCAAAACCCTAACCACTACGACCACCCCTCCGTACAAATCACCAGCGCCCCGCCTCACCGTTAAGCCGAGCCAGTCTCTCCCAGAAGTAGAGACCGGCGACGGAACGAACCGGCCTACGAAAACATAAACCACAGCAATCAGAGCCAAGGGGCCAAACCACCACCAATATCAGCACCTCCCAAGCTAGAATGATCTTTATCGTACTCTGACCAAACAGCGTATTATTTATCCCATGATGTACCGATTCTTGTATGTTATTTCGGAGACTTCTCATGCTATTTATGCTTCATCCTAATCTTATTTTTTCCAACCCTCCTCAGATTTAGTTCAGCTATCAAACGTAACTTGTTTTGAATTTGAAACTCATTAGTTGAATTGCCCTCTTGGAAAATTCTACTACTAGTACTTTTTTTTTCCTAGTCCTCCTTTTCCATTCTCATTAAAGAAAAACAAGAGACATGTTTCGGGTCAATGGTGGTTGTTGAAGGGAGCAAAAGGCTGACGGAAAACAAATACGTACTCCCATGTCACATCACACAGTGTTCTAATTTTCTTTTATTAATCATAATTTTGTAAGTAATTTTTATAAATAAGAGAGATAATAGAGGACCAAGGTCCAATTCACTCAATTATTCGCCATTATGTTTCAGTTTTGGGTCGTTGTGAGTCCTGATCCAAATGGTTCACCTTGTAGGCCTCATTGAGAAATTTGGTTATGCTAAAGTTAAAATGATCAAGCATCGGTATGTACGTAGTACGTACATCAACAATTCAGTAACGTGACAGAGAAAATTAACGGCAAAATTTGATTTTGAACTTAAACCTTTCTGTATTTTTTCCTTGGTATATTTTCCTTTATGAAATTAATTAACTTGTAGATACAGATATTGATATTCGGTAAATCTAATTTTTTTAAAGAATATAAACAGCTTGGATCACACTTCCGAGTCGGATGAGCTCTCAAAATCGTCTAGAACCGGTCCATAATCGAGAATAATTGACTAATCTAACAATAAAGTCTGTTGACACAGATAATATGCACAAAGATCGCGCAACCTGCCCCGAACGTAAAGTCTACCCCATCGCTTTCATTCATCGCTCTCAATTTCATCGTCCAAAACGATCCGGATTTTAAAAAAACATTTTTAGGAAAAAATAATTTTAAAAAATTCGGACCATAAATTGTCGGGATATACGTAAAATCAAGCGCTGCGATAGGGCGATGAAACAGAGCAGCAGGTAGACTTTTGTAAATCCGCCTCATTGGACTTGCAGCCTCGTCTCTCTCTCTCTCTCTCTCTCTCTCTCCGTATAACAAGGAAACATAATGCATGTATACTCTCCACAGACCCCATTACGGTCAACTCCTGCATAGAAGAAGACGACGATCAGAGACCAAATTAGGGTTTCTTTATTGTTAGGGGCTCCATCGCAAATTGGAAGCTCGGAGGGAATGGACCCTGCATTGGTTGACAACATAATCGAACGGCTAATTGAAGTCCGATTGGCGAAGCCGGGTAAACTCGTCCAGCTCACCGAGTCGGAGATCAAGCAGCTCTGCGTAGCTTCTCGTGACATCTTTATGCAACAGCCCAACCTCCTCGAACTCGAAGCTCCCATCAAAATTTGCGGTACTCTCAACCCCTCTCTCTCTCTCTCTGTGTTTATTTCTAGATATTCGATGAGTTGAAAGCTGAAACTGTTTGATTACTTGAATTTGTAGTCATAACTTGATGCGATTGGGAAGTCGAAAGTAGGGATGCAAATGATTCACCGGTTTGTTCACGAAACAATTCGTGGCTCGACTTGGTAAAGGCTCCCCCAGTTTGATCGGTCTATTAAATGAGCCGAACCTGAGACTTTGTTCCTCTGTTTTTCCTTTTTTTTTTGTAAGTTAGCTTCGGTTGGGACAATTCGATGTGGATCATGATCAGTAGGTAGGTAAGGGCTTGGGGGCTAGATGGACTTCGGGTTTATGGGGACCGGATGACAGGATAGCAATACTACGGGAATAGTTTTAGGGGAAAATAAGACAACGATGGAGATAAGAAAAGAGAAGAACCCAGGCAGAAGTGGCATTAAGGATTTTTGCTTTCTAGGGCAAACTTGCTTGCATGCTGGCTTGGTGACTAGATGGACTTCGGGTTTATGAGGACCGGATGACAGGCTAGCAATACTTACGGGAATAGTTTTAGGGGAAAATAAGACAACGATGGAGATAAGAAAAAAGAATTAGAAGTGAGAACCCAGGCAGAAGTGGCATTAAGGATTTTTGCTTTCTAGGGCAAACTTGCTTGCATGCTCGTGATTTTAATAATTCCAAGATGAACATCGGTTCGATAGAATTTAGCAAAGTTGCCACCTATACATGTATGATGCAAATCTCAGACAATTCCTAGCAAGTCTTAAGGATATTTGATTTTGAAGTTCGCGGTCATTCTAATTGAAAATATTAGGAATGTATTGAGGTCACACAGCATCTTCCAAGTGTCTCTTAACCGAAAATTTTGTTATCCGAATTTCTCCATTGGCTCACCTAAAATATATTTCGCTATATTTTGTTGCTAAGACTGCAAGCCAAAATCAGTTTGAAGAAGTATCTGTTTGTGGTAGTAATATTTCTTATTGGTGCTGGTTAATATAAAATTAGACAGTTTAATGGAAAAAATGGAAAAGGAAAAGAGGTGGCATATTGCACAAACATAGCTGGGGATAACTGTTGATGAATTAGAAGTCTACTCAACTCCTTTGCGATAAATAAAATATCAAAGTATTTTATAGCTTATAGGTATATATAGAGCATATATGCGTGTGGAAAGTAACTCAAAAGGAGACAATGCCTTCTCTAAAGTGCAACATATTTATGGTTCAGTAACTTGAACTTGAAGTATATATTAGCTTGAGCCACTTTTGTCATTTGAAAGAATCAAATATAGTTGCAAAATGTCACCTTAGAATGAGTAATTGGCATGTTCTTTGCTTTGTATTGGGTAGATGGTTGTACAATGATTACTCTTTAAGATGCCCTGCAACAGGGGGATTTCTTGACACGGGGCTTGTTGTCTTTGTGGTTCGTTGCAGGTGACATTCATGGCCAATACAGTGATCTATTACGGCTATTTGAGTATGGGGGCTTTCCTCCTCTAGCCAATTATCTATTCCTAGGGGACTATGTAGATCGAGGGAAGCAGAGTTTGGAGACAATATGCCTCTTGCTGGCCTATAAGATTAAGTATCCTGAGAACTTTTTTCTTCTCAGAGGAAACCATGAATGTGCTTCTATCAACCGCATATATGGATTTTTCGATGAATGCAAGCGCCGGTTTAATGTGAAAATATGGAAGTCCTTCACTGATTGTTTTAATTGTCTTCCTGTTGCGGCTCTTGTTGATGACAGAATATTGTGCATGCATGGTGGTCTGTCCCCTGATCTTGCAAACTTGGATCAAATTAGAAACTTAACCCGTCCAACTGCTGTTCCAGACACTGGTTTACTATGTGATTTACTCTGGTCGGATCCCTGTAGAGATGTCAAGGGATGGGGAATGAATGATAGAGGAGTTTCATACACATTTGGCCCAGACAAGGTGTCAGAATTTTTGGCAAAGCATGATTTGGATCTTGTTTGTCGCGCTCATCAGGTAGTACTCTACTGCTGTTTTATTTCATCTGGACTTTGTTACCAGGGGCGCTAATATCCTAGCAAAATACGTACTGGAATTCACGTCCCAAAACATGGTAGAGTCACTTCAAGCTGGTGAATTTAACGATCTAAAGTGAGCCACAAAGTTTTTGGGAAAATCTAATGTGGTAAACTAAAAATTTAGGCAATGTGGAGAGTTTGGACAAGTGAAAATGTTTAAAGATTGACCATTATGGCCTTAAAAATTTGTTTTGAATGAATTATTTGAAAATCAAGATTTTGTTCTATAAATTGTCATACTGCTTGAAAGAAGTAAATCCAATTTTGTATCCCATACAACCACACCCCTATGGTACCATTGTTTAGGGGATGTTGAGTACCATATTCCCAGATACTCGTACTTGTATGATCCCAAGTAACATATCACTGATCCTGATTGCTGTCATATGATTTCTGTTTCTAGGTTGTGGAGGACGGATATGAATTCTTTGCTGAAAGGCAGCTTGTAACCGTATTCTCAGCCCCAAACTATTGTGGTGAATTCGACAATGCCGGTGCTCTGATGAGTGTTGATGAGAACTTGATGTGCTCCTTCCAAATTCTTAAGCCTGCAGAGAAGAAGTCTAAGTTTATGATGTCTACAAAAATGTGATTTGTGCAATTGCTGATGCGGATCACATAGCTGAAGAGTACATGAAAACCCGGGCCCATCGGAAGGCTCGCTGAAGACCGGCGAGTCCGAAAAAGATTTCAGCTTTTAGCATATTTAAGTCCTTATTTCAGCTTATCAAGACTAAATCCAAGCCTTTGATTTTTGTTTCTCGTTTTGTTTAAATTCTTTCCTTTTTGTTTCCTTTTCTTAACTTTAGGGAGGATTTGATTTGTTTCCTTTTCTTAACTCTAGGGAGTTAGGAAGGTGTTATTCTTTTCTATATAACCAGCACTATGTAATCGTTTATGGGTGATTTTTGATTGATAAAATTATTGAGAGCCCTAATCTCTTTATTCCAAATTCTTTGGTATTCTACGGAATCAACAGAGTGTTTGATGCCTTTATTCCTGGGTATTCTTTGACTAAACAAGTTTAGAGAAGGATTTCGATCTCCAGGTATTCGTTACGAATCAACGGATTTCGGACTCGATTAAATAGTTTCGTTCTTCATTAGCTTCCGCTACATCAGTTGGTATCAGAGCCAGGCTACGTCCTAGCACTCATGGCACCAAGGAAGCAACGTACAGTGGAAGAAATTTACGAGACTGATAACGCAAGGATGCAACAACAAATCGATGCTTTGACTGAACAAATCACAGCATTGACGGTGGCGTTTCAGCAACAATCACTGAATGCCCACTTTACGGAGGGGGAAGAGGAAAGAAGCGCAGCGGAGGACGAGGAAAATCCCTTTGCGAGGGATCTTGCTCGAAGGAGGGACAGGCGACCCACAGATACTGGCTCTCATCGGTGGGAAGCCGGCTTAAAAATTGACCTTCCAGAGTTTCATGGCACTTTGCAACCAGAAGAATTTCTCGATTGGCTTTTTTCCATCAAGGAGGTCTTGGAGTTTAAGGAGGTTCCAGAGAATAAACGAGTGCCCTTAGTGGCTACACGTTTTCGAGGCAGAGCAGCAGCATGGTGGCAACAATCAAAAGTCACTCGATCGAGGCAAGGCAAGAAAAAAATTGATTCGTGGGACAAGATGAAAAAGCATATGCGAGCAGCGTTTTTACCCCATAACTATACTCGGACGCTGTACCAAAATTTTCAAAATCTCCGGAAAGGGGCAAAGACAGTTGAAGAGTACACTACGGAGTTCTATCAATTACTGGCCCGTAACGATCTAGGGGAAACAGAGGAACAACTGGTCTCACGCTATATCGGGGGATTACAAATTGCGTATCAAGAGACTTTGAATTTTTTTGATCCTTACTCCGTTTCTGAAGCACATCAGAAGGCTTTACAAGCGGAGAAGCAAGCAAAGCGGCGGCTAGGAAATTACGGTGGGGCAAGTGGGTCTAATCGTAACACAACACAACCAGGGATCAATCGAGGGGCCGTACAGGTTGGTAACCTACCAGTGTTGCCACAAAACAGAAACCCGATCGCGACAAGCGGCCCGCGGTGCTTTAAATGTGGTGAACCAGGACATCGCATTGCGGATTGTAAGAAGGCAGGTCCATTTGGGAAGGGGCTGTTTATAGAAAGTGAAGAGATTGTAGGGGATGAGTTTGACGTGTCCCTACAAGATCCAGTCTATGATTCAGCAAACGAACAGGTTGTGTACGAGGAACACGTCACGGGGGATGATGGTCCTCTACTGGTGGTACGCAGGGCTTGTTATACCCCACGAGAGGTTAAGGGTGATAGTTGGCTTCGAAATAATATCTTCCAGTCCACATGTACCATTGGTGGCAAAGTGTGCAAACTTGTGATCGATTCTGGAAGTTGTGAAAATGTGATCGCAGAGGAGGTTGTTAAGAAGTTGGAACTGAGCACCGAGAAGCATCCAAATCCCTACAAGCTATCGTGGCTACAAAAGGGTAAAGAGGTAACAGTTTCTGAACGTTGTTTGGTTTCCTTTTCAATTGGTTCTCACTATAAAGATAAAGTGTGGTGTGATGTTGTTCGAATGGATGCTTGTCATATTTTGTTGGGTAGACCGTGGCAATTTGACAGGGACGTACAATATGAGGGCCGCAAGAATACTTACTCTTTCATGTTCAACCAAGTTAAAATTGTACTTGTGCCGAACAAAGATGGTGCCCCAAAACCAACAGTCGAAAGGGTATCCAACTTGTTATCCATGCATCAGTTCTTGGGGGAGTTGACCCAAACAGATGTAGTATACATGTTGGTGGGCAAGGAACGACAAGGAGGCAGTGAGATACCGGACACGCTAAGGAAATTGGTCGAAGAATTCAATAGTGTATTTCCTATTGAATTACCATCAGAGTTGCCTCCCGTACGAGACATACAACATCAAATTGACTTCGTGCCTGGGGCCAATCTACCGAACCGACCCCATTATCGAATGAGTCCGAAAGAACACGAAGAGCTTCGCCGCCAAGTTGAGGAGTTGTTGGCCAAAGGGCACGTCCGAGAGAGTCTTAGCCCATGCGCAGTACCTGCCCTACTAATTCCCAAGAAAGATGGTTCATGGCGTATGTGTGTGGATAGCCGCGCAATCAACAAGATCACAGTCCGTTACCGATTTCCAATTCCTAGGTTGGACGATTTGTTGGATCAACTCAGTGGAGCGACTGTCTTTAGCAAGCTGGATCTCAAAAGTGGATACCATCAGATTCGCATCCGGGAAGGGGATGAATGGAAAACAACTTTCAAGACTCGTGAGGGGCTATATGAGTGGATGGTTATGCCATTCGGACTGTCAAATGCACCCAGTACTTTTATGCGTGTGATGAATCAGTTATTTCGTCCTTTTATTGGGAGGTTTGTTGTAGTTTACTTTGATGATATCTTGATTTATAGTGCTAACCACGAGTTGCACCTTCAGCACTTACGGCAAGTCCTCTCATTATTGCACAAGGAAAAATTTTATGCTGCTATAGGAAAATGCTCATTCATGACAGAAAGTGTGCTATTCCTTGGTTATGTGGTATCTAAGGATGGTATTTCGGTAGATGAATCCAAAGTCGAGGCAGTGCATCAATGGCCTTTACCAAAGAACATTCATGAAGTGCGCAGCTTCCATGGGTTGGCATCTTTTTATCGCCGATTTATCCCGAATTTCAGTAGCATCATGGCGCCTCTTACTGATTGTATGAAGGCCGGGAAGTTCTCATGGACAGAGGCTGCGAAGAAGGCATTCCAAGAGATTAAGCAAAAGTTAACTTCTGCTCCTTTACTTGTACTACCAGATTTTTCTAGACCCTTTGAGTTGCATTGTGATGCATCAAAAGTGGGGATTGGGGCTGTTTTGAGTCAAGGAGGCCGACCAATTGCTTACTTCAGCGAGAAACTAAGTGGGTCGAGGACAAACTATAGCACGTATGACATTGAATTCTATGCAATAGTCCAATCTTTAAAGCACTGGTATTCTTATTTATCGCAAAGTGAATTCATTTTGTTTTCTGACCATGATGCGTTGAAACATATTAATAGTCAGGACAAACTATCATCTAGGCATGCCAATTGGGCTGCTTACTTGCAGCAATTCACTTTTGTTCTCAAACACAAGTCAGGTGTTATGAATAAGGTGGCCGATGCACTTAGTCGGCGTGCTCTTTTTCTCACTACCATGCAAACTAAAGTACTTGGGTTCGATTCTTTTCCGGAACTATTGCTTGCTGATCCTTTTTTTGGAAACATTCTTCGTGACGTTAAGGCAGGACAACGATCAAACTATTTTTGCAGGAGGGGTTTCTTTTCAAAGGCAACCAACTCTGTGTTCCCGAATCTAGCTTACGCCTTTGATTTATCAAGGAACTACATGAAGAGGGGCATGTTGGGCGAGACAAGACGTTTCACTTGGTGGCCAATTCTTACTTTTGGCCCACCATGAGAAAAGAAGTTGCAAAGTTGGTGGAGGGATGCCGCATCTGTCAAGTCTCGAAAGGTACAGCCTCAAATGCCGGGTTGTACATGCCCTTACCAGTGCCTAGTCAGCCGTGGGCCGATGTTAGCATGGATTTCGTCTTGGGACTTCCACGCACACAGCGGGGTTGTGATTCTATCTTTGTTGTGGTAGACAGGTTCTCTAAAATGGCACACTTTATCGCTTGCAAGAAGACTACGGATGCCGTTAATGTTGCCCAATTGTACTTTCGGGAAGTTTATCATCTTCATGGGCTACCAACATCAATTGTCTCAGATCGGGACACCCGGTTCCTTAGCCATTTTTGGAGGAGCCTTTGGAGAATGGCTAACACCAAACTTGACTTCAGCAGTGCATATCATCCTCAATCGGATGGACAAACAGAGGTTGTCAACCGCTCATTGGGTAATTTATTGCGGTGTCTTGTTGGTGATCATTTGAAGTCATGGGACCAAAGGTTATATCAAGCAGAGTTTGCTTATAATCGGTCTGTTAATCGTAGTTTGGGTTTTAGCCCATTCCACATCAACTATGGTTATCAGCCGCGAGCTCCGGTCGATCTTGCACCTGTTCCCAACCTCAAGTGTGTTCATGGTAAAGCTACAGAGCTGATTGCCCATCTTCAGGATGTTCACACCACTACTCAGCAAAATCTTTTAGAGGCCACTGCAAAATACAAATGTGCTGCTGATAAGAAGCGTCGCCTCGTGGAATTTGCAGTTGGTGACTTTGTTTGGGCAGTACTCACGAAGGATAGATTTTCAGCGGGGGAATACAACAAACTTGCAGCTCGGAAAATTGGCCCATTGGAGGTTGTGGAGAAAATTAACTCAAATGCTTATCGATTGCAACTCCCAAGCCACATCCGCACTTCCAATGTGTTCAATGTCAAACATCTCTTTCCTTACTATGGTGACAATTCTGATGATGAGCCAGCGAATTCGAGGTCGAATTCTTTTCACCCAGGGGAGGATGATGCGGATCACATAGCTGAAGAGTACATGAAAACCCGGGCCCATCGGAAGGCTCGCTGAAGACCGGCGAGTCCGAAAAAGATTTCAGCTTTTAGCATATTTAAGTCCTTATTTCAGCTTATCAAGACTAAATCCAAGCCTTTGATTTTTGTTTCTCGTTTTGTTTAAATTCTTTCCTTTTTGTTTCCTTTTCTTAACTTTAGGGAGGATTTGATTTGTTTCCTTTTCTTAACTCTAGGGTGTTAGGAAGGTGTTATTCTTTTCTATATAACCAGCACTATGTAATCGTTTATGGGTGATTTTTGATTGATAAAATTATTGAGAGCCCTAATCTCTTTATTCCAAATTCTTTGGTATTCTACGGAATCAACAGAGTGTTTGATGCCTTTATTCCTGGGTATTCTTTGACTAAACAAGTTTAGAGAAGGATTTCGATCTCCGGGTATTCGTTACGAATCAACGGATTTCGGACTCGATTAAATAGTTTCGTTCTTCATTAGCTTCCGCTACATCAATTGCTCCTCCCTATTGTTCGGACAAGGGTACTTGATCAAATCTCTTAAGTCCTCTCATCTGAACATTCATTTTTGCGTGGCAATATCATTACTTTAGTTCCCTTGCATCGGTAGCAATGATTTTGCTGGTTTGACGTTGATGTAGGAAGGTGATGATTAACTTTCTGTTCTTGACGTGCCCAACTCCGTTTTGTTTGGTTCCTGTATTTGCACTGTCTGTGCTCAGGGCTTAAGATCATGGTCACCAACCAAAATGCATCAGTGCCTGCAACCATACCAGACTCCACCAAAGTTAAACATCAGAGCTAAACACAGAAACACACCACCAGACCCCATCAAACTCTGCACATTATTATGTAGTAACATAATCATGGATTGAGCCAATTTTAATTTGATAGAATCTGCTGGTACCCTTCCCCAACTGACCCCTGCACCAATGGTGATTCCATATCATCTTTCACTCCAAACTTGGTTAATTTTTTTTTTTTTTTAACTTTTTTTTCCCTACATGCTCAACTTGTCAGAGTGGGACGGATTGATATCACCAAAAGGCCAAGAGCTTTAGTATTATCCGGTGGCAGACGTAGGATTTGAGTCTAGCAGGAACCCGAATCACGTGTATTTTCATATTGAAAGTAAAAGATATATTTTACAAGTATATATTGCTACTCACGAGGTCCGAAGAAAAGACGATATTGTGTGTATGTGTGCAGCCATAGTTTAATTTTATACATGCAACATAAAAACTGGTGGATAACTTGAAATTTTGGAAATTTTTACCCCACACATATCGATTTTTTTTTTTAAAATACGTCACTCAAAGGACTTGTTGGGGCCAATCCCGTAGAATTTTTTCTAATTAACCTAAAAATTAGTGTGATTCAATGAGAAAAGAAAGGATTATGGTTTCTCACCAAATCTTACCATTTTTAATGAGAAATAGTGAGGAACAAAGCCTTGCAATTACATACACTCCTCATCATTTCTCCAAACAAATGGTGAGAATCCTTTCTCTATTCTTTCTTCTTTTTTTCTCGCCAAATCCCTCAATCCGAAGGGTAAAATTGCTCAGTTTCAAATGCAGATATAGAAAGGAAGAAAATTCCGGTTGTACGACGTTCTGAACTTCTCAAAGACATATAGATAACAGAATAATTGATGATTCTAACACAACTCAAAGCCGGCGGCGTGGAGGTGGCGGCGCTGCGGCGGTGGGAGGACGGCGAAGAGGAAGGTGGCCGGTCGTCTAAGTATATGTAGCGCCAGTGGAAGGATTCCCGTTCGCCTGACTCCATAATAATGTTGGGTTTGATCCGGTGTAGCCAAATCTATTTTCTTAAAAATAAATTCACACAAATCATCTTCGATTATAGACTAATCGGCATTTCATTGAAATGATCTTCGACATAGTTTATCTTCTTGATAAGATCTACAACCTAAACAGTCTAGATTATAGAAATAAACTGGGATGAGTTCACAATTTACAAATTACGTAATTGTAAATTGCGAACTAAAAATAAGACCTCGCATGTTTGATTCAGTGTGGTCAAATATCTTTTCTTAAAAATAAATTCACACAAATCATCTCCGATTATAAACTTTCGATTAATATAATCTCTAGTATGGTATATCTTCGTAACAAGATCTACAATTTGAACAATTTCGATCATAAAAATAAACAGGATTGAGTTCAAAATTTACCAATTACTTGGTTTCAATAGACTTCGCAGGTTCAACCTGCGAAGTATTAATGAAACCCAGGCGACGTCGTTTTGATTTTGTTCTGTAAAACCAACCTCGCGTCTGTCAAACGCGAGTTTGTATTGAATTCAAAACTGCGGCCAAAAGTCATTCCTTGCGGCAAAGGGTAAATCTCTGCGGCCAAGAGTAATTTTACGCGGCCATTAATGTACATTGAACCCCTTGCCGGGTTTAATCACGTTGTTTTATAAAACCTGTCCACAAAAATGTGATTTGTGCAATTGCTCCTTCCTATTGTACGGAGAAGGGTACTTAATTGATCAAATCTCTTTAAGTAATCTCATCTTTACATTCGTGTTTGCATGGCAATATCCTTAGTGTATAGTCCCCTTGCATCAGCAGAAATGATGTTGCTGGGTTGTTGAGGTGGGAAGGTGATCGACGATTAACTTTATGTTCTTGACGTGCCCAACTCAATCCGTTTTGTTTGGTACGTACCTGTATTTTCACTGTTTAAGATGACACTACATCCTTTAGACAGTGATACATATGCGGCCATATTGGAGTTTAGTTTTCAAAGGAATCTGCCTGTGCGTTGTGACAACACACTTGCGGCCGACTCTTGACTCGGATTTCTTGGCGCTCAATTCTTTCTTGCCGTTCCTTGCCACTACTATATCACATGATCTTGCCAAACTGACAAAATCTGCGTCGCATTCTTGGAAATTCAAGTGAAATGAAATGACTTGTGCTTCTCTTTTTCTTATGTCTTTGTGACTTTGTTTGTTCTGAGATGGGTGGGGTGATTAAGCAAGGACCCTGGTAGGCAAGGGAAAGGAAATGGGATGTGCTATTACTATCCTTTTAGTTGCTTCTTGTCATGTGAACCTGAAAGGAAAAAACAAATAAGCCAGAGGTCGTTTCATTTGTTTTCTTCGTAATAGAAAGATGAAGAAGAGGAAAATCCGGTGGATCGAAAAGGGTTCTAAGACCAGACCCCCGTAGCGGAGAGTTTGGTTTGTAGGTCTATAAACAAAACCGGGCTATTTACGAACCATGATGATCGATGAGTGTTAGGCTTTGGTCGCTTTTTTTTATTGTTCTGCAAAAACTTCTTCGGCTGGATTATCTACCTGTTTCGGGGCTTAACGGACTGTCTGTTTCTTTATGCTTTTGCTCTATTTGTTTTTCACCCATTTCCTAGTGTGTCAAACCACTGCTGTTTTTGTTCTATTCCCTTGACAAAATCCTCTCTTCTCTCTGTTCGGCTATTTTGCAGGGGAGAAAGATCTAAAATGAGTTGTCAAAACATTTGCTTCCTGCACAGAAGGATGAGTGCTTTGCTTCATGCTCGAGTGCAGATAGTTTGATTAAATTTAGCTGGAGAGGAGTCTGAAACTACAGAACTCCAGGCTGTGGAAGGGAACACCTACTTTGCTTCATGCTCGAGTGCCAATAGTTTGATTAAATTTAGCTGGAGAGGAGTCTGAAACTACGAAACTCCAGGCTGTGGAAGGGAACACCATCTGATTACCGGACACTTGCAAGTAATGGATATGTTTGATAAATTGACCATCGGAATTTCAGATTATTGTTACTAGTAACTGTGATAAGTTAATGCGAGACTATGATGCCTTGCCTGTTTTTTTCGGTGAGAAATTATGCTCTTCTCTGCCAAGTCCGATTGAATAGGGCTGGTACCGGTAATTTGATCATCCTAATGGGATAGATTCCTCTATCTAGCAAAAAATGATTTTCTACAAAAATTAGGCAGAAATTAAAATGAGAAATGCATAAATGCATAATTGCCCTGAATCCCGTCAACATTTTTGCCATATCATCTTTCACTCCAAACTAGGTTTAAGTTTTTTCTTTTTTTTTTCCAACATAACCCAGCGAAGTTCATCCCTCCTGACTAAAAAAAAAAAAAAAGAAGATAAGAACTCTTCAAAATACAAAATGAGAATAATTATATTCAGACTTGGATGAAAAGTAAGAAATTTTTTACATATCACCGTGACCTTGGACATCAGACTTAGATGAATCCGATACTAAAACAGATACGCGTACCTGATTCTGGATTATTTTATCATAGCTTCGGCCATGAGGCATATATGTAGCCGAGTATTATGAGTATAATAGGCATCAGTGTGTTACTGCATTACTTGGCCTTTGGCCAACTATGCAAAGAAACCCTCAAAATGCTACTGTATTTACTTTCATAATGATCATCATATTCTAGACATTTCCAGGTTGTCCAATTGCAGTCGTCCAGTAGAGTTGACCATGGAAAGATCTAAGATAAATGAACATACTTCTCGTGTAATGAAGTGGGCAATGCGAGTACCTAATCTAACAGACCGCTTTGTGAAACAAACTTGCTTAAAGAAAACGAGGAAGATCATAGCATGATTTGATCTCAGCAATTCCTTCTCTAAAAGGACGAATGCCGACTGCATTGATATCCTTTCCAAGTGGAAGAATTTTCTCCTCATCAAGCAGTCCAACCTTCAGGAAAAAGGAAAATATATATATATATGTGCCTTACTACACCTGTAATATGCGCAACAATGAACTAAAAGAAGGCAAAGTCATGTATATTTTTTTCCCCAATAGGTACTGCTCTCTTATTAAGCCGCAAACAAACCAAGGAGATGGCCCTGGAATTACAACTGAAAACTAAACCATTCAGCTACACTATACAACACATTTGTAAACAAAAAAACCATCCTACCCTATACAAGAGCCACAAGAAGCTATCAAACTGTACAGTAGCAATTCTAACCGAGCAAAACAGCTTTCTCAGACAACCCCCAAGCTGTACAAATTCTCTTATTAACCAAAGAAGGCTTAGCTAAGCTTAAAAAAACTTGGATGGATTCAATGGTCAGTAAAGCCACCTGATGAGCTGGAAGAATTTTTTGCTGGAATACCCCGTAATTCCTCTCCATCCACACAAATATATAGTAGTAGCTAAAGACAAATATATAGTAGTAGGCAGTAGCTAAAGACCCTTTCATAGCTGATAGCCCAGCACCCTCTAGTTAAATGTTGGGTAAACCAATCCATGATTTCTGAGAGGTTTGACCGTCCACCTGAACTAAACAGCTTGCTCCACACTTCAAACTAGACAGATCGTGAAAGTGGATACTCAAAGAACAGGTGTTGGCGAGATTCTGTTGCCGTAGCACACAAGGAGCAGTTCACATCCACAGCCATCCCTCAGCTATCAAGTCTGTCTTTGGTACTCAGTCTATGTTGAAAAGCCAACCAAAAGATGAAAGCCCACCTAGGCACATGCTTCTTAAACCATACAACCTTTGTCCATTGCTGCTTAGGAGATTTCTGCCTGATTGCTTCCCATGCAGACCTAGCAGCTGAGAGATATTGGCCAATCTCTGATTCTTGACAAAACTGGAAATGGACAGTCCACCTTTTATGGCTTGATAATTGGCATGGTCTTGGGCCACTCTATAAGAAATTTGGGGCTGATATTTTGCATAATGCAAGAAGATTCCAGGCAAAGGTGTCCTCTATTATTCAATCTGGGATGTGGAGATGGCCTAGAGCCAGAAACGGAGTGATGCAAAGCATTATTGCAAAGCCATGAATTTGTTAAGTTAAATCAACTTGTGAGACAGATAGTAGCCTAGTCCTAGCTTATCCTCAAAACCCAATCCTAGTTTATTATCTTAAACTCGCAGGGTAATCATGCCCAAAGAGCGCCTGAAGGAAAGTATAGGGAGAAGCGTTAATAGGCTGCAACTGGTGAAAAACTGTAACAAAGGGTAATGGATGTGTAATGTCTTGATCCATCCATGTTGACAATCAAATCGTCATTCCGTGGTCATTTTCCACCTTAAACAATAATGAAAAGAACCTGAAAAGAGAATTCGTCACAATAAATTAATAATCAGACCGTATGATTTGACCCTATACAACAAACATAAAATACAGACAAGGAATGATCAAATTATTAAATGAGTGAGTATTTGTAAATTCTCTCTCCATCGACAACTTTGGAATGTCTGCAACAAAGCCACTTCCAAGTCCGACATGTGACCAACATAAACACAAGCACACCTGGACTCGTCTGTGAGATGTAGGCACGCTAAGTGCAGTGCGGACACATCTCTTCCGTTTCCGTATTGCCGACAGATAATATAATGGGCGAGGGCATAAAGTAACGTATGCAGTACTTATTTGACTGTCAACCCACAAAATCAATTAACAGTAATTGAACCATAGACTTGATCAAAATCAAGCAAATAATGCAATAAACGTATGACTACACAAACAGCTTGTGCATAAATCGTCTCCAATTCTGCATGAGAGAATTACGGTAAATACCTACTGCAAATTCATCAAGAAATATGAGGAAAACTGTTATTATGAGAACATAGATAGCATTCTTAATGAGTTTGATTCTTGCTCTTTCAAGGATCTCGCAAACAAAGAGCGTACATCAGAAGTCCATCCAAAAAAGCCCCTCCATTATATACGAATCCCGGTCACAAAATCAAATACAGTTTTGTCATGGGTGTTATAAAAACAATCAAAAAGACTAAACTTGGTACCGTTCTATCAATCTTATTGCAAAGACAAAGTCAACAAGTTACCTACGCTAACAACATGATGTAAGTCACGTAACAACAAATCTGCAATTTAACAACATAAGGCTTGTCAAACTAGTCTATTTAACTCCATTAACAACACACAAAAGGACGGGAAAAAATTCGAATGTGTGAGATTGTACCCTCCAGGAGATTCGAATCCCTGAGAGTTCGTAGAGCCCGATCGGCCATATCAACGTCACATTTTAATAAATCCCTCCATTGCATTGCTGATTAAGGAAAAAAGAAGATCCCTTTTTGCATGTTATCATCCCGTTTTTTCCTTAAATCTGATCAACCCCAGGGGCATGGTTAGATCAGCACACCGCTAGTCAAGTCTGCAACACTTAAGCTCAAAAGGCATTTTCAAATCAAGCTTCGAAGCCCTAATATCCATCAATTACCACGTTTTGATTCCACAATCAGCTCTATAAGAGAAGATGAATCAACCCTGCATCCAAAAGCATACAAAACCGGAAGAGTTCAACACATTTTTTTTTTTTAGGAAAAAAAGAACCGAAGGATTAAAATTCAAACCAAACCAAACCGAGCCGAGCCTTGTGTCTCAATCAATTGGGGTCAGCTGCATGAATCCTATTTTTCCGTTGAGCTCTGCGCCGTCTAGGGCTACCTCTTCACTATGGAATAATGAATCAGAAGGTTCTTCATAAACACGCATCAAACAACACATCCTTGGTAAAATTCCTGGTCACAACAAATCAACCAACGCTTGTAGGAATCACCTTAAATCTTGCAAGTAAATCTCTCAAGTTGTTCTAAAGTCCACCCAATAAGCATTCTACCTTAGGCTGAAGAAAACACATATTTCTACCAAATAATACTACTTTTTATGATGGATAATCCTCAAGGGAGCAAGAAGGAAGCAATTCTATAGGACGTTCGAACTTTTTTTTTTTTTTTTTTTTTTTTGGGTAAGGTAAAATTTTATACCAAAACAGGGGAGCTACCCCCCGAACACAGCATACAGCCAAGAAAAAGGGAAAAGGGCTAGGAACATTCTCCTACCCTAATAACAACAAGAAAACAAAACCAACCAACTACTTACCCAAGCAGACCAAAGACAAAACCATCCTGGCACTGCGTTTCACCTTCCTCCAAAGACTCAAACAACTCCTGATATCTGCCTTTACCACTGAGACAAGAGATAAAGCATCCCTTTGAGAGCCTTGAAAAACTCTCTTATTCCTCTCCAGCCATATATGATAAAGAGAGGCAGCCAACACCATTTTATACAAAGACTGCTGCAAACCATTGCCAGTCATATGTCGACTAGCCCAATCAATCTCTTGATTCAAACTAATCAAACCCCTCCTATAGCCACAGATTCTCAAAAGCTGCCCCACAATATATGAAGAATAAGGACACATGAAAAAGAGATGCAAATGGCTTTCAAGAGATGCACTACAGAGAACACACAAAGTATTAGGCACCAAACCCCAATTCTGCAGTCTATCCTTCGTAGCAAGCCTACCATGAACAGCCAGCCATTGAATAATTGCCCAACGAGGAATATGAGCCTTAAACCAAACCACTTTCCACCAAGTAACATCTAGCTTAACCTCTCTAATGTTATCCCAAGCAGATTTGATAGAAAATCCGTGAGCATTCAGCAGCCAAACTACAGAATCAAACTGACTAGGATTAGGAACCAGGACGTTCGAACTTTGAATGGCACTACTGATAAACTCCGTTTCCTGCATTCACATTTCTACCTAAGAACCAATGCGAGCGTGCGAAACGGCTGTAGAAATTAGTCCGAGACGCGCGTAAAGAGGCCCGGGACACCCAAGAAAGAAAAAGTCCCAAACAGAGGAATCAACTCAACTGAAAACGATGTCTGCAAAAAGCACTCCGACTCATCGCCGATGACTTGGGAAAGCCCTTGGGGTTGAGACGGCGGCGCGTGGTACGTGGGTCGACGAAGTGTGGGCGGCGTGGAGGTCAGCAGGAGGAGGATGGCGAAGATGAAAGTGCTTAAGTTCCATAGAAATAAGTATTAGGGAAAAATTCAAAAAAAACCCTGAACTTTGAACTCAATGTCAAATAGGCACCTGAACTTAAATAAACTTTAATTGAACACCTGAACTTTCACTCCGTTATCAATTTACCCCCTGCCGTCTCAATCCGTGACTTGTCGTTAACGGCACAGTTAAAAAAAAATACTTACCACCAGTTTGCAATCCTATGAAGCAGAAACGTGATTATGAGAGCCTTAGAGACAAAATTTGATTATGTCTCTTTAGAATAATATGATCAGAATAATAAGATCTTCACACCCGTTCAAACGGATTAAAAATTGGAGCACTTAATTTTTTAACCATATTTTTTAATATATAAACGGTCTAAAAAATTAAGTGCTCAAATTTTCAAAAAGAATTTTAAAAAAAATTTTCCCTACTTCCAACATTTCTCTCTCTATCTCTCTCCACTTATTACCCGGACCCGGGGGCTCTGCTGCCCCAAAGGCACATCAGCCCCTACCCACACACCAAAATGGCAACGTTTTGGTTAAATAAAAAATTCATACCACCAGTTTGCAATTCTATGGAGCAGAAACGTGATTATGAGAGCCTTAGAGACAAAATTTGATTATGTCTCTTTATAATAATATGATCAGAATAATAAGATCTTCACACCCGTTCAAACGGATTAAAAATTAAAGCACTTAATTTTTTAATCATATTTTTTAATATATAAACGGTCATAAAAAATTAAGTGCTCAAATTTTCACTCCGTTTTGAATCAGTACAAAGATATTTAAGTGCTCATAAAAAATTAAGTGCTCAGAAAATTAAGTGCTCATAATCACATTTCTGCTCCATAGGGTCCTAAATAAAGAACACATACTTAATATGAGAGCCTTAGAGATAAAAATGAATTACGACCCTTTAGAATAATATGATAAGAATAAAAAGATCTTTGCACCGATTCGAACGGAGTGAAAATTTGAGCACTTTTGAGACAGTTTATATATTAAAAAATATGGTTAAAAAATTAAGTGCTCCAATTTTTAATCCGTTTGAACGGGTGTGAAGATTTTATTATTCTGATCATATTATTCTAAAGAGACATAATCAAATTTTGTCTCTAAGGCTCTCATAATCACGTTTCTGCTTCATAGGATTGCAAATGGGTGGTAAGTATTTTTTTTTTAACTGTGCCGTTAACGACAAGTCACGGATTGAGACAGCAGGTGGTAAATTGATAACGGAGTGAAAGTTTAGGTGTTCAATTGAAGTTTATTTAAGTTCAGGTGCCTATTTGACATTGAGTTCAAAGTTCAGAGGTTTTTTTGAATTTTTCCCATTCCATAATTGCCAAATGAGCCACGACATAAATATTGAAAATCCAACAAAATTAGGTAAGAGTAAAAAAAAACAACAAAATTAGGTAAGAGAATGGACATGCTCCATAATTTTGATGAGTAATTCCATATTTTATGGGATTAGTTGACCAGTGACAACCAAGCAAGGGTGCTTGGCAGCCGATCCAGCCTTTCATCTCGACAATAGACGGCTTGAATTTTAATCCGAGCAACGGACAGTTTAGATTAGGTTTTTATGCGCTTAGATTAGATCCAAGCTGTTCGTGCCAAGATGAACTGCTAGATTGGCCGTTCGGCACCACTGCCAAGCACCTCCGCTTGGCAACATCTCCCTTTCCATCAAAATATTTTTTTCACTAATTATTGCATTCAAACCCTGAAAATGTAATTCCCACAAATTTATAATCGGGTCGTCTTTAATTTTACCTATCAAAAAGACCTCAAAGAAATGGGAAAAAGTTGTGCGTGAAAGCATAGAATGTGAAGAAAATTGATATTTGTGCTCCCTTTTTTGATGAAGGCGCCCCACTTTGTTCATGAAGTTACTAGTAACTTCACGTTGAAAGTGGAGCGCCTGCATCAAAAAAAAGGAGTGCGAATATCAATTCCCAATGTGAAACCCAACAAAGAAATAGAGAGCATATTCCGAGGAGATGCTCTCAAATCCACCCCCCTTACAAAAGCCACTACCAACACCCAAGCTCTTTACATCTTTGAGTTGCACAACTCACTGGTTCGTTCTTCATTCTTTCATGCTGCAACTTTGCCTCTTGTTCAATTTCCGCCTACTCTTTCCTATTTTTCGATGGGTTTCGATGGCAAGGCTGTGGCAGCAGTGATGCCGAGGGTGGGAAAGGGAGTGGTTGTGAGGTTTAAGTGATGGTGGTTAATCAACCCAGTAGGGCAACTAAGAACCTTTGGCATTGTGCATGTTACCTAGAAGGACTGCGGGATTGGAATGCTCTTTTAATTATTACAATTGAGCTCTCTTATCAGTCTCATGTAGGTCTTACATTGTATCGTATCTAAGTTTTCTTCGTTTACACAGTGCAAAATAGGTGTTCATTATTGTGTCTGAGTTTTATTACTCAAAACTGGTAACGAGCATGCATGTTTCTGGAGATACAGAAGGGTGTGACGAATTAACGTACATGTACATATGCTGCTATGCAACTATTGTCTAAAGGAAATGGATAGGTTATAAACTAACCACAGGAATATACCTCGCAGTTACCAAGCAAACCATCATAGAAACACCCGTGGTTCAAGTGGTGTTTACCCCTTGGCAGTTTGGCGTTCGAGTATATAAAAGAGCGTTGAATGCCCTGTTGTAATCTAACTCAAGTAGCATATAATACCAAACCGCACTTGATCCTAATCAAGGACAAGCACGGTTGGGAGGGGTGATCTGAGAAGATAGAGAATCCTGGGCAGAGACACAAGAAAACTTGCATCGCATAAAAATATTCTACTCTTGGAATGATCGCCATATAAACTGACGAGTTGTAAAGCCAACCCTTCAACTGAGACTGAAATAAACTTGCATTCCACACAAGATACGTCAAGGATGGACGTAACTCTAAAAAATTTTAGTTCATACAACCAAACACCAATCTCTTCTACAAGAGTAAACAAAGTAACAGTAATAGTTAAAAAACAAAAATGCAGGAAAACCACTACTCAGCGTTTCAAGCCTAACAGAGCACTAAAACAAAACATGAACTATCCTCAGCTCATTAACTTGTCCTGAAGTACACCAAAAACCTCATGATAGAAAATTGCGGATTCACCCTTGGACTAACTCCACTTAGTAAAAGAATCCAAGCACTTTGCCACCAACATTCTTTCTCCTTGCCTCCTCGTGGTCCATGATCCCAGCAGAGGTAGTCAGCACAATGAACCCAAACTGCAAGTTTTCAGCCAATTACAGTTATCACAAGGTTCCAAATAATAAACAAAAGAAACAACTATCGTGTGTGTGTACTAGGATATGAATGCTGTGCTGCTCCATGCAAGGTACACATGGAAGAGCCTGTTACGTTATCATCACTTAATCTACGGTATCCACCCATTTGTTTCAGCGGAAAACATGTTCCCTTTCCAGTGAAAAAGTGATTTCCATTCAAATGATTATGCTAGAGGTGGTGGTGGGAGTGGGCAGTTGTGAATGGTGGTAGTGATATGTGTTGGCAGTAGCAACAGTGGTGGTGGGTGGTAGGGTGGTGTGGTAGCAGTGCTGATCCAAAACACATTTTCCACTAGCAAAATATTGAGAAACGTTTTCCACCATTAGAACAGTGGAACCATTTTCATCTTCCGTTGAAAATAGAAAATGATTTCCAATGCACGAAACCTCAATGTTTTCCTGTAAACGTTTTTAGCCATAACAAACGCGGCAACTGTTGAGTGAGAGAAATTCTAAAAAACTCATGACCTAACCTGTCTTGAAGGGAGCAACCTAGCAGTCCATCCCTCAATCTCTTTGACACCAACATCAAATCGAGGACTGATGACACCACATTTGTTTAACCTGCCATTGAGTTCAACGACAATTTTCCCAGATCTGTGATCATCGACAAACTCAAACTCTCCAATGTATCCTGCATAGTACAACAAAAAAGTTAGGGGGCAGAATCATACTGTAATTCATAGGAAGAAAATTTCGAGAGAATAAACAAGAAAATCAAGAGATATTTGGAGAATAAGAAAACAGGAGCATACCGTGCTTTTGCATCACAATAAGAAACTTGATGATCACCTTTGAGGATGGTCTAATCATGACCTGGCGCTTTCCCCTCTTCTCAGCATTGTACATGCTCTTGAGAGCATCATTCAGAACACTCACTCTCACCATCTTTGCTCGTTAGGCTGCCATTAATTTGAATTACCAAATAAGGGCTCACACGATGACACATTAAGAAACAACGATAAAGGAAAGTGAGCTTGATCATTTGTTACAACTCCAACCACAAAATCTATCTCCTCGCTCCACAATAAAATGCATGGGAGACAAGAAAAGATCAATTACTATTCAATGAAAACAACTGCTTTGGAATGAAATTGAGGCGTTGATGAGAGCTAAATTTTCTTGGTGTCTTCAAGACATGACAAATGAGAAGGAAAAACAAAAAGGCTACCCCAAAAAACCATCATAAACATTGCTGATTGTCGGCCCAGAATGATTAGTGCAGTCCACTCAGCTAACCTGTTCATACCACCTCCTAAGAGTCCTGCGTAGTGAAGGAGAAGGGCAGCCATTCTTTGCTGTGACCTAAAATGACAGCAGACAATATTTCTCTCGAGTCCAGCGTTTACTTCTCTTCTCGTATACATTGGGTCAGATCAAAATCTCCGCGGTCAAAAATCAGAATGTGACGTTTCAGTACACGATCGGATCAACCCGTACGCTAGCGTTGAAACGCCCCCCCGCACCCCACAAAGACCCATGACGGCCCGCTTGGCTCATACTAGAAATGCATTTTTTAAGGTCCAACTATATAGTACATAAGGAGATGAAAGGAAAATTAAAAAGTGAATGTCACAAATTCCTTTATACTATGTTCAAACCCCAGAAGGTCACACCAGGTTCTATTATACAATACAATCGATAATACCCAAGGAAACATAACGCATAAATCATTTCTTCAACCAGATTCTTAGTTTCACACCATGTTGTATGAATGTGTGCAACGCAAACGCAATAATCTTTGAGCGACGTATCACCAATGAGCAATCGTGAAAATATTAACTGATCTGAATGTAAATATACATCAGCGCGATTTAGATCGATGAATCAAACCTAAAACTTCGAGCAAGGGTTACTTTCGAAAACGTTAATCTTACAAAATCACAAGGAGAACTCGTATAGTCGTATATGAATCTACGTAATAAACAAACACAAGACGATGATGAATGGGAAACAAACACAGAATCGAAAACTCACTTGTTGAGACGAAGAGGGAGAGGGAGGAAGGCTCAAGTGCACAAATCCAAGTATTGGAGGATGATCAGTGATTGTAGAGAGAGAGAGAGAGAGAGAGAGAGAGGGAGGCGGCGGGACTGAAGCTTAAAATGGGAGACGCGTTAACCTAGTGAGTATTTATATGCTGGGCTTCTCACCAGTCCATTAATGTACAGAACGGGCCCAGTCCGCGACTGTATAGGGCTCTCGTCACAAGGCCCATGTTTTTCAAAATTAGACTGCTGTGTCCTATTCATTACTATATGTACTTATTGTCTAGCCCAGTTGGCATCTCTTGGTCCTCAGGTGGAAAGCCAAGGTTCGAGCTTCGTCGTGATCGTTTGGGATTCAGAATTACGGATAGCCTCTAAAACCTCCTATGGACTAACCTATAAATACTTTGCTAACCCCCGCTAATATATACAATATTGGCAAAAAAAAAAAAAACTAGTTGGCCATAATCATCATAGATGAGATATAATTATATAAACACATAGACGTATAGAAACATAAATGATTTAGATTATACTGACGATACTAGTGATTACCTATATGGTTTAAATTAGGTCTAATGCAAAAAAAAAAATAAAAAATTTATTCAAGACTTTGGCTCTGTTTGGAACTTGAGGAAAGTGGGGGAAAAGAAGAGAAAGGAAAATGGGAGGAAAATGTTACTATTCACAAAGCTAAAAACTTTTATTTTCTCTCCCAACCAAACAATAGTAGAAAAAAAATGTAGATTTTCTTTCCTTTTGTCTTCCTTTCCACAATTTCCAAACAAAGCCAATATTAACAAGAGAATGAAAAGAGTTGGCATCTACTCGAGCAAGTGTCCGTAGCTTTGGTGGTAAAGCACAGCTTCTCATTTTTCAACTAGATGGATGTATGTGAATAGGACCTACTTCACTTTGAATCATGTGGTACAGACCAAGTGCAAGTCATTCCCTCGTATATGTTCAACATAATGGCAAGTGCTCCTCACTTAGCCTCTAAAGAATGTGAGAGACGTTGTAAGACAAAAGTGCCTTCGTCCGATCTCCAGATTTTAAAAGTAGTACCATTTCACTCTCGCCGATTTAAAAAACGACAATTGCTTTTAATTTCAAGAAGGAGGTGGCGAAGAAGCACCGCAGAAGGAAGCGGTGGCTATGGACGGAGAGCGGTTGAGATTATATTTCTCAACTGTGATTCTGTGAATGAGATACCAAAAACGTTGCTAAGTTTGTCTCCTGTTTTGGAGGGAAAGAAACGTGCCTTGTAAAAAAATTTGCTTTGGAATGACAATAATCATTTTTTTCTTCCAACGTGAGAAATGAAAGTGGGTGTGCGACCATAAATACAAAGAGAACATATGAAGGTGGGCTTGTATAGTTACATTTATAAGAGTCAATATTTTGATCGTGGTGTAGTATTATTTCTCTACCTCTGTATTGAAAATTTGCGACTTCTATATGTAAGGCGATCATATAAATTTTACCATTGTTAATAAATTAATTTATGATGTATAAGTCTAATCATCAAAGTGAGACCCGAATTGAGCACACACCCACGAGGTTGAACAAGATTCTTGTTATACACAAAGCCGGCTTATAGTAGCGTCCAAGTGATGTATAAGTTATACCCTCCACCCTCTTTTAAGTGTTCAACTTCGTAAATTCAACTTTTTAGGAAGACAATCATTACACTTCAAACAATCTAGGAGTATTACACAATTACACTCTATGAAGACATCATTATTACACTTTTTTTCATTAACTTTTCATTAAGTAATCTACTCAAAAGGGCCAAATGAAAAAATCTACTTCTACCCACAAGCTTTTTAAAATGGACACTTATTAAGGAGCATCCCAAAATGAAATACTGGACCATAAAAAAAGGACGGAGGGAGTAACTAAAAAAAAATCTAATTACTCTGCCGATAAAAAAAAATTGATCCTATTTCCTCAAAAAATTACGTCAGCTTTCTTAAAAGCAAAATAACAACAGTTCAGTATATTCTGGAAATCTGTGCTATACTCACTGGTTTCCATAGCCACCGGGCAAAGAAGTATAACAGCTAAAAATACAAAACTTCTCTTCCAAAAATCAATCCCCTAACCGTTAAGGAGGGCAAAATTTTCTCAACCGCTATTTTACAAAATTGCTGTACAAAGAAAATTGGGGAGATAAAAAGCCGGAAAGCCACACATTTACAATTTTGAAAAATAACCGAATGAAGCAAGAAAATAAATACCACCCCAAACATACACCATTGCTGATGCCCGTTGATGCACGTAATCCAATCAAAACCTTTGGCCCGTCAAATTGATGATTTGTCGCCCCTAATGCAGCTTCTTGCAGTCAAGGTGACACACACTCCTTTATGAATTAACAAACAACAGTCCAAGAAGAAATTTCACTCTGTACAAAGTATCTTGAAATGCTGCCCACTATGCATACACCACAACTGCTTCTAAAGAGAGAAAAATCATGTATCAGCAAAAAGAATATCGACATAAAAGCATGGTTTATACTGGCAGCAGGAATAGACCCAGACAACACAAATCAACTCAGAAGGCTCTGTGAATAAAATGTTACTTTCAATAACATAGAACAATGCAGCCTTTTGTCGAAAAATGTGTGAAAAGGATAGAAGAAATTATCTTCAAAACAGGGGAGTAATATTTCACTTGCCTTGTGCCTTTTAGAATAGTGTCATCTAGGTCTAAAGTTCCACTATCGCTAAAAGAAAGGTAATTAACTACAGAAAATGCTAGCCACAAACCCAACCGGTGTTTATCAGCCTTGAAGTACGTGAAAACAGTATATAAATATATGCAAAGTTGTATTGAACCACGTAGAACATGCCTTGATCAAATATGCATGGATTCTCTCTCCTAAACCACAGTTCGCAGGACTGTGGATAGCAAGACCAATAAGATATTTGTGACAACAGTGAGCATTAAAAGGTTGCGAGCTGTTTGTGCCACGGGAATGTATTAAACAGACCTCATACAGAGAGGCTGATGGAAGAAAAACTAAAGAAATTTCAGTAACTAGAACGGAGATATAGACAAAAGCTGAAGATTCACATTAGAGACAGAAAACCATACCTGAAGATGGTTACATTCCCTGATCTGAAACATCCAATGGTGAAACAGGTTCCGAGCTTAAATCAAGATATCAGAATATCAAGCTCCACAATTACCCATGAAAAGTCCCAGATCAATTCCTCAAGAGAACAAACAATTTGGTGATGGAGATACGGGAAGGCAGACATTAATGCGGCTTCCAGGGCAAAATTCAAAAAGATTGCCGTTTGCTTTTGAAATATACATAATGCAAGACAAAGAAGCCAGCAAATCCAGTATCTGATACACCCAAATTCTGCTGTGCACAGAAACAATTCTTGTTTTCAATCTCCAAACCATTTAACGCACGTCTTAAAAGATCAAGCATCTTCCACACTTTGGTTTCCTCCACACTTCATCCAAGGGATGGCAAAAACATTGAGAATCATGATTGACAATCATCAAATTTGTCCACGATGCAGTGTCTTCATATGAAACAATATACCCCTCCAAAATTGTGGTATCAGGTAATGGACCATTTTCCACAAGATTATTCATTTGACAGCTGAAGTATGCCACGCATCTGAAGGTAAGGATTCTCCAAAAGCTTTTCATTGTTGCTCTGCGCAAAAGGAGCATAGCCCACTTAAGTATCGCTACATGTCATTCGGGTACTAAGCAATAGATAGCAGTAATAACAAGATTCACAAAGAGACCAAAAAATAAATAGATAAATAAGAAGAAACAAGCTTGAAAAATGAAGAGCAAAAGTTTAAATCCCTTAATTACATATACTGGTGATCTATGAATAGGAGTCACCATACTATCTACCTCCTTCCGGTAAAACAAACCAGAGAACAATCTTTCCTTTTTTTCTCGGCAAAAGTCAGTAGTGTTACTTGTAGTTAGGTTTGAACCCCAGCCAAATGCATGGGCGTACATGGTGCCTACCACTGGGTACCACTCCACTTGCAACCAGAGAACAATCTGGCCACACAAGTTTTTTTCCTTTCGTCATATAACATTAAGTAGCTATTCTGCTATATGAGAGTTGTAGACGCTGACATTAATAAGATTAAAGATACATATGCAATTTGAAAACCACAAAATTAAAAAAAGAACTTGGCGCACGGTGAACAAAAGTTTCATCACTGACTTAAGTCACTTAACTACTAGTAGGGCTGCAAATGAGCCGAGCTGTTCGCAAGCAGCTCAAAGCTCGGCTAGGTTGTGGCTCGTTCAAGCTCGGTTCGCTAAACAAACGAACGAGCTCAAGCCACTAGATGCTCGGCCCACGAGCATATATCCGTATGTTATGTACATATCTCCTAGATTTATTATTTATTTATCTTTTTACTGCCAAAGTTAACAGGTAAGTGCCCTGTGGTTGTGTGACTTGTGTCTACCAAACGCTTTTGTAGAGATGACTGCATTCCTCTTGAGCATAAACCTTCCATGTGGGAAAGTCTGAAGAGGACTGCACGCGTGAACATCTTCTTTCAATGCCTCTTGTATTGCTTTTTTTGTTTGTCCTACATCGGACAACAAAGAGAACTTACATTCAGTGTTCCCCTACAAATAAAGAACCCCAGCACTTCACTTCAAATATTCAGCAAAACAGATTTCATGGAAGCTCGAGCTCGGCTCACAAAATTCTGGGCGAGTCAAGCTCGAGCAGAGCACCAAGCTTGGCTCGGCTCGGCTCATTCGCAGCACTAACTACCAGTAATCTACACGCTGGAGGCATCGTACTACTAATCTCCTCGCCAGTATAACACTAAAATGATATAGCCAGCCATTGTACGATAACCAAGTTGTTAATGGATTACATGTATTTTTCTTTTATAGCTCCCTTGATTGATGCTAATAGTTTGGATAGACAACATGAAGCAGCTCAGTGAAAATTAAGGCATGGTTACTACCAAGAAGCACCAGCTGAATGACCTCCAAAATCTTAGGTTCAACTTTCTGCCACTCGTTTACATAGAGTAAAGATCTGGAAAAACAGAAAACAAGGAGGTCCCTCGTGGATCCAAGCACCACCAGAACCTATCTATATAAGTATTATTGATTCAGTGATACCGTCAACATGAAAACTCATGTCTAGGCGGCTGTTCCAAGGGTAAAGAAAGTGTGGGGAGTTGCATGTTATGTCTACTGGACGCGTACTATTTGGCAAAGCATCCAGAAAGTCCAGATCAACTGTGTCCTTTGCAAGTGTATGGAACTACTCTTGACTAGCTCCCTACTTCGAGAACAACCACTAAAACAAGGAGCCGTATATTAGAACTTCCACTTTTTCTTTTTTCTTTGCCGATTGTTGAATTTTGTTTCCCAGCACTAGCCTCGTCTTGACATTAAGATTCGTATCTAGAAAAGTATAAGTTATTACCAATCATTAAGGGAAAAAATTGACTTGAATATTGTTTTAAAACTATTGGTGCTTCAGGCATCAACATATTTTCCCATCAAACTATTTGAAAGGCGTACCTGCTGAGCTCTGGAAACAAGACTCTGAAGCATACGTTGGTAATTTTCAGGTTCTTCTGTCATCATTCTCTGCAATATCCAAACTCCAGATTAGTTTGTGCTGGCTTGTAGCAAACGTATACAAATATTGTGCTCGGCAAAAGAGCGCCCTACCTTCAAAAGGAAAGTTGAGGAGTAATACGCCACCCTTGAGTCTGTATCATCTAAAAGCTCCCTATAAAATACCAAAGTTGCAATGTTTATCAGACAATTACATAAGAAAAGAAAAGGCTATTTTATGGACAGAACATAGAATTGAAATTACCTAAAGAACTCCTCTCCGCCTACTTCTTGAAAAGAAGCAGGGTCTGCAGTGCATTTACCAATTAGAAGTAAAAGAAGTGTAGCCCGTATATCAGAAGTAGCACCAGGTAGGTTTCCTCTTCCTTTGCTACCAACAGAGACACCCAATGCAATATTGTCTGTTGCTGCTCCAGCAAGTTGAATTAGAGGCCAATAGAACAAAGCAGCAGGAACACGTCCAATCAAACGCATGGGCACAATGGCCTGTCCATGGAGAAGTAATGCAGCCATTGATGCGGTCTCGCAAATTGGAGTGTCATTGTGACCAAATATGTTCTTCATATCTTCCATGGATTCCTCCCAGAGGAAATTTTCTTGTTGGGGGAAATGTTCTCCTGCATCAGTATTTTTATTTTGGTCTGTGTACTCTGTGACCTTACCATCATGGATTGTATCTCTAAATGGCATAGAAGTGGCTGGGAGTACTTTCAGGCACAATTGAGAAAATAGAATGTCGCACATCTGTTTTAGGAGCAGCAAATAGGTGAGAACATAAGGAGATGTTTAAGCTAAAGGCTTCCTCACAAAATTTATGTAACAAGCTCATCTCATTGGGAAGAATATATTAACAGATTGCTAATAGGTAGACCAACTAATTCAAACCAAAAATACTTGACACAGCTTTAACATTTGCTATTTTACAGTTATCTTTATTGTAGGCAGAAAAGGAAAGAACGGAGGAGCGCTTAAGAGTCTCTAGGTTATCATATAGAATTACCTTCAAAATATTTATTCGGTCTGTTTCGTTTATCTGGGCCACCAAGGACAAAGCACAGCTCATAATGTCTATCACTGCATTTGCTTTCTCAAGGCGACTGCTGTCTTGTAGTTGTCCACCAGCTTCGTTGCTGCTTGAATACTGTAGTGCCTTCTCATCCAACAAAAATTTGCATCGCATAAGAAGCCTCTCTAAAACAAATAGGAAGCCCCATCGGATGATACTATTTTTTGACTTCAGAAGTCCGCACATAAGCCAAATTGATAAAGGAACATCTGAACCCACCAAATAATCATTGACAGCAGCCAGGGCAATTTTCTGCTGCAAGTTTCTGATATTGGACCATATACTTGCATCCCTATCCCCGCTAATTTCTTCCATCAGCAATTCCCCCAACCATACATACCCATTCTGACGACAAACAAGTCTTTCTGAATGAAGAAGAGAATGCAAAGTCGCCCATGAGAGCTTCACCTTCATAGCAACAGTGAGTCCCAGAACTCCATCCTCAATGCTCTTCATAGACTTGTAAGATTTAGTTATCTGTACTGTCTGACCGAATTCTTTGTCTAGATGACTAAATGAATTTGTAAAAGTATCAAGTTTCTCAGTGACCTTCTCCAACAGCTGCAGAAATGTAATGATTTTCAGAATGCAGAAACATCAACAGAAAGTTCTGCAGCCTAAATTAAAAAATCTATCGCATGCTTCTGGGAAAGTGATTTCTCTTTTCAAACAAAAATGGGGAAAAAAATTAACAAACTCGAAACTACTACTGCAAGCTATAGAGTCGTGTGAAACAAGAAATGCATACACCATGACAAGTCCGAAAACAAATTATAAAAGGCCTACAAATCTAACTCCGCTCCCTCTTCCAAATGAGGAGAAAATTTCGTGTACATGAGCCAATTATACATACCAAGCCACCCATTGTTTGACTACTGGCTTTATATGTACAAAGTGATTTCTCAGCTTTCACAAAATCCCAAGCTTAACAGTATTACTCGATGCATGCAAGCAAATGCACAATATATATATATATATATATAGAGAGAGAGAGAGAGAGAGAGAGACCGTATTTAGTCTATCACCGTTGGGATAAGTAAGCAGTGCAGCAGAAATCGATCTTCGTAAGAGCTCCCCAATTCCTTCTACACCAAGCTTGACAGAAAGATAAAAAGCTTCAGGCGCCTCTGCAAGCATAAGTAGGGTAGCAACAGGTTGAATCTCATCGTCACTATATTCTGACACCCCAGAAGCTAGGCATGTCTCATTTATTAGATGCAAAACATAGTCGAAAAGCACCAGATATAGATTTCTCCTTTCTTCCCTTGAGTTCGACAGCACCAACTGCATTAAAAATCAAATAATGAGATACTTAAAATGGTTTTGGATGAGTATCACAAAACATTGTGGGTATTTTGTTTAACCAAGCAAGTTCAAGGTCTTAAGGGCCCAACCAATACTTGCATCTATTCTTCGTCGATCCCTGCACCACTTCCCATTTCTCCTTCTATGCTTTCTCTTCTTTAGCTACGAATTCTAGTTGTTTGTTTTTACCCTCAGAGTCTCTTAACATGGTTGGGTGTTCAGCAGCTACTAGCTACGATGACCTTCTTGAACTTCATATCACTAATTCCAACTTTCAATCTTCCTTCTCAACTACTACTCGTTTCCAATTTGTTTATGATGTCTCATAGATCTTGCCCATTTGTGGCCTGTAGTGAACTGCTTATCTCACCAATAATGAAGTGCTATCACTAGGGGATTATAAGTAATTAAGTATCACCTGCTTTTACATGCTTTTTGCACGGAACTATTGTTGATCTGATTGTTAGTTTGTCTAGTTATTACGAGATAAAAAGCATTCACTTAATCAGAAGATGTTTACAACTAGGCCCATATAACAAACTCAACAGGAGTCTTTTTATGCTCCTTATGGATGTCCAAATGAAGGACTTTGATGTCCAAGTTCAACAAAAATACATGAAATCTAGTTATAGGTGGCTTGTGCAAATAAAATGAAAATGGCATATGTTAATACATCATTAGGATGACGAGGACATCAAATCCCTCCTATTAAGTTGTTGATGGAGCTCTCAAACTCATTATGAAAAGCACCGAGAAAAATAATAAAGTCTCATTCGATAATGATGCCAACAAAAATCCTTTATTGAATACCCCCATCACTCCAAATGGAACCTTAGTACTCACAGGTCTGCATCAAGTTCCAGCAACTACAAAGATGCTCTGAGGTTTACAAATTACATGACAGGCACTTATTTTGTTACTTTGTTCAGAAGATCAGCATTAACAGATCGATTGTAGATTTAGGATGCTGAGATTAGACCTACTTTGCTAGGTTTTAGCCAAACCGCCTTTGGACAACAAAACACAGACTCCAGGGTAATGGAGAAATACTGATGATCACAACACAAGGTGGTGTTGGAGTAGCAATAGAGGTCGGTTGTAAGTGTGCTAGGGCCAATTGCAGCAGCAATATGGACTTTTCCATCCCCCCACACCCCCAGTGTACCCATGTACACAAGAAATGACAAGGGCAAGGGTCTGGGATATGTTGCTAAGCCTTATAACCGAAAATCAGACATCAATCTTCATTTCTATAAATAAAAGTTTAAGCAAATTTAGCCAGATCAGAAACATGACCCACCAGCTTCCTTTAAAGTTACAAACGGAACTGAATAATACTATAGTAGTAGTTACAGATGACTACTAGCCCATAAGTGTTGCCAAATACCCGATCAAAAGAAAAAGTGTCGCCAAATGCTAGATGCCCAAAGCAAGTTACTATTCATATATGGAATTCCTTCAAAAGAGTAATAATGTCTTTCCTGAAGAATCACAAACATACCTCAAGGAAGATAAACTCAATTCCACCGATCAGATCAACCTGCTCAACTAGAAACTTCGTGGTACTAGAAACAGTTATATCAGAAGCTTGATAAAACATGTTTGTTAGCATGCAAATAAGCTTGCTGCAAACAACTTCTGCCCAAGAATTTCTCCTGCTAACCTCTATAAGAGCCTTAACCACCTTCACATAGCAGAAGAAAAGTGCAAAATCAAACCAGACACTCTGGAGCATGCTAAGTAGAAGTAAAGAACACAACAACAAAACCTACAAGAATTATATAGCACATTAACACACGGCTTAACCAAATGAGCAGAAACTATAGAAATGTACTACCTATGCGCTACATAATTGATAGCAAATATATTAAGTGATTGGAAACTGTAGCACGTTCTCATCATTGTCACCTTAGCACAAGGGTAAAACAGTAAAAATACCAAGCTTGTTCTCATTCCTTTTTTCAGCTTCTTAAGATTTAGTCCCTCCATCCCCTATTCTCGGCCCATCTTTCCATATTGAGAAGCCCCAAACTGTTAGTCCTCTTTGAAAAATAAGAGTATAAAATTTGTTAGCTTTCCAAAACTAGCATGCACAAACAATTAGAAATGCATTCAAAAGTGAGAATAAAGGGATGTCATTGGATCTGATGCCTTTTTATTCAATTCTAATGCAATTGTTACATGTCTCCTTAAAAAGTTAGAATACCTGAAAGGGGCCAAGAATATTGGCTGAAGGGAATACTTAATAATGCACAACACAAGAACTGCTCTAATATAAATCAATTGAAAACTTCAATACACAGTATTATAAACTCAGGTTCAGGTTTGTTCTGCTGAAAGCTTGACTTCAACGGAGGCCTAAAAAGAAGCCACTACACAGGGTTCAAATCTGGCTATTCGATATCACCAGCACCAACAGGGGTAAGGAAAGCAAGCCATTTTCATCTATAAAACTGCAGTTAGAAGTACAAGAAAGCCCGCACACAGATAGGCATGTAACAAACCAAATCCCCAAATATTCACCACCAAATTTGAAGCAGTTGAGGGGACATATAATAGGAACAACAAAATAGAATAGTGCAATTAATAGAAAATTAAAGCATCAAACTGGAGAAGTAGAGAAAGCAAAAACCATAGCAGGTTTCAGGGCAAACTTTTTCCTCCAAAAAAAGCATTACATAGCTTCAACTTCTCCCTTTACCTAGTTTTAGTATGGATGACAAGATATAACTACATAATTATTTCTCTCAGCAAAAATGGGTTTCAACATGATACATGAGCTTGCAACATTCATCAACAGCCCAAAATATAAACCAAAAGAATGTTTCCAATAGTTGCAGCCCAGACAAAATACACTAAAAGGTTTCTCACCGATCTAAGATCCATGAGATGAAAATTGCCCTACACAAAAAACACCTGACCCAGCAGGTAAAAGATGACTCACCCTTATATCAAGACCTTGTAATCTGCTCCTCCTGATTTTGCCTCTATCGCATACAAAATATAGTAAGCAGCTTAGAGCAGAAGCCCAGACAGATTCTTCCTTCTCCTGTATCTGTGACATAATAAGATGGTAAGGATACATATTACAACAATAACAGTACACATGTAATCCCCAATCAATGGTGGTATGGGCGGGGGAGGCTGGAGAAAGACCTAACCTTTGGCAATATATGCACAAAGTGGCTGTCTCAGAAAGTTTTACTACTGAAATAGTGCCCCCTATACCTCCAAAAATTGAGGAACTCAATGATACATGAAGTGAAAAAAAAGATACAAACAAATAAACAAGAGTTATGTAGGACAAGATGGACATTCAACATTTGAGAAGAAAAAACTCTAGAGCATAACAAAACGAAATCAAACAAATTGCTAGTGTCATTTTAACGTCATTCAAGAAGCTATTTTAGCAACAATGACCTGAGCTATGTCTTGTACAACAAAAGTCAAGAAAAAAAGGAGATTCTCCTTCACTTAGTTAACTTCTTTAATCTAATCCTGGATAGACTCATATCTCTGTATAATAAGAAAGAATCAGGGAACACAAACATAGCCACAAACTACCTGACACTGAAAATCAATTGATGAGTTTCTTATAAAACATTTCATAAGTCAATTACTATTTAGATATTCCACCTACAAAAGTAAACTGCAGAAGATGCCGCTCCAAAATGCCATGTATATAACGCAAACTCCTAACTTAATATGATATTCTTGTCCTCGAATAGTTTTGGACCACTGCATACTTTATGTTGCTCATGCAATTTAGATATGTTTCAAGACACATTTTGGGTGCAAGAGTTCCAATTTCAAAATCCAAGTGTTACTACTATAGGATTCACCGGCTTGTGCTACGAGTGACCAAGAGGTGGAAAGAATCCTGAAATTTCATCTTAAACCAGACACAGTTTAGAATCATCCAACCCGACATAAACTCGACGGAGTCCGTTGGTTGATGACATAGTAGGCTGCATTTGATGCAGTGAATGGGGCTCAACATTGTCTATGAAATTTTTTAACCTACTCAACAAGCAACTGCAATTGAACAATCACTTCTAAATCCATGGGTTCCAAGCGTATTGAGGGCAAACACCATGAGCGGTTAGTGGAATTAGCCAACCGCATAAACAGACTAGGTTTTCAGCCGATCAAATATAAAAAAAAACAGACTAGGTTTTGATATTTGAAGTCTTTCCTTTTTCAATGGTTTTCCATCGGGCATCTTCTGATAATTGAAGTCAGTAAGAGTAATTTCTTATTCTGACTCCTTGGGCATCTTCAGAAAATTGACTTTTTTCAGTTCTTTCTAATCACTTCCCAATCTTTGATACACAATTGCTCATACAAACTTTCACAATTTTCTCTTCAACCCAACTCTAGGCAGCCCAAAATAGTATATACATCCATACGTAACTACTATAGCCTGTGCATTTAACTCCTTGTTACCAGTACTTGCCCAGAGTAAGTAGATCCTGACAATTATACAATCACTTGGTAAGATCAACAAACTTAACAGATAAAAGTAATCACGCTCTGATGCTTAATGGGACCATCTCATACGCCTCCTCAAATATTGGAAAAGTAAGTATAAAAAAAAGATCAAAAAATGTGCAGCGCAGCAGTTTCCAAAACAACATAAATTGAAACCCAACCGGAATTCAATACAATAAACCAACACCCAAACCCGCCACACTCCCATCTTTTATGTGCCAGATTCTGGTCCGAGAAACCCGTTTACACTATTTCACCAATTTCAACATGGCCAAGCAAGAATCTCTCCCTACTGCCAAGGCCAGCTTTCCCAAGGGGTGAATGGAGAAGTCATTTCTGCCTTCCTTATGACCATTAAACGGTTTTGAGGTGGACAAAGGGTTGGTGTCACAGATGCAGAAAGCAGTGTCATCACAGGTCAAAATGTAAGATGAGGTTCCAGGGTAAGAAAAGGGACTTGTTGGGAAGGAGGAGGTCACTGACGGAGGCAGAGTTTCAGTAAGGGAGCGATAATTGGCAAACTGGAGAGGTCAAAGGTCTCTATGGTGTTGTCGGCACTGCCAGAGGCAACAACAGAACCGGCAACTAGGACATAATTAGGTGCTTTAGGGTCACGGTTTCATGGAAATTCTTTAGGGTTTTGAACTTAAATCCCCAAATGAATCGCTCGTACGTGCCAGCCACAAAACTCATCTTCGCCATTCTCTCTTTGTACGGCTAGATATGTCATGTCTTTATGGTAATGGTAACCACCACACACTAGGCAATGGTTAAGGGTGCATATAAAGCTATAAATTTAAAGATTTCAATACACTTTTTGATACACCACAAATTTCTACACTATTCTTACATATCCTAACACACTTTTTGAACCTTAAACACCACCCAAAGGGATGTGATTAGCATTTCCCATGTCAATAGCTATGCATATATTATCTCGTTAGTTTCCTTGGATGTATATACTGAAACAAATGTTTGTTATTCAGCAAGCACATGTCCAGCTAGTGGAACGGCTATGAGCCCAATCCAATTTTCTCCTTGCTGGTTCTGCCAGATCAGAGAGGATTTATCATCGGTTGCATTAAAGGGACATCGAATTTGGCCCAAACTCAATTAGCCGACAGGCCTAGCTCGCTACGCTGTATAGAGTTTCTGCCTCTTAAGTTTCAGTTGACAGTACAATCTTTGGTTCTACGCATGTAACTCAACTCCACATGGAACAGGCAACAAGGATGATTTAGTGATGCTTTCTGAAAAGTGTTGTACATTTTGACTTTTCATGTTTTGTCATAAAAGAATCCCTGATGAGATGTACCTGAACGAGATGAAGAAGAATCTCATACAGAATGCTTAAAATCCAAGTCTCAAAGTTATTGATTGCTGAAGAATTTCCCATCTTCTTAGTAAAATCTGATTCCCTCTTTCCTTGGGGTGAAAATATTACTTCGTTGTCCAAGAATGTTTCTTCTTCAACAGTGGCTGCATCATCAAGTATTATTGGCTCCAATAGATGACCATGGACCCCAAGGTTTAAGATTAAATCAAAAGCACGAGACCTTGAAGCCAGTCTGGGAGAATTAACCATTTCCTGATAAAAACACAGCATCAGAACACCAGACGGAAAAAAACAAGACGACGAATAGAAATAGATCCAGCACCTCAAGCATGGACAGAGTGAGAGGAGCAGCGGTTCCAGAATCCAATACATACCTACAAAACAAAAGCATACATAACATGACAAATTACATGAAATGACGTCTATTAAAACATACATGACACTAAGACCACCAAATCAATCCTCTCAAAATTCTATGCTTTTGTTCCATATTCTATTCATAGCTTACCATAGTTTTTTATTGAACTTACAAATTGACATTTAAAATATATCACTACGCTGCTTGCAAATATTTGGAAAGCGCTACGCATTTAGTTGAAGTTATATGCTTCAGATAATTTAAATTTAAGGCATAGATGACAAAGAAAAAGTGTGTACAAAGGTTGATGTTTCGCTTAATGAGACAGCTTGTGGGTCCCAAAGGTAAAGAAGATCCCTGCCTGTTTTTTAAACCAGGGGGTCTAGGTGCCTGATTCTGAAACATGAAACCAACCACCGTGCTGAACCCACAAATGAATAATCAAAGGGCTATTTTACTAAAAAGGGAAAATTTCGAAGGATTCAAGACACCGCAGAATGCCAAAAAAAATATCGTTATAAATATCTCAGTGTGTTATTTCTTGAGGGTTTCATGGGCTTAATAATGTCAAAACGATAATAAGAGAGGAAGCCAAATGATCAATGTCAAATAAGTGCTAGATAAAAATGCATATCCTCATGAAGGTCCCCACCATATGGTTTTACAAGAGATGTGGTTCGGGTAGAAGCCAGAGATAATCATATGCACAACTATCTACACAGAGAGAGAGAGAGAGAATGGGTCTCCATTTAGTCAGACACAATAACATAGAAGAACGGATTGTAAAAATGCTAGTAAAGGAGCACATTAGAGCATACATGTCAATAACGAGTTTGATGAGAACGCTCACAGCCACGTCCACTGATGGCTTTCCACCGTTGTTACTTAATTTGGACGAGATAGTCATGTGATTAGTACTTGGAGGTGGTGTCTCTGAGCAAACTGCAGCAATGACCTCGCATACTTCCACTTGATTCAACCGCAAAGGTTGCTGCTCACTGTTGCACAAACAAAAATTTTGTAAGAGGTGCCAGGGAGAGGGAACTGGGCAATGACAACTACAATGTTAAATGTCTTTGCTGTCAACGCCAGCCAAACAAGAAGTTCTGACAATGTGAATTTAAAAACTGAAATCCTTTCAACGCGATGTAGGATAAATAAAAATGAAGTCAAAGGGGAGAAATCACAAAGGTCTAAGACTCTAAGCATGCTGATTATCACAATGACCATTTGCAACAATTAAAGGGGAAAGAAAGTGAGAAAGAATAGAGCTCCTCCAAGAAAATGCATTGTTAGGACTTAGGACGTATAAGCAAATGTAGTTCAAAAACTATTGCCCATTACCCCTACACAACTTATAGAAATGGAATTACATCGAGAAGGCTACATATTCTCACTTAACAAACTATGATCGATAGACAAACATTTGAGAGATGTACAGTATTTAACATTAACCATAAAAGACGAAGTCTTCCATCCTGTTAGTACCTGTAGTGCCGATACTGGAAAAGTGGCCGAGCACGTGGACGGAATGTGCTCAACGGAGAATCTTCCCTGAAAAAATAATCACAATCTCCCAACAGTTACTTCATAATACAATCGTATCTTTCCGTAAATGCACATGCCTCTTCACAATAGTTATTAGTACAGGAGTAAAGTTTGCAGGCATTCTTCCCAAAAAAATTTATAAGCACAGGAAAACTCGAGTTTCCTTGACTCCTAAATTACTTCTAATTTCTAAACAATTTGTGAGCATTCCCCATAACCATTCTCTTTCTACACGACATTTGATTTTATCTAGTTTGAAGGATCACCTTCAATTGGATTCAGGCATAACACTCCTTTGAAAATCAAGGAGACACGGTTCCACCCTGTAGTCCGGAGTAATAAGTAGTTGAATGATCATAGGCAAAGTGGTAACTTCAGATTGTTTATCGTCTAAGTTTTAATCTTTGTTTGGTTTTGAGTTTTGAGAAATTTTTTTGATGTAATGAGTGGAGAGAGAGAGAGATAGAAAAACTTATTGAGAATCGAGTGAACAAAGTATATGCGTTTAGTCAAGGAAATTTTTCATTTCTCAAACTCATACGTTGGAGACTCCTAAAAACTTCTCCCCTTTTTCTGTCTCCTGTTTCTACTTCTGGAAATTTCTCCAGTATGAATAAGACCCTAAGCCATATACGCCCCCCACTGCCATGCTACTCGCTTCACCCCAAGCTGGCCCAAGTTGCAATTTTTTGCACTCCCTCTATTTGGCAATTTATGCTTGAACATCCAAATTAGACGAAAAATGCAACTATAATAGCATAGTGAGTGAGAATAACATGCCATATCTGATGAGGGTCTGGTTTAGTGCGTTTAGATGCTGTTATTGCTCTCAAGTGCGCACGGGCAGAAGCAGAACTGGTGACCGTAGTGAGCAAGGAGGGCTGCAACAGCTGACCAAGGTAAGGCATATCAGTAGTCCCAAAATTTCTCCGAGATTGGCCCTTAATTTTAGCTTCCATATCCCCTACAAGAAGAGCCGCCGCACCTACTTCAAGGAAACTGTGTGTACTCGTGTCTTGGGAACTTGGAACATGATCACTGCAAAGTTGGGTTTTCAAGCCATACAAGAAACCACAAGACAGCCAAATCAAACTTCATAGTTTTACGCTGTACCTTTTCCCCTTTACCCTAATAGAACTCCAATCCAAAACATCTACATATAAAACTGTTGTAGAGTGATAATAACCCCAACAATGCCAAAAGGTGCAGTTAGAAATCAATTACCTTTCAGTTGAAAGCAATGACGATTGTCCGTCCCTACACCAACGCCATTTCAGAACATCGAGGGCTATGAACTCAAGATTGTCCATTCCATCACTTTCTTCCACAATTGGTAAGTTTGAAACAGATAAAGTTGACGCCTCCTTGTTCTCTAACGATTCTTTATTAGTTGCAGGGCTCAATTGGGAATTGAAGGATTTGCTCAATAAAGATGACAATGACGGAAGTGACTGCCTTGCAGAAGGAACTCCAGCAAATGCTGCTGGTTGGAAAGACCGTTTTGGCAGATGTTGAGCCACTAGCGAGCGGACGTAATCTAAGGACTTCACAAGTGCCAGTGATGCAAAATTTGATACAGGCAGAGGAGGTATATTTGTCGTAGTTGATGATGCTCCAGATTGTTGGCTAGAAGGCTGCGACCATGATGCTGATCTACGGCTCGGATTAACATTGCACTCAGCAATTATGTTCACACAAAACCGATCAATCTGTTTTAATGTATCCTCACTGGGTTTATATCTGCAACAAGTGAAAAGCAAGCGCATGCATGAAAATTGAAGAAAGAATCCAGCACTTGGATGGCTTTCAGTGGGAACTGGTAAATCAAGGCAGTAATTAAAGGGGGTGATTAATAAGAATAAGCACTGGAAAAGCAGAATTGATAGCTAATTCAATTATTTCCAAGTATAACCTAAAATCAGGCCCTTCAATTTTAATACAACCAAATAAAAGCCAGGATAATTTGTTCCAAGAAGAACCTACCTTAGAAGGTACCGTTTCAGGAGTGCCACACACCTTGCAACTACTGCTGGGCTGTTGCAAATAAAACCGGGATCAGCAGCCAAAAGGTATGTTTTCATACCTAAAGCAAGAACATCACAACAAGAAACTCGTATGGTTGAGGGGGTTTAAAAACACGTTTTTGAGGTTTACTCTGGGAAAGAACCCATTCTTAAGGAAACAAACCAAACCAAACAAAGCCTTAAGTCCCAATCAATTGGGGTCGGCTACATGAATCTATTTTTTCCATTGAGCTCTACCGAGCATATCATGTTCCATGATATTCACACACAAAATTAGATCCTTTTGAACTACCGCCTCTAATGTCCATTCTTAAGGAAACACCAAGAAGATATTCTCTAATTCTCGTAAACAATTTTGCTCGAAAGTACATAAATTATATAAGCAAGAGTGTTACTATCTGAGAAGCATGACAAAACAGATCCATGATTTGAATGGACAACGAGGACTACATCTGATTACATAAATCAGATAAGGTGGAAGTTATATAGAGGGGCCACCACTTAAAATTTGGCTAAGCATAAACCAGGTGATTTTACTTGTTTTGAAACAAAAATTCACATTCTCCCCCTTCCCAAGCACACTAGATACCCTCCATCTCTGATCACTGGAGATGACTGGCGGCAACCCACTGTGACCCTATCCCACCACATCCGGTGACTTCCCCTACCTTTAGCCACCCCCTCTGGTAACTTCCCACATTGGCCGCGCCATCAAGCTATTCCCCTTCTGTCGGCAACCCTCTCCGGCCATTCCGACCTCCTCGTGGCAACCCCTCTCCGTCACTTGTTTACAAAACAGGTTTCCAACATGCATGTGCATCAAATGTGTTTTCTGGGTTTTTGTTCTCCATTGGAACAAATATAAAAACTTGCTCCTGTTTCTGTGAACATAAAATTGAAAACTGACAACCTTATCTAATATACCCTAAAATTTTGTATGTTGCTAGCACAAAGAAGACATGTAGGCACTCCATACAGCTTACATGAATTTGTTGCCTCACTCTTTGCAGCCTGTTTCACCACCAGCCAAGCAACCAAGTTGCTTGATGTGGGTACATGGGTCTACAAGCAACATCAATGCCACGATATCGCCATGTGGGCCCCTGCATTTATTGCCAAATTGGTTTCGAGCTGGATTGTTAACATATGGATTTACTGATTTAGGGTTCAAGAGGCTTTGGGCAAGACTGAGTTTGTTCCATAAACCTCCTGCAATTTGATGGTTCAGATCCTCTTACATATCATCCTTCCTAGAAAGCTACTTCGGTCATCCACCCAACATATATCCAGCCTATGAACCTTGTCTCAAGTATGCTGACCATTTGAACAAACAATAGACGTTCCAGGTAAACATAGTAAATCACCGAGAAAGATTTAAATTTGGAAAGAATATCCGAGGTCGCACATAGGACTGAGATGCTATGCTATGAAGTAGAACACAGCTATAGCACGTGTCAAGAATATCAAAGACACCAAATGCAGCACCGTTTGCAGTGAAGGTGCCAAAAGTAAATAAACAGTACACAATGCTTCCAAACACATGATACAAACCTGCGCTCCTTCTCTGCAAGAGTGTGTTCTAAGACAACACTGTAAGCTAAGTCAGTTGTAATATGTGCTGCAAGGTAGTCCTGAAATAAAGAAAGCAAAATCATAAAACGTGATTCCACAAATCGCACATCTAGATTTTATGTACGGGCATCAAATACTTCTTACTAGCTTCTTTTTCAGTCAAAAATCGAGCGAGGAGAAATTAAGTTAGACCCAGGCTACCTGATTGGCCCACAGGTGAGAACGAGGTTGTTGGGTCGGAAGGTCAAGGCATGGTCAAGGAAGAGGTCACCACAGGGAACCAACTCCTTTCATGAGATAAGATCTCAGGTTATTGTTATGGATTAATTATCGTTTTCTGGGGGTGTTGGTTTAACTCAGTAACTCGCCCTGGGCAGGGCCACAATGGAATCTTTATGGAAGTTCTCTGAGACTCTGAGCTATACAGAGGTAGAAAAGGCATTAACTTCCTAGGATATGAATGGAAGTCTTGCTAACCAAAACACCTCACAGTATAAAAATACAAGGCACAGTCTTCCTAAGGGGCAAGATGGGCTACTATACTTATATATCATACCCCAAACTAGACCTAGATACTTCCTTCTTCTCAAGAATGTCACTAACTAATGCATCAGAGTGCTCCAACCTATCACCCCAAGTCAAGCAGCACTTACGTTGTCTCCATGAAAAGGAAGAGGAATGCAGTGTTGCACTCACTAATTAGTCAAGATTACATCATCAACCTCCTCACTTAGTTGCAGGAACCTCCTACGGGGGCCATGCTCTTCCCTCCCTAACCTCACTCTAGCTGAGTCTAGCTCCTATATAGGAAACCATGTTCTCAATGGAGATGGAATTCCTTAATTTTAAATCCCAAACAAATAAAAGAGGAGCAACCAAGAAAATGAAAGTCTAGCAGCAATAAAATCATATGACCAATCGACTTCAAATATTTTTGTACTTTGCATCAGTGTAACATTAATTATATATACAAACTAAAAATTTGCAGCTGATAACAATCTCTGGCATTTATTCCCATATAGAAAGACATATTACAACTAAGGAAAAACAAGTTTCTAAGATCACAAAGGTTGTTTAAAATACGTCGAACTTATGAACACTTCCATAGGTGCTCCCAATCTTGGTAGTATTCGATAACTCAATTAAGAGCATAACATTGAATATATGTAAGTGCTCCAAAGAGAATGTAATTGCCAATAAAAAGCGGTCGGTAAAGCATAGTCACCTACCACTAAAACAGTTTTAACTTTAAGTTCGAGAGGCAGGAGACCTGACCTATCGTTGATTGCCAAGTGAATATAACTTACGGTAGTTTTGAATTTAATCTTGGCAAAAAGTCGGTTGGGGAAATTAAATGCAATCAGAAAAGCGTAGTCACCTACTACCAAAACAGTATTAAATTTAAGTTGGAGAAGCTGGAGGCCTGACCTATCATTGAATGCTAAGGAGCTTAACTTAAGGTAGTTACGCGTTTAATCTTAGAAGAAAGTCGGTGGCTGGCCATTTAACGGAGGTCGGAAAAGCATACCACCTACCACTAAAAAAGCTTCAGCTTTAAATCTGATACATGACCTACATTGCATGCCGCGACTTCATGTGAAGGCAGTTTCAAATGTTAATTGTAGAGTTATGCTTATGTCATTCATCAGTACTAAATTGGTACCGTACTAAAGATAACTATTATCAAACACCTTTTGTTTCCTCAACGCTATCTACCCGAAGAGAAATCACTTTTTCTGCTAAATGCGCAGCGACCGCAAATAGTCAATCATTTGCCCACGGAATTACGTACTTTGTCCAAGAGTCCACGTGCTTGTTAGTTGCCCAAATGGCAACAACACTTGTATTACACCGGAAACACAAAAACGAGAATCTCGTTCTTCGAATAGATAAAAAAATCCCTGCTTCCATGAAAGAGGCATTATGCCGTATGGAAAACTCAATGTGTGGTACTGCGTGAATGAATTACCGCATCAACCGCGTAATGGAGTCACGAAACCAACCAAAGTACCCATGTAGCAAGGAAAAGCAATAACATAATTGTTAATGGAAGAGCTAGGGGTATGTGAAAATGATACGCATTTGCTAATCTTAATGAACTATGTACCCCCTGACATAGAAGAATAACGAAAGGTTACTCATGTCGTCACCCGAGTTGATTGGGACACAAGGCTTGGTATGGTTTGTTTGGTTTACTAAGTACCCATTAAATGCCGCGAAGTATCTTATAATCTCTTCACAAAAAAACACTACATTCTAGATTCTCTTCACAGAGTTGGCCAAATTACTGATAATTGGCAATGTGGCATTAACCAATTCTCAGAGGGATCTGATTTCAAGCACTAGAAACACATCAGTAAAACACGAAAGCATCTAACAGCGTTTAAACGATAGATACCAGTAAACCCTAGATTCCTGCACTAAACCATCAGAAACAGACTAAACAGCTCCAAGATCTTAAAAAAGACGAAACTACGAGAATGACGAGATTGCCCCTACCCGCAGAGTCCTCGACGCGTCGGAGGCAACGGCGGCGGGGCTCCCGTGGTGAGACGACGGCGAGAGGCAGTCGGCGACGGCGCGGCGGAGAGGCTCCGGCGGCTTCTTCAGCGACGAGGATCTCAACCTGGAGGCCCCGCCCGCGCCCAGCTGCAACCTCGGGCACACGATAGGGCTCCGCGACGGGCTGTTGCTGTAGTTCGACGTCGACATCGATTCGCTCTCCGGTCACTCTGCATCAACACACAGACACATGTGCTTTATGTATACGTTAACCTAGATTTAGCAGTAGCTGTGCCTGCGGAAGTCTCATTGCGTTTGGGAGCAATGGTGTGAACTGTTCGTCGTGTGACACGAAGAGAGAGAAAGCGAATAGGAGAGGGAGAGAGAGAGAGAGAGAGAGAGAGAGAGTAGTGTCAAAGTGTGTTTCGTTTTGAGAATTTGGTTGAATTTTTTGAAGTGTGGTCAGTCGGGTATTAGCTGTATGGTATAAGGGTAGTTTAATGAGGGTTATAGCTGGCAAGCGCTGCGATTATGGTTTACTTTAATTGGTGGATTGGATGGGTAATCTCGAATCATAATTTTAAAGGAGAAAATAGTATATGGTAAAGTACTTTATAATCTGTTGTTGCCTATTTTGCTATTGTATTTATCTGCCCGAGTGATCTTATGGGGTGATTATAAATATAGCATTTTTATCATTTCACAAGTTCTTTTTTTTACGCACATTAAAGGACAATATAGTAAATTCATATGGAGATAAAAAAAAAATATATGGAATGTAGATGGTAAATAAGGGGACGTGAAAATCAATTCCCTACTAGAAGCAATTTTTATTTTATTTTTTTGTGTCCGCTACCGGAAACAATGTTGAAAATCTAAGTTTGATGTTCTCTCTCTCTCCTATGTTTCCTTTCTTTCTTATTTTTCACATATATATACCAAGGAAGCACGACTTAAGATGAGTGAAAAAGGTACTATTAGAGCATATATATCATATGTACATTTTGAAAATATATACGTAATAAAAGAAAGGGAGTGAGTATTTGTACGGAGAGAATGAACGTTGAGTAGGCAAGGCAAAGAGAATAATACGTACTATTAGAGCATTCACAATGTAATCATCAAAATCAAAAGATTGCTAAAGTTAGTAATGTATACTTAAAAAAATGATCACATTGTAATAATCTAAGTTAGCAACCTCCTAATCAATAATCAAATTTGGATATTTGAATAATCAAAAGTAACAATGTGGGACTCTACATTGTTAACTTTAGCAACCCTCTAAAAGAATAATCAAAAACTGACGTGGCAAGTTTTGATTATTCACTTTTAATTATTACATTGCGGATGCTCTAATAGTATGCGTTGTATCTTAGCAGAGGACAGGGGAGTTTTACTCGTACGAGAAATTGGCAAAGAGATACTACCATACCCTAATTTTGGCAAATTTCTTTGGCATCACTGATAATTGTAATAGGCAATAATGGCGTACACAATGACACTAGAAGCCTAAAAATAACATTTGTCGTAAAGTAGTTAACACATTTACATCGAAAAGATGAGAGAAAGGAGAGGCTAGCCATGATATATATTTTTAAATCTCTTAAAATATATATAAACTAGTGCTAACCCGTGCCTACGGCACTACGCATCCCGGTTGGAATTGTCTGTGCCTACGGCACTTGCTAGCTAGTGGCTCAAAACACTAAATCGTCATTGCTGAAATGAGGACAGGGTTTGACAACGGTCAACAAAAACAGAGAGAGAGAGTCACAAAGAAATCGCCATCGCTGAAATGAGGACAGGATTTGAGTGATTCAAATTTTGAAGCTCTTGAAATCGAGAGACATGTTTCATGCACCATATTAATTTTATATTAATTTCATTCTCACTATTCATCCTGTAATTCTGAACACACACCAAAAAAATGAGAGTCAAATAAATGTTGTTACAACTGGTAGAAACTTGTTGAATAAAAAACTACGGAGTAACTATTTTTTCACTTTCCGAAAAATCAGCCAGTATAGTCCATAGTCTCCGTACCAATGTTTTGATGGAAATATGTTTTGAAGAAAAGAGCATAAAAGTAAAAAAAATTATATACTGTATGTATTGAACGCAACCAAAAATCTATTTTAGATACAAGCCTAGTATCTATATCCCATGTGATGGGAAATGTGTTTTTCATGCAAGCTTAAGCTAAAGCTTATGTGGCTACGGTAATGTGTGTTTTTTCATGCAAGCTTAAACTACGGCAATTGTCTATCCTTTTAAAAAATAAATCTATCCTTTTAACAACTGAAGCTAAAGCTTCAAAGACAAAATTTGAGAAATTCAATCCAAAAAATAAATCTCATACCCGTGCAATATGGTTGTGGGAAGAATTTTTCGATTAACTCCAACTCCCAATTATAACCCAGCACTAAGAACTGCCCAAAAAAAGAAGAGAATTAACCGCGGGTAGAGGACAAAGAACTGATAGCCATACTTGTGGAGAGAGAACCGGAGAGAAGGCGAGGGTCAAGGAGACATGAAAGAGAACTGGAAAGAAAATGTTTAGGGAGAGAGAAAAAGAAAAACCAAAAAAACTAAACGCCGAAGACTATATTGCTACAAAATCGGCAGTCAAAAATTATTTTAAAAAATCAAGCTTCCCGTAAAAATCTGTCACCCAAAAATCTTAGTCGGTTTATTGTATGTATTTAAACGCAAATTTTCAAAAATCAATACATCAAATCTTTCCAAAAATCCTCCCTCGCCTATTAATCAATTGACGTATATTGTGTTGATTTTACAAATCTGTTGAATTACCATTTTTACTGGGAGACGTTTCCAATATAAGCCCCAAGATTTTAAGCCCCAGGATTGTACGCTATTTACAAAACATGCCATTAGTTTGTATGTGAAGAGTAGAGAAATCCGAACCGTTGGATTTGTTTGTATGGGTAGATAAAATTTGTGTCAGAGAGAAATCTGAACCGTTGAGAGACCCTCCTGTTTTATTAGATAGATGCAATTATTTCGAGCATAGTTACTTCAAATAGTACTAATACAAATAATTAAAGAAAAACACGAGAATACTTGAAAGAGATAATCTAAAATTGGATTACGTGTTGAATGTAATCATTGTACTATATAAATGCTTAAAATTCTTTTGGGCGACTTTAGTGCTCCGTTCTGCAACTCAATATAAGTACTTATTTTTTAAGAAGGCAATTTCAAGCTCAAAAATCATGTGCTTATGCAAATAATTTTCTTACCACTATGGATCTTGTTTGATAGATCTCATTGAAATCTTTAATACGGTGCAAAAAAAATTGAAAAATTATTTTTCATTTACATTATTTTTAAGTTTGAAAATGTGAAATAAGCTGCTTATTTTTTAAGAAGATTTCTGGAACGGGGCCCTTGGGAACATGACCCTACATTTTTAGTAATTTCGTCAAGAATCTTAATTCCAGCGTGGATATGTCTTTGAGCGAACCGGAAAGAAATTAGTCATGACGCGAGTTAGTGGATCCAAACACCCAAACTTCTTTTTAAGATGTTTTAAAATGAATTTCTTCTAGTTTTGAGGAGGGGGATGGAACCGTTCCGTTTTCTTTTTAAACATTTATTTTTCAAAAAGAATGTAATTTCAAGCTCAAATATAATGAAAATAAAAAATAAGATTTTAATTTTTTTTGCATCGTTTAAAAGATCTCAATGAGATCTATCAAACAAGATCCATATTGGTAAGAAAATTATTTGCATAAACACATAATTTTTAAATTTGAAATTAACTTCCTTTTTTTAATTATTTTTTTTCTAGAAACCGGAACACCGAAACCTTGTCCATGGGCTTTTACTTCTTTTTCCTGACTTCATGGTGAGCTCATCAATTTTATCCTTCCCATTTTTTGAACACCTCTACCCCTTTTCCTCACTGTCCAATATCATGTGCAGAAGACTTTTACGGAGTACCACTTTACAACAATATTCCCAGACTGACTTAAATACTATTGTTATATTCCCTTCTTTCTTTTTTCTCTCTTGTATATATATGTAAGAAACTTGGCAAAAACAATCTACATTCCGAGGTGCTCGTAAGTTAGTCCGCTAGTCCAAGACATCCTCCATTACCCCCCTCCCCCCTCAAACAAAAATAAATAAATCTGCATTGTTGTTCCGCCTCGTATGAATCCTTCTCTCGTCAACATTTCTACAATCCCCAATGATCTATTTGCATTGCGCGATGAATCTTAACAATAGAGGTGCCTCGTAAAATACCAAAGATTATTCTAACATTCGCTCAAAGAGTGTAGGATAATAGATATAAAAAAATACATTGATATCCGATAAAAATGTATTGATATTTGTAAAAGTGTATTAATATCCGTGAGATATGCACTGATATTCAAACTTGTTTGAAATTATGTGCATATTATCCTCCACTTAGTGGGCGGAGGCAGAGGTTAGCAAGAGTGAAATACCAAATAAACTACTTTCATTCTCACATAAAAGTGTGGAGTCCACACCCTTGATAACCCAGTACAAATCGATTTCCTTACAATTCGGAAAAATGACGATTCAGGACGTGTTTTGATAATTAATATTCGCCAAGGACATACTGAGAACATTTGTTAATGCTGAAAATGGCCTTGACAGGTATTAATTATCAAAACACGTTCTTGACCGTCATTTCCCCTTACAATTTTACCAAGTATTGGTGACACTACATAAGAATATAAGATAGATATGTCCAAACCAGTCCCAGGCCCAATGGCCCATTATTACACTACTTCAAGCCCAACATAAGCATGGCCCATCATCACACCAATTCAAGCCCAATAGGCGCTTAAAGTCTAGACGCAACCTTATCAGCGTCGCTGTCTTTTTCCTCGTCGAATCGGACGGCACTCACCAAATCCGCAAACACAGCCATCCGAATCTGAGCGTACACGTGCCCATCCCACCTCCTCCCAACTAACTCCTCCCCCAGCCTCACCGCCGCCGCAACCGTCTCCTCCGCCCCACCGTCCACAGCCTCAACCACCCCCATCCCCTCCGCCGTCACCGCCGTCACCTTCGCCGCCCTCAACAACACATCCCTCCTCGCCGCCGGCGACCCGATCTTGCTCCGTATCACCGCCACGAACCACGCCGGGATAGGCAGCCCGATATCCATCTCGCTCATGTACAGGAACCCCCTGTCCTTTCGCATCAGGACGTAGTCGTGGGAGAGGGCGAGGATGCAGCCGGCGGCGGAGGCGTGGCCGGTGACGGCGGCGATCGTGGGCACGGGGAGGGACATCAGGTCGGCGACAAGGGAGCGGAGCTTGGAGGCCATGAGTTTGAGGCGGGGGTTGGTGCCGGCGGCTTTGGCCCAGGCGAGGTCGTAGCCGTTGGAGAAGAATTTGCCGTGGGCGGTGGTGATGAGGGCGGTTGAGGACGAGGAGGACTCCGAGCGGACTCGGTGGAGGGCGGATTGGATGGAGTCGAGGAGCGGTGGGTTGAGGCGGTGCTCGTCGAGTCCGGTTAGGGTCAGGATGAAGATGCTGCCTCGCTTCTCCAACGTACACATTTCCGTCGTCGATGTTGTGGTTATCCGATCGGCGCCGTAGAAGGAAACAAGAAGAGGAGAGAGAATGGCAGTGTAGTCTCAAAGGGAAAAAATAATTCTGTTCAGTGTGTTCACAACACAATCTTGCAGTGCCAAAGTTATCCTAGAGTGATATAATATTATAATCAATCACGTTTCCTCTTCCATTATTGAGTTGAAATTTCTGTTCAGAGTCCTCTCTGAATAAGTTGTTCATGGAATACGCGTAATTTTATCCGTCCGTTTCAGCAATCAACAGTTGAGAATCTTGAGATATATTTTTAATTTTTGACCAATAATAAATATTTCTTACCGTTAATAGTTTGTCTTTCAATCTGAATTGTCCAAAACACTTTTAAACGATCAAAATTGAATTTCATAAACTTTATTTACAAAAGTTCCATAAATAATGATTTTTCCATTTTGTACATGTTCTTTTGAAAGAAAGACTGCTGTGTTTGGATGAATTTTTGAGAAATTTTTGAAAAATTTTGTAGGGTTATGAGTGGAGAGAGAAATGAGAGTAATGATTGGAGAGATATAGAGAGAAATGAGAATAATGATTGGAGATATGTGTGAGTAATGATTAAAAATAGGAGTAATAAATATTTTTTGAGTTGAGAATTTTTTTTCAAATCACTATCCAAACAAGGCCTACATTATTAAAACAGTAGAGGGGAAGATCAAATCACTTTACTCCATTTACATAGTCAAATTTCGTCAGCTATTTTGATTCTTGACCAACGTTGGCTTATATGTATAGGTGTCAGATTGGAAATCTTTAAACTAAACTCCTCTATTGGTTGTCTGAGTCGACTGGGGATGGTGTTGTGCAGCGGTGTGCGCAGTACCTCGATCGTTAGTTGCCGAGATAAGATTCAAACCGTTGGATACACAATCCGACAGTTCAAAAATGCGCAGCATGCCGCGCAGCACCAACCCGAAGTCCTGTCTGAGTCCCAATGAAAGAGGTCTAGTTTGAATTGGATTCGAATTGAAGGGCTGCCAGTGCCAGCTTTTGATTATTTTGGGACAGAATTAACTCTTGCAAAAAGTGCAAGTGGGGTCCCAATCTCATGAATGAAAAGTGAAAACCATTTCAAAATTAAAGAGTGCTGCTACACCTACCTGCAAAAGGAGTCTGCATCGTTTCAACTACAACTAGACGGGGAGAAATGGTGTTTTCGGTAGTGAAAAATTTATAAATTTTTATTTGTGGTTGAGAAGTTGTTAGGTATTTTCAGTAGTGAATAAGTTGTTGAAAAATGTCAAATTGTTTCTGGTAGTGAATAAATTGTTAATAGATTTGTGAGTAGAATTACTGTAACAAAAAAAGTTTTTGTTGACAATTTTTTTGTTAGTAGAAACGGAATGGTATAATGCTCAAACTTTTTTGTTAATGAAAACGAGATGGTAAAATGCGTTAAGTTTTTAGTATTTGTTGTTAGTGGAAACATCCCCTAAGGACTTGTCCTTTATGAGGTTGCATCTTTGAATCCTACCTGACGCAGCGGAATTAACAAAGAGATTAGTTGCGTACTAATCGAACGAATGATAAACTCGAATCCACGAGAGAAAAAGACAAAGTCTGAATATTATTGATAAAAAGCTGCATAAACATTAGGTTACAACCCTTTTATAGGAAAAAAGGCGTAACCCTAGCAAAACCCTAATTCAAAAACGAAAATTCCCAAAATTTGGGGAAAATAATAAAATTGGAAAAAGGGAAGAAAAACATGACTTTCCCAAAAAGAATCAACTTCTACGTAATTATACGCTAAAAGTTATTAACGAAACAAATATTTCCTAAAACGGCAAAAACGTCCAATTGGAGGCCTAAACGAAGGAATTAGGCCGAAAAGCAGTTCACATCATCAACCAAAGGTTTATGACTATTGACCGGAGCGCGAAAATAAGTCAGTCCACCAAGTTTGGGCTTATTCCGAGCTCGTCCGAATGTTGCCAAATTGGGTAATCTGAAATTAAACACCGTTTGGGCTTCCGAGGCTTGGCTCGGTCCAGCTGATCATGGAATTGAGCCTCCACGTGTTCTACATCACTACCAAAACGAAGTATTCTAAACCTTAGGACTACTAAAGAGTTTGTTGGGTTGTCAATTTTAGAGTCCCGAAATTAGAGGAGGTGTGCGCAAACTATGCTCGGGTATCTAGTTATAAAAAAATTAAAAAATTAGTCTTAGGTCCATTATGTGAACTTCATAAGCCCACAAATCCACCTATTAATTTTGTAAAGTCTCAAGTCTATTTTAGGATACCCTATAGTAGGGTAGGGTACCATAGGGTTTAGACAATTTCATAAGAATTTAGAGTGCACTTTTTACTATAGAATAGGATACCCTATGATTTAAGCACTTTTATAGGGTTTTTGGGTTCACTTTCCTATTATAAGGTTTTAGTGGTTTGGGCACTTTCATAAGGTTTATGATTTTAGGCACTTTCATAGGGTACTCTAAGGTTTAAGTTGTGTGGACTTGTTGTTTTACAAAACTATTAGGTGGGCTTATGAAATGTCTACAGTGGACCTATCACTAAATCTCCCTGAATTTTTTTCTTAAACTGATTAAACATTCCTTTATGAAAGTCAACCCTTTTAAGCTTAATGATCAGGACCAGAGCATCTCAAATGATTTATCAAGCCAACATTATTTTTCAATTCGGTACAAAGATAGCTAAATGTTACGTAAAAGTTTAAGTTGAAGAGAAAATATGATCCAAACCACTTATTTTTCTTAAAACAGTTTTTATGAATCCCTATAAAAAAATCATTTCACTCGGATATCGGTAAGAACTTTTTTAAAATTCAAAGAGTGAAAATAGAATTTTGAAAAAATTGATAATTTTTTTTATAGGAATTCTTAAAAAACAATTAAACAATACCAATTAGAATCACCTTTGCGGAACACGGGGTGGATCCCGCAAAAAGTCTATATGGGATTGATCGATTTGGATTTTGAGGGAGGTTTTAAAGTGTAATGAATGAAGAGAGATAGATAGAGAAAATTTGTTGGGGACCGTGCGCACTAGTTTTGAGTACCACAAACAAACGAGAGATTAAATTCTTTTCGCCGGCAGTGGAAATGGCGGGTTTTACATCACTGCCCATTGTGGACCCCACCATGCATTTATTGTTATAATCTGAACCGTTCATCTTATAGGGCCTATAATGTAGTACATTCACGCAAAAAAATCAACTTGATTAGATATCGATAGATCAATCAAAAGTTGAATTCTAGTTTATAAAATGGATAGTTTAATCCTGTCATATTAAATTGTCCATAACCATCCATTTTATAAACCAAGATTTAAATTTTGATACACCTATCGATATCCGGTGAAGCTAATTTTTTGAATAAGAATACTCATCTACGGGTCCTACAAGATAAATGGTTCAGATCGAAAATTAACGCACTGTGGGGCACAAGATGATGGTAGTGTAAAACCCATAGTTTCCGCCGGCCGCGGAAGGTATTTAATCTCAATGACCAAACCCTATATGTAAAAATTACGTGAGAAAGCGTTACAAATAATTATGGCGTAAAAAAAATAAAAATCGCATGGCACATTTGAAAAAACATAGGCATGTGCTCAATGCTACTTAACAAGTACTACTACTACTACGACGACGACGGAGTATACAAAGGCATGTGCTCAATGCTCTCAATGCTCTTAACAAGTGCTCAACTGCCATTCTCTCTCCTCTACTTTCTTCTTGTCGTTGCTTTCCTTCTACGGCTGTGATGGAAATGTGTACGTTAGAGAAGCGGGGCAGTGTCTTCATCCTGACCCTAACTGGACTCAACGAGCACCGTCTCAACCCAGCCCTCCTCGACTCCATCCAATCCGCCCTCCACCGAGTCCGCTCAGAATCCTCTTCCTCAACCGCCCTCATCACCACCGCCCACGGCAAATTCTTCTCCAACGGCTACGACCTCGCCTGGGCCAAAACCGCCGACACCAACCACCGCCTCAAACTCATGGACTCCAAGCTCCGCTCCCTAATCGCCGACCTGATCTCCCTCCCCGTGCCGACGATCGCCGCCGTCACCGGCCACGCCTCCGCCGCCGGCTTCATACTCGCTCTTTCCCACGACTACGTCTTGATGCGCAAGGACCGAGGGTTTCTATACATGAGCGAGCTCGACATCGGACTGCCTATCGCGGCGTGGTTCGTGGCTGTGATACGGAGCAAGATCGGGTCGCCGGCGGCGAGGAGGGAGGTGTTGTTGAGGGCGGCGAAGCTGACGGCGGAGAAGGCGGCGGAGTTGGGGGTGGTTGAGGCGGTGGAAGGTGGGGCGGAGGAGACGGTTGCGGCGGCGGTGAGGTTGGGGGAGGAGTTGGTTGGGATGAGGTGGGATGGACACGCGTACGGTCAGATTCGGATGGCTGTGTTTGCGGATTTGCTGAGTGCCGTCAGATGTGACGAGGAAGAGGAGAGTCTCGCGGTTAAGGTTGCATCAAGACTTTAATAAAGCACATATTGGGCTTGAATTGATGGGAATAATGGGGGTCCATGTTTAATAAGTTGAGCTTCATGTAACGAGTAAGATCTGGCTACGTTCTACTCTCCGTTCCAATTTGATCGCCTAATTTTGGGATCCCAATTTATTAAGGGTGGCTACGTTCTACTCTCCGTTCCGTTTCAATTTGTTCACCTAATTTTGGGATCCCAATTTATTAAGGAAGTATTATAATAAGGAGTACTATGAAAAGGGATTGTGTTTTCAGAAATACCCTCATCATTTTAGAATTAAATAAGAATGCACTCTTTTCAATGGTTTTTTTTTTTTTTCCTTTTCTTTAAAAGGGGAGGGCATAAATGAAAGTTTTAAGGGCATAAATGTCCCAAATATTTTAGGACATGAAGTCAAAAAATAGACAAATAAACCAAGACGGAGGGAGTATTACTCCACGTCCTGTGCCCCTATATTAAGGCTAAGTTCCGCCAAGTTTTTTTGGCCTTTTTATTGTTTTGTCCTTGTATAAATTTTTTTCGTGTTTGTTAATTTTGCGTCTATATTTTGTGGATTATTAATTCGTCCCGTCGAGACGAATTGGAAAGGTAAAAAATTATGATTTTTACCCAAATTTTTTTTGAGATATCCAAGATAAAGCCCAAAAGGCGGCTTGTTAGACACAAAATTAACATACGAAAAAAAAAATTTTGAATAAGGATAAAACAAGAAAAAAAATCCAAAAAGCCCTCAGCGGAACTCAACCTAAACAGGTAGAGAAAAAGATCAAATCAATTTTTTACGTAGTCAAATTTAGACCAACTTTGGAATGTAGATGTTTATTCAAGTTTTTTTTTGATCCTATGTTTATTCAAGTTTGGAAATCTAAAACTAGTGCTCTCTTGTTTGAAATGGATTCAAACTGAAGGCTGTAAGCTACAGAGTTGTATACTTCAGGACAGCCTGGATAGAATCTAGGCTTCGTACTCCCGGGAAAAAAATAAAAATAAAATTGGCCTGTATTTTTTATTTTTGTAGTTTGTACTTATTAAGTTTTTCGTCATATTTTTAAGACTAATCATTCGTCCTGACGAAAGAAATAAAAAAAGTATAGCAATGTTGATTGAAGCTGGAAAAAGTTCATAGGGACAACAAAATATAAAATATACCAATTGTTTGGTGGCTTTTGATCACAATTTTTTATTTTTTAGACTCCTTTTCATCGATGGGACGAATGATTAATCCAAAAACATAATGTGAATCTAGCATAAATTCAGAAAAGATGAACATAAATTCAAAAACAAAAAATACCAAACATTTAAGGATAATGAGGCCTAGTAACTCTTGACCAATCCCAATCTCATTAATGAAACCTTCTCAAAAAGATTACTGCTACACCAACCTGCAAAAGGAGTGCCTCTATATCTGCATCCAAGCATTTCTAAAGAGACAAGAAACCACTCTTCTTCAAAATCAATCAACTCACTCCACATTCAAATGTATCAGAACAACTCAAATAAGAAGTTCCAGCAACAAACCCTACCCAACCAGCTAATTAAAACCTATGAAGCCCACGATGGAGCATCGGCACGGAGGGGCATTGGTAACCTTGATGTCCCCTCCCACCACAGTTGTTGCAGATGACTATAGATACACAGTCACGGCTAATATGTCCCGGAAGCCCGCAATTACGACAAATCATGTCACGGAAAGGGCCACCTACCATTTCCATAGGCGGCAGGTGTGACTTGGGGCATTGGCGGGCCATGTGGCCGGATATGTTGCAGACGTTGCAAACCGGGTCATTCGGGCAGTCCCGGGCAAGGTGACCGGTTTTGCGGCAGTTGTTGCACGCCTTGTCATTGGTGCAATCCGCGGCCAGGTGGCCCGCCTTGTAACAGTTGTTGCAGAGCCTTACATCGTGAGAGGGAAGACTTGAGTTAGAGCAATCGCGAGCCAGGTGACCCATATTTCCACACATGTGGCAGACTGGATCATTGTTGCATTCGTTCGCGAGATGACCTGGTTCCTTACAGTTCCAACACGTGGTTGTTGAGGTGCACTCAGAAGCAACGTGACTAAAAGGAAGACAAAGATATTGCAAATATGAGATCTTGCAACAGTGTGCCAGCTAAGAAGCAAAGATACGGCAGGGGCACAGATATGACACGACAAGCTGATACATTCTTTCTCTAAAACTAGGACACAGTTGCGTTGGGAATACATTTGGTTACAAACGTGCAAATATATAGTTAAACATGTATATGGATATAAATACACAAATTGACCACCAGTTTACATCCCAACTAATATGAAGAATCTTGACAGACATGATGCTCAAAAAAACCTTAAGAACTAGGGCATGGAAATGGCTCAGAAATGCTACTTTGATAATGTTCCGTCCAATATTTTACTTTATTTCACTCTTATTGAGATTTACATTGTGTAGTCTAATAGGAACACGGAGTAATAGTAGAACGTAGTAGCCAGTTATCACCAGATCTTACTCTTGCAATGCTGCAAGCCTTCCATATAAATCTGATCCTCCTCAACCTACCTTTATTTATACACTAACGTACCTTTTGATTTCTCTACAAATTTTACGTGAAATTGAAATATGATTACTCTTAACGAGTATGCTTTTCAAATTGTATAAGATAGTGATACATTGAATTCCGCAGTTTTGACAATCACATGCTAGCAAGTGTTTAAGATGTGTCAATTACGTACTAATTTCTTATGCATAGTCCATAGACACCCAAGATGTCTCCAGCACATTGCAAAAAGAGTGTCAGACATGTATCCAAATAAAGCAATGTTTCTAGGTTATGGACCGGAAAAAACAGTATCAGACATGTGTCCAAGAAGTGTCCGAGAAGTGTCAGTGTCTGACACAGAAATGTCACCTTCCATTCGTGCTTCTTAGTTTGAGTGAAACAATGGGTTATTCAAGGGACAGGCTAATCAGTTTCTATAAGGAACAACCAGAGCCATTCTTAAGGCCTTGGAATTTCTACGGGGCATTACCTCCATTGAAATGAAGCAGTTTTCCTGGTAATGGGCACCAGGAGAACCTTGCAACAACCTAAACACATAATCCGACCACAAGTAAATCTCCAAATTGATTTTCAGGCTACTTATCCAACCTAGAATCAAACTATTAAAAAGCAGAGAGGTCATATTTACTCTTGAAGCTCGGAATTCATCCCAATAGTCTACCAATTTTCAGAAAAAGGAAGCTGGAAAAAAAAAGGATGATAAGAACAAAGCAGCATGAGTCGTTGCAACACAAATCTAATATTAGGAGTATGCTTTCCCATAAGCGAGAGAACATAACAACATTAAGAATGAAAAGATATTCATCTCACCCAGGGAGTCCACAGTTATTGCACACAGTCACATTCGGACAATCTCTGCCAAAATGCCCAGGTCGTTTACAGTTATTACACAGGTAATCTTGCCTGAAAAATAACAGACGGTTATGTGGTAAAATTCAAACCCAATGATAACATGAAGGCAGGAATTCTTAAATTCTCACAAAGTACCAGTAAACAAACTGGACAAAGCAACAAGAAAACAAATGAGTAGCTACAATTTTGAATAACAGTAAAGCTTTCCTTTTTGATGCTTGGGTTGCGGCATCCGTGTTTAAGTAAATACGATTGATAACCACAGAAGCATATAATGAGTCAAAATTGACATCAAAATTGGGCAACTCAACTGAGGAATTCATCAGATCATAACCACTGAAGCATATAATGAGTCATATAATGCCACACATGTTTTCTGATACAGTATAACACAAGTGACAACAGGCTTCCTCCCAGATCATACCATACAGACGTCCAGAGGCAAAAATATCAAAACTACACAGGAGAACAGGGTTCTGTGCAGGACTTGGGGAGTTCCTTTCCCAAGATTGAGGTCTTCTGCTGTAGTAGTGTAATTGTGGTTTCTATTCTTTTTGTTGATAGGTGCCTGGTTGTATAGTTTTTATTTTTCTGCTTTGGTGACTCCTGGACTTATGTCTTAGGGAGTTGGCTGAGATAGTTTTGGTTTTGAGTCCTGAATGGACCTTGATGTATCTTGCTTGGAGTATAAATGAAAGAGTATGTTTACAGAAAAGAAAAGAGAGAGAGCATGGAACAGATAGGTTAATCGACCCTTCCAAATTTGCTGTTCTGAAAAATGCATGACAAAACAATATAACAGGCAGCAGATAGGTGAAATCTGAAGATCGCGGCTCCCTCTATTCAGCTGCATAAAACAAATAAACAAATTCATGAAACCAAGATAAGACAGGTTAATCTGAAGGTCTTCTCTTAGATGAGCTGCTGTCAATTTAACCATGATCTTGTGTGTTGACAACACTTCTTGGATACTTGTTTTTACCTTGTTTTTTGTTTTGGCACTTTTCAAGCAAATTTTCCTTACTTAGCTCCCCTTATCAGATCAAATAAGGATGTAAATGTCAATTGGATGTCATAGTTTCCAAATGGCGCTTGATGAAAAGGTAAGGACTTGTGGGGCTCTCTCCCCTTGAAGTGTGTTTTCGTGGATAATGAGGTTGCAAAGGAGAAAGAGGAATGACCTTGAATTTTGATGTACCTCTCTCAGGTGTTTGGTGCTGAATGTCATTGATTTCGCTGACACTTGGCAAGTTGCACTTCAAGAGAAGCAAAGGATAAAATGAGTTATTATACTGCCAGCCATAAGGATTATGCTCATGGTTCATCCTCCATCTTCTTTGCTTTTGAAACAAGGAGAAGTTAACTTTGAAAGGATGTGGAGATGTGATATGTCAGGACATCCTTTTGAATGTCAAAACAATGACACTAACTACATGGCCCTGATTTCAATTAATTTTATTTTTCCCAGCTTTTTCAGCCATCAATTAAAGAATGACAGCAGAGACAATGGTCTTTACCATGAACCTATTAGAAAGTAGTTTCCTTGGCAGACTAACCAGATACAGGTTCGGCTGAGACAACTAGACAAGTCTGCACTACCAAATCAACAGTCGCAAGACACTAAAAAAACAAACCTAGAAAAAACCAATGAAAGATCTTAGCGAGATATGTGAAGAAGCCACATGTAAATAGACAAACAATATCATGTAATAGTCCATGACCAGAGCACTAACAAAAGCACAACTACACAAGAAAACTACAATGTTTTCTTCAAGGAAGACCACAATGCTAAATTGCTAATAAACAGATTACAACTGTTTATTTTTCCAGAAATTACAAACATACATACCGGTACATGCGGCGATCCCTTTGATAAGGTGCATCACGGAATGATGCACGTTCACTGCTCCGATACCTCTTGGCTCGCGAAGGACTTCTACTTCTATCGAGACTCATATTTGAGAATGCTGTGTAAATTTTCAAAACAAAATAAGAACCTAAACAAAGATCTGCCTAACTACTTGAAGCGACCCATCAACGCCAAATAATCCCCTCCCTGCTAACATAACCACAAAACCCAATCACCAACCCTAGTTCCAAATGATCTTTAAACCATAGAGAGTGAGAGAGAGACAGCAGAAATCCATTCCGTCACAGATATCCAATATTGTCGACCTAAGAAAATTCACAGTTAGTTTACTGCCACAAGGTCAGAACCCAAACTCTAACTACAAAAACAGTATCAGTATATGTCAATCCTCTAATAAAAATAAATACTCCATACTTGGACAACCAAGTTTCTAAATTTGTAGAATCAATGAATCATCATATTAAAGGCTATGACTCCCTTGATTTTTATGGACCAAAAAACATGCTCACATCACATGTACTCCTATAACCTTAACATGGAAAACAAACATGCACATGTATCCTAAGGCGTAATGGATTTGTCTAATAGAAACAGATCTATACTATTGTTTTGCATAACTTTGCAAAAGTTAGTGTTAGCTAGATGTGTAAATTTATCTTATTGTAGACTCTGGACACTATAGAAGCATAGGAGAATCAAATCTGTTTCTAGAGTGTGATCATTGACCAATCACTACAAGCGATCCATATGGCAATTTATCTCCATGCAATCAATGTTTCTATCTCCCGGTTGGAAACAACCCTTTGTGTAGTAACTGCAGTTTCAATACAGTAACGGAAACTGAATCAGAAGTACTACAAAGGAGACATTGCGGCTCAAGAGTCATTGTATTTGGTCTATCATTCCGTACTTCCATTTTCAGGCTATACAAAGCTTTGCGTCAAGTTGTGAACAACACTTTAAATTGCTTTAAAATATCACACACAGACAGCAGTTCAGTTCTCTAATCAACCAGAACAAACCAGGTATACAACATAACCAAGAGTTTTTCTTTTCTTCGGTCTCAGTGCCGGCAAGTATTTCCATGGCTTCCCTACCATGTTCTTAATGTGCTATAAAAAAAAAAAAAAAGGCTTCCAGAATTTATCCCCAGCTAAATCTAGTAGAACCTCAACTCTAACACTTTATAGGAAACAAAATTAGCCACAATTGCTATTTCCATTTCTATTCCCAAACAACAACCCAGAAAATAAAATTCTATTAGAACAACTCAAATCGTCGTCACATGAAGCCTCAACTGCTATTTTCTCCAACATTCTCAAAAACAACGAATTACAAAGACATATTATGATTTATGTATAATCCTTATACACAATTCTTGAACAATCGCCAGCTACCATTGAAACCCTAAAATGTCTTTCCTCCCAAATTGCAAAACACAAATAGATAGATAAATGGAGAGAGAAAACGAGAGCATCATGAAACAGCAAATCGAGATATACATACATATATATGTATAAATATATACGTATGAATCTCGAAGAAATCGAACAAAATACGAAAACACATCACATGCAAATTATACGTAGAGAGAGAGAGAGAGAGAGTGGGAAAGGAAACCTGAGTAAAGGGACACTCCTCATCGAACAATGGAAACGGGAAAAACATTAACCCACTGGTTTTGCAACTTATACGGGCAAGTCCGGTTCAACGTCTGACTCCGGTTCAATCGCATCCTTCTTTTCAAAATTACCCCTCCGTCCCTAAATAAATTTCCAGACCGCAAAACCTATGTCTCTAAAAAGATGCATTTGACTCGCTAAAAAATTCAGATTCTTTTCACAAATCAATAGATATTAATGAGTTATTTCAATTTGTGAAAACAAGTTTGAATTCTTTAACGAAAAAATTGCATGTTTTTTAAGGCTTAGGTTTGCGAGCCAGGCATTTATTTAGGAACGAAGGGATATCATTGTCTTATTATGTAGTTTTAAGTAAATATTTTTCAGTCAACATGCACCACAAAAACATTTAATAACAGTTTAAAAAAATCCATGGATTTTTTCTTTTCTTTTTCCATTTCTGTGAACTTCACATGGTATGATGGTATGTAGGGGAAATAGAATGAAGTGAAGTTTTTGTTGTGCTACAAAAAGAGGAGCAAAATAAAGTATATGTAAGTATGAGTTAAAGAGAGATGGTCCTGGTAGGTCATTGATGTAGACTAGTGCAAGCCAAGGAACCGGGTGTGATGCAGTGCACGATCTAAGCCGTTCATCTTGGTTATTGATGGATTAGATTTCATTTCCTTAGTGGACGACTCAGATCTGCAAGACCCGAGATCAAATTTAGAGATTGTTTGTCGAGATGGACGGCTCGGCTTGTGCACTACGCCCATATAGTCAAGCCTGGCCCTGAGTATAAGCCCACCAGGCGACGGTCTTGGGCCTTAAATTTTGGGCCCAATCATAGGGCCCCCAAGTAGAGGAAATATAATTTTCAATTTTATGTATGTTGATCATTTTTCAAATAGGTTGACGTAGTGTGGCAGTAAGATGTACTTGTTTTATGTGACAACGGGAGTTCGAATCCCAAGAACTTCAACTTTTTAACACGAACACCTTTTGAACATGTACAAAAAATAGTTTCGAACTGACGTCGCTGAGGTTCAAACTTGCAACCAAAGTACTAATGAGGTGTGATAAGCGGATTGCCATTGCGCTACAAGCCTACTGTGCTACTCAATTAAAAAGCTCCTATATACGAAACAATGAGAGGTCCCATTTTCAAAACCCACTTAGGGCTCGAAAATCTCGGGCACCCTAACCTGCATGCATTCGCTAACCATTTTGTCAAAAATCAACTTGTTCAGTTCAAAATAGTCAATTAGTAATCTGGAAAAGAAAATATCACAATTCCTTGTTGCTATAGCTCTCAGGCCAAGCCTTAAACCCCCAAGACTGATCAGATTGACATGTCAACTATACAACCAGAACTTTGTTTTTCTCCTTCACCAAGAGGGTGGAACCAGCAGACAGAAGCAATATAACCAAGTAGCGATTTTGTCGGCTACTACACATCCGATTCGTTACATTTGAGTTCAAACAGTACATAACAAAGACTGCAAAGAGTATGTCATGCTCATCAACTCTTTTACATGAACTATTCGCAATGGAAGAAGCACCCATGCGAGACGCTCAGAACAATTGGATAAAAGTAAGAGATAAGTGATCGGCAATCTCAATTGAACATTCACTTGCAATACATGATTCGTATCTAGAATGAGTATAGCAAGAATCATGGATAATTTGCTGCTTCATCATGTCCTATCCATAAGAAATAATGAATCCAACACTTGGGCAGATAACCTTGCGCAAAAGCCTTACAAGTCATCCTAGACAATCTTCCCCCACGTACTCAGATCACCAAATGTAAGCAGGCAAGTATCAGACCGGGATATGGTTTTCTAGCCCAAAGAACTTTGGGGAGGCGACGAGTTTCACCTTGATAATCCCCCACAGTTGGCCACAGAGTTGCAGGGACTCTGGTTCTTCTCCATATCTCGCTGGACATGATTCTCAGCAGAGGGCGCCAGATTCAGCTAAGCAGAAATGAGGCTGACTAAAAGAAAATATTTCTTGAGAGAGAAAGAAGTTCCTCTTGATGACCAATGAAGATATGAATTGGATCACCAGCCCATAAGTGTTCTTCTCACTCTGTCCACAATCTCTGTTCTAGCTCGACTACTTGCTAAAGGAAATTCGCAGCTTTCACCCAAAAGGAATCTGTACACTTCCCACTCACGATCTGAGGTTAAATGCCTTCTGATTTCAGCCTTCAGACCAACAGAAAAAGAGATTTTATTCACACAAGAATCATCACAGAAAGAGATAGGAAGACATTTTTTTGCGAACTTACCGAAAAGACACATATCCCAAGCATCTTTAGAGTGAAAGTAACATCATAGAAAACACGTGGCCTTCCTTTTCCAGATAACTCAACCTGATTAGCAACGAAGAGTTCAGCATCTGGGCCGCGGTTGGCAATGGTAACTCGCATTGGATGAAGCATCGCCTCCTTCAAACGAGAACACAGAGCAATCTGACTGTCCGGCTCTACAATCTTTTTCCCATCTGCTTTCTGGATTAATAGATCCACATTCCTGCTGCCTTCCACACTGGGTGATATTCTTCCGTACGCAATCTAAATGAAGAACAACCGCACACTATGAATACGTATCCTAACATTTGCAAGCACATTGTTATATGCACGGTTTATCACGTTAGTAAAACAAAAGAAGATGTGCAGCAAAAATTACAAGGGAAATTCAACCAAGTTGGAGAAGTAATACGATCTTACTGAAATAGTAACCTCATTAACCAAATTATCCACATAGTTCAACAACTATTTTTTATTTATTTTTGATAAGTACATAGTTCAACAACTATTGAAATAGTTTATCCTATGTTACCTTAGATGAATGTGGTAGGCCACATGCCCTAAACCACTACAGTATGTAGGGGAAAGCTCTTAAGATTACACTAATAGAATTCGCCTCTTTCAAACATATCCTAGGAGCATTGTCATCATCTTTTGGGTGTACGTTTAACCTATTGGCTAGGCAAAACTCCGAACTCCGTTGTAGCTCATTAAATTTGATTTTTCATCTAAGATCACGGTAAGGGAATAAATAGGAGCCGAGCAAAAAAATACGTGGGAACTATATAAGAAAACTTATGGGAGTTGATTTGGATTGCTAAACTTTTGGGAGTATAGGGATGGAGGTTTATAATGTCTTGGAAGGTGCATTTCCAAAACATAAATTGTCGGCTAATAGCATTTTCTGGTCACGCAGATTTCAACAAAGCACACTGGAAAGGGGAGTACAAGGGATCTGAATAAAAATGTTCCTCTCACAAAAACTTGACTAAGAGCGAAAAAAGAGCACTTTGCACAGTTAATTGTACTTTGGTATGGCTGACAGGATTCAGCTGTTTACGAAAAAATTTCATGATCACATACCTGAATATTGAAGTCCTTCGAAGTCCTCAAAATGTCATACACAACACTCTTTTGATCGACACATTGTATTTGAAGCAACGTATGAGCTGGGCTCAGAAAATCATCGACTGTAATAGCCCCCAGATTTACTTTTTCCATGTCAGGGCTTAGTGTTTGCAAACTTGCTTCCTTCCTCGACAGGTTACGACTGAATAATTCTTCAGCAACTGCTTCTGAAAGAGTCGAAAAATCTAGCTGACTCACAGATTCAGGCCCTGCAAGCTGAAGTTCACAGCTGATGCAATACTCCCCCAAGACAACGCCAAGATGTTTACATGCTTCCTCTCGTCCCTTTGTGGTATGTAATAGGTCCCTGAAATTAAATATTATCACATTAAACGAACAAATCACTTCTACATAACCAACAATTCGAGAAATATTGCTACATGTAGTGTGTATTCTTGGGAACATGTTCAGTTCTCAATCAGGCAAAAAACGCATTCAGAAAAATAGAGTACACGATTCACGAAGTAAAGTTGTCCATTACTAAGGTGTTTGAAAACCAATAACGAAAAAAACTTGAAACATTTAATTTTACGTAAAGTACGTCGCTTTATGATCGAAATGAACAAATTATTTTTTCACACTATACATGATATGTAGATTTTTGAGGTATTCATTTCGGACAACTAAATGGATACTAAACCATACCAACCCAATCAAAACAGAACTAACTCTAAGAATTATGTCACAACTATGCCAACGCAAAGTGATTTAGTTTTGATGAAGAAAAATGGGTTTCAAATTCAAGAAAAGAAAATAAGCGTAAATGATTGCATACAGGAAAACTCACGTGTTATCTGTGATGAAGAAGAGATCCAAGAACTTGCCATCTGGCATTGTCATCACTTTCACTCTTTCAATAGAAAGCTCAAGCTGACAGAGGGCTTTAGTAACATCTGCAGAGAATCATGTGCATATCAGGTACAATGGAGGACTTCATAAGGCAGATGAACAAGAACTACCAACAACTTGTACTTGCCCCTCAAGTGTGGCTCCCATAGTGGGAGACGTGGTTTCTCTCTCAAGTTCGGGTAATGGTGTGAAAGAGGTACTTGTGAAAGATCCATCCTCCAAGAAAGGGGAGGCCGAGGCCCCTCCACCAAAGGTGGGGGGAGAAGGTGGCAAACGGTAGGAGGAGTCACTCTACATCATCTGAAGATGATGATCCTGAGCTAGCTCCGCGTTGATCCACTCATCTCTGAGGGCCTCCAAAGACCCTTTGAAATGGTGATCTTATTGGGCCATGGAAGACCCCAGCTGTAAGGGGTAAGAACCTCAAGAAGCTCGTATAGGAAATCAAATATCTTAAGCCTGCTAGAGAGAAAGCTAACATATCTATTAAGCATAAGAAGTCCGGCGGAAAGTCTTGTAAGAAGTAGAATTCCATCTTCTCGGGTTGGTTTTCCTTGCCTTATTCACCTAACCTCTCAGATTGTGGGAGAACTTGCTCTTTTTTAATGCTAGGCTAGTAAGGTGTTCACTTGTATTGGTTTGCTTTACCATCATCTTGTTCGCCTCTTGAGGCGTGTATCAAGTCTCATTGTATCTTCTTGCTCTTTGTTAATATACGACCAAATAATCTTAGAAATAACTTCTTCGTACCATGTAACAACCCTTTCCGGTCGAGGCAAAAGACCTTCAACATGTACAACAAAGGAGGGGAACCACTGGACTTCTGGTTGAAGTAAGATGACATAAAAAATGAAGGGCAAGCAGACAGCAGGCGTTTTTTCAAGCTCTCCCAATCAACTGTCATTGAGGTTGTTTGTGGAACGGTCCACAGTACTATGTAACACCAGTAACCATCGGTACAAAAATCTGCATTCAAAAATTATTTTTTCCACAAAAAACTGTTTCCAATGAAAATTTGAAACAAAGAGAATCCAAAACCAGCGTCAATGAACAATTTACAGTTAACCTCTAAAAGATTTCAATTCCTATTCCACCTCTGGATAAATTCTTCTTCTCCATTGACTTCTATAAGAAAAAACTTTGTATCTTGATATCATTACCGAATTAAAATATTCTTCAACTTCGACTGACACAAGTGTCAAATTTTTACATATTTTTTCGTATGAGACGAAGAAAAAGACCCCATTGACGAAAAGCCAGTGCGGGAAAAGTAAAGTTGGAAGTGATAAACAACTAAAACATCCGGTGAACTGAATACAGTGTAGTCACTGCAGGTGTACTATTTCTATCAAGTTTCACATCACATTAGGCCAATTCGGCTGTTGCCGGTCAGATTCATATCATTCACCACCAAAATCCTGATTCACATTCTGTTAAACTCTTAACCAATAGAACTATGGGTGCACCATTTGGTGTACATCACCACGTTGTGCGGGACTCAGTTCGGGGTTCTACACTAATGATTATTGGAGCCACTCAAAATGTTTAAATTATGTTTTAAAGACTTCCTGTAAAAATAAAAAAAATTCAGCTCATCCAGATATCGATAAGAATTTGATCGATTTTCGTCACTGAATTTGCCGGGACAAAAACTGAATGAATCGATCAAGTCCCTACCGATATCCGTATAAACTGATCTTACAGTGACCCTTAAAATAATATTTTAGAAGTATTTTACGGCTCGAATATCATTAGTATGAGAAATGTGTCACACCCAATTTGGTGTAGACCACAAAGGGTGTACCCATAGTTGGGAGTATAGCAATTGTTTAGATTGAGAGTCTTTGAGAGATGGTAACCGACCTCCTTTGGTAATGCAGAGTTCGAAATCCAATACGATTCGGCAGACGTCGCACCCGAGTCCGACCTTATCCGGGCAATTGACGGTGATGACCCACGGATCCCCGGGTTCCTTCCCTTGCTTGATAAGCACGAGATCTTCATCTTCCCAAGCAATGGCCATTTCCCCAATCCACAGAGAGAGTGAGAATCTCTCCGGTGTCGGACGGCTCAATTCTCCGACTGGTTCCCCGGTGAGAATTACCTCGTACTCCCACACACAGCCCCACAATATAGCACTCCCAGTTGATTGGGAGGGCCCCATTGATCTGTGTAGTCCAGGAAATCTCCATTGGAGGCTGGGAAACAAAGCTAGAGTTGAGACAAGAAAGCTAGGTTCAGCTAATTGGACACCCTTTTCGGCAATAAATCCGAATGGGTTAGGGGATAAGAACGTGAATCAGGATTTTGGTGGTGAATGATATGAATCTGAACCGGCAACAGCCGAATTGGCCTAATGTGATGTGAAACTTGACAGAAATAGTACACTTGCAGTGACTACACTGTATTCAGTTCCCCGGATATGTTTAGGTGTCCATTCACTTCCAACTAGGAGAATTGGTATTCGCGGTCCAAAATATACTGCAGGCGCTCTACCTTTTTGTTTTTACACTGTGATGTTGTTAGCAACATCACAACATCACAGTGTAAAAACAAAATATACTGTGATGTTGTGCCAGCAACATCACAGCATAAAAACAAAAAGGTGGAGCGCCTGCAGTAAATTTTAGAGCGCGAAAATCAGTTCCCTTTTTTAAAGGGGTACATGAACAGTTGTTTTACGGAGATGAATTGCGACCGTCCAAGAGTATTTTCAATGGTCCGGATGTTAATGAGACTTTTTTGTAGGAGATTTCTTCCCCGGAAAAGTTTTATTTAAATTCAGACCGTCCAAAGCCAAAACGGACAGCCAATATCGCGCGGCTCCGTGAATAAGTCTATCTCTTTCCCGAAATGGCATTTTTTCTTTTTTCTTCTTTTTTATCGTCTTTATACGAATTTTTTTTTTTAAAAACTTTTGATCTACATTTCATATTTTTTAAAAGTTTTCTCATCAAAATAAAATTTCACACAAATCAAGCAAAACTTAAAAAAATAAAAACCTGTGTCAAAAAGATTAGAAAAGGTTTGTCTAAACTCAAACATAGCTCGATAGCTCAGTTTGTGCAAATAAGTTCGACGGTATGTATGTACCCAACTTGGCTTGCTTAGATCTTTGCATAGCTCTCGAATCCTAAAGCTGGTTCACTCATCAAGAGGCTTTTGGCCTAACAATATGTGAAGTGCACTTAAGTGTTAGGAGATCTATTGACTTTCGCCTAGAAGAAAAAGAACTACTTGACTTGGCTCTCATTCACCCTTTCTTGTTACAAAAAGTCTACAAACACAACTTTGAAATATAATTTTTTGAACAAAATTGTATCCGGAACCATTCGATACACGGGAAGGATGAACCCATGTGCATCGTAATGGTTCTGGATGCAAATTGTGTAATATATGTGTTATGTTTTAAAATTGTAATGGTAGCATTGCCCTGCTCGTAATTGTAATGAGATGGGTAATGAGAGGGAATCTACATCAGATTCTTAGGAAGCTTTTCGCTACTGCAAGTTCCAAACCCGTTTCACTAACACTTTTAGGTCTTTTAGAAAAAGTGCACATTTTGTCCTTATTCAATTTTTTTTCAACGTTTGTTAGTTTTGCGTCAAATTTTTGTAAATTATGGATTCGTCTCGTTAATCAGAAAAGTAGAATTTTTTTACTTTTACCCAAATATTTTGGGAAATAACTGTTTTTAATCAAAAAAAATAAAAAAATTGACTTTTTAAGCTTAACAGTTGAGAATAGTGCAGAGAGTAATTAATTTGGTTTCAGCTCAATAGTTGTAATTAACCAAAGTAATTGTTTTAATTCAGCTTTTAATTGATCATCAAACAACTTTTGAACTCAAAAAGTTTTCCTTTCAAAAAAAATTAAAAAGTTCAACCTTTAATTATCAGTACTTAAATTTTCGCTTATCAAACAACAGTTATAGTGAAAGATGGAGTAGTAGACAGATAGATAACAGATGTTCATCCAAACAGAGAATAAGCTTAGCCAAACTGCCCAAGTATACAGTCTGATTTTGTTTGTTTCTTCCTATGACAAGGACGGAACCAGGATTTTATCCTAGCAGTGGCGAAATGTATACTAAAAAAATCTAGTAATAGTGAGACTATATAAGTTGGGCATAATTATTATTTTTTACATATAATAATTGCATTTTCTAAAATTCTTGTCGTGGCGATCGCCGCCACTAGACCCCCTGGTCCCATCCTCCTATCCCACATCCAGAAAAATTTCGATGCCTCGTGGGTACGGCCACGTGGTACCTATGCATACATCTCGGCCGTTTTGAGAAATTTTTCAGTGCCAAGTTTTGGGCCAAACGGTTGAGATGCGTGCACGGGCACCACGTGGCTGTGCCCACTTGGCACTGAAAAATTTCTCACAAAACGTTGGTTTTGTATAGGTTGCATGCGGCGGAGATGACGAGGACATTCCAAACCGATGACACGCTCGCTAATATACCGCCAAAACTGCAATGCAAATACTTGGCCTTTTCGACTTCCGAATTTTAGACGAGAGAGAGAGAGAGAGAGAGAGAGAGAGAGAGAGAGAGAGATATGAGGACATTCGATCCGTGGCCGGTTTTCTTCAGGCGCGAGTGGAATCGGAACTGGCCATTCATGGTCGGTTTCGCCGTCACCGGCGCCGTCATCACGAAGTATTCTCTTAGCCTCACCGGTTCGTGCCCCTCTTATCTGTAAAATTAATTTCCTCACAAAAAATTACACAAATACGTTATATATTTCGTATACAAAAAGTCTAGGAACACAACTTTCAAACGCGGGGCGCAAGTACATATTTAACGGCTTCGGATACAATTGTGTCCGGAATTGTGTTTTCAAGTTGTGTTCGTATATGACATGCATGTAGTAATTTAATCTGATTTTTCCGCAGAGGAGGACGCCAAGAAGTCCGATTTCGTCAAGAGGCACAAGAGCCAAGAGGTACCAACTAGTATGTAGGAATTTAATCTGATTGAGTTGAGGCACCATTTGAAATGCCTAAAAGGTTTATTTTTAGCATGTTTTGTGTTTCTAGCCACAATTTAATACTCTCCCCGTCCCTATTCTTTGTTCCAACCGGATAAAAAACTACTGTAATTATAACTTTTAACAGCAAATTGGTCTAAAGTCCAAAAGAAGAGGTCACAAAGTAGATTTAGTCCAGCTTAATTTTCAGTGATGTGTAAAGTCCATTAACAAAAATGTTTTAAAGTTTAAGATCCGTGAAAAGACCAAATTGCCTTTAATGAGACAAGGGCCTTGTTTGGCTAACACAAAAATGTCTTTTTTCATTTAAATTGACTTTAATGAGACAAGGGCCTTGTTTGGCTAACACAAAAAAATGTCTTTTTTCATTTAAATTAACTTTAATGAGACAAGGGCCTTGTTTGGCTTACATAAAAATGTCTTTTTTTTATTTTTTTATTTTGACCGGTGTTACCGGCGTTGACTGGTATATCTGTTCATTTTTTGTATATCTGTTGATTATTTTTTTATTTTTTTATTTTTTTATTTTTTTGACCGTTGACCAGCGTTGACTGGTGTTGACCGACGTACTGTTCATTTTTGGTGTATCTGTTGATTTTTTTTATTTTTTTAACCATTGACCGGCATTGATGTTGACCGGTGTATCTGTTCATTTTTGGTGTATCTGTTGTTAATAGCTGTATATCTGTATTTTACGTGGAGGTTGTGGTGGTAGAGGTGGTGGTGGAAGTGGAGATTGTAGATCTATTTTGTTATATCTGATATTGATATACATGTATCTGTTTTGTGTTGGTTTATCTATTTAGGTGTATTAGTATATCTGTATCTATTTTGTGTTGTGTTGGTGTATGTATTTCGGTATATTTATATCTATTTTTTTTATCCATTGTTGGTATATTTGTATCTATTTTGGTACATCTGTTCTTGATATAATTGTATCTGTTTTGTGTTGGTGTATCTGTATCTTATATATTTGTATTTATTTTGTTTTAAGAAATAAAAAAAGACTTTATTGTGATTGTGGTGGTGGTGGTAGAAATGATCGTGGAACTGGAGTGGTGGTGGTGGAGTGATTGTGGAGGTGCTGATGGGTGGTGGTGGTGGTGTGGTGGAGGTGGTGGCGTGGTGGTGATGGAGGTGGTGGTAGAGGTTGTGGTGACATGGTGGTGGTGATGGTGACGTCGTGGTGGTAAAAGTGGTGGTTGAGTGGTTGAGGTGGATGTGGAGGTGGTGGCGTGGTGGTGATGGAGTGGTGGTATAGGTGGTGGTGGAAGTGGAGGTTGTGGATTTATTTTGGTATGTCTGTTGTTGATATATCTGTAACTGTTTTGTGTTGGTGTATCTGTTTTGGTGTATTGGTCTATCTGTATCTATTTTGTGTTGTGTTGGTCTATGTGTTTTGGTATATTTATATCTATTTTTGTGTATCTATTATTGGTATATTTGTACTATTTTGGTACATCTGTTGTTGATATAACTGTATCTATTTTGCGTTGGTGTATCTGTTGCGGGTATATATGTAAGTCTTTTGTGTTGGTGTATATGTCTTGATATATCTATATCTTCTTTTTTTTTTGTATCTATTTTGGTATATCTATATCTATTTTGGTGTATCTATTGGTAGTATATTTGTATCTATCTATTTTGGTACATCTGCTGTTGATATATCTGTATGGAAATTTTTTATATTAGCACCTGACTTTTCACGCAAATCACATAGATACCTGACCTTATCGAAATATCATATAAACATTTGACGTTTTAAAAACACTTATCAATTAAACTCCTACCGTCAACTTCCGTCCAAAAATAAACGAAAAACTTATTTCTCTCTCCAATTTTGCAAGAGAAAAGCCGAAGTAAACCCCATCAGATATTGTTGATATATTTGCATCTGTTTTGGTACATCTGCTGTTGATATATCTGTGTCATTTTTGGATTGGTGTATCTGTTGTGGTATATCTATTGTATTTGTTTTGGTATATTTGTATCTGGTATATCTGTATCTGTTTTGTATTGTGGTGGTGGTGGTGGTGGTGGCGGTGGAGTGGTGGTGGTGGTAGTGGTGGTGATGGACATGATTTTGGAACTGGAGTGGTGGTGGTGGTGGAACAGAGAGGTGGTGGTGGAGTGGTTATAGAGGTGCTGATGGGGGTGGTGGTGGTGTGGTGGAGGTGATAGTGGAGTGGTGGTGGTAGAAGTGGAGGTTGTGGTGTTGTGGTGGTATGGTGGTGGTGGCGTCGTGTTGGTTGAGTGGTGAAGGTGGGGGTGGAGGTGGTGGCGTGGTGGTGATGGAGTGGTGACATGGTAGGGGTGGAAGTGGAGGTGGTGGTGGCGGCATCATAGTGGTGGTGGTAGAAGTAGTGGTTGAGTGGTGGAGGTGGAGGTGAAGATGATGGAAGTGGAGGTTGTGGTGACATGGTGGTGGTGGAAGAGGTGGTTGAGTGGTGGTGGTAGAGGTGGAGGTGATGGCGTGGTAGTGATGGAGTGGTGGTGGTGGTGGTGGTGGTGGAGTGGTGGTAGAGGTGGTGGTAGAAGTGGAGGTTGTGGTGGTATGGTGGTGATGGTGGTAGTGAAAGTGGTGGTTGACTGGTGAAGGTGGTGGTGGAGGTGGTAGCGTGGTGGTGATGGAGTGGTGGCATGGTGGTGGTGGTGGCATGGTGGTGGTGATGGTGGAAGTGGTGGTGGTGGAGGTGGAGGCGGTGGTGTGGTGGTGATGGAGTGTTGGTGGAAGTGGAGATTGTGGTTGCATGGTGGCGGTGGTGGAAGTGGAAATAGTGGCGTGGTGGTGGAAGTGGTGTTGTGGTGGCATGGTGGTGGTGGAAGTGGTGGTTGAGTGGTGGAGGTGGAAATAGTGGCATGGTGGTGGAAGTGGAGGTTGTGGTGGCATGGTGGTGGTAGAAGTGGTGGTTGAGTGGTGGTGGTGGTGGAGATGGAGGTGATGGCATGGTCGTGATGGAGTGGTGGTGGTGGTAGAAGTGGAGGTTGTGGTGGCATGATGGTGATGGTGGTGGTGGAAGTGGTAGCATGGTGGTGCTGGAGTGGTGGCATGGTGGTAGTGAAAGTGGTGGCATGGTGGTAGTGAAAGTGGTGGTTGACTGGTGAAGGTGGTGGTGGAGGTGGTAGCGTGGTGGTGATGGAGTGGTGGCATGGTGGTATTGGAAGTGGAGGTTGTGGTGGCATGGGGGTGGTGGCGGCGTCGTAGTTGTGGTGGTGGAAAGTGGTGGTAGAGGTGGTGGCGTGGTGGTGATGGAGTGGTGGAAGTGGATGTTGTGGTGGCATGGTGGTGGTGATGGTGGAAGTGGTGGTTGAGTGGTGGTGGTGGTGGTGGTGGTGGTGGTGGAGGTGGAGGTGGAGGCGGTGGCGTGGTGGTGATGGAGTGTTGGTGGAAATGGAGATTGTGGTGGCATGGTGGCGGTGGTGGTGGCTGTGTCGTGGTGGTGGTGGTGGAAGTGGTGGTTGAGTGGAGGAGGTGGAAATAGTGGCGAGGTGGTGATGGAGTGGTGGTGGAAGTGGAAGTTGTGGTGGCATGGTGGTGGTGGAAGTGGTGGCATGGTGGTGGTGGAAGTGGTGGTGGTGGAGATGGAGGTGATGGCATGGTGGTGATGGAGTGGTGGTGGTGGAGTGGTGGTAGAGGTAGTGGTAGAAGTGGAGGTTGTGGTGGCATGGTGGTGATGGTGGTGGTGGAAGTGGTGAGGTGGTGGTGGAGGTGGTAGCATGGTGGCGCTGGAGTGGTGGCATGGTGGTGGTGGAAGTGGAGGTTTTGGTGGCGGCGTCGTAGTGGTGGTGGTGTAAGTAGTGGTTGATTGGTGGTGGTGGAGGCGATGGCGTGGTGGTAGGAGTGGTGGTGGAAGTGGAGGTTGTGGTGGCGATGGTTGTGGAAGTGGTGGAGTTGGAGATGGTGGCGTGGTAGTTATGGAGTGGTGGTGGAAGTGGAGGTTGTGGTGGCATGGTGGTGGTGGAGGTGGTGGCGTGGTGGTGGTGGAGGTGGTGGCGTGGTGGTGGTGGTGGAGGTGGTGGTTGAGTGGTGGAAGTGGTGGAGGTGGTGGCGTGGTGGTGATGGAGTGGTGGTAGAGTGGTGGTGGTAGAGGTGGTGGCGTGTTGGTGATGGAGTGGTGGTAAAAGTGGTGATGGAAGTGGAGGTTGTGGCGGCATGGTGGCGGTGGCGTCGTGGTAGAAGTGGTGGTTGAGTAGTGGAGGTAAAAATAAAAAATCAACAGATACACAAAAAATGAACAGATACACCAGTCAACGCCGGTCAACGCTAGTCAACGCCGGTCAACGCCAGTCAATGGACACTATGTTTTGTGTTTCTAGCCACAATTTAATACTCTCCCCGTCCCTATTCTTTGTTCCAACCGGATAAAAAACTACTGTAATTATAACTTTTAATTAGTAATACTATTTATATGCAATATGGATCTTGTTTAATACATCTCAATGAGCTTTTTTAAAACGATGTTTTCAAAACTACCTTAAATATTATAGATTGCAAGATATAATCAATTGAAAAGTAGCACAGACTTCCAAAATGAACTAAAGAATTGGGACGGAGAGAGTAATTTTCCGGTCCAAAAGTTTCGCTCCCTATTTGTGTGTGTGTGTTTTTAGTGAGCTCATTGATCCCATTTAGACGGTTTAGACTCGGTCCCATTTTGATCTTTCAATCCTCGAAAGATTAAAATGTGAGAATTTGAATAAAATTCACTAGGCAAAACTTCGAAACAGGCTGAGATTCTTGGTGAAAACAAAATAGAGAGGTATGGCGGGTATATACTATCCTGGATTATATATTTGGAGGTTTTTATATCCGGTGTTTGCGAATAGGATACAGAAGCAGATAATAATTCGGGGGATATATTTTATGTCCTAGAGAATCAGAAAGTGCAACACCCAGCCTATCCCCTATATATCCTTCTGTATATTCGGCCTCCTTAATGACCATGTATCACTCATCCAAATAAGCAATTGTTCAAATTGATTTGGGAAAACGGAAAAGTCTATATACTGTCGTGCGAAGCTATCAAATCGTTGTACAGTTGTTCGAAGCTAGCAAATCCAGTGTCCAATCTTGGTAGGGGCTTAAGACACATATATTCCGTTCTCTTATCCTTGTCGTATTCTGGTTAGACGCCCTGGTAAAATTGCACTCAACCATGTCAACAAGCATGCGTCGGCACTCTCTCAATCACTGTACATATTCTCTTAATCCCACTTTATTAATCTTCTCGAGCTAATTTGATTTGTCCACCAAACGCTATATGCAACTTCTTAAACCTCGAAAAACAGCCGCCTTGTAAATTAGACTTCTTCTGATCATAAAGAATGAGAAATGAGTGTCGAATTGTGTATTACATACTCATGTCGCGTATTCTGTCTATCATATACGATCCTTGCAATATGCCCCAATGTGTATCTTGATGTGTTATATGATATGGTACAATGAATCAAGGAAACGTCTTTTAAGTATGTGCCAGATGTGTTCGGCGATATACATATATTTCTACCTCGGGAGCATTTTACTTGCAATCAATAGACAATAATCAGTCACCGTCGTTACTATCATCATCTTCTTCTTTTGTTTGTAGGATGAGGGGAGAAATATCTTGTACCTGGTGTGAGGAATGAAGGGGAAAATCTTAACTCCTCTGCTCTTCCTTTGTGTTTTCTGCCTATGGAAGTAATGCAGACTAACGTTTGTACGTTAATGACGCATCCTCGATCTTCCTGTTGTTTTTTTGTTTGTTTGTTGTGCATCTAATAATATGTAACATTTCTCTCGAACTCGTTTACGCATCTTTGAGGACTTCAGATTACTTAACAAATAATCTTACTTCGTGCAACCTTGACAGAAGTTTCATCGCGGTGAAAATTTGTGACCAGAATGATAGTTCACACTATTTTTTTCAGCGGCCATTAACCGACTGAAATTAGAGATAGTAATGGTTTGAAAGCGCGAACTGTTTCAGACTTTCTTTTCGTGCGTTTTTTTTTCTTTCGTTCCAATGTTACTGTCTAAGCGATTGTAGCTTAATCCTTCTTAAATAGCTTTGGGGCAACTGTGAATGTTATGATTCATGATTGTATGAATTGTTGTAGGCCAGTAATGAATACGTGATCTTCTTTAGCAACCCACTTTCTTCATTTACAGATAAATACCAGCATTCCATTTTTTTTTTTTAAACACGCGGTAGGCTAAGGCAAGTTTCAGAATGGGTAATCACACTGGAAACAAGTCCACGATCATTATTAGCCCAACTCAACGAACAAACCCATTAAGGGGAGAATTATCCGCTTCCTTTTCGTTTATATGCCAATTCGTAGTCCTTAAAACCTTTTTCGAATGCATATAAAGCCCGCGTTGATCATTTAGGCGCTGCTGGTTTATAATCTCATCCAAGCTGGAAACGGATCGTGTTTGACACTTGACAGTATAGATATAGCCAAACTATGTTACGACTTCGCTTTCTTGTTGCCTCTGGTTGAGATGGCCTAGCATTTCTTTCCACCGAAAGCAAGATAGGGAAGCAGAGCAAGAAACAAGAAAGCAAAAATAAATATACAAGGTACAAAAAAACAAAAAAAAAGTCCCTGTTCACGCTAATGATTAATTTATACACTACAATTTTTTGGTTTTGTCCTTATTTATTTATTTATTTTTTTTTTGCGTTTGTTAGTTTTACGCCAAATTTTTATGCGATACGGGTGAGTAAGGATGAGAGGAATCGGAAAAGTAAAAAATTTTGACTTTTAAACAAGTATTTTGGAAAATATTCAAGAAAAAGTAAAAAAAATTGACTTTTTGAGCTTTTCTTTGGATATTTTTCAAAATATTTGTGTAAAAGTAAATTTTTTTTTTTATTTTTCCGATTCCTCTTGTCTTTACTCACCCATATCACATAAAAGTTTGACATAAAACTAACAAATGCAGTTTTTTTTGAATAAAGACAAATTCAAAAAATTATTCTGTATAAGTTAATTACTAGTGTCAAGAGTTGCACCAAACGCGGCAACTATTGACAACATTATGGAGGCGTAAAGAGAATTTAAAAAATGAGGCCCCGAGTATATGAAAAAAACTACTATAGGTAGCTAATACTATAAGATAAAAAGAAAATGAGGCCCCGAGTATTTGAAAAAAACTACTATAGGTAGCTAATATAAGATAAAAAGATAAGCTAAAATAGGCCTTAATCCAAAAAATAAAACTTGAATTCAAAAAAATGTTTAGGTGATCCATTTGAATTCCAAAAAAGGCCTTAATCCAAAAAATGAAACGGGAATTCAACTGGTAAAATATTGAAAGAAAAATGGAAAAATATACCAACAAAAATATAGGGTGAACACACCTGCAACTGGAAGTACGAAATCACTTTCTATCCTCGTTCCTCTCCGAGAGAGAGAGAGAGAGAGAGAGAGAGAGAGAAGCAGCAATGGCTACTCGAATACAGTTGTCGATACGAAACAGCCTCTGGTTGTTATCATCTCCTCTACACCCCATCAACACCAAAGGACTCCACAATCTCAAGAACCGTCTCTGCTTTCGTTCCAATCCAATCTCATCTTCTTCGTCCCGAAGAGCTCTCTACTGCACCTGCACGAGCAGTAATCTCCCAGCCACGGAGCCTTACGTCATCACAACTCCGCTTTATTACGTGAATGCCCCTCCCCACATGGGCAGCGCCTACACCACCATCGCCGCCGACGCCATCGCCCGTTTTCAGGTCACTTTGTTGTTCTCTTTTTGATTCTCGTTGAATTCATTCTTAGTTTGCCTAGGGCTTCAAGAATTTAGTGCTTTTATCTGGTACTCCCTGCTTGGTAGCCGAGAAAGAAAAAAGACAAGAGTAGATATTTGGCAAAACATAGTAAAGGTCTTTCTTTTTTAATGCCTCAAGCTGGCCAATTTACGCGCACCTCGACTCATCTGTGGGATTCACTCCCACCGTCTACTAGCTGAGAGTCTGAATAAAAGCTGACAAGTCTTGTATGGACCGGCCCCATAAGAGGTGACAGTACTTGGGAGGATTCAAATGTGAGACCTTGGTAGAGAGCAAACCCAAGTCCCAAGCTAACCTTGGGGTTAAAAGAGAGTGAAGTGAACACTACCTTATTTGGTCTCTTTTTGATTGTTGTTGAATTCATTCTTAATAACCGTTCTTAATTTGGCTCGGGGTTAACAAATTTAGGGCTTTTATTCAGTACTCCCTGTTTGGTAGCCGAGAAAAAAAGAAGACAAGAGTTGATATTTGTCAAAAGACAGTAAAGGTCTTTCTTTTTTTAATGACTCAAGTTGTCCGGGCCAAATTACGTACAACTCGACTCATCCCTGGGATTCACTCCCACCGTCCACTAGCTGAGAGTCCTAATAAAAGCTGTAAAGTATTGTATGGACCGGCCCCATAAGAGGTGACATGCAACACTTGGGAGGTTTCGAACGTGAGACCTTGGTAGAGAGCAAACCTAAGTCCTAAGCCTTGGCCATCAGGCTAACCCTTGGGGTTAAAAGAGAGTAAAGTTATGAACGTCACGTGTTAGGTTCGATTGGTTCCCGGCATATGCCAAATTGTTGTGCTAGAAAATTATGATAACTCTGGGTGTGATAGGGGTTTTGTTTTCAGAGTCAGTTTTGTAGAACATGTCGTAAGAACATTAGAGTTGTCACTTCTGTTGTTATTTTCCTGCCTTTATCAGGCGCCAAAAAAGCATCAGTGTTTGGCTTTCATTTTCAAAATCAGTTATGTAGAATTTTTCTTAGAAACATTATTGGAGGATGGTTTTCGAAACTTGTTTGCTGAGAATTGTTTGGAGAAGAACCTCTTCTTCTTTTTTGGGTCATAAACTTTGCTGTCAACATGATACTTGGTGAATTCCCTAACTTTTGTGCTGTGACCTTCAGATTTCTATGGTGTTTGGATTATTTCTCATACAGCCATAGGTCCTGAACATGTGGACCAAGACAAATTAAGTTCTTGTGTTAGGGGTTAATAGAAATGTTTGACAAGGGCAGTGACATGGAAGGGCTTATTCTTATTGCTATGTAATTATTGCAGAGGCTGTTAGGAAAGAAAGTAATATTCATAACAGGCACAGATGAGCATGGGGAGAAGATTGCTACTGCTGCAGCTGCCTGTGGTTCCAGCCCAAATGGACACTGTGATGTCATTTCACAAGCTTACAAGGCACTATGGGAAGATGTATATCTCCAGGCTTAAGGAATAGTATTAAGTATTAACATCAAACTTATTTGCTTCTTTGTTGAGATATTATTGTAACACTACCTTTTTTTTCCCCTTTACACACTTTGTCGTTTGTAGTTGGACATAGCTTATGACAAGTTCATTCGGACAACTAATCCCAGACACGAAGCTATTGTGAAGGAGTTTTATTTGAGGGTTTTGGCCAATGGTGACATTTACCGTGCGGATTACGATGGACTTTATTGTGTCAACTGCGAGGAGTACAAGGTGGTAACTTGCTTAGCAAAAAGATAATGAATGGTGCTATGATCTTTTTCTGTTTTTTTTTTTTCCTTTCCAAGTTATTGTTCATGGCATTATAGTATTCTTTTAAGTCTAATTTCCCTGCTACTCATTACATTCATATTACAATTACTTGTTTTATGGCATTTAGGATATGAATGACTCTTTGTTTGTTGCTAGCTAGCTAGCTTGCACCCACATAATTACTTGTGTGTTTTAGTGTTTAAGTTGCTTTTAATTACCGTAGTTTGCATCTATAACGCTATCTCTTGCTCTGTAAACTCTGCAGGATGAGAAAGAACTGCTGGATAGCAACTGTTGCCCTATTCACCTAAAGCCATGTGTGGCGAGGAAAGAGGACAATTATTTTTTTGCCCTTTCAAAGTATCAAAAGAAGTTGGAAGAGACTTTAGAACAAAATCCGGATTTTGTACAACCTTCTTCTCGTTTAAATGAGGTGAGAAGGAGAATATTTGCATCTTTGTTTTTTTAAATTTCCCTATTTTGAACTTTTTATCAGGTAATGCTGCTGTTTTATACATTTTTATGCAGAAAATCTGAAGATATCTGTTTCTTTATTGCATCATTTAATAAGAACTCAATAACCATCTGTTTACAGTTAGCTACAAGATTGATTTAGTAGCTTCAGCTTCTTGCTAGATACTATAATTTATGACATACACCTTTTCCAGGTGCAAGGTTGGGTCAAAAGTGGCCTGAGAGATTTTTCTATCTCCCGAGCATCAGTGGATTGGGGAATCAGGGTTCCTAACGAGGATAAGCAAACCATTTATGTTTGGTTTGATGCTTTACTGGGGTAAAGTTTTTCTTCTTTTAGTACTTCAGAATCTGTTAGTGCTTTAAGCAAGAGAGACTTCCAGTTAGTGTAGGTATTTGGTTCTGATTTTTATCTCCGTATCACATCTAAACTCAGACAGGCTTGCACCAATGACTTGACTCTGTGTTGTCATCTGGCATTTGTTGATCTCTCTCTTCTCTCTCTCTCTCTCTCACACACACACACACATACATGGACAGGCACGCACACACAATTTTTTCTTGCACTTTTTATTTTATTTTAATAACTGAGTGGTAATGTTTGTTTTTGCGGTCTTTGTTGTTCAATGTTAATATGATTGACACAAAATTCTGTGGTCTGCATCACAGGATATAACAATTGATAACTATGTTTTCTGAAGTGTGCATCACAGGATATAACCATGTAAAATGGTGTAAATTCAAATAATTATCCAGTCAATCACAGATTGTTTATAGCTGTTCTATTGAACTCTGTTTCTTTGTTAAGCAGATATATATCTGCACTCATGGAGGAGAAGGGCCAAACTACTTTACAAACTGCAGTTTCTTCAGGTTGGCCTGCTTCATTACACCTGATTGGGAAGGTATGAGATTTTGCTTATTTGCATCCGGATAGGATGTTGGTATCACTTGATCCTTTAAATCAACAAACACGCTTATTGTGAATCAGTTACTTATTCATCATCCAAGCTTAACTGTGTTTCATTCCTTTCAAATCTGATGCAATGGGTTCACAACATCACTACAACTTAGTTGATTAGTTCTTGAAAATCCTATGTAAAAAAAAAAAAAAAACAGCTGGTGATGCTAATGCAGTTGATTGTCATTTTATGAAAACTTGGAACTGGAGTGAAATTTGAGAGGTTTCATAGCATTTGTACTGTTTTCTGGTTTATGTTTGTCCCAAGTATTCATTGCTGTTTTATATGATGGAGTTTCACAACATTCTGTTAAATGGCTCAATTTCCTTTTCATAATTTTCATGGCTCTGGAGTTTTTGAAGTATTTATGCTTTTTTTTTTAGCTTGAAGAGTTTTTTTTAAGTTTGTACATATATCAGCTCAAACAGTTTTATTCCATCCACATATACCTTTGTTCTTCTATGGGGGAAAACATGTCAGTTGAATTGGAATTTCAATTCTGGTTTCCATAAGGTTTTGCAATTCTTGTTCCAGCAGTTAAAAGTACTGGGATATGGTTTTGTCATATATTATTCTTCCACTACTGGTGAAACCATTTACATGATTCTATACCCAACTCATGTCCCATACCCAACTCATGTCCCTGATGATTGAAAGAGAGACCATCTATAACAACAAAATAATTCTCCTCTCTTGCTTTCCTCATCTGTTTGGTTCCATTAGGTTTTTATTTTTTTATCAATACTCTGCACTTTCTAAAGAACTTTAAATTAGTCCACATATTTCAGTTCATCTTGCCATTATTCCAACTTTTACCTATTCTATGTTTATTGAACTGAAGTATGATGTTATTCTGCAGGATATATTGCGTTTTCATGCAGTATACTGGCCAGCTATGTTAATGTCGGCTGGTCTAAGCCTTCCTAAGATTGTGTTTGGCCATGGATTCTTAACAAAGGTAACTAATGCAATTTTACGATCTCGTTTATTTATGTAGTGCTATAAGCAAGAGACTTGCACAGTGGGTACTAACTTTTTTAAGCTATCTGGTCTATAACTAAATGGTAAGTCTTCCTAAGATTGATTTAAGTTGTGAAAGGCTCACCAAAAAATATTTCTCTTCAACTTTTTAATGAACAATAGAGATATGAGTATGAATCCTTTCATTATTTTTAGGGCAAATTTTCGTAGTTGTCCCTCTAGTTTTACGGTTGTCTTAATTTTGTCCCTCAAGTTTCAATTGCAACCAAATAAACCCTGTAGTTTGTTTTATGTTCCAAATTGGTAAAATCGTTAACACCGTTAATGAAACGAACGGAAAAATTGGTTTTAGTTTCAAGGCTCTCCTAGGGTGCCCATTGAAAGGTCTTTAAAGCCAAAAATTCATTATGACCATTTAAGATAAAATGATCTGAAAAATAAGATCTTGACACCGGTTCAAATAGATTGAAAATTGAAACACTTAATTTTTTAACTATATTTTTTAATATATAAACGGTGTAAAAATCCATTATGACCATTTAAGATAAAATGATTAGAAAAATAAGATTTTTGCACCATTTCAAACAGATTGAAAATTGGAAGGAGGATGATTTTATGGAAGGATGATGAAAATTGGAAGGAGGATGATTTTAAGATAAAATGCAAGCACTTGCCAGTTTTTATGGAAGGAGGATGATTTCCGCACTCCAATTTTCTCCGGAGGCGCTCCTCTCTTTGTCTCCATTAGGGCAAAGTTACTAAATTACCCTTCTATCCAGGCACGGCTAGCCCCAAAACGGGATCATTCCGGACTGTTTATATATTAAAAAATATGATTAAAAAAATAAGTGCTCGAATTATCAATCCGGTTGAACCGATGCAAAGATCTTATTTTTTTGATCATTTTATCCTAGATGGTCGTAATGAATTTTTGGCTCAAAGGCCTTTCAACGAGCACCCTAAGGCTTTTTATTTAGTTTCAGGACTCTCTTAGGGTGCTCATTGAAAGGCATTAGAGCGAAGAATCTATTATGATCATTTAAGATAAAATGATCAGAAAAATAAGATCTTGGCACCGGTTCAAACAGATTGAAAATTGGAACTTATTTTTTTACACCGTTTATATATTAAAAAATATAGTTAAAAAATTAAGTGTTCAAATTTTCAATCTGTTTGAACCGGTGTCAAGATCTTATTTTTTTGATCATTTTATCTTAAATGATCATAATGGACTCTTAAGGCCTTTCAATGGGCCCTCTAAGAGAGCCCTAAAACTAAAATCAATTTTTCCGTTAGTTTCATTAACGGTGTTAACGATTTTACCAATTTGGAATATAAAACAAACTACAGGGTTTATTTGGTTGCAATTGAAATTGGAGGGACGAAATTTAGACAACCGTACAACTAGAGGGACAATTACGAAAATTTGCCCTTATTTTTATCTCATATGCCTATTTCATTTCATTTCATGCAGCAATGCTTTTTATTTTCAAATTTTAGGATGGCATGAAGATGGGAAAGTCGCTAGGGAATACTCTAGAACCAAATGATTTGGTGCAAAGGTTTGGGTCTGATGGTGTCAGGTACTTCTTCCTTAGGGAGGTGGAATTTGGTGATGATGGAGACTACTCAGAGGACCGTTTCATCAATATTGTCAATGCACATCTTGCCAATACAATAGGTACTTCTACCTTTAGCGTCCACAATAGAAGTTAGATATTGGCATTTCATTTAGGGTCAATTCTGAAACTGAAGTAGGGGGATGCATAAGTTTTACTTTTATGAGCAGGAAATCTCCTTAACCGTACGCTGGGGCTTTTGAAAAAGAATTGCCAATCAACATTGGTTGTTGATTCAACTATCGCAGCTGAAGGAAATGCATTCAAGGACACTGTGGAGAAGCTGGTAAGTTTTGCTTGAAATATTTTGTTTAGCTTTTGTACAAGTACATTGACTTCATTCCGGGCAGTTGTATATATTCTTTCAAGTAGAAAATTTCACCGAGGACATTCATGCAATCATAGACAGAAGAGAGACCCATCACCTGAGCTTCCCTGACACCGGTAGCTGTTTTATTTCAATTCCAGGGCAAGCTGCGTAGGTTGTTTTCCACGAAATGACTACAATAACCATAATATAGGGAAATGGTTGTTGCGATCCACTTTCTTATAAATGCACTCCAGAGTTCGTCTTTTAGTGCTTAAAATTACACACATGACACAACACTGTTGTTCAGAGAGGATAAATTTTTGGAGCACACTAGAAGACAAATTTTGGAGTGCAATTATAAAACGGTGAAGTGCAAAAATCGTTTCCCATTACCATTCCTCTGATCTGGTAATTAACTTACAGGGGAAAACTGAATTCCATGTGATTGCTGGGTGCCCTGGTTCATTGTCCCTGACTCCCTGACTTTCAAAGCAAAAGGTGACGCCCAACAGCTAAATGCCTCGCATTCATCCTATGTCCATCTCCAGAGAGATGGTATCCGGATCGTACTGTATGATTGCCTAATTTAGTGATCTCCATTTTTTTGCACATCATACTTAGAGCTAGAGATGGGTATGGCAAAAAGTTATTGCCCAAACCTATAAACTCAGGTTTTCGGGTTTGAGTCGCAGGAATTAAGGATCATTCCTGCATTTGACAGCTCAAACCTTTCCTTTTCACTTTTCCAGTTGATTACAACTTGTCACACTCTTTTTGTAGGTTGAGAAAGCTCGTTTTCAATATGAAAATCTCTCGCTATCATCAGCATGTGAGGCGGTGCTAGAGATTGGTAATGCTGGGAACTTGTACATCAACGAACATGCCCCTTGGTCTCTTTTTAAGCAAGGCGGTGCTGCTTCTGAAGCTGCTGCAAAGGTCTCTCTTTCTTCCCGCTTCTATGATATCTTGCAAACGATTTGCCACAACTGAAATGCAAAGACTATCTGTACCCTAAATTGATTGCCAGCTGTTGCTATTGGAGGTCTTATACGTGGTTTTGGAACAGGACCTTGTCATCATATTGGAGGCAATGAGGATTATAGCGATTGCTTTAAGCGCTATTACACCGAGCTTATGCAAGAGAATATATACCCAGCTTGGCTACTCGGAGGATCAGTTCAATGCTGCTACCTGGGTCTCTCTCTCTCTCTCTCTCTCTCTCTCTCGCGCGTATAACATATACTTCTTCCCTTTTCGATCGTCAACATCTTTTCGTACCAGAATTTTAAATGACTTCTTACTAATTTCAGGATGACACAAAATGGGGTGGGCTGAAGGGCGGTCAGATCATGGCTCAACCGAAGCCCATCTTTGCGAGGATTGAAATCCAAATGGAAGGGGAAGATGAGGGTGATTTGAAAAAGAAAGCCAGTAAAAAGAAGGAAAGGATACCTCAAGCTCAAACTCAGTCTCTGGCAGAGGCTTAGCAATTTTGGTTTTAGGACCTGTTTGGTTCTTCTTGCTTATTTGCTTCTTTTTTTTCCCCAACTTGATAACAGATTCTTCTATAGCTGATCCCTGTTGCTTGTAACCACATTAGTTCGCTACCTTCACAGCTAATTTCATGTCAATTACTAACTTTATATAAGAAATAAAAGTTTCTCCACTCCATTGCCTTATTTTGTTTACATTTTTCCTTTTCTCCATAAATCTTTTAAGAAATCATCGTCCAAAGTATATGGTGCAGGAATTAGAATCCCCTACTTACATCAGTGACAAACTGACAATAACTCGAAAAGGTGGAAACTTTTGACCTGGAATTTGACTCTCATTTACTTACTATCGATTCTTATGTTGGATCGGTTTGTATTGGGCTTTGTTTTGACTTTGATTTGCCCCTGCCAGTGAACAGCGAGATTAGCTTCCGGATTCCACTGAGCGAGCGCCGGATACCGAGTTGTAGAAAAAATTCATAACTGGAAAAAGAGAGTTCATATCGTGCCGAAAGACAACGAGAAGCTTCTTTGTGATATGCGAACCAGAGAAATGAAAATTATTGACTCGAGCAAGTGAAGAGGAATTTCTCTTCCGTATATTAATCAAACAAAGGTCATATTTCTTATCAAAATCACGAGGAGTTGATGCACAATTTATTGCATATGATATCTTAGAAGGAAAGAAAAGGAGAAAAAACAAGAAGGCACAAAAAAAGCCATGCTCAAGCTCAACTGGGAAATTTCATAGCCCTGGGGCTGATGCTGTGGACAATTGCCAAGTTCAGACCTTTTTAGGGACAGCGAGCCGCTGGCGGAAATCTTCCTCCATGAGGGGAACGCCATCGCGCAACTTGACCTTTGGCTCCCAACCCAACAATTCCTTTGCCTTGGTGATGTCTGGCTTCCTTTGGCGGGGATCATCCGGCGTATTTTCCACACTTATGATCTTCACATTAGGATTGATGAGCTGCAAAATAACGAGTCCTCTTATAATTAGTTTCCTTCTGTACGTAAATAGAATATCTAAATACGACCTGGATGAATACAATTCCTGAATTTCAAGAAAAAAAAATTACAATTCTTGGATTTTTCGAGGAAGGGGAAACGGATATCGCACTTTATTTCCACTGGTCCTAAACTAAATGACAGATTTATATTTCTTTTTAAGCAAATGATTCTCTCTCTCTATCTCTCTCCTGATCTAACAATACAAGAGAAAAGAAATTAGTTTCTCAACTTCACTTTCTTTTCTTATCTTTCTCCCTCCACAAATTCAAGATCCAAAAAGAACATGAATGTCTTGAGAGACTAAGCTTTTCCGTTAATATTTACTTCACGGTGATGATTTTTGTTCAAACAAAGAAATGAGTGGGTTCGTGGTCAAACGAAGTTCAAAACTAACCTCCTTCACAGTCTCAGCGAGTTCCACCATTGTAAATTCACCTAAAACAACAGTTTAACTTTCAGCATATGAAGAGATTGCTAGGCAACATGTTCTTTAAGCACTAATCGAGTCATGAAGTAACCTGGATTTCCAATATTGATTGGACCGGTATTATCGCCTTCCATAAGCCGAATGAGGCCATCAACCTTCAAGTTACAACAGAATACAACAAATTTGAGATGCAACTTTAGTCAACTTAAATGATGGGAGACCTATATACTCTAGTCTTGCATACCATATCAGATACGTAGCAAAAGCTCCGAGTTTGGGTCCCAGGCAATTGAACAGTCAAAGACTCACCCCTGCATAAAAATATTTCTTGAGTTCATAAATTTCTTGAGTTCAACAAAATTTGAACGTCTGCATGGGTAATAAAAATATTTTAAGGGTAGACCACAGCGGTTTCGTTGAAAAAGGAAAAACAGAAAGGCTACAAAAACAATTAGGGGCATAGCTATCATGTATTTGGGCAAAGTAAAAAATATTTTGAAAACCACTCCCCACTTGGAACCAAATTTTTAACAAGTTGAGGGAACATGCTAGCTCGGCCACTTGAAGCAGGTTAAGATTGCACATGGGAAAAAGAGACTCGAGGAAGGAGTTGTTACCGAATTGCTTGAGCTATGAAATTGCTGACAACGCGCCCATCATCGATATTCATGCGGGGTCCATAAGTATTGAAAATCCTAGCAATCCTTATTTCTGCGGCAGGTTCACCATTTTTCAGATAATCAATAGAATAAAGTTACCCAAGATCTAATTGAGAGAGAGAGAGAGAGAGAGCATATTACCTATTCCATGCTGCCTATGGTAATCAAACATCAAAGTCTCAGCCACTCGTTTTCCCTCATCATAACAACTCCTAACACCTGCATATGCATCGGACAATGCTATTATCTATGCAGCAATGCAAATTCTAATATTAATTCACTACGGCATGGTGACCAAATTAAAAACTGACCACTGTCAATTTAACCTCAAAAACTGGTACTTTAGGAAACACAGTTTTGTGTTACTTAAAGCATAGATCCATGTCTCTATGACTAAGTTAAGAACTGTTTGTCTGTAGAATGATCAGCTTACAATAATTTTACCAACTTCCAAATGTCCTCGTAGTAACGAAAACTGGAGAACATCCAATTGGAAGTAATTATGCACAATCAATACTTTGGTATCACAAATAAAAATACCTATGGGGTTAACATTGCCCCAGTAGCTCTCTTCCTGGGGATGCACAAGAGGATCTCCATAAACCTCAGAAGTTGATGTAAGTAAAATCCTGTTAAGCCATCGTAATACCATTAGCAAACAAGGACAAATTGGTAATTGGAAAACAAAGTGATGCAAAAGCAGTTTCCAACCTTGCTCCAACTCGCTTGGCGAGTCCCAACATGTTCAGTGTCCCCATCACGTTCGTCTTAATTGTCTGTCAAGTATTTGAACAAGTCAACTATCAACGAATTTGTTATGCATGTTCAAGTTAATGACACTTTTGGCAAGTCAGAGAAGATAACCCTTAAGTATATGTGGATGCTTCAAAAGCATTTTTAATGACGGGGAACCTATCCAATATAGGCCGGACTGTCTTCAAAAGCAATTTTTCCTGTTAGGATGTTAAGAATCCCTGGGTATTGTAATACAAGAACCCCGTAAACCCTTCATGTTTGTTTCAGCCAAGAAAAATGAATTGAGAATGCCACTGCTAGTTAGAAAAGAGTTCTAACTCCATGTTTCCATTTATGGAATTGATTTTATCAATCTTAAGCATAAACCAGAAAAAGGGAAAACAAAGTGTTTCGGAGGTAAAAGGTTGAAGAATCGCCTAAATGGTGCAAATGAGGTGGTAACTGTCAGTCACCATCTTCATGAATGGAAGAAAGAGCTAAAGAGGGCTACAATTCAATAGAGGACATTGTCGAATGTTATTTCATAACGTCCATCAGGGGAAGATTCTCCGACTTCAGACATTCACTACAAAAACATGTTATTAATGCAGTATTTCCTCTCAGTAGCATACCTTCACCGGATTGTACTTGTAAAAAATTGGAGAGGCAGGACAAGCAAGATGATAAATCTGATCAACCTCAACTAACAATGGCTCTGTCACATCTGCAACAAAATCAAAACAATAAAATACTATAAGAACCACGACGAAACAAATAAAGACACATAATAAAAAGGGAAAGAGGATTGAAGTTTATGGGGAATATTATGCAAAGGAAACATTACAAATCCAGATCATTAGAATGTTTGGCATACTATATTGAACTTTGACTAGCTTGTGGAACTTTACATATCCAAAATTTTGATCCAGGCCGGTCTGTTGTATATTCGTAATAAAAAGCTGATTACTGTGTAGCTTAAATTGCATTGCTTCTCTTTTATACCACTTGTCAACCAGATTGAAGGCCTGGATGGATGTGGAAAGTAGCACAATTTTTAAGAAAACCTCAACCTTAAGGTAGTGTGTCCTATGACAATTGACAAGTTTCACTTCAAGATCCCACCAATCACATGAGAAATACAAGTATAGGAGAACAGAGCATTAATTAGCTGAGATATTCATCACGAAGAATATTCAGAAGTCTTGGCGCACATTTCAAAATTGACTAGTTAAAAGAGAAAAGCATACCATGACGAATAAGCTCAAATCTCGGATGACCAATCCATTGCTTTAGGTTGTCTTTTGAGCCAGTGAAGTAGTTATCCACAACAATCACCTGATCCACTAAGACACGTGAAGCCGTGCAAAACTCATGCAAATACATTGAGGCTTCCATTTAATCTACGCACAAAAGCGTATCTAGGGACCCCCTTTTGCTGCTCAACTCACAAGTATTGCTTGAAAATGTATCGCCAAAAGGCACATACCTCATTCTTCTCATTCTGCATCAATCTGTCCACCAAGTGTGAGCCAATGAACCCGGCTCCTCCAGTAACCAAAATTCTCATGTTGGCCTGCAATCAACCAATTAGAAACGTGAAATCAAACGAAGAGTTCTACATTGATAGACTTTACTGAAAATATATCCATCAATAAGTCTCAAGTGGACACAGGAAATCTCCACTCAAAACACATGATCTCCAAGTCTGATGGAAACACAGACTGGTGGAAGTTTTACACAAAAGGATTTCTAGGGTCCAGATCAAATAACTTCAACATGGAATATACGAGTTCACTAATCGAGTATATCCCAACGCTAAGAAGTAGCACCGCGTTGGATAGTGAAAAATGAACGAAGCCCCCTCCACCCCTCCCCTTTTCCTCTCCCACCCCCTCCGCCTTCAACTCCCCATCCCTATCCTTCTTCACTCTTCAGCGTTGAAGGAGTCAGATCCAGTGTCCTAGGCGTCAACTCCAGCGAAGATGTTCAGCTCCGGCAACTTTGGAGTCGGTTCAGATGGCAAAGCGACAGATCTATCTACAACGACTTCAGACGGCGAAGACCAAATAACGAGGGTGGTTTCCTTTTTGTTGTTGTTTTTTCTCCTCCCTTTGCACCTCTATGGGTAGTGTTCCTTCGAGAACTTGGTAGATTTCATTTGTGGTCATTCTCATGGGTTTAGGCTACCCTTTTGTCGGGGTCTCTACTGCCTGTATCTTGATTGGCTCTATCCACGAATTTTACTTCAGATCTACTATGCATTATGTGCTAACTGAGCTGGAGCTCGAGTCTAGGTTTAGGTAGGTGTAGGTCCGATCTATTTCTGTAATGAAATCTCTATGTTAGTTGTGATGGCTTTTTCGAATTAAGTTCCTGATGATCAAAAAAATCAAAAACAAAAACAAAAACAAAGTGGAGATGAGAAATGGTGACAAAGGATGACAAATGAAGAAAAAAGATAAATCCTTATTGGTCTCTTTTATTTGGAGATTTGGTGTGAACCATAATCCTTTCTTCTCTCCCCTTTTCTCACAATCCGAAGGGCCCATACGAAAATGCCGATCACCCATTGTAAAAATTCCTTTCAAAACCATTTTTTCCAAACTTTTCCTCTCTTTCCCTATTTCATTACCTCCGTATGAGTACACTAGTAGAGCACTAGCAAAGTGACTAAACAAACAACGAATGTTAATAACATGAGATCACAAGCTAAATACACTGAATTCCCACATAACCAACGACACCAAACGTTACCTGAAAAAACTTGGAATTTCGCAATGGAGAAGGGCTCGGAGGGGATTTTGTGGTTTGCCCATTTGAAGCCATTGCTGATATTCCTTCTTGTAATTGAAAACCTGAAATTTCAGAGATGCAAAAATAGGAAAACAAAAGAGAAACAAACCACACATCAAACAAGTAACTGCAAACCACACCAAATTTGAGCAAAATAAACCCATAAACTACAAATCAAGAATCACATTCAATACCCAAACAACACAACGATCACAAAGAGAAAGAAAGAAAGAAAAAGAAACACTTTTTGTGTGATAAAACATCAAAACCAAGTTCAAATCACCTGATTGCTTGAAATTCTAACACAAACCAAGATTTTGCTTTGGTAGATGCATAAAGATTGGAGCTTTATATATACAGGGAAAAAAAAGAGAACAGTAAGAAGAAAATGCATGTAATTGAACCACCAAACAAGACCAACCAGAGAGAGAGGGAGAGAGACTTGAAAATCACGAAAAGCAGACAGTCTAACAAAGCTTGAATGCAACGACAGCAGACCCACTAAAAGTTTTCAGATCTACTTCTGATTCACCCAGTTGAGGAGTTGGCTTAATAATCACAGTAATTGACTTTAATTAAGCGGTAATTAATTACTCCACCTCGGATTTAGGCCGAGGAATTGCAAGATTTGTTAATGGTTTGACTTAGGGGAGGTTTATATGGGCAGAGACGTAGAGATCTCTCTAACTGAGTGTGTGTGTGTGTGTGAGAGAGGGAGAGAGAGATTTTAACAATTTTGTGGATCCAGAAAAACTTTCCCTCCGGTTCCAACAGATTAGTGCCAAATTGCCAATCTATGTTTTTATACTCCCTCTCTCTGCAGTCCTTTTTGGAGTTCGTACCACTTTTTAATCGATTATATTTTATAATTTATAATATTTTATATAATTTTAAAAATATTATCTATAGAATTAATTGAGATCTATCAACACAAGATCCATATTAGATACAAAATTCATTACTCCCTCCGTCCCTTAATAAATGTCCATTTTGTAAAGTTAGTGGGTAAAAGTTGGTGAATTGCCTATTTTGTCCCTAAAAGTAGATTCCATTTTGAAAAGTTAGTGAGTAAAAGTGTAATGATGATGGGTAAGTAGGGAAAGTGGAGGAAAAAGTTGATGTGAAAGGTATAATGATGATGTCTTTTTAATAAGTTGGAGTTACGAAGCAGGACATTTAAAAAGGGACGGAGGGAGTACTAATTTAAAAATATAACTCATTTTTTATACGGTTAGAATTAAACTATAAACTATTAAATCTAGACAAAGAGAGTATTTTATTGGCTAAATTTCACTTACACTCACTTAGGTTTGCCTAGATCGCAGATATTCCACACATATGAGAAATGACTATAAACTACTCCATAGTTCCGATGTTCATTTCATTGATACCTAATCAACAATTGTTTGACCAAACACGTAATATAATTAATTAAAAGCGTCTAAATCAACCCTTTTAATAATACAATAAGTAATAAAAAGCTCTCAATTCTAATAATTTTTTTGACCTAGAAATAATAAATTTATTCTTTCTAACAAAATAATTATTATTTCGAGTAGAAAAAATAAGTAGTTATTAAGTATATTCTACTCCTTTTTATCAGAAAAAAAAAAGGCTCTTCCAATGGATCAAAAAATATTTTTCAATTGTGTATTTGACTCATTCCATCTCAATTGTGTATTTTTCAAAAAAATTGCGACGGGCCTATTTTTTCTTGATATTATATTTAGGAGCGACTATTCGCAGCCTCGTATTTTCTCCCATAGCCCGTTAAAAATTTCATAAGATTATATTTCGGTAACTACATGTCGAAAATATGTTCAACCTTCGGTAAACAACTGCCGAACATACATTTCGGTAAATAGCTGTTAAAAACAAGATTATATTTCGGTAACTATATGTCGGAAATACATACAACAAAAACAAGAAACATATATTTCAGTAATTGGATGTTGAAAATGTATCTCAATTTCAGTAACTAACTGTCGAAACATATTTCGATAGTTGAAAATTTTTAATGGGCTAAGGGAAAAAATACGGAGCTGCGAATAGCCGCACCCCATATTTATCGTTTTTCTCGTGCTTTCCTTTTGTGTTTCGAATGTGTACTAATTACGTTTTCCGATTATCACATTCATATCCCTTTGCAAATATGCCCTTCAAGTTCAAACAACGAACTCAACAAGGGTTGTCTCCACTGCTTTGAGGTGCTAGTTCGATTTTTGGGGTCACTAATTGGTTAGGAGGAGAAAGTCAATGTGGGTAGTCTCATGGCGAGTCCAGTGGTCTTAAGGATGAACCAAGGGGACTAGTGGCGGTACCTGCCACGCCAAGAATTTTAAAAAATATAATTATTATTTGTAAAAATAAATATCCGCAACTTATATAGATCCGCCACTGTCAGATTTTTTCCATTATTTTTTGATATGTATTAGTCCTTAATCCTCTAAAAAAAAAAATCAATATAGGAGACCCAAAAAAGTATTTCAAAGTAGAATAATATAAAAGATGAAGTCTAATTAAGGGGAAAAAAAACTCCACACTTTGTTTTTTTGCAAAGTACTCAACAAGATAAGACAAACATTATTTACCATAGTTTTTATTATATTATTTTAATTTTTCCAAGAGTTTATGACTATTTATATTTTAGTGCATCTTTTTATTTGTTTTAGTATATATTTCGCCATTGTTAGGGTAAAATTCTGGTTCCGTCCCCGTGATCCTTCATCCTAACTGCTTCTCGCTGCTTTGCATGGGCGTTGGTTCCCAGCGGCCGACTATCTAGAGATGGCCATCTCGGTCGACCCGTCCGTATCCGATTCGTTATCCGTCCTGAACGGATCGGATTTTTCGGATATCGGGACGGATTCGGATTTATTTTTTTAAAAAAATTCAGAGATCGGATCGGATTTGGAGGTAAGTCTACCTCCGTTCCGATCTAACCCGAATCTGATCTCCATCCCCAATCCGTCCCCGAATATTCGAAAATCTATTTTTTTGATCAAAAATCCGTCTCTGATCTGTTCCCGAATACTCTTTTTGATCAAAAATCTGTTTTTTTTTTTTTTTCAAATTCGGATATCCGAATCTCCGATCGGATCTCCGTTCTTCATTCAGGGCATATTCAGAGGACCGAAAATATATCCGATCGGGGTGGATTCGGAGGTCGGATGGAATGTTCGGATTTGGATTCGGATATGTCAATATCCGCCTTCGATCTATCCCGTTGTCATCCCTACGACTATCTCAGTTCAGATGAATGTCTCGTCTCGTTTGGGTGTGGGATACCTCCTTGTAAAAAAAAAAAAAAGAGTTCAAACCGCGAAACACTTCTTTTTTGGATCTAGAGAAAAAAAAGAAAACGAACTCGAGAGTTGGATCGCGTGATCGCTACGAGGCGAATAGTTACGCATCACGAATCCGATACAGATCTCGCTTTTTCTCAACCGCCATCTCCCTTGATCTCATTTCTCACATTCGATCACCAAAAAGGTACGCTCTCTCTCTCTCTCTCTCCTCTCTCTGTACGCATATATGTTGTGGTACGAGCACTCCAATATTGATTCTAGATACTTTTGCGTATTCTGCGTATCAGCTCGCACATATTCTAGATCAGAGAGTGAAATTGCGTCCCGCCAATCGTTATATTATGTTTGAAATCTGTATGATTTGTTTCGCTTCTTGGATCGAAACAACTGTTCTTCTTCCCATTTTCTTCTTCTTCTTCTTCTCTCTCTCTCTATCTCTAATATAGATATACATATACACGATAGATCTGTTGATAACTGATAAAACAGGGAAAAGTGGTCGCATAGCGGAGTGGATATCGCGTTAGATTCCGAATCTAAAGGTCGTGGGTTCGAATCCCACTGCGATCACACATCCTTTTTTTTTTTTTTTACATTCTTCAATTGCTTGATGTATTCGTGAACCCAAATTTAATTACCAGATTTTGACCACATATAATTAGTGTTGGCATGTTCTGATGTTCATAAGTAAAACTCAATGAATGAGAAGAATAGACGATTAATGTCTTGCCACAGTTAGGTACTGCGGTTCACGCAAATTGTTAAACAAAAATTTGAGTAATGCGTGGAACTTAAAGTTGTTCAATTGAAATCTTGTGGCTTCAGCATCGTACTTATTGAAGTACTACTAGGTAAATGTTGCTCATTTGCTATTTGGGTTGGGTAATGCTGTCCGTGTTAAGGATGGCAATTTGCTCCGTCGGGTTGGGGTTCCATCAATTTATTGGTACTGGGTTGGGTTCGGGGGAGATTAGAAAAACCCGATTGGGGTCAGGTAGGGTTAGTGATGATATTTTCACGACCTGTTATGCGCACCGAGATCGCTCCAAAATGCTTTGAGATAAAATTTTACTTTTACCTTATATATTCTGAATTCTCCGTTAAACTAAAACAAATTTATCTTCACCGTTATACTAAAAACCACCTTGTGTTTCTATATCCTCTGATATTGCTTTAAGGTCAAAACAACTTTTCCTCATCTTTTACGGGCGGGGCAGGAACGGGAGCACCCACGCATTACCCGGCTGGGGTTCGGGGCGTAGTCAAGGTCGTGTGGTACTTTGAGGGTCGGGGTACGACATAACCTGCCCCTCCCTTCTGCCATCCCTAGTTCTTGTGGGTTAGCTACTGCATAATCGGATTCTTGTTATGTGAGAAACTTTGCGAGCTAATTCACTCGGAAACTGGCTATGCTACTGAAACTTGGTTGTTAGTACCAAATTTGTACTTCTATGTCTTAATTAGGTTTTTAGGAAGTGGTCATAACCAAACAATTGGAACGTACTGAAACTTGGTTGTTATTACCTGAGTTGTACTCCTATGTCTTAATTAGGTTGTTAGGAAGTGGTCATAACCGCACAATTGGAACGTAGTGAAACTTGATTGTTAGGTTGAATGGATGATAAACTCATCTGCACTTTTGGTGTGCGACTCTTTATTCTATCAAAGAAAATATTTGTACTAGAGAAGACAGAAAAAGTATTGTCGGTCGTTCTATTTGTGTCTTCTTTTGAGAACAAGTAAACAAAAGAAGCTAGTATCTGGGCTGTAAACAGGAAGAAAGATGAGGTCATTTGAATGATCTTTTGCTTTTCTAGAGAAGACAGATAAAGAATTGTCTGTCATCTATTTGTGTCTTCTTTTGAGAACTAGTAAACAAGAGAAGCTAGTATCTGGGCTGTAAACAGGAAGAAAGGTGAGGTCATTTGAATGATCTTTGTCTTTTCTTTTTTCGTTTATTTGGCAATTGGTTTTATGAATAGTCAATCAAAAAAAAAATTTAATGAATAGATATACACCGTCCAGCTTTGTCTATATTGATCCATCAAGTAGTATAAACGTTGGAGCTTCGAGCAATAGAGGATTGTTGATTCTAGACATCATCGAGGGTTTCTAGAAGTTGGGAAGACATAGAAGGTGATGGTAGAGTCCCCCGCCTTCACATAGAACCTCTGAGTGCATCCACCTGGAAAAATTAGTAATATATCCACATTGCAGCTGAGAGCTACTATGCCTTGTGCTGCTTGAATGAGTTCAAGGTATTGCAACTCACTGAAAGAAAAAAAAAAGGTGGATGATCAGGGATTGTGTTATAGAGGGAAGATTTTTGCACAAGGGTGGTGATGACTCGACCAGCATTTGTTTGTGGATAAACTGAATGCCAACTGCCAAGATGTTATGTCCTAGTCTGTTAGTAAATGTGAATGCATGAAGGATAATGAATTGAAATAAGTCATAGTTTAAATCTGCCTTCTGTTAATGACTATGAGTTGAACCACAACCACCTTCTCATAGCCAGGTCTTCTCCAATATGTTTGGGGTAGAAGTTGAGTAATAAATCCCCTCATGGATCACGATTCTCCCCTAGAGTCCGTGATTTTCAATCACCATGTATGCATAGTATTTCATAGGGGAATAGAATTGAGCTCTTTGTGTATTTTTAGATGTGGAAAGTATGAGTCCTGCTGAATAGCATTTCGGTAAGTTCTCCGCGTCAATATGATGTGACCTTTAGGTGCTTTGGATCTACAATCTAATCTCTTTGTTGTCGATAATGCTTGGGACCGTGGTGCTTAATATGGGGACTGTGTTGTGCTTTTGCAGATGATCAATGATCAAGACCTGGGATTTTTCGCCAACTTTCTAGGTATTTTCATTTTTCTATTGGTGATTGCTTACCATTATGCGATGGCTGACCCAAAGTATGAAGGGAGCTGAAAAGGATGCAGGCAGATTAGATCGGGGTTTTTTTTTTCTCTCTCTCCTATTGTTCCTTTCATCCTGTTTGACATATGTATGATGGAAGATTAATACAGCGATGACCTCTGATCGGAGTTTCATGTTCTCTTTCTATCTAGCCACCGGGTTACAATAGAACCATTATTTTCCCTTCTGTTATACACTTGGGATTCAAGATTGAATCTGACGTTTTAAAATATGTTTTAATTTTAAAACATCGGGCGAATTGCTGAGAGCAAAGTTATGTTCAGGTGTACTCCTACATCCATTTTGTTACACTAGTAATCTTTTCTGTTGTTAAAATGATGGGAATGTTCCCAAATACTTGCTTTTGATTCCTGTGAATCGTGAATCTAGTTAACAGCCAACATGATGGAAATGAGAGGGTACTTTATTTTCTGAGAACTGAAATTTCGTTTCAGATGTTAGCTTTCGTAAGTGCATTTCCAGACAACCAAATGCTGCCTAATCAGTAGGCGATAAACACAAAGGGGCCCCATCCAAACACACCTAAAGCTTTAGAATTGATTTTTTGTTCTCTCGAGTATTTACCTGATGGATCAACAGTAAGTGATTTTTTGTTCAGATGACTAAATACACAATGTCTTGATTAAAAGGCCGTATAAATGAATCAGAAACACACAAAAAATGTTGAAGAATGAGTAATGAAGAATGAACAGATCTCTCACAAGCACAATACTAATTAGAGCCACACTAATTAGAGCCACACGATAACATGCCTGAAACCATTGAACCTTGGCTAAGACTACAGAGTATGGTGCACGGTAAAGGGAACACTGTCAGAGCTTGGTGCGGGCGCTCTAGATATGAAAACGAGAGCCATTGATTATGAAACAAACGACCCGAAATCCAGAAAGAAGTGACGACAGCCCCAGAAATAGAAACCCGGCAAACCCCAAGGCAATGGATATGTCAGTCTGGACGCAAAACGCGCTGTTGGACGTGCACCTGTCTGTCCCCTTCATCGTCCGAGCTAGCTCTGTACCCGTGGAGTCCGCCGATAGCAATAGATACGTGAAAACCTATGATTGAGACACAGAGATAAAGAAATCACATACACTCTATGAAATTCCAATTACTCACACACACACACACACAGAGTACTGTTCGAGTTAGAGACTATGGTGATTGGCGACGTATCAGAATGTGATGGAAATGGAAATGGACCAAGTAAGAGAAAGAAAAGGCAGAGAGCAGAAACAAGAAACATTGAATAAATACTACTCGTACTACTATCTTGAAGATCTACTTTGCTCCTGATAGTTCTTGAAATAACTATCTTTCTGTATATTTATATTCGGTATTTAACTCGGTTTCTGCAAAGTCTTTTTATATATTGTACTAAGTTATATAACAAATATATACTATAGTGATTTCTCGTGATCATTATTGAGTTGTAATTTCAACAACTTGCATTTATTGAAATAGCACCCCCCACCAACTTTGTCTATGCTTGTAGTCTTTCTTTCTAATGATGACAAATACTTCAAATTTTAGTCTTTTCACGGACCTTGTATGAACAATTATTTTCTATTCATAATGGTATCAATAGGACAAGTTGGAAAGAGATTAATTTTATTTTACCCTGTTTACTTGGGAGGGAAATTCTGCATACCAAACAACATTTATTGTCATGCCCTAAATACTACTCCATAATTACACTGCAATTTGATACGAAAAAGTAAAGCAATGCTAAGAATACAACTTTAGAACACAATCCTGGATACGAAGCATCCAAAATCGTTCGATGCATGCAAACCCACGTATATGAAACGGATTCAAAAGTTGTGTTCCTAGACTTTTTGTAAAATGTACATTACAATTAATTCTAACTTCACCCCGTTGATATTATAACATTACATGCTTCTAAACAAGTGTTCTTATGTACCCGCGTTATCGCGGGGCCTGCTTCGGCAGTAGGTACCTGAGATCAACGTTTAGGTTGCTTTGGTTCTTTCCTGTATCTGTTCTGAAATCTATTTGCCCGATGGGCTTGTGATGAATGAATGACTTTTCAAAAAAAACAAGTGTCCTTGAGAACTTGTCAGCAATAGTACAGTGCGAAAAACAATACAAGTGACCCATGTGACAATGTTTTTTAGGTGTTCTAGAATTCTCACAAGGCAGGCAAATAAAGAAAAATGATGGCGGTAGTCCCTATGTTTACATTCCTCTTTCAATTCGGCCACTCTAGTTTTATATGCGTGCAGGTTAAAGTATGAAATATTTTGTGTTCGCTTTGGGCCTCTATAACAAACCCCTCTCTCTGCGCAAGGTCCCCAATAGGTTTTCTCTCCAATTATTTTTCTCATTTCTCTCTCTCTCTACTCATCACCTCAAAACCTCCTCAAAACCCAAACTAAACAGAGCTATGCCTGAGAGATTTCCTTACATGTGTCATCTTCAATTTGAAATATTAACGAAAAGATGGCGGAGAAAATGTAAGTGGAGATTAGAACTGAGGTAATGAAAATAACGAAAATCAAAGCAAAATTTCGCTAAACCTATGGTGCAAATAACACTTTCATAGTTTCATGTAAAATAAATTCGTCCAAAAGTACGTGCAATACATACTACTATGCGTTGTGTTTTCAAATTGGAAGAGGGAGGGGGAGAGAGGGAACCAGGCTCCCCTTCCTTTCTTTCAGTAGTATTTCAGTAGTAGGCTATTGTGGACCCGGTGATGGCCAACTCGGGCCCACGAAGATGATTGAAACCGCTCATACCACAGGGCGTAGATTAGCAGTATCAGGCAAAATATTAACTTGGTAGGATATTAATAGATAAATCAATAACCGGCAGTTTGCATTGGCAGAAGCACGCAATCTATGTCCTATTGAGTTAATTTTTCTCACAAACCACTCTGTGAGGCCTATGATGAGCATTTCAATTTCGAACATCTTCGTTGGCCCACAACGGATCGGCGAGCAATAGACTACGGTGGTGTGTACATGTGTGTGTGGGTGAGTGTGTTACAGGAGGGAGAGAGAGGGAACCTGATCATGGCCGAAATCAAACCAGACCTGAATGATCTCAGGGAGCAAAGTGAACCCACTCGAAATCTCCCAAACAGAAGCTCCCATTTCGAACAAAGAATACACTGCTACTATAGCATTGGCAGCAAGCACAAATCTGCAAAAATGACATCAAATTTCATCTAATTATTTCCCCAATTTCAAACGCAAAATCCTATTTTTCCTTTTGATCAGCGAGAAAACACAGGAGAAGAGGGAAAAGGTAATTCGTATTGATCCTTAACTCTAGCCAAAACAACGGCTACTATCTTCATGTAGCCGCAAGATTTTTATATTTTGCTTAAAACATTAGAAGCCCAATTAGGCCAATCAGCACATGCAAGTTTCAATTTTAAGTTCCGATTTGCATTCGATGTCAGTGTTTATTTCCACTGCATTTTCTCGGCAGCAAAGATACGAGCAATTTTGTTCACCCTCACTAACTCTACTCACGTTAGGTGAGATATGTTAAATTAGGCGAGATATGTTGCAGGTTCCATTTCGGTAATCACAACCGCTTATTTAATACGAATTAGTTAATACTCTGCAAAAAATTCAGTTCAACTAGATATAGTCCCACATTGGAAGGAATATAGTCGCACATTGCTTGGGAGTGGAATGTGTGATCATTTAATATAATGTTGAAACCTTATAATTGATTTTGAGATGGATATAAAGTTTCCATGTGGTATCAGAGCGGAACCCATTCCACCCCATATATTAAAAATTCACCATCCACACCCATGAGCAAAAAGGTTGCATGATGATAGAACCAAAAATAGGATTCACGTGACAGACTTCAAACGCGGCAGCACGTGAGGGGAAATGTTAAGCATGTAAGTACTTTAATCACTTAAGTGGTTAGTGGAAACACCCCCTTAACATAATGTTAGGACCTCTTTCACTCATTGTCAATTGATTTGGGGATGGATACAAAGTTTCCGCAACGTAAATACTTTGATCAAAACCCCAATTTTGCTCTACTGAGTTCTACACCCAAGAACTTTTCAGTTCTACATCCAAGACAATTGAACTGATTTTTTGTATTACAGCCTCAGAAATTAATTGATACAAAATGAACTGTTTTGATCATCAAATCAAAACCTGCAACATAACTCACCGGATGTGGGTAAAGTTAACCCGTTAACCTCACTCAAGATGACTGCGAACAAAATTGCTCTCAGCAAAAACACAAAATCCTATCTTTCTGGTTGATCACCAAGAAAAAGGCATGAAAATTCTAGAATTGGAATTCCTTTTGGTAGTACCGGATACATTTTTAACTTTTGAATGTTGTTCAAAACAGAAGCCAATTAGGCAACCATGACTTCAATTGGGACCCCGCAAGTGGGCGATGAGATTGGTCTCAAGATTAGTCGAGGTGCGCAAAAGCTGGCCCCGAACAGCTGAGTTATCAAATAAAAAATTAAAGGCATCGGATTGGAGTGCTAAAACATGCGTGTGTGTATGCATACCTGAAGGCGTCAAAGTCGTACCAACGAGGGGAATCGGGGCCCCTAGGGTTAACGAGCATGAAAACGGAAGCGGCGGCGGAAGAGCAGAATGCAGCGAATCGGAAGACGAGGATCAGGGTGTTGAAACGGCGTAGCTTCTGTACGGAGACGGTGGAGTGGAAGTGGTGGTGAGGAGGAGTGTTCTGTTGGATTCGGGGGCGAGGGGAGGGGGTCTCGCCTCCCCCGCTGCCGCCGTTCCTGAGGGGAGATTGCCGCATCTCTCCGCTGGCCGGGGGTTTTTTATTTTAGAGAGAGAGGGAGGGGGGTTGGGGAGGAGATAGAGAGGGGGGAGAAGTCATGGGGGGCAAAAAAGAATTGGGGTGTGGAGTTCAATTTATTCTGGGAAACTTCGATTTGGGTTTGGGTCTGGGTTGGGAGACCACTGGAGTCACGGGAGACGGCATGATTTCCATGACACTGACAGCTGAGAGAAGTTTTTGCAAGTGTGGAAAATGTATGTGGAGAGAGAGAGAGAGAGAGAGAGAGGGGAAATGAGATGGAAGGTGGAAAAAGCGGAAAGCAAAAGCAAAAAAGGGTCCTGTGAGTGCGAGTAAGTGAGACTGTGTGAGAGAGAGAGAGAGAGAGAGAGAGAGAGAGCGCGCGCCAGACAGGATGCAGGGAGGAGTGCGGTGTGGTGACTGGTGTTGTGGTAAACGCTTCTGAGAAAATCTTTGAACACTGGGATGATGTTATGGTGTCCCCGGTCATTTTGGGGACACCGTAATTTTTGGCATAACTTCACCATTACGAGTATAACTAAAACCCATTACAAGCATAACAGAATCTAAACAAGACATAACCAAGGAATATCCAAAAAACCAACCAAGGCATAACCAAACCCAATCAAGGCATAACAAACAAGTTATGCCTTGTTATGATTATGTTATGCTTGTAATGGGTTTTGGTTATACTCATAATGGTTTTGTTATGCCAAAAGTTACGGTGTCTCCAAAATGGTCGGGGACACCGAAGTCATTCCCTATATTTGACAGTTGATTTTGTCAATCTCATTTTTTTTCTTAACTTCGCTTTTCAGCAAATGTATTTTTGGTGCAAAATAATACTTACAGGAGAGTGACGTTAACAAAAAAAAAGTGGCAAAATCATTTCCCTTTTCTTTTTTTTTTTGGAAAACAGACAATTCATTTATTCATACCTGAAGGCAGAGATTACCTTGCAAAATACAGGAATGTATCAAACTATCTAAATCCGAGACATAAGTTACTGCACAAAACACACTATGCTACAGACTCAGGACACCTTGCAAAAACAGCCGACACAAGTGTCAACATAAGAATTTCGAAAATGATATAGGTACTGGCGGTGGGTGTAGGGAAATCGTACCGACGGTCGCGCCGGGCCATCTCCGGCCATATATACACGAAAAATAGGGTGTTTAGATCAAGCACCCTACACGCATCGGATGCCACGGATGCCATTGATTCTCATGTGGGCTCACTCAAAAAAAAATTTAGAATTTTTGAACGGCTCGGATCGGCCGTCCGGTGGCCGGAGACGATCCGGTGCGACTGTCGGTACGATTTTCCTACACCCACCGTCGGTGCTCATAGCAGTACTCTAAGAATTTTGGGTACCATGTAATTAATATGTCATCATTGTAGTACTAGTAAAATGTGTCCCATTTTTTTTTATGCAGTTGAGCACATTCTATCAATGCAATATTGACACTTCAAATGAAATCCAAAATGTGGTATTTAGATATGAGATATGATCACCATAGCATTGTTCAAAATAGATTTTTGTGAACACAGATTGTGTATCATGGCGTGGGGTCTAGCACGAGTCTCACATAAACGATTCTGGCCGTTTATTGAATTTTAAATACTCCTTTTTAATTTATCATGCAGAAAATCAGCTCAATCAAGCAACCATAATAAGTGCTTGATCTAATGTTTTAACTTTTCATTCAAATTGTAGAAATATAAATCTGTTTGAGAAATTAGAAGATTGGATCAAGTACTTACAGTTGTTTAATTGAGCTTAATTTTATTGGGGCCACTCATAAATATTTCAAATTTAATGAACGACTCGGATTGTTTGTGCAAGATCCGGAGTGAGTCCCATACCGTGATTTGTGTGCACAAAATCTGTCCACATAGTCGGGTTGAATGGTTATTTTCATAATTATATCTGAAACTGATTTTTCAAAAATTAATCTGCTATAATCGTGCATGTACGTGGGGGTGTTCCAGGAACTTTTTAAAAGTTCTTTTTGAAAAAGAAGGTAATTTTGAGTTAAAAAATTATGTGTTTACGCAAATAATTTTCCTACCAATATGGATCTTGTTTGATAAATCTCATTGAGATCTTTTAAACAATGAAAAAAAAACTGGAAAATTATTTTTCATTTTTATAATATGTGAGTTCGAAATTATCTTCTTTTTAAAAAGAAAGATTTAGAAAGAAAGCAGAATGGGCCTGTGTCATTGTCAAATTAATTTGGATTGTCATGATTAAGTACATCTAGAGACTCATAAATAAATGATTCAAAACATCAAAATAAAACTTATATATGGCCCCATTCGTTTTGGGATTTTGGATTTGTTGGTAATGAGTGTAAAGAGAAATAGAGTAATGATTGGAAATATGGATAATGTTTGGAGAGAGATAGGGAGAAAAATAAGAGTAACGATTGGAGAGAAATAAAATAATGATTACAATCCAAAACCCCAAAACGAATGGAGTCATAATGACAACACAATATGCACCAATCCACGTATAAACTCATGGATTTTCGCGAAGGATTTTAGTCTTGTGTAAAACTTTTGTGAGAAAAAACACGACAATTCTAAATTACCCAAAAAAAAAACACGACAGTTATAAAGCGAAATTGATGTTACTAAAAACATATTGGTGGGTATTTCATTTCAAAATAAAACAAAGGAGTCACATTTATACTTGTTGGTGTAGCATTAACTAAAAGAAACCAAACAAAAACATTCAATGTGAAAATCACTGTTTAACCAGTTGAATTAACTGTTTAATCCATTAAAAGCGTTTGTGTGACTATCTAACATGTACGACAATGATTAATTGAGTAATTGACCTCTTACTTCAATGTCCAAACTTTGCGTCGAAATCACATTCAATACCTAGGTCACATAATTTCTTGGCAGGATCTTTCGGTTCCTTTCTCAATATTTGCTCCTCTTGAATTTTAGTTTGAGATATTTTCGAAAAACGCTTTTTCATACTCACTTTTTCGTTTTTGCTCGCGTTCATGCACGTACATTTACGCGGCGGCTTAGATCAATGCCACTAAAATATAATCTCTGAGTCAAACATTAGCTAATGTTCATTTAGTAAGTCGAAATAACATGAATTTCGACAACGATGCAGAACCATAGCCAACAATGACACCTTCGTTTCCTTGGTGCAGTTTCTATTCTCTTGTTTGAGGTAGAAGATGGAACAAGATACGATAAGGACATATTCCCACAATACAGAAGAAAAAGCTTCAATGATTGTGAAGAGAACATGAATTCCTTCTCATAGGGACATAAGTTAAGGGGTTGGCTTGGGATCAGGGGTTTGTTCTCACCGAAGGTTTCAAGTTTGATTTTTTTTTTGCCAGTAACTCTTGAGGTCACCTCACCCCATGCGTAAGTGTTTGAAAAAGCGGGATGCAAAGATTAGTCTGATGTGTGCGCAAGCTGGTCCGAGACACTTTACACTACCAGGGAAAAAAAGTTCATTTCAAATGGAACAATATTATGTTGGTGCCAAAATCTCCAATCACGAGGGGCATCAGCATATCTAGGGATAGGGTATTGTCTGAGATAAGTTAAGCAAATTTCATATTCCCACTTATATCTCGGCACCAAGTTCCATTGCTAGCTGAGAGGGTGACCCCAAAAACAGTTTGTTCCCCTATTATCTGATTATTTTGAAAGAAATTGCCCTTGGTGGGTATATATACTTCTTTTCTTTTGCAATTTTGAATGACAGCATGGGAAGGGGGAGGGGGGCCTATCTTTGATTTGTCATTTTTTAAGTGGTCTAAATGACTGTCCTTTCTTTCTAAAAAACAACTTTGATCTTCGGGTTAGCTTTCTCACCCCCTGATTAATCCCGAGGTACCAATTCAACCATCCACTAACTCACGTACTACTAAATCGGCAAACATCTGAACCCATGGGACCTTCTTCAACCCAGGATGGGATGAGTTGACATCGAGGTACCAAACAACTCCGTCTATATATAAGAGCTCTGCTAGGGAGACATAAGTTTGTTATCCCGGCGTAACTTTGATCCGTTAAGCGAGAGCCCTTCCACACAACACTTATACCAGTCGGTCTCGTAGTCATGCAAGCTTATACTACCTTTTGTGACATAGTCTCCCTCATGGGATGTGCTAAAACAATTAGGGAGTTCTTTGTAGTAAGGTCAAAGACAAAGTGTATTTCTCAGCATAATGCTTGGGTCAGGCTCACATTAGCCCTTGCAATTTTTAAGCATAAACATTGTTGTTTGATGGCCCCCAAATTTGTTGGTTCAGTACATTAGCCTTGTTCATTTCGGGGTCTCAAAACCCCCGGGCACGGTCTCTAATAAATTTCCTCTATCTATCTATCTCCACTCATTACTCTCAAAACCTAAACCGTTAACTCGATGTTAATTGACCAGCACTAACTCAAAGCTTATTCACACAACTGCACAAAATCCTGAAGTTCACACACAGAAAACTGGTGATAAAATGCTTTCATTAGACAGCCATGAGATATATTCTCATTTTAGGCACATGAGGAGGAGTCAAAAGCTCCATAGAGAAAACATAATGATGCATACTGCATGAGGGAAAACATACTGATGAATACAGAATATATACTCCCCACATCTTTCATTCGGAGGAACAGTGTTACATACATAGATTTTCGAATCCGAACGCAAATGTGTTCAGCACTGTCTGATGCATGTAAACTCCACAAAATAATGAGAAAACATATATACATCTGTATCAAGATCTGTGCACTAAAGTCTGTGTGCACTGACCTTCCGGTTTGGAAGTCCCGCACAAATGTGTAAATGTGCGCAAGTTATGTCTCTTTAGCATGATTAATGGCGAGGCTATTGTTGCCACATGATTGCATCTTCGTGCCACTGAATAATTTTTTTACGATTCTGATTATCTTGTCAAGACGATTGATTAATTTAAACTTTTTTTGACAAAAAGCTAAACAAACACTTGAAACATCAATCATATCTATTGTCTTCACAGAAAATAAGGACTTGTTCGTTTTGGAGATTTTGAATTTTGAATTTTAGATTTGAATTTGTAATGATTAGGGTAGAGAGATAGGGGTAATAATTGGGTTAATAATTGGAGAGAGATAGAGATAAAAATAAAAGTAATAGTTGAAGATAGAGGTAATGAGTGAATTTTGGAGTAGGTAATAATTTAGAGTCCAAGACTCAAAAACCCAACCGAACAAACCCTAAGTTGTTTCCAAACACACCCTAACTAGCTATCATGACTACAACACTCTCAAAGGACAAATACATAAACATAAAACAGCTGCCTTGTACATATCAAACAAGCCTTGGAGTACAATAAATATGTGAAATTTGCTGTTTCAGAACCATCAGTTTGCTCAAAAAAATGAAAGTGATTCATCAGCCAGGGTATTACTAGTTTAGCAAGAATAAGGTTAATACAATCACAAAGTTCAACACAAAAAAGATGCACTTCAACATTAAATATCCGAAATTTGTATGTCCAAAAGGAACATAGATAATGGATGGAGGATGATAATTTTGCGGAATTCTACATAGATGACACTATAAATAGTCTGGTCGACAGCCACACTCCCGTTGCACGCATTGAAACACAACTGTCTTTTCGTCATAACAAAAGTCGGCGAAAGAGGTGCAGATGCAGCATCACAACATCTCTTGCGACTTTCTAACGCATCGACTGACTTTCTTCTTGAAATCATCCCTTCTATCTCTCCATTCTTTCTGCAATTCAGTAATGAGAAGACACCGCGTCAGAGTAGAGGAAATGGGGAAAAAATTTCAAAAAAAGAAAAAACAGAGGTGTAATCTTGTACATAACTAGGGCTGTAATCGAGCCGAGCCGAGTCAAGTTTTGGACTGCTCGGGCTCAGCTCGCACAAGATATGCCAGGCTTGAGCTCGAAACGAGCTGCCGAAATGTGGCTCGAGCTCGGCTCGTCACTTAATGTTTTGGCTCGAGCTCGGCTCGCGGTAACTCGTTAACGCCGCCCAAGCAAAGCTCAAAGGAGCACGACGTGATGCTCACTATATATAAGACTCCCTCGAAGGCAGCTTGTGTAATCTGCTCCATGTGGGACTGATGTTGGGACCTCAGATTTGCACCTTTAGCATTTAACTTTGTCCCACATCGAAGAAAAATGAAACCAGCAGCCACTCCATTTGGCTATAAAGCCTTCACTCCCTCTCTCCTCTTACATGCATCACACGGTTGTGAACTATGAGTTGACACTTGGCAGCCATATGTAGCACAGAAAATACATATAATTAATACATATGCATACACATATATATATAATATATAGATATATACTATGTATATATAGGCTCGCGAGCCAACTCGAGTCGAGCAGTTGGTAGCTCAAGCTCAGCTTGTTTATTTGGCGAGCTCAAAAGTTAGGCTTGAGTTCGTTCATTTAACAATCGAGTTGAGCTTGAACGAGCTTTTCTCGAGCCGAGCCGAGCCTCGAGCTGCTCACGAGCAGCTCGGCTCATTTACACCCCTATGCATAACTAACCAATTAACAGAAATCAACATTTCGCATTCTGGGGTTGAAACCAAAACAAGCATGTAAAGCAATGCAAAAGGGAACACAAATACAAGTCAGATTAACTCTTTCATATAAAAACAGAATAAAATCAGTCTAACCAAACCAATTAAGTCTTCCCATATCCATTTGGGTCGGATACACGAATCATGGATGGTCTCCTTAAGTCCATGAAAATGAAAGAAACCAATCATAATACTAGTGTTTACTTAAAAACAGTCACCACCCCAAGAGAAGAGAAAGGAAGGAAAGCTGAAAGGAAACAGAGACTATGGACACTTACTGCAGCTTCCACGTTCGCAGGAGACTCGTCATTTGGACTTGAAAGCATTGATATGATGCTCAAAACTATGCTTTCAACCTGCAAATAGTATTTGTACTCGATAAGCCCATACCAAACAGAATAGGAAAGAGAAAAAACCAAAGGCCAAAAGAAGCTCCAGATGAATGAATTAAGACTTATAGGCTTCCATAGTGAATTAGCATTTGTAATAAACAAGTCACTGTGAAGATATACAGTAAACAGTTACATCTGAAACCTGGGAAATCGTACAAGTGGTACCCATGATAGAGTGGTTTCCAATTTCCCTTTAATCGGATTACTTTGTAGTTGTTAATTTGTTACACCACAATTGACCAAAAATCAAGTATCTAAGCATATAAATAAGATCAGCAAAAAAAGGACATGACCAAAAAAAACCCATTCAACCAACCCGCATTGTAGTCATGGGACCTCTCAATTATAATTATGTGGAGCAGATGGGCGTTCAATCGTTGGACCTCCTCAAACCATTGGTCCTAGGATATGACAGGATCCAAAATTTTGATATGTGAACACAGGCACGTTGTGGATATTAGTATGGTACAAATTGCGCAATCGTGGACTGTTGTAAAAGCAGCAACACCTAGATGTTGAAATGAGGTGGCATTCACGCTCAAAATGAGACTCTCTCTGATACAAGTAAGGTTGGGTGTGTTTCTCATTCTCCAAACATCATTTAGAATTTGAAGGATCTAGCCTAAGTGCCTGGATGGGTATAACTGTCTAGACTCTAGACGGGTACGAGAGTCAGAACAACATCCTCTAGTCTTCCCCTTGTCGTATCTGGGCACAAAGGTACATTGGGAAGATTAAGAAAGTCCAAATAACAATAGTAGGCATGAATGTATATTTTGTATGCCCAAGTTGTGAAGCAGTGTTGAACGAAAAAGCACCTTTAGGTAATGACTGCAAAAATATATAAATCCTAGGGGACGAAAACAGAAAACTAGTCACCCCAAAAAAAAAACAGAAAACTAAGTTGTGGTGTGAAACAATTTATGCATCACAAAAGCAAAGTGAACAATTCTTTTATTTTCTCCAAATAAAGCCACAGAAAAGTCAGAACGAGGATATAAATAGTTTGTTTCTACGGCCTTCATAACTGAGAGAACAATTAAACAGGTCTGAACACATCTAATCAGCATAGCAATAAGTTTCCATTGTGGCATATCTTTTTCTTGTCTTCTTTTCTTTGCGAACTACTTTGTTCTACCTTTTGCACCTAAAAACAGACATTAAAAAAAAGGAAAGCTACTTACGTCCAGGCTCATTGTTTGCAATCTATACTACCTACCTTACCAGCAAAATGAAGTTTACGCAAATGATAACTGCGAAATCAAAATGCTCCCCCATATTCCATGCCCCCCTTGGACGCAGTGTGAATTACAACAAGAAAATACAATCACTTCCCAACTCAAGCAGATACTTCTGTACTAGAGTTGTGCTTGGGTTAGAAACAAGCACCTGAATTGAATCCCACAGTGGCACAGTCACTCCACAGCTTATTGTGCCCAAATTCTCAATATTTTCCTCCTACACTTGACCATCAAACCAACTTATCTGGTCCAACTGTAAATGCACACTCATCTTTACCATTTTCCTTTCCCACTGCAAACCACGAGTATTGCAGAATTGAAACCACTGCACCATCTCACTTACACACTCAAGGCTGGGGGTCAACACAAATTACCTACGCAAGTTATAGTGCACACGCCAACAAATGTAAAGCAAAGAGAGCAATAACTAACTACTGAATGAATCACATAACCCGCAAGTCATCCAAATTACTTGGTACACTTATTTGTACGAGGAAGTACAGATATAATCAGATTCCGGCAGATCTAACAGGCTAAAGCACAATAACTAGCAATCAAACAACCAAACATATATTACACTAAATAAATCTTGTGAAAAAAAAATTATGCAAGCAAGAAACGTGAACAGCATGACCACGACAAAGCAATATAATCAATTGGCGGCTATATCGCATGAAGCAAGAACAAGATTGTAATCAATATTCCACTATACCGTATGAACTGGTGTCCAACGCTCACTTGCAAGTTCATAGCCATTCGGGTCATCCCCAGGTGGATGAAGAATTGAGATGCAAACTTTTCCATCAGGGTACACTGCAGTTCATCCATCAAATGTTGAGCAATTTATCAGATATAGAAGTACAATAAGGCAGTGTTTGATTTGATGGACTGATGAATGTCATCATGATTCCTTGGCATTCCAACTTCCAATGGACCGCTCATTCACCTAAAATGGTGAATAGTGATCACATTTGTAATATGCATTCTAGCATTTGACAAGGAACCAAAGTGATGATGAACATTGATCCCCATGAATTGAACACAACCGAAGTGCATAAAACTCAATAAATAAATGAACTTAATAATACCATTTGGATGCCATATGTCTGAGGTAAACCTCACTGTAGGAGGGCTGTTCGGGTAATTGGATGGGAAGGTCATGACAGCATTGAAGAATCCTCCCTCACTGCAAGATTTAGGTAATGAAAGAGAACACGTTAATGCCCAGAACCGCACATGACTCAAATCTGACAACAATCAAAAGCACGAGAATCAGATAATCAAAAAGAATTCAAAACCCAAGCCCAAACATATAAATATAGTCTAGAACCCTTCACCTTTCTTCAATAATCAAAAACCCGAATAAGCAAACATTACATTCGAACAGTCACGTCCACCAAACTAAATGTCATGCATAAAAATCCAAACTTCAAACAGAAACACTAGAATCAGATAATCTGAAACAATCCAAAACTCAAACCCAGGTGGATAAACATGAAATCGATATCCCTTCATTCTATGTATAAGCAAAAAACCAAAAACAAGCAAACATCACATTCAAACAATCAAGTCCCTTGAACTAACCAGAACGCAAAAAACTATTTGCTTTAGACTCGGACACTCGAATCAAGCAATCCAAAACCAAAACCCAAATGCCTTCCTTAACCCCCTTCCTTATAATACATAAGCCAAAATGCAACGCAAAGCAAACAATCTAAACTTTAGATAACATCACTGGGATCAGATGACAGACAACCATCCAAACCCAAACAACTAATCAGAACCTCTTCGTCTAAATCAATGAACCAAAAATGCATAAAAGCAAACAACACATTCGAACAATCACGGCCCCTGAAACTAAATGAATATGGATTAAACATAAAAATAAATAAAAATGAACCTTTAAGCGCTGAATCGATATAAACCCAAACACCCAGATGCTAAACATACAATCTACACCCCTTCAATCTATTTTATAAACCAAAAACCCCAAAGAGAAAAACTTCGCATTCAATCAAGCCCAACACGTAAAAGATTAAAAACTTTAGACAACAAATCAATTGAGAACTCACTATAAAGTATCAGGGGGTCCTGTAATCATGACACTCCATTCGAATAAATTGCTTTCATCAACCAAACCAGCGGAAAAGCCATCGACGGGGTGTTTACAGAGATCTACAAGCAGATAAAACACCGATCCAATCAATTATTAGAATTTGTGGACAAAACCCATAAGCAAAAAAGCAAGATTTTGAGCAATCGAGGATTGGTTGTGTACCTTTGAGCTGTTTCTGGAGGAGAAGGCTTGCTTGTGACGTAGAAGCCATCCAAGAGAGAGAACCTGTGAGGAGAGAGGGGAGAGGGGAGAGAGAGAAAGGAAGGTTCCCGGAGGCCAAAAGAGGTGGGGGAAGAAGAAGAATCAAACGTTACCTTGTTATTGTATCGGCCTTTATATAAACCGACACAATGCTCAATGGAGAGAGAGAGAGACCAGTTCCTATTTCCTATTCACGACTCTCTCTCTCTCTAAAAGGTAAAAACTTCTTTTCTTTTTCCCCCTCTCTCCCTGACTAGATTGTAATGTGGTGGGACTGGGAGTGTATATATATATATATATACACTGTATATAGGAGTACTACTAATTTAAAAGTTTGGAAACTGTTGGGTTGGAATCGTTGGAGGGCGCAAGCCTCAAATGAATCTTTTTTTTAGGAGTCTGATAGTTCCATGAACTCCATCCATGAAAGTATCCGTAAATGGATTATGGACGGTCTAGATTCACTTCTATATAAAGGTTCGTTTGTTTTGGAATTTTAAATTTAGATTTGAATTTATAAGTAATGAGTATAGAAAGAAATAGAGTAATAATTGAAAATATGGGTAATAATTGGAGAAATAGAGAAAAAAATGAGAGTAATAATTGGAGAAAAATATAGTAATAATAATTAGAATCTAAAATCCAAAACCCTTACATGAACGGGGTCTAACATTTTCCCTTTTTTTATTATTATATTATATAACTCAGGTGCTCGGACCAGCTTACATCTAGCTCAACTAATCATGGGGATCCAATCACACCGCTCACTTGCGAGGAACCCAATTAAAGTCGAAACAAAAGTCTAGACTGGCCCTAAACGAGTTGAAGCATATTAAAGGTTTCGAATCTAAGACCTTAGGAAGAAACAAATCTCTAAATTTCAAAACATAACTACTAGGCCAACTCCTTAGGTTTTTAATGAATCTCTTAAGGTGGGTCTCCCTTAACAATTCTGCCTATAGCCTGTGGAATTTAGACAAGATATTTCTGCTATTTAAACTTGAAAATAATTTGTCTCCAAATTCGTATTTTCCTTGGGCTAAACCATGACAATAGAAATGTAGCCTACGAGTTGGTTTTCCTAATGAAATTTTATACGTAGCTTTCTAAACTACGAAAACATTACAAATACATGTAAAGTGCAAAGATTTAGACGCAAAAGTGGTCGAAATCGTCCAATGAGGGTGGACCCATCACAATATGCGACAACATGTATTTGACGGTTTCAGACAGATTTGTATCAGCATCGATGCACTTATATTTTGTATCTGTTGCATTGCTCCTTTAATTATCAATCTAAGGTGGATTTAGTGACTCTCTGTTTGTCTTTTATGAATTCCGGTTAGATTTGTAATACTTATTAACATACTTATTTATCTTGACGAGAGAAATATAGATTATCATGACCAAATATTTAAAAAGATTACGAAAGACAAAAATAAACAAATAATATACTGTTTTAATTGTCTTTTCTAGATGTTTTTCAATTATGGTCCATATTGCTGTACTTTCCTGATTTCCGCATCGGAGAAATATTTATTCAAAATTCTTTAACAACAAATAAAAAAATCACCAAACACCTAGAATATTTAATGTCTTCAATTAGTTTAGTCCAAACCATGTATAATGGCCCGGGAAAAAAAACTAATTTTTGTAAGGTTAATGAGTAAATGATACTAGAAATAATGGCGTTAATATATAATAAGAATAGCAATGATAAAATAGCGAGTCCGCGCAAATTGACTCGGAACCACTCTTCATTAGCAAATATACATAAGCTATTATTTTTCGTATTCGATTGCCAACTCCTAAAGAAGTATATACCATCAGCACCATAAAGCCATCCGCTTGAGGACTCCTTGAGCCTTAACCTCTTCAGACTTCAATATTGAATATTTCCCAAGTCTTTAGAGTTATATAGGCATCTCATATCTTGCAATTATATAGGCTTCAGATATATCTTTGACACTGTTAAAAGGCTCCGGCCGGAACGATTAGCCCAATGCCACCGAATAATCGTTCCTTTTTCGGGTGTCCATTCTAAACCATACACTTCACTTTATTCCTTTCGTGTGATAAAAAAAAAAATTATAAGGAAGAAATAAATAAAAAAAAAAAAACCTATTCCTGATGACCCAGGGCTTTGCATATCTATGGAGTATCTGTATATTTACACTCAATGTTTGGGCTCTAGAATTATTATTTTTTGTCATTCATTAATCCTAATCTAATCTATCCTATGGGACCTGGGGAGGGAGTTGGTGCTTACAGGAATCGAATCCTACCCAGATGCATGAGAGCATAAGAGAGGCGCACCGCGCGCACCAATTGCACTCCACCCCCCTTGCGGGCTCTAGAATTTGGTGCATATTATCGTTAACTTGTCCAGGATTCCAATCTAATATGAATTCTTGTGTTTGCCAGGCTTTTGCTATTTGTCAGTAGTAGTTTTTTTTTTTTTTTTTTTTTTCCCTTTTAGTACAATTTACCTCCCAGTGAAATTAGCTTATCCTTACTTTCTTTTTTTTCTTTAAATTTAAAGATGAGTTCACATCAAGCACATTCACGACGCCACATCGCTTCAATTATGTGAGCAAAATTTTGACTTCTCAAAAGGCTGAACAGATATCTCAAGTAGATTTCACGATCATTATGTCAAATTACTAAGGTACGTAATGATAAATATGTCAGCTGAACATTTATATCTACGAATAGATTGATTAGAGCATGTACACCAATACTAGGTAAAATACCTACTCAAAAGGTACCATTTCTATTTTACTTATCACTTTTTTACATCCACACCACAACAAGTCTCTCTACAATTTCCTCTCTATCTAATATTAAATATTAAATATATATATTTGACGTTTCCCATCCCCCACAATTTCAGGGATTAGGTACCATTTCTAATCTCTCCCTCTTTCTTTCAGTCGTGGCCTGAGAAATCACGCACCCCATTTTTCGGAATGACAAAAAGGACGGAAACACTATTTGAGAATCTCCAAACCATTGTAATCTCAAAGGGAAATGATAATGCCAAAATTATTTTTGCTGATGTCAAAATTGTTTTATTGGTGCCAAAACTCTAGTGCACAAAAAACTTGTACTATGTGCAATGTACAAGACTTTTATATATTGGAGTTTTGGCACCAACAAAAACAATTTTGGCATTATCACCGCCCATTCCAAAACACGAAAATAAGATGATGATGAAGAAAAGAGGCGATTTGAAGTCCGGCGACGGGATTCCGAAGGACGATGGTTTTGAAGGACAACGACGACAACGGGTAGTTCTCCAAAAATTGAAAATCCAAGAAGCCAACCAACCCAACACCATCATTGCCAACCATCGCCGTTAACCACACTGTCGTCAAAGCTTCTATACTCGCAGCCGACCTCTCTTCCTCCTCCGCCTCTAGTCACCGCTGCCGCCGTATGTAATACCCGTATTTTTGTCATTCACTTGTACATATGTCAGAGTCCAAAGGAGGTGTAGAGTTCACATCTAGAATATGGGGTAAAATGGAATGACAAAAAAAGAATTGATTTGAATACGTGGTGGCATCAAACCAGACCCACCATTTTTTTCTTTGGTTTCTACGTTTACAGAGATTTGGGAGTTTTGATCATAGATTTGTGGGTTTTGATTTTCTCCGTACATGATTAAATGGTAATTTGCAGAAATTTGTCATGATTTTCATGATGTTTGACGTATCATATATGATTGATTTCATGATAGTTTTGCAAAAATTTGTCTTGATATCTATGATGTATTTGTAGGATAAGTTTTTGTCATGATTTTCATGGTGTATTTGTAGCTATAATTTGATACTATATATTATATATGAATGATTTCATGGTAGTTTTGTAGAAATATGTCATGGTTATATATGTTGATTTCATGGTAGTTTTGCCCCTTCATATTTCTGGTGATGTGTTGCCTTCTTCTTCGTAGATTTTTGCCCCTTCATATTTTGGCCGCTTCGTTTATTTTTTTTCTTTTGTGTACACGTATTTGGAATGGGAAAAATAGTCCCATAATTCTCGGGATAATGGGAGTGGAATCATGCCTTGATCTATGTCCATATATTCCTGGGAAGTAAAACGGTTATTTCATCTTTATCGGAAACAAAAATATTTTATTAATATTAATGAAGGGTGTTCTTGGCATTTTATGAATGTCAAGATGGACACTTATATTCAAATCACCTAGGATGGGGACTTAAGCGAAAAAGATACAGGTACCGACCAAATCCGTAGGGAAATCGTACCGACGGCCACGCCGAGGGATCAAGCACCCTGCACACATTGGATGTCGTTGATTCCCTGGGCCCCCTCGGTTTTTTTTTTTATAGAAATTTTGGATGGTTCGGATCAGCCGTCCGGTGGCCGGAGATGGCCCGACGCGGCCGTCGGTACGATTTCCCTACAGGTTTGGTTGGTACCTGTAGCACTACTCGGGACTTAAGTATTACTTAGAGGACAAGATCCCTATTTAACTTCCCCATTTTTTAGTTTTGTCAACATTTTCTCTTCTTTTTTTTTTTTAGTTGCCTGCAGACTAGGAGCCTCAATAATCAATAAAACGAACAAATATTAGGAAACACTCAATATTTTAATTTTATTTTTTAGAAGCTTATAAAAGACTATCTGAAAATTTACTTTGAGAGCTATGTGTTTCTCAATCAAGATTCATCAAGGCTCGTGGACTAAACAGTAAACACATTAGTTTGAATTAATTAATTCCATCTAAAAGAAACAAACAAGCAATCTTTCTACCTACTAATGAGTAATGACACGAGATTACCAATGGATTGGCCTGTGAATGAGGCACTATTAGGCATAAGGCGTGTAACATTTGGATTTGAATCTCACTACTACGATCGAGCTTTAGCTTCATCTCGTTCTTCCAGTTATGGTAGATGGAGGCCAGGGTGACGATTGCTAATGGGGTTCAGCCCTGATGAATATTTTCTTAAGCTTGCTTCCCTAATTCATTTGATCTTATGTGCGCGTAAGGTCGAGAGTTAGCTTGACAACTATTGTTAAGCCGTTTTCTTACCGCTTAAAATTTTGTAGGTCAATCCGCGACTTAACCAAGTGTATGAAGCTTGGTTTGAAAATGTTTTACCACTAATATCTATGGAAGGTGTTTGGAAAGGCATCCAAAGGCTCTAAGGATTCCAAAATTTTCCAATTGACAAGCCTTGGTTAATTTGTCCCTTCTTGTCATTGAGGTTGACTCTATTTTTTGAACTCATGGTAACTTGCTCTACCTATGTAATGCCAGCAACTCTTACATGTGACTAGAACTATCGGAGGTACGAAATGATTGGGTTATAGGACATTACGATGGAATGTTTGTTTGGCTGTGAGTTTAATATTTCTCGTACTTTAATCACCCAAATGTACCAAAATAATAAAGAAACTAAGAAAACGACAAATGAAAACCAAGAAAATGTCAAAAGAAACGACAAGAGAATGCCATTTGCAGTACACGTTAAGAACTAGATGCTCGCGTCTTAATGCTGGTCATAGATGCTCGTGTCTTTATCAGATGAAATCCTGTTTAAGTGCCGTTGAGCGTTCTTGAAATGAGAAGCTTTTGATGATTAAAAGAAGAAGAAGAAGAAGGCGGCTTTGAAATTTCATCCAGCTAATGGCATAACCAAACTGGCTACATGAACATTACAGCAGTCAATTGGGCTGGGCCTTATGGGCCGATATTAGAGGCAGGTAAAAGAGTAGGTTACAGCGGTTATGGCTTTGTGTAAAAGTCCCGGGGTATTATGGTCTTTGAATTTTTCTAAAATTATTGAAGTTGAAAAAATTGCTTTAAAGCATGTAAAAGTGGGCCATAACAATCAAGTATTTGCAATACAGACCATGAACTGGATAGTGAAGCGAATACAATGAATAAAATCGTGTGATAATGATGTAGGACAAAAATTTAGAGTTTTTGTATTTTATTTTTATTGTTTTAGAATAAGATTTTGACTAGGAATATTTTCGTTTAGGTTAGAATTATTAACTTTCCGTATTCAGTTTGATTTTGATTTCTACCTTTATTAGGATTCTTGGTCTACAAGAATTAGGATTTTATTTTAATTAATTAGGAAATATCTTTTATTTAATGCCGCTTGTTTTGGCATGATTTATTATTTCTTTTACAGTAGGATTTCTAGGGTTAGGGTCTTATAAATAGGACTGTAACCTATTCAATTATTGATCTTTTAAAACTTTTGACATCAATAATATTCAGACTTTTGTCTTTCTTTCTTGTGCGCAAGATTTGCTCTAGTCTCTCGTGAATTCCGCTGCGTCAGATACAGACCATGAACTAGATGGTGAAACTTTAATTGTTGGTGGTAAACAAAGTGTAATGGTATTGAAAATCAGCTGATACAGATGTAGTCTCAATTTAATGGTATACCCAGTGTAACGGTATTGAAAATCAAATGATATAACATTTTGTATATATATCGAGCAATTTTGAAGATATCAACTTGTGGCAAAGAGAGGAGAGAGGAACTTAAGCGGCGCGAAACGCGAATGATTGAGTATCATAGGGTTGTTGTGTGTATAAAGATTAAAGAGAGGATGAGATATTTAATTTTTCTTTCCAAAATTCCACACGCCACGGGTCCCGAATATAAGTATAGATACTTGATTATTTTGAATAGTTCCACAATTCATGGGATAAGTATAGATACTTGATTATTTAGTTGGATCGGATTACTAATAAGATATACAGTACTAATTTTGAAAGTGTCATAATCTACAATATAGGGGACGACTATTCGCAACTGCATATTTTCTCCTATAGCCCGTTAAAAATTTTCGAAAATTATATTTCGGTAACTATATGTCGAAAATATGTTCAACTTTCGGTAAACAACTGTCGAACATACATTTCGGTAAATAGCTGTTGAAAATAAGATTATATTTCGGTAACTACATGTCGGAAATGCACAAAAAACATATATTTCGGTAATTGGATGCTGAAAATGTATCTCAATTTCAGAAACTAACTGTCGAAAATGTATTTTAATTTCGGTAACTAACTGTCGAAACATATTTCGGTAATTGAAAATTTTTAATGGGCTAAGGGAGAAAATACGGGGCTGCAAATAATCGCACCCACAATCTATTGTAAAATTGGATTATTTCTCCTGCATGGACCTCAAAGACGAAATAATGTATCTTCTCCTTCTTTTCATGTTATATTACGCAAAACCCCCTAAACCAACCAAACCCAACAACGGACGAAACAATCAACTAGGGTTAGCACAGTTGACCGGAACTATTGCATCTCACTAGGAGGTCAGGAGTTCGAGTCTTTTTACCTGCGTGTGGGTGTTCTTCCCTTAGAGGGATTTTCCTTTATTTCTTTGTTTTTACCCTATAATAGGCTTATTTCTTATATTGGTTGAGTTGTTGGGTTTGGTTGTCTCGTGGACTCTCACAATTGATATAGTGTCCCGGGTTTGAACTCTGTAGTACTTGGGAAAAATGACTGTCCAGGACGTGTTTTGATAATTAATACCCGTCAAGGACATGCTGAGAACATTTGTTAATGCTGAAAATGTCATTGGCGAGTATTAATTATCAAAACACGTCATTGGCCGTCATTTTCCCCTGTACTGTACTTCATATTTGATCTAAAAATAATCTATTCTATTGATTGGGAAAAAAAAAAAAAACAACAGAGGAAACCATCGTTCCCAACCCCCTCACCTTCTCTGCCCGCATTTTAGGCTCAACATCACAATGCACAGATACGCCTTCTATATTTTTTTTTTTGATAACCGATGAACAACCCTACAGTAGAGTCACAATTGAACCCGACTGCGCAATTCAAACCTCGGGAGAACTAGCGTGGCCACCCCAATCACGGCAACCCACTTACTATCAAAGTACTCATCCGATGGGGAATCGAACCTCTAACCAAGGAGAGTACTCTCAAAATGACTCATTTGCCCTTATCGTGATGAACTAAGCGACCCAAATTCATATACAAGTCCACGTTCCTTTCTTTCACCTGCAGCGTGTGTGGTCCTATAGTAAATGTAAATTTAATGTGCTTGTGCAATTATTTGTGATGAAAAATCATTGTTACTGTACTACATAAGGGTGATTTTCTCCACCGTTTTCCTTTTGTCTTTTTCCATTTCCACCCCCCCCCCCTTGCACCCCATAGTAGCCTGCTCTCGATCAATGACCATTTAGACCCAATAAAGAGATGGTTTGGAGGTTGCTCGGGTCGCCCAAGGGTCAAGGGAATTGAAGGAGAAGTGAGAATTTTACCAAAGCTACTCATATTCCGACCAGCTGAGGGTAGAATTATCATATCTTTTGATGTACAAATGATATTGGATCCAAACTACTTGGGTTAGAAAGTAGACTCGACAAGCTTTCCAACGGTCCAAAGAACACCAAAATCCGAGTTCGGGAGTGTCTGGAGCGAGCCCGCGAAGTTTGCCCAAAAATCTGTCTGTCAAGCTGGTACCGGTACTGGCCAACTCTTAGTACCGGTACTGGGTGTCCAGAGATCATTTTTTCCAGCCCGTTGAAGCCTTGTACCGGTACTGGGGCATTTCCAATACCGGTACTTCATGGAAAAATCTGCAGATTTTTGTTATCTTTTTCAACCTTCCATTTATGAAAAGTTTCCACTTTTGGCAAGTTTTTGGGATATTTTGGGGGGCCTTTTGGTCATTTGTAACCCATTTTTAGAGCCCTATAAATAGGCTTGTATGCCTTTTATAGAAAGTATGGCCATTTCTAGTCTTTTTAGGCCTAAGCTTTCTTTTTGCTTTCTAAGTGTCAAGCCAACCAAACTGCCGATTGCCTGGCTAGACTTGGATCGCAACAGGATCAAGATTTAGAAGTCTCTAGCTCCATTCCTTTTGCAGCTAGGGAATTTGCCCTGGCTGATGTAACGACCCTGACCCACCCCTGTAGGTCTTAGCCATCACAAAGCGCCGGTGAAACCATCACCAAGGCCATATCTAATATATAACTTCTCATAATCATATAATAGGAAGGAATAAGAGTGCGTAACCAACGGAGGCTTATACTGTATAACACTATAACCTAATTAAAGGACAACTTACATTTAAAAGGGAAACTATAATTTTCAAATACGCCTCAGAGCTGTGCTTATTAATAAGGTTTAACAAGCTACTTACAATGATTACAGAATTTAACAAGTAATCTGAACACATCTTCTGTCTACAAAATAATCATAAGACTTGACTCCACAAAACAAGTGTTAAGCCATCTAACTCTTCAATTCCTGAAAGGTGGAGAAAACACATAAGCTAACGCTCGTATGAGTGACCAATACATAATTTACATGCTCTCCATGGACAATGCAAAATAATTTGATAGTGTTTCAAAACAAAGAACTCAAATCCATAAGCCAAATATAATGCACATTCCGCTATTCAAAATTCAAAGCTACCAGGCGTCCCCGGTAGTGGATAAGCCAGACGTCTACGCATTATCCCAAAACACACACCAACCTCAAACACCCTTGCTAGCCATTAAGCCGTCCCCTAGCAAGACCGGACGTTGGGAATGCCATTAAATAGATTCACAAATATTTCACAAATAGATCCACCTTCCATTGTTATTCCATGGAGTACACAATTTATAAAACTTGTTCAAATAAACTTGTTAAGGAAAACAAGTTCAAAACCATGTAATTTAGGTATTAAATCACTCACCTCAACTCCAAGCTTTCACAAAACTTCCTATATCAAAAAGCATCAAGAACATATATTAGATACAATTCAAGATATTCTAATCGTATCCTAATCCCTCGATGTCCTAAGTATTACTAATCAAGACTCTAGGGTCAAATATGAAGTTAAATAGCGAACCTCGAGAGAACAATTACAGAATCTATAATTTTGACAACTTCAAACCAAAAACTGATTTTGCTCAGGCATAATTGAGGCACAATCTTTACCTACTTTTAAAGGCCTATGTGTCTAGTTTCAAAATCAGAAAACGGTTCGTAATTTCATCACTCGAGCTAAAAGATATGGCCGTTTACCTAACGTGTGACAGTGCTGACTGCACAGTAACGAATTTGAGTGCTGCTGGGTTACGAATTTCCACAGAACTCAATACTTTGAATTCCATTCCAAAATTTTTACCACATACAAAAGACACATAAAGGAACTCCCAGTAATAATTTCACTATTTTACGAGTTTTAGAAGTACCTCTAAAAAAATCCCTAAAATCAGGTCAGATCTAAGATCACAATTCTGCAGATTTTTCAAACTAAGTAATCACTTTCAAATTCATATAAATCTTCAAAAGTTCATCATGAATTCTTCCAAAATTCAATGATCAAGGGTTCCCATGGCCTCTAAACTCCAAACCCTAAGTTAAAGTATGAAATTAAACATGGAAACTATGAAATCAAGGGCAAAAATACCTTCTAGGGCTTCAATCTTTGCTAAGAAAGGTTTCTCCCCAATTTCCTTCTTCTTCCTCCTGCTCTTCTTCTTCACCGTTCGCGCTCTCTCTCTCTCTCTCTCTCTCTCTCAAGCGGTGGAAACGATAGAAATAACAGGAGCGTTGATCTTTTCCCCCTTTTGTTTTATTAGTCTATCAAGGAAAAATCATTTTGTGTGGGTGCGTCCATGTGTTATTGTGTGATCCAAAACCAATTAAAAAGTAAAATCAAGTCTAAAATTCACACGTTTAGCTAGAACTCAACATGTACACCAATTATAAAATAATTAAGGATTCAGGATATTACACCCTTCCCCACTTATGAGAGTTTGGTCCTCCAAACTTGACTTACTTGAGGTTATCAAGGAATACAAATACCCGCATCGTATAACCTTCCCCTCTTATGGAAACTTAGTCCACCACAACTTATTAACAATCTAACGTTACAACCTCTTTCTCCCCGGTTAATGATCTCAGCGGATTACTCCCAAGAATTCATGTTTTTCTGGAATCTAATTGGAGGATTCTTATAGTAATCATGCAACAAATCTTGGAGGGGATATCTTGGAATATCTACGTGTAAAACATCGTGTATATAAGACAGTTCTAGTAACAAAACTAACTAGCAACTAACATCTTTAATTCTTCTTATCATTCCAAAGAAACGCTATACCGATACTAGCTGAAAAATTATAAGGGGTATAAAACTCGACACCAAGGCAAGCAAGTCCACCAACCTTGTTTGAAATCTAAAATAAAAACACAAAACATATCCTTCAAACCAGAGATTTTGATTTGCTAAATCTACAACACTCCGCCCTAAAGGGTTAACATCATCTGCCTCAGTGAAATTAAGTTACTCATGCTATGCTTGTCTCCATTAGTACAGATACATCGACTAAATTACAATTAGCTTCTAGAATAAGCAGTCCAAAGAAACTATGCAAGATAAGTCATACGCCCAATCGAATTCACATATCACAAATTCTGCTTCGAAACTAAATCACAATATGCATAAAACCAAGAACTCAAGTGGAAAGTCTTATTCCTGAATTTAAGGTGGAGACACGTCCCCCAAACTTAGAATATGGATGATACTATTCTTAGTTTAGCTCACGCTCAACTCATGCCATAGTGCAAATAAAATGCATGGACAAGTCTAACATACACTCCCAATTTAAACCTCAACCCTTAATATGGTACCAATGTAACCATTGCAAGTTTGCAACAAGAAGGATGGGTAATGTATTCCAGTGCTTCAAAAATGACTCATAGCGATTGAATACGAGAACCCTTAAGAACAGTGACTTTAGTCCATGACCATGGAATACTACTCTAACCATAGATGAAAGAATAACATAACCATGATGATGACACTTATAACCATTGGAAAAGTAGACCCCCCTTTTTTTCCCGAATCGGTAGATCATTCATCAACAATAAAATTCAGGTAACTCTGCTATCAGTGAGAATATTATGGAGAAGTCGCTCGACAGAGTATACGCCGTGTGGAACAAAAATAACATGTGGAGGCAATATCTCATTTGTTTGGACTTTCAATCTACAAGGTAAGTTATCCATCAGTTTATAAATTAAAAGGTTAACTGATCCATGACCCAACACTCTTAATCTTATGCATTTGTTCCAAAAATTCAAAGCAACACATAGAATTGTATCCCACAATATCAAGAATTAAGCCCTTAAGAAATCAGTCAACTTCTCACGTCATGACGCAAAATGCAATTCAAGTCATGTAACCATTTAATGCAAGCTATGATCTCTTTCACCATGAATATACTTAATAATGTTCACCATGATCAGGTAAGATTTCATACAAAAATGCAGTCAAAACTTAACAGTAAAATTTATGTTCCAATTTCTTTCTTAATATATTATAATCTTCCTTCAAGAATAATTGGCAAGATTACTTTTACTGGATTGTTTCATGAATATACATATTAAATAGGAAACTCTAGCAATTGAAGATGAGGAGTCCACTTTCCTTCGTTTTCATAGATCAAAATCACTGAAAGGTAAGAAGTATACTAAGCTTGTTAAGGATTTTCAATCTAGTATTTTGACGTTCAAATTAACTCGGTATCCATAAATCACATGCTTTTTCCGCACTCAGTAACTAATTCATATTGTAAACTTTCCTATTTTACAGCTCCAATACTTGTTAGACAACTTCTCTTTATATAATCTAAACTAACGAAATCTACCAACAATAACATCTCATGTCACATCAGCACAGTTTTTTTTTTTTTTGGTCTAAAAACACCACATATAATTTATATCATTTTATACATCACACTGCAACAATTGAAAGTTATCAATCAATTCTCCATACCGTCTAACCGAATCCACATAAATTCAAATCTATACCTGTCTAAGTGATCTTAGTTACCCTGTCATTCTCTATATTACCTAGAACTCATCTAATCAACACATATGCTAGCCAACCCGAGTTATCGCATTCTGAAATTTATCATCCAATTCTTATTGCCCTTTAACCTTTTTCGATTCTAGACTAGATACTGCCTTTGTGGTTTACCATATAATGATGGTCACTACATACTTGAAGTTACTAACATTTCTCAAATTAAAACTCCAACTCCTTGTCATTCATAGCTATATGCAATATTATTTCCAGAACTCATTACCAGAAATGTCTAATATCCTTTCTTTACTTTAAAAGCAAGTTCCCTCATACTTTTTCGCGATTCCTTGTAGATTACTTGTCAAAAATGACATTCAAGGTATTTCTTATTTCCTATATAGCATACCAGCTTAGCCATCAATTTCAATTTAGCTCTTCAGAGATATTAAGAAGTCTTATTTGACAACAATGTTTCCTCTAGTATCAAGTAATCGGTTGTGGCAAACATATCCTAAAGCAAATAATTTCGATCCATCAATTTTTTTTTTCAACGTGATATCTAACATGTCGTGATAATAAATTAAACCAAAGATCATTATCAACAGTTCTTAGTATCCCTAACAATCCCTCAACAGAACATAAAAGCATGTATTCACAGTGGACATACTAGACAACGCTGAATCTTTAGGCATGCGTATCTCTCGGTACTTTCCTCAACAAAATGGTAAACTTATCTTTAAAAAGAAATCATAGTAGTTAAATTGTCTCTTCATTGCAAAAGAAACTTACTAACATCTCGCTTATCCATATACTACATAGCATCCAGGTCTAGAGTGGTATATTTCCCTCTTTCTTTTCTTTTGCTACTAATATCTTCACATTAAGATAAAAAGTGAATTTAGCTATCAAAAACATGAAACTTACCATTAAAATATGGAATTCAGCTCAAGAATCATGACAAATGCCAGTGATTTCTCACTAAGGCCAAATCATAAATCAAATATCACCTAAACAAGTGATAATCAAAAGGGGCTAAACATAACAGCGGAAACAAAAGTTAACTTTTATTGATAACGAACCAAAGTCTTACATAGATTTTACAAACCAAAAGGGTAAACCTCCCAGAGCTGTGCTTACATATAAACTCAAAAGCTGACAAACCATATACAAGCTAAGTGTCTACAAGCATAACTTCATATCTACAAGCTTCCAAATACACAACACATCTCAAAAGTAAACACGCCACCGCACTACGCGTCACTTCCTGAAAGGTGGAAAAGAAAAACCATAAGCCAAAGCTCGTGTGAATGATTAATACTTAACTCACAAGCCTTCCATGGATAATGCAAAATAATTTGATAATATTTCAAAACAAGGAACTCAAATCCATAAGCCAAATATAATGCACATTCCGCTATTCAAAATTCAAATGCTACCGGGCGTCCCCGGTAGTGGATAAGCCAGACGTCTATGCGTTATCCCAAAACACACACCAACCTCAAACACCCTTGCTAGCCATTAAGCCGTCCCCTAGCAAGACCGGACGTTGGGAATGCCATTAAATAGATTCGCAAATATTTCACAAATAGGTCCACCTTCCATTGTTATTTCATGGAGTACACAATTTATAAAACTTGTTCAAGTAAGCTCGTTAAAGGAAAGGAGTTCAAAATCATGTAATTTAGGTATTAAATCACTCACCTCGGCTCTACGAACCACCAGAACTTCCTAAAACAATAAGGCAACAGAACATGATTAGAGGATGCCAAACAAGTCTATTTTTAATGAACATAAGGTCCTAAGGTAAAAATATGAACTTAGATAGCTAGTCCTAAGAAATAATTCCAGACAACCTGCAATTCCACCAACTTTAACCCAAAATCTGACTTTGCACAGGAATAAGTAACACACAAACTTTACATACTTTTTAAGGTCTATGAATCTAGTTTCAAAATCAGAAGACGGATCGCAATTTCATCGCTCGAGCTAAAAAATAGGACCGTTTCCGTAACACATGTCTGTGCAGTCAGCACAGTCCGAATCTGCACGCTGAGAGGTTACGAATTTCTACAGAATTTAATACTTTGAATCTGATCCCAAAATTTTTACCATAGATAATAGACTCATAGAGGAACTCTCAATAAAAATCTCGTAATTTTTGGAGTTCAGAAACTGCCTCAAAAAAATTCCCCAAAAACAGGTCAGATTCAAGGTTTCTCAACTCTGCAGATTTCCAGAAATTTCATCTCCTTCTTCCTGCGATTTACAGCTCCGAAACCCTTCCAAAACAGTTCTAATCCACACCAAAACCTCACTAATCAAGTTCAAACTCATAGATATAGAAGAGCCACTCCAATAACATCAAATTTATGCATCGAAACAAGCTTTAAACTCATTAATTCAAGAGATTCAAGTGGTGTTCCTCCCCAAACCCAAGTTCACCCAATATATACGAGATTCATCCACTAAACATGAAATTCAACTACTAAAACATGGGATTCAACAAACAAAACACGAAGTCGGGTAAGAGATGTAAGAATTACCGAGTTAAATCTTCAATTTCAAGCCTAGCCAAGATTTCCCCTAATTTTTCTTCTCTTTCTCTCTCTCTCTACGTTTCTGATATGAACAAGAGAAAGGAAGAACGTAGAACCTTCCCTGTTATGTTTTGCTAGGCTAGGAAAAATTATTGAGCGTGTGTGTGCCATATGCCAACTTATGCTCCAATTCCTAATAAACTAGCAAAACAAGACCAAAATCACATAATTAACCCAAAACATAGCACATAATCAAATTCTAATTATAATTAAGATCGGGGGTATTACACTCTCCCCCACTTATAGAAGTTTGTCCTCAATTCCTGAAAGGTGGAGAAAACACATAAGCTAACGCTCGTATGAGTGACCAATACATAATTTACATGCTCTCCATGGACAATGCAAAATAATTTGATAGTGTTTCAAAACAAAGAACTCAAATCCATAAGCCAAATATAAAGCACATTCCGCTATTCAAAATTCAAAGCTACCAGGCGTCCCCGGTAGTGGATAAGCCAGACGTCTACGCATTATCCCAAAACACACACCAACCTCAAACACCCTTGCTAGCCATTAAGCCGTCCCCTAGCAAGACCGGACGTTGGGAATGCCATTAAATAGATTCACAAATATTTCACAAATAGATCCACCTTCCATTGTTATTCCATGGAGTACACAATTTATAAAACTTGTTCAAATAAACTTGTTAAGGAAAACAAGTTCAAAACCATGTAATTTAGGTATTAAATCACTCACCTCAACTCCAAGCTTTCACAAAACTTCCTATATCAAAAAGCATCAAGAACATATATTAGATACAATTCAAGATATTCTAATCGTATCCTAATCCCTCGATGTCCTAAGTATTACTAATCAAGACTCTAGGGTCAAATATGAAGTTAAATAGCGAACCTCGAGAGAACAATTACAGAATCTATAATTTTGACAACTTCAAACCAAAAACTGATTTTGCTCAGGCATAATTGAGGCACAATCTTTACCTACTTTTAAAGGCCTATGTGTCTAGTTTCAAAATCAGAAAACGGTTCGTAATTTCATCACTCGAGCTAAAAGATATGGCCGTTTACCTAACGTGTGACAGTGCTGACTGCACAGTAACGAATTTGAGTGCTGCTGGGTTACGAATTTCCACAGAACTCAATACTTTGAATTCCATTCCAAAATTTTTACCACATACAAAAGACACATAAAGGAACTCCCAGTAATAATTTCACTATTTTACGAGTTTTAGAAGTACCTCTAAAAAAATCCCTAAAATCAGGTCAGATCTAAGATCACAATTCTGCAGATTTTTCAAACTAAGTAATCACTTTCAAATTCATATAAATCTTCAAAAGTTCATCATGAATTCTTCCAAAATTCAATGATCAAGGGTTCCCATGGCCTCTAAACTCCAAACCCTAAGTTAAAGTATGAAATTAAACATGGAAACTATGAAATCAAGGGCAAAAATACCTTCTAGGGCTTCAATCTTTGCTAAGAAAGGTTTCTCCCCAATTTCCTTCTTCTTCCTCCTGCTCTTCTTCTTCACCGTTCGCGCTCTCTCTCTCTCTCTCTCTCTCTCTCTCTCAAGCGGTGGAAACGATAGAAATAACAGGAGCGTTGATCTTTTCCCCCTTTTGTTTTATTAGTCTATCAAGGAAAAATCATTTTGTGTGGGTGCGTCCATGTGTTATTGTGTGATCCAAAACCAATTAAAAGGTAAAATCAAGTCTAAAATTCACACGTTTAGCTAGAACTCAACATGTACACCAATTATAAAATAATTAAGGATTCAGGATATTACACCTGATGCCATGGGTGTTGGTCATCTTAGGATCTAGACTACGTCTCTTGTAGTCTTTTTGTACCTTTATGTATGCCATTTATCTGGCTTGTTGACTTTGATCGTCTAAGTTAATGCATGATTTTCCGCTTGACCGAAAAAAAAATAGATGTTCTTCAAGTTTTTCAAGTTATTTCCTTCAAGAACTCAAGTAAGTATTTGTCTTATGTTATTTTCTCGTTTATTAATGTAGTAGCTACGCTTTGGATCTTTGCATAAATCAAGTTTATTTTTGTTTTCTTCGGTTAAATCTTTTGCTCCATTTTCTTACCATGACTAGTCTTTTAGCTATGTGTGAGTAGTCGATTAGGCTTGGCATCGGGGTGAATAACGCCTCGTGATTTTGATTAATCTTGCCTTTCTCAACTCAAGACTTGAGGTTCGGTATGAAAAATGAGAAGGGTTCGTCTTTTAGCTATGTGTGAGTAGTCGATTAGGCTTGGTATCGGGGTGAATAACGCCTCGTGATTTTGGTTAATCTTGCCTTTCTCAACTCAAGACTTGAGGTTCGGTATGGAAAATGAGAAGGGTTCGCCCTTTTTGTAACAAAACTTGCCGATATTAATCTCCGGTGATCATGTGCTTGCTCACATGGTTCCGAAGCGATGTCTCAGTTCGTGTTTGCCAAAAGAATGAAAGAGCTCACTTGTTTTCTATACTACATTTCTAGTCTTTTAATGGTTTCATAGCTAAATCTCCCGGTTGATAGCCTATGTCGTGCGATTCTACCGTGTTTTCGTTGAGAATAGTTAGATGACTTAAGTTACGGGCGTTAGTAACTCCAATGCCTTGCCGCCTTTAATTCTTAGCTCAAACTCATTTTCTAGTCTTTTTCATAAGAGTATTTATTACCTTTCAAAGCAAAACCGCTAGTTGGCCGTCTTAAACGCCGAAAACCTTACATAAAGCATACAATCCGAACAAGCTATATTTGAGCTCCCTGTGGATCGACTCGGACTTCCTCACTATACTATGCAAATCTTTAGTTATAGTCCGGTTAATAAATAATTGAATTTGACGGCTGTTTGGTAAACTTCAACGACTACCGAATGGGCCCATCAGTGACTGATGCTATTTTATTCACATTCCATCATTCCAATCACGATTAACTACCAACTCTATAGAGTAAATTCAATTGATAAAAAATTATTTTCATAAGTACATTCTTTTTAAATTTAAAAATTACAAATAAGTACTTATTTTATAAGAAGGTTTAGTGGAACGGAATCACACACTTTCATACCCATTTAGTATTTTAGGTGTATATGTGTAAATCATTTATAAACGCACAAGGTTCCAGTCCATTTTTCGATATGTCCATTATTTTCTAGCTTTGGACAACCTAGGCCCGCAATGATAATCAGTATTTGTACTCATCTCCTATCTCCATGTAAACAATCGTGAAAAATTAGTTGATCTAATATCGATAGCTTCATCAGCTAAACACAACTTTTGCATTAAAAATAAAAAGACTTCATACTTGGCGGGAGCTACGTACACTGAGCTAGCGTTGCGAATCATGGGTCTGAAATAGACCCACAACGGGCCAAAATTGTAAGATAAATAGATAATGGACACGTCAAAATTGGAGAGGTGCCTCACTGCCTTGTCTTCGTGATGAAATTGTTTAGGGATTAGTAAAGGACCTTTTCTGTTTTGTTTTTTTTCTGCTTCGAGACAAACAATAGGCTTGGGACTTTAAAGGAGAGAACAAGGCCCTAGGGGACACCTCTTTCCCATAATCAAAGATTTTTATTTCTTGCACTCAATGACCAAATCAAAATGTGTCGACTATGAATTTTATTGTGCTAAGATGTGCTAATAAATCCAAAAGGATCATGAGTTTAATAATTGCAGCATCTTCACATGGGTTGGGAGCTCATTTTGAATTATATCAACTTTATAAAAATAAATAGTGAATCATAAGGGGGAAAACACTAGCATCACATTTCATTGGTTATGTATTTAAGTACTTTTTCTAATTTTGTTCTATTTTCTTTTGAGGAAGGAAAATGATTTCAACACTTTACTTTTTTATGACGGCACTCCAAAATTTGTCTTTTAGTGTGCCTTGCTATGTATAATTTTTACACTAAAAGACAAATTTTGAGTGTCATCATAAAAAAATGGAGTGTCAAAATCATTTGACTTTGAGAAAACATAAACTTATCACAGATAAGCAACTAATAGTATTGCATTGGTAAATGATATTGACACTCCAAAAATTAATAGAGGCACTCCAAAAATTAATGTAAGCACTTCAAAATTGGTACTCCAAAAATTGATGCAGGCACTCCAAAATCAGTGTAATTTCAAAGCCACTTTCCTTATTTTTTAGAATGTCTCCATCAATTTTTGGAGTGTCAATATCATTTCCCGATTGCATTTTGTTCTACTTTCACAACTATTGTATGGTGCACTTTGCCTAGTACAATGAATAGAATAGTGTACTTAGCTTTAGGGGTGTACACGATCTAGATTGGTCCGATTTTCTAGAAAATCAGTAACCGGATCATTTCAAACGGTTTTAGAAAATTAGGAACCAGAACCTAACCAATATATGTATGGAACCTAACCAAAACCAAACCGCAAGACCGGTCTGATTTTGGTTCGGTTCCGGTTCTATCCAATAAGCATCCAAAAACTTATTCACAAAATATGAACTCATAAATTTAAAGAAATAGGAAGATAATCTGTTGGAATAGAAAATGAAGGAAGAAAATAAAAGTTTTCCTAACAAATGAGATTTCATCTCTAGATAAATTAAGTTTAGCAAGAAAAAGATTAACTTACCAAATTCAAATACATATTTAATTACACACATATGTATTGCTATATTTATCTTAGTTTTAAACGGTCAGGTTCGGTTCTAACCACGGTCCATTAATTGAGAACCAGAAATCGAACCAAATTAATGGTTCTTATTTTTTTGGAACCATAACCTGACCATAGAACTGTAGAACCGGACCAAATAGGACAGTTCGGTCCGGATCGGACCGGTTTTACGGTTCGGACGTTTTTCTTGAACATCCTCCTCAGCTTGTACTAAAATGAATAGGTTATCAAAAATTAAAAAAGTACAATGAATAGAAAATTTTGGATTTTTGGTAGGATATTGATTTTGTCACTCCAAAAATTACTGCCAGCGCTCCAACAAGCAGAGTGCCAAAATCAATCCCTATTAATTAATTTTGGCACTCTACTTGTTGGAGCGCCGACAGTAGACTTTGGAGCGCCAAAATCAAATTCCTTTTTCTGTAGCATAATATATTTTACTTACAGCTATATGGAGCTTTACTTGTATGTAAATGAAAATAACATAAAATTTTGAAACAAATTGTCTAATAATTAAATTTAAGGGTCCAATAACAGGAAATATTATACCCTCCATTTCAAAAAGGTTGTTCATATGTAAAAGGAAAACTTAAAAACAAATCATTTTTTCCAAAACAATAATTGTTACTCCTTTTTTTAGATTAAAAATAATTCATTGATATCTAGTAACTTCCGATTTTTTCTTTGAATTATTTGATAAAGATAAATCATTTTAAAAAGTTCATTATGCACAATCTTTTTCGTAAGACAAAATATGTTGTAATGGACCATGTTTGAAGCATATTCTTTTAAATGAAAAATTTCGAGAAGTAGATTTTATTGGGAGAGAGAAAAAAATTTCATTTAATAGTTATTTATAGTGTCCTCTCACATGGGACATATACATACATGGAACTCACCCCATGTGAGATGGAGTTAAAAACAACCATTTTCCAAAAAAAATCGAAAAAGTAGTGTTTGATACTTCATTTAAACTGTGTTTAAAATGCGTTGCACCGTACTTTCAGGCACGGGCATGCACTAGTGTTGTAATAAGATAGATTAATAATTATTCTTAAATAAGGACAGATAGATAAATCTTAGAATTACTGGAGGTTTGTCTAATCATTAATTTCAAAACTTCGAATTAGTTAAGTGCGTGCAAGCTGGCTTGAATATCCGGTAAAAGAAGGATAGAAAGGTCTCGTCACCCGGGAAAATCTAAGATGGACTAATGGAAATTCGCTTTGACGGGCAATGGAATTCCTAAATTTGCGGGGTTAAAATTTTCTACAATACTTTTGGTGTGGGTTTCAAGTAAAGAAAGAAAATAGTACTATAAAAAAACAAGGGTTCGTTAAGTGTGCTTTACAGTAGTCATACACCCCATGATTTTCGATTTACAATGTGATTTTCAGTAAAAAGGGGGTTCCTTGCTCTTTGTTTTTAGCTCCTAGTAGTTTTGGGTGCAGTGATTGAGCTGAAATAAAGCTGGAATACATTGTGGGCTTTTTGTCATTAAAGAGACGATGAAAGAATCTGGTTGTGTTTCTCTGAGTTCCAGTCAAAAGTTTTATGCCCTCTTCGTGTTTGTCTTTTTGTTTCAGAGAAGAATGAGACCACTCAGGAGCAGCACCCAGTAAGTTTTCCTTCCACTTTCTTGGGTTTTTCCTGCAACCCAAGCATTTCAAGTAATCCATGGTGTAGAAATTGGCTTTTGTTCAAGAGGTGGGGTGAATCTGGTGGTTTTTCTCTGAGTTTCCGGTCAAAGTTTTCTGCTCTCTCTGTGTCTGTGTCATTGTTTCTGAGCACAATGAAATTACTCACAAGTTTCACCTGCAAGATTTTCTACCACTTTCTTGGGCTTTTTGTTGGAGTTCAAACACTTGAAGTGAATCATGTTATGGTGATTGGATTTGGGCTCTGAGTTATCTGGGAATCTAAAGCAGTTTTTGAGGTAAGAAGTTGTACCTTGTTAGATTTTCTTGCATTTTCTTGCTCTCCAAACATTTCAAGAACTTCATGGTGTGGTTATTGGATTTGGGCTTGAGATAGCTGGAAATTTAGGTAAGATGCCATTTTCCCCTCTTTTTCTGATGAAGAATTGACAGAAAGATGAGATCTTTGAGCAGTGTAGGACTGGCATTGAGTGTGATATTTGGGTGCCTACTATTAGCTCTTTTGGCTGAGCTTTACTACTTGCTATGGTGGAAGAAGAGAATCACCAAGAGAGAGATTGTAGATGAATATAGTATCTGCCCATCTAGATTATTCTACTTATTCTGTTGGAAAAAGCCCTCTTCTTTAAGCTCCACAGCTCTAAATCCCCAAGAACTCCATGTCCATGAACCACAAGCTCTGATTCATCCCCATCCAAACAAGGCCTTATGGGCCAACCCCTTTCAAGAGGAGGGTGAAGTGGAGGAGACTGAACTCGCGAGGCTGCAAAATCTGTGCAACCCACCAAGATTTCTCTTCACAATCAAAGAAGAAACGAAAGAGGATTTGGAATCTGAAGATGGGAAATCAAGAAGTAGAAGATTGAGTGATGTGATTCAAACAGTGGAGACTCCATTTTGGACTCCCTTGGCTTCACCTGCATATTTCACTCCCCCCATTTCCCCTATGGACTCCTCATTCAACCAGTTTGGTTTTAATCCTCTGTTTGAATCATCAACTGATGCTGAGTTTAACAGGCTCAGGTCATCACCACCCCCAAAGTTCAAGTTCTTGCAAGATGCCGAGGACAAACTTTCTAGAAGAAAACTGATGGAAGAAGAAGGGGCTAAAGGTGAAGAGAATGGGTTTATCACAATAATTGTTGCTAAGAACAAGGAGAAAGAGGTAAATCATCCTGATCATAATTCAGGCTCTTCACATGTGATTCCTCTATCTTCTTCCCCTACGAAATTTAGACCACCAACTTACAATAAACCCTTCTCACATTAGAGCTAAAATGCTTGTTATTACTTTCTTTCCTTTTCCTACTTGTATGGATTTAGTTTATTTTTATCACTTCTTGGAGATGGGTTTTGATTCCTCTTGCACCAAGTGACTATAAACCCATCCAATTAGGACTTTTTCTTTTCCTGTTTGCTTGATTTCAGTTGATTTTTTCAGTTTAGATATGGGCTTTTGTCCTTCTTTTACTTGGGGGCTGTTTGGGAATGAATATATGTGAAACTGTAAAGCCCTTGTGCAAATCTAAGAGAAGGTAAAGGACAACAGTCCCTTTATTAAGTGATGTTGAGAGGTTTTCCTAATGGTAATGGTAGTGGAGGACCATGTGGGGGGTACTTGTTTTTATTCAATTCTCCATGTCCCTCCATGAGTTGTCTGCTATACCTGCAATTATTCGTGGAGTGGGTGGCAGTTCGGAGGAGTTATTTGATGATACGGTGATGATCTAAGAAAACAATGTCGTTCGAGTGGGTGAATATTATCCTCACCTCCTATTGGTTAGAATCGTGGGGTAGTTCGTTTTCAAATAGAACCAATCTCATTTTTTCTCGCGATTGCATTGCTATGGATACCAAAGCCGTTTCATGCACATGACACTCACAAACATCGGACAGCTGCGAGCACATCCATATCCAAACATTTGTGTCCCTAATCATATTCCTTTCCCGTCAGTGTTGAGGGCTGCCATATCCAAACATTTGTGTCCCTAATCAGGGACGGAGCTAGGAATTTCACCACGCAGGGGCGATCGTGCATGTGAGAAAAAAATATAAATACACATGCATAATCACGTAAATACATTAAAACTCAAAATAACATAAATACATAAATCGGTTTAACTAATGGAATTGATCTTGATGTATGTGTCTTGTATTTCTTTATTGTTCATCTTCTTCTTTTTCATTCATCACAATTGGATAAATTCGGTACATGGGCTTTCATGTTACTTGATTTTACTAGTCAAAAAACAAAGAATTACTAGTAAAAGTCTTGAACAACAATTGGGGAAAAACATAACTACAACTTAAATTTTACCAAAATTACTTAGGGTTTCTAAAATCTATTCTCCTCCGTCGCTATTTTCTCGAAATTGCCTTTGAAGTCTTAACAATTGGGGATGTTTGTGCCAAGAGAGAGAGAAAGGGGATTTGGTGTGCCATTGAGATTTTAGGGCCAAAAGAAATAAAACTGTAAAACACTAAACTCATCTAACAAAAGGTGGAAGTTTATTATTTGAATATTCACAATATTAACCCTATAGTTTTATTTTTTGTTATATTTTAGCCCTTAGCCTTTAGTAATTAATTTTGGTATCCTCGTATTTCAAAGATTACTATTACTCCCTCCGTCCCTTTTTTAAAGTCCAGTATTCTATTTTGGGATGTCCCTTAATAAGTGTCCATTTTGTAAAGTTAGTGGGTAAAAGTTGGTACATTTTCCATTTTTGCCCCTAAAAGTAGATTCCATTTTGAAAAGTTAATGAGTAAAAGTGTAATGATGATGTCTCTATAAAGGGTAAGTAGGGAAAGTGGAGGTAAAGTTGATGTGAAATGTGTAATGATGATATTTTCTTAATAAGTTGGAGTTACGAAGCGGGACACTTAAAAAAAGACGGAGGGAGTATATTTTTTTTCAAAATTCTACATAGGGGCGAGCCTATATACTTTCATAGGAATTATTATTTTTACATATAATAGTAGTGTTTTTTTTTTTCTTCTTGCAGGGGCGACCGCCCCCTACTGGCCCCTCCTTGGCTCCATCCATGTCCCTAATCATATTCCTTTCCCGTGAGTGTTGAGGGCTGCTGGTGTTAGATGGGTGACCAATATCGAACTCATTAAAGCGTGGCAGAATCAAAATTTAGATAGTGGCTTAAAAAATCTAGAATTAATGATTGAGTTTTGAAACATTAGGGCAAAAGGGAGTTTTGGATCTTGGGGGCGGGTAATCACATCCACATTTGTAATTTCCCACTCAGTGAGATTTTAGATTCAGTATGATCAATGCCTTTCAAAAAAAAAAAGCATAAGCCAGAGTTATTTATGTACCTCTGCCCCTGTTCTTGAATTTGTGAGTGCGGGGGTGACCCCAGTTCACGTGTCACAACTGGGGTATTATTATTTTTAGACTTCTAGTATTTCACGGCAGGCTATTGCATGTGTGTCTCCAAAGTATCTGGTGCAATGATGAGAGAGAGAGAGAGAGAGAGGGGGAGGGTTGATGCTATTGCCATTTTCCTAAAGAACAAAGAAGGAATATGAGTGCCAGTGACCATAAGCCGAACGCTGGCCACTCAAAATAACCATTCTGGGTATGGATATGAATTCTTTCTAGTCCAAGTTTTGGATTTGACGGAACAACCCAAATCTAGATCATAAATTAGTATAATCGATAGTCCGGATTTGCTCAAATTACCGGTAAAAGTGCAGAAATAGACGATCTAGATTTGGACTGTCCTGTCCATTCCAAATTAAGGATTGGAGAGGATTCAATTCCTTTGGGTCTTTATCTGAAGCCTTAGCAAGAGTTGAGGGAAGTCCAAGCTGAAATCACATACTCGGGCAATAGAGCTACGAGAACCCAAGTTTCACAGATTTGGGAATGCATTGAGCAAATCTTAGGAACACAATCTTAAAGCGAAATAAAAGAGAGTGACGGGAACAATCCGAATAGTACCTCTGATGTTACAGGTACGAAAAACCGTTTGGATCACATTTGTTATGAACTTAAAATACACAAGAACGGAAAAAATGGAGAAAAGTTAAAACAAAAAATGCTCTATTAAATCCCTTACAAACACATTACCAAACATCTGACATTTTATGAGGTCTAAATTTAGATGACAGTTAAAAGAAGAAAACAATCTGCACAGAAGTACAGGCAGCGTCGGAATAATAGTCTGCTAGCATCCATCTGTTATTCCAAGTTCAACACAGATTGGGTTTAGCCCAGGCTCTTGTAGCAGACTAAATGCAGAAAACCCGTAATAGGTGTGGTAAAGATCTGGCAGCTGTCCCGGGAATTTACTGAAACCTCCATACTGTTGCAAGAACAAAAGAGCTATAAAATGAAACTACGAGCTTAAAACATTACACCTATGGAAAATGTACCACCTTCAAGTGCATGGGGGTACCGCAATAAAACATTTCCTGGGAAAAACTGTTTGGATCACATTTGTTATGAACTTAAAATACACAAGAACGGTAAAAATGGAGAAAAGTTGAAACAAAAAAGGCTCTATCAAATCCCTTACAAACTACCTATGATTCTGAACAGCAAGCATGGACAAAAATGCAGGGAGAGGGTTTTCAACTATTAACATTAATCACACTACCCACTCAAATTAAGATTGGGAACCTATGATTCTGAACAGCAAGCATGGACTAAAGTGTGTCATAACTGAAACAACTTACGTAGATTTATCAATCTTTAACATAATTTTTTTGGCGGAGAAGTGAGTCATAATTTATAGGCAACAAACTTTGGAATCTAAGCAGTCAATATGATTATGCAGTAATAATGGAGCTACGAAGGGGAAAAAATGCAGCACCTTGGACTGGCAAGTTAATAGAAATTGGCGCAAAGCTTTCTCGTCAAGGAATTTGTGACCCCCTAAAATCCTCAAAACACTTCCAACCCTATAAAGGGCATATAGCGTTATCAATCCACGAGAACCGGAAGTCTACAACTAAGTCCATGGAACTCTGAAGGCATCTTGGAACTTACCAGAAGGCATAACAAGTATCACTAGACTTGTTGGCTCTACCTTGGAATCCACCATCAACTGCTTGCCTCTGAAACAAGGAAAATAAGAGTGGCATAACTAATAGAGAAGAAAACACGGGGGTTACCAGATATTACATCGAAGTTATTAATTGCTTGATCAGAACAGAAATACGACAAATTTGACCCTTTCACAAGCTTTAATCCATTTGGAAGTATTTTTCAATTTAAGTAGCTTTAACCCATGCCCTTAAGCTGAGAAAATAAACCTGCAGGCTCCAATCCAGAAGCAGCGGCACATTAATGATGCAAGGGGATGCACCTTTAGACAGTACATCATGTTCGACGAATCCCATCAACCGAAGAGATGCAACAGCACAGTAAGTTCCACCACCTGTGCCACTAAAACAAGTACCATATGTAAGTATTAGTATGCCATACGGCTATAAAATAGTGACAAACAACAACATTGGACTGTTGTAAGTAATAGAAAATGAAAATACTTCTGTAAACATAACCAATAACCACAGTTACTGGAAAAAGCAATGATAAAAAAGGGCAAGAAGCCAAGAAGAACGAACGATTTAGCCAATTCACAGAAAATGCTTCAGAAAGCTCACTAATAGCCGCAGCAGAAAAAAAAGATAAAAGAAAAAAATAAATTTGCAGCATTAGACCACCTCTTCAATTCTTGTCTTCTGAACCAAAGTACCGATAATGAAACAAGCAATATCATCTCCTGAACTACTAGGGGATTGGAGAGGTGCTTCCATTAAAGATCTTTTGGGTTGCACAACTTGGACAATAAGTTCTTTGCAATGATAATAAGGAAACATGAGAAAGGAGTAATTTGTTGTCCAACTCAAATTGAGGCTCAGTACGTAACAAGTTCTCTTTAAATATTGCCAACCAACAAACAGTGAACTGGATATTCGAATTGCGTCAGGAGATCATTGGCCTCGCTGCGTAAGTTGATAGTTTCCAGGCGATACTCAAGCATAGACATCGACTTTCAGAGAGGGAAGCTTGAAGGCAAAAATACGGGTTTTGCTGACAGTCAAAAGAAATTAACTATTTAGGAGTTAAAGTGAAAAAAAAATCTGGAGCCATTCAGCTGCTAGCATACAACTCTAAAGTAGTACCCAATTTTTCTGAAAACCTATGCCACACATCTGTAGCCTTAATTATATCCTAGGAGTTGTAACATTCTGGTTAACTTTGCATACAATTACATGCAGATCAAGAAAACCCTTAAAAATATTAAACACAACAAAGACACAGAGATTATATTGTTTTTGGTGAATTAACATCTATCCACCAGTTAAACGTGTTTAAGGGCGCTGGTTTATGCAGTTTAGAGCCAATTCATAATCATGTGTTCATCACAAATGTGCCACCAATGACTACATTTTTGGGGGGGTACGTAAGATGACTCCTCTTTACCAGTTGGCGTGGAGACCCAGTAGGAAGTACACGGATTTTCAAGGTGGTCAGACTGCCAAGTACAAATCTGAACATGCACTCACATTCTACCCAACAAGCTGAGCATATGTTAGATATGTACGCAAGAAGCCCCCAGGACCGCAGACTAGAACAGTAGAACACCCAAAGAATATGGAATTCATATCCACTCACCATGAGATTCTGACCCAGGAATCATTCCAAAACCACCATCATATGACTGCAAAAGTGGTTCAACTAGTAAGTACATACAACAGCATAAACTTTGAGGCACAACTGCTACGTTTACAAGAAAAATTAGTTCATAAGTGGAAACTTATAACAGAGAAGTGCTAAAGCATTACAAACCTGACAATTTAATATGTATTCCTTCGCTTTCTCCTTGTCCATGCCACTCCAGTTCTCCAACATAGAACAGATGGCAGCTGAAACATCCAATAGATATGTTAACCTTTATCCAGTATAAATTCAATTCAAACAGCCTAATGATCTATCCATGATCTGAATTCTACCTGCACAAAATATGAATCTAAGATCTCTCTCTGCCCCTGTATGGATGGGCATAAAACTGCAATATAGAGAAACAAAAAAATAAATTAGTTTGGCATTGGCTTCATACTAAAAAATTGGGGGAGTATTAAGGAACAATGTAGGAGTAGTTGTGGGCAGAATGCAAATCTACCTCCCATCAGGCTGTTGAAGTTTTTTCATTGATTTCAAGATTGATTCAGAGTCAAGAAGCGTCAAGTCATAGTCAAGAGTCTTCAATATTGCTAGTGCACAATATGTGCTTGCCAAGTGACTACCATTGGGAATCCAAGCCTACAAGTAGAGGCGACTAATTAACATGAACCTTTTATGTACAAATAAAAAAAAAAATGTATTCCCATAAACTCCGGAGTTCTATAAGGGAACTTGTTAACATGCTTAAAATGGTTGTACATTATTTATGAAGTGCATGTTGGAAAGGTAATCGATACCCTCAGGGCAATCACTGACAAGACATGTCACTTGATAAAATAATGTATCTTTAAACAAGCTTCACGTGTAACAGTCATACCACATTATCATCCAGTTGAAATTGAGAACTTCTAGAACCATGGAACCCATAGAATTGTCCTGCAACAATCCCAGTAGCCTCATAAGATCACTAAACATTACAATAAACATTGGCAGTTGAAGCAATAGACAATGCCATATGTTTCTTGACAAGGCGACGCATACCATTAATCAGATCAGACTCGTTCTTCACATGAGCTTTCAATGATAAAACCCAATTTATTGCCCCTTCCCTGTCAATCTGATAAACAAACACAATCAAACCTCACACACGCAAAAAAAAAAAAAAAATGTAAACCTTCCCCGATAAGTATGTTGTCTTACTAGTACTGTTTATAACTTTAATCTTTAATTATCTGCTCAAAAAATTGCACATTTATGGAAGTTATAGTCTTATATTACCCAGAAAAGGATCAATATGGGACGAATAAGAGGAATGGGAAGGTGATAAGCTACACGTCCTAAATTGAGGTTCGATGGGTATAGGCTTCTGAATGTGATAATGTACTAGTTTCAGGAAAAAATCAAATAGTAAAACCGTTTATACAACTTTTTCCTGTCAAACACATTGCTAGGATAGTTATGACCAACTTTTGTACATATTGCATTGCAAAGGGTCCAACTCTCTAGAGTTTGAGTCTATTACATTTTATTTTCTTCTTTTCGTAGAAAAAATGTCCAGGATACACAAGGGAAAAAAACTTTCGGATCATTTAGATCGCTATTTTATACTAACTTTCGGAATGTGCATTCGAAAGTATAATTATCTACGAAGTAGTGCTAGTTATACCCTACGACAAAAATGCAAGCACCCGCATTTTATGCAAAAAGTTCTGGCCATTGATGAGACTTATGACCTTCTAATGTTGGAGTGAAAAGGAATGCGCTAATGTTGAGGCAATGGTGCAGATCAAGAGAGAGCCACAACCATTTCCAAAAAAAGTACTCATAGATTTATCAAAATTTGGACATTTGCCCTAATACCTGTGCACCATTCAAGCAAGTAATTTCAGAATTTAATCTAATAAGCAGCGGAATTGTGATTTTAAAAATTGAAGCTAATATAGCAGATCAAGCCGGTGACAGAAAACATTGCCAAAAAATGGTCCAACGTTTATCAACAATTGGACATTTGCCGTAATACAGCTCACTATGGCAAGCAAAAGATTCCAAATGAAGCTAATACACACCGAGATGGTCATTTCAAAAAAACACATAGTATATCTAAATATGTACATTTGCCCTAATTCTGCACACCATTGCAAGCAAGTAACTTTAAAAAATTGAATCTAATAAGCAGCTAAGTGATTTAGGCGATAATAAGCAGTGGTGAGGGTTGTACATACGCGATCGGCGGCGCCGAGCATGTGGAGGCCGGAGATGACGAAGTAGGCGAGAGTGAGGCGGTTGATCTCTTGGCCTTGGTATTCCGACGGCAACAGCTGGTACATCATCTCAAGGAATCGAACGTGGCGATCTCTGTCGAATTGCGTCGAAGAATTTGAATCGAGCGATGGATTCCAGTCCGAGTCCATGGAAGAATTGAAGTGCGAGAGTTCGAATCAGATTCTGTGGGAGTGAGATAGAGATCGGCGAGTAGGGTTCGCCGATGCTATGAAATGAGAAGCTGAACCAATCGAGCCGTTCGTCGTCTGATCAAGACTTGACCCGATAAAGACTCATTCGAGTTTGATTTGGATACTAAACAAACCAGATTTGAGCCTCAATGTTGGGCTCGCTAAATAAATGAGCCGAAAGTAAACATAACAGAGTGACAGTATTCGGCTTGATTAAGCTCACGGAGCTAGAGTATGGGCGAGTTTGCAATAGCTGTGGATACAGATTTTCGATTTTAGCTTCACATTCCGCTGCATATTTTAGATTGGGAAATGATAATGCCAAAACTGTTTTTGTTGGTGCCAAAACCATTTTATGCACTTGAGTTTTGGCACCAACAAAAACGGTTTTGGCATTATCAATTTCCTTTTAGATTTCGTATTTTAGTCGAAGTTGAAAAACCTATTTGTTACAGCTGCGAGATAATATGAGAATTTCATTCTTTTTAAAATAATTTGTGTTACAGAATCCCACGAGTTACCCAAACACAGCTTTGAAATTTTGAGAATTTCTTTTCTTTTTTGGATTCTCATAATCAGTAGATTAGATTTTAAAAATCGTATAGCCTTTTGACCTTCTAAACCGATTTTTAGGAGTTAGAATTTAAACATTTGTCAAAATAAATTTTTACAAATACCAATGTATCTCATAAGAATTTCACATATAATCTTAAATGCATATAAACTTTTACATGTACATAATCAAAATTTTGTAAGTTGTACATGTAAAAACTTGTAAAAGTACTCCATACTATATTAATATGTTGGAATTAATTTTCACACTCTCTCTTTTATATTCACATTTTTTTTTTGTCTTTAAAAAAAAAAACATATATTTTCAACGTTAAAAAACAAAAAAAGAGAGTGTAGATATGGGAGTGTGAAAATTAATTTTCTTTTTAAAATTTAATATACGTATAAACTTTTTTATGTATGAAATAAAAATTTTATTTGCAGTTTTAGACACGTACGACAGCTGGAGCAGCTACAAAAGCCTCTCTCTGTCCCTGGAAAAAAGACCCACAGTATGTAGTACCCTTCTGTCTGCTTACTGTGGTTCTTTCAACTTAGGAATTTCAACGAACACCTGCCGTGCAAGAGCCCGATACACCCGAAACCAATGAAGGGCAACAAGACCACAGTCCTAACATTTGCTGAGAAATGCAAGGTCTCTCTCTCTCTCTCTCTCTCTACGATATTTAAGCGCGTTCTTGTTTTGTCATTCACCTGTTACCTTTGCAAGGATGGCAATAACTTATTAACAAGAACTGGTATTTTACAGAACATATTAGCATCGAATTGGCAAGGTAACCTCAACACGATCAAAGCCGACGCCAAAGGAAGGTATGGGACGATGGTGGAATAATTTATCTAGTGAAGTATTCTCTGAAGAAAGAACATTTTTGTGGTGTCTTTAAGTTATTTATGGAATTTGGTTGTATGTATCTTTTTAATTGTTGGTTTCAGCAAGGAGGAAATCTATACTTCAAAGGTTAAGTACTTTGTCAAGAAAGGGAGGCCCTACATCTGGGTACCCGAAAAGGACTTGCACAATGTGGTAGGTTTTTTTTTTCGTCTTGCGAATTTTTTTCTTCATATTTTAACTGACTGGAAGTCCTGATTTGTGTTCCAAATTTTCGCCGTCTAATTCTGCTTTCTGAGTGTTTGCTTGTGCCAAATGTTGAATTAGCTCGTCATGTTTACATAGCTTTTGAACAATTGTTGGTTGTATTTTTCGGGGTACCATCATGTTGTTCACCAGATGAAAAGAATAACAAAATTGCTTGTTGAAATCTTTTCATATCCAACTTTATGAGCAGATAAGCGATAAAGATGAGCCAAGAAGTGCTCGTCTATCATGTGGTTTGGAATCCACTGATCCGATTGGCTTAATATGATTCCTCACAAGCAGAAGGAAAAAGTGAAAGTTGGATGTGTTTGTGTTTGTGTAGTAGAAAAGGCTGCTTCATTTGTGCTGTGAAGCTGTTACAATAGTCACAAACGATCAGGACTATTTTCTTTTTCGTTTCTGTAAGCTGGTATCATATCATTGATGCAGTCCGATGTTCTGATATTTGCTGTATCCATGGAAGATGCCTGCTGACAAAAGGCCCATGAACATATCTCACATCTTTGCTTTCCTTTCGTTGTTTGATAAAAAAAAAAGAATTGTTATTTAGAAAATTGAGTCACATTTGGTTTGGTTAATGGTTACTGATGACAAAGCAGTTGGAGCTTATGTTTTCTGCTGTGTTCAATCTCTTTGGAGGTAAAGATTTTCAAATACCTTGTTTTCTTGGAGCATACCAGATGCTGACTTATTTTAAGTTATGGCTTGTGTGATTTTTTTTTGAACGGCCGAAACTTTTATGGCTTTAACTTAAAGCTTTCTGTTGCACAAGTTCTTTTATCATTTTTCCTTAGTATGCTACTTATCAACAAGAATCTAGTTGTTGTGACAATAATGCTCTTTTGAGAGATCCAAGTGGACTACTTCTTCTTGTTAATGCCTAGATTTGTGGTCAACGACCTTATTTTCAGAGACTAGCTACACACTTAAACATGTGTTTCTCACATATCTCGTTTTCCATGTAGAACACAATCATTGATGAACGTGGTTCTTTTGCTGTGACCAGTCCCTTCCCAGGCCCACTTGCAAACTTACTTAGATCGATAAAAAAGGTTGGTGCAATACTGTTCACAGGGCTTCACTAATAGTGGAGCCTCCTTAAATAAATCTCGGTGTATTTTAAACTAAACGTTGTAATAGTGTGAATTGATCTGAAACTACTCTACATGTGGGAAATAGAAATGAAAAATTAACGTAACCATTCTAAATGTGCGGGATCCTCCATTCATTGATTCCTTATGTGATGCAGCTACCTGCACGGGTTGCTTTGACTGGAGATGTTGTGCCTCTTAAAGGTGAAAAGGTATAACCATTACTACTGTTCTAAGTAAGGAACTCTTTTCGCCTGACTCTAAATATTTTGGATGATTTTGGCTTTGTAATTGAAAGATTTGATTCAAGCACCTTTATTCTGATTAATGTAACTTATGTTGCATTAGTAAGTCATCTGGCTTATCATCTCTTCATGTGCCAAATATCTATATGCTTTTTCTCATTTATGATGTAGTCTGACGCCTGGTGGTACTATAAAAAATTAGATAGGTTGACCTTTCCACAATTTTCCAGAAATTTGTGCCTCCCTGGAATCCAATGCAGCAACTGATGTTCATGCTCACAATTTTAGTATTCTGGCAAACATTAATATAAAACCACATTCATAAATCTCCAGCAGTGTTATAGGTTTTCGTTAAGTGACATCACTGACATGCCTATATTTGTTTGTAACATAGAACGGAAAATAACACCCTTGAATTATACTTCTTTATTTCCTTATAGGTGAAGCTTGTTGCAGAAAGCCTAAGAGAAACCATATCTTCAGAAAGCAAAGTGGTTAAGGAATCCACTTATGCAGTCTCTGGCATACTGAGTTCTTCAAATCTTGGGTCTACACCTCGAAGTGAAAACCTCCGGGAGCTACTAGATGGCAATGAACAATACACGGTTTATAGGTTTAATCTAAGGTATAAAACTCTAGCCTGGACTGTTTTCACCTTGTAATTTTTTGTTTAATCAAGTCCTGTATGAAGTTGAAGCGCGCGTTATCCATTGCTAAAGGGAAAGATAATGGAGAAGATAAAAGGGGGTAAAGATAATGGATCTCATCATCAAACTGCCTTTATCATTTTGTTTTAAAGTTTCTCACACGCATGGAAATCCCTGACCAGCATTCAATTTCTATTTAACCCCTGACCAGCTTTGGATTATTTCTTAGTGCGTCAAGTATTGCTGATTTATTTTTCCTACCTGTGCATTTCCATTTAGATGGTGAATGAATTGTGGATCTGATGCAGATACTGGTAACATATTACTTATCTGCTTTAGTTTCTTTAGAAATCTTGACACCAATCAGACATGGACACATCCTGTCACGTTTAGAACACAGGATCATGAAAAGTCTTAGATGATTGGTTTGACAGGTCAGTAGGATTATGCAATTGGCAAGAGTCCTCGAACATTTTGGCATTGCAGTTGAATTATGGAAAGAGTCCTCAAACATTTTGGCATGCACTTGAATTATAGAAAGACTCCTCAATAAGGGTCCTGTGAAATTTGTCAATGACATTTAACTAAGGGTCCTGCTGGAGTTTTGATTTAAAATCATAGATTATCCATCTCTCTCCCTCTGGGAAGAAAAAGAAAAAGAACGTCCCATATGTACTATATGAACAATCATCTGATTGAAGTTATTTACTGTGCAGTTCATGCATGTACATCGATAGCAATGGAGGCACTCATGAATTAGATTTGGCAGACGTTGAAGCATCTAAGGGTGATCCGTTATGTAAGTACCTGTTACTATGGACAAGTGCATGTAAGGATGGTTTATTTTGAATAAAAAAGACAAACATTTTCCATGTAGATCTTATTATTATTATATAAATATTCTTTCTCGCAGCAATAGCATCTAATCAGTTGTTATGGATCGATTGGCTAACATGTTTTTTCTTTCACTTTGTTTGTAGCTCCTTTTTCTTCAAGCCTACTCGATGGGATTAATCGAAGTGAATTGAGACGTAGAGCCCTAATTCTTTTCTGTATTACATACTTGAATAAAAATGCAAAGGTATAATGGTGATCCATGTGTTGCAAATTTGTAACTGCTAGTTGACATGATACCTTTTTTCTTAGCAGCCAGCTGACATTGTTGTAGTTAAGATCACTTTGTTACTTATTATGTTTGTAGATTTTCCAGTGAAAACTTGACCTGGTTTCTCAATACCATTGAGGTTGTGTTTGGATTAAGGATTTGTGGAGGGAAAAGAAAATCTGCGGACTTTCTCTGCACAAATTCAAGTTGTTTTTCACCACAAATCTCTCCCCAAGTCCTTAATCTGGACATAAACTCTAGAAAATGACGCGAAAAGAGGAAGCAAACTCTCTCGACGGACTTGATTTTTTTTTGTTTGTTTTAATTCTCTGATAATTAGACAAATAACTTATTTCTGGTGCACCATGTGAAGGATGCACTTATGCTTTCAGTAGATCGGAAAGGATTTGATGTGTTGGGAAAGGTTCTAGGTCCGGTAAGGAACGATGGCTCTCGCGAATACCAGTGGAAGGAGTTCCGGTTCGCATTCAAGGAAGAAGCACGTGACGTGGAAACCGTATGTCGACAACTTGTGGAGATGGAAGAGGAAGCACTCAAGAATGTTTCAAGTTTCAGTGGATTAGGTTGATGTGAAAAAATAGAACAGGCATGTTCCTAGATCAGAAGTATTTTCAGAAACAACTGTCTTTGTGGTGGCGTGGTGTGCAGGGTGGGGCCTCCTGTCGGATGCCGACATCTCTGGTTCGAGCCTCTTCTTGGTGCCTTGTTCCTCCGTAGTAGCTGTTCAGCCTTCTTTGATGCCGATTTGCTTTGCTGCTGCAGGTCCTCGGTGATGGTTATCATTTGGTCAATTCTGACCGTGACTATTTATTTTATTTCCTAACTTGGCGGGATGTGTCAGGTAGTCGTTTGCTTTCATGTTATTACTTCTCGTATCACTTCATATCATATCCCGTTGTACTCTATCCTTTCGCTTAGATGGATAGTGTAACATGGATACGATCTCAACACACATTGCACTTTTGTTATTGTACTTACTCTATCATACTCTCCATACTGGTTGTGCATGGGTTATTGCACTTTTTTCAATTTTTTTATTTTTTCTTTTCTTTTCCTCCTGGGTATGCCCCTTGTAGGCTGTATATTCGGTTAATCTTTTTTAATTTCAAGCTAATTTACGAAAAAAAAAAAAACTGTCTTTGTGGAGTAACGTACAGTTAAAGTAGGAGTTGCTGATTGTATGGTTGGAGTAAATTTCAATTTTTAAGGACGGGGGATTGACCAATTCGACAAGAAAAACATACTGTACTAGGTTGGAAGTATCGAAAATCGGGTCAAGTACCCAATAAATGAGTTCGGCGTACAGCTGGTATTACTTACTACTTTTAGAAATTTTCTATTTTTTTAGTAACCTTCTGTTTAAAAAATTTAAATAAAATGACACTTAAATCATAAAACAGCTATTTTTCAAAATTAGAGTTAGCCAAATTTTCTTGATTTTGATTATAATATTTTTACCTAGATACTCATTGTCAAGATGAATAATTAATACAAAACTTTAACACGAACCTAATAAAAAATTTGCAAGCTGACTCTCATGTATATGGACGGAGTTTGATTTTCGTAAGCAGCAGATTAGGTTTAACGAAAAAAAAAAACCTAATAAAAAATTCCAAAATAGACGAACAAATATATCGAATCATGGCCGATGAGTGTTGATAAATTTCTCGATGATATCGATGGTTCATCGGCCCGCCAACTACCACGTCCAATCCATACATTAAATTGCACCCCCATCCAGGGCACGCATTGGGTCTACAAGCCAACTGCTCTCTCTCTCTCTCTCTCTCTCTCTCTCTCTCCAGACACATTTCATAGAATCATATATACCCCCGGTGTAAGGATTTTGCAGATCGAAAGGGTTCTCGCGTGAACCAGAGGGGTCTCTCTCGTTTCGATTCCACCTCGGAAGATGAAGGTGACTATCACTACACGGAGTGGCAAAGAATTGATTAGGGGCGGCCTTGAGCTCCATGATTCCGTGCGTTCTCCCTCCCTCTCTCTCTCTCTCCTCCACTGGTCCCATTTTTTCACCATATATGTACATTTAGTCGAGCGTATGAGCTTTGAAATGTTAGTTTGATTTGTATTTGTGTTTTCTGTTATTTCTGCAGGCTACCGTCGCGGATCTGCAGGAGTCTATTCACAAGCGAAGTAAGTACCTGTTACGCTTGTGTTGTTTCTGAAGAATCGAAACGATACACACATATTTTTGTACATATATAATTGGTACAGGCCGTTGCTTTTGTCTGCTATGGTTAATCGTTTTTTAGTTTGGAAAATATCAAATTTTCTTCTAGTGATATATACCCCCGACCCAAAATGTTTGTTTGGTCCGCAAATCGAGAACCTAAAAATAATACCTTTTTCTCAATGAAGAAAAATTCAAAAAGATTTCAACAATTTACTAGATATTTTTAATTCGAGAAAAGTTTGAAATTTTTCTTGGAAAAAAGTTAAATTTTAAGTCATCTCTTGGGGGACAGGACAAATATTTTGGGACGGAGGTATTACTTACCTAGTTTTTTTTTTGGACAGTTCGTTTTTAGAGGGGTAGTAAGTTCAGATTATTTCTTTTAAAAACAGGAAGAGGTTAATATTAAGCTCAACGAAAGAATTAAAAGATTAGGGATACCATCCATTACAACACAAGAAAAACCTCAGAAGAAAAACTACCAACTGAAAAAACAGCCTAACCACCTGACTATACAGGGGACCCTGTTCCTCCTAGAGCTGAGGAAACCCCGGATTTCAGAGTGTGGATTCTCAGAGAAACCTGTTCTTGCTCAGAAGTTTTCCCCTGAAAAATTCTAAGGTTCATCTCCACAAACCATAAATCCCTGCAGCAAGGGAACACCAAAGACTGATGCACCAGAGACCTGTACCCTTTACATTGGAGCAAAACCAGTCAAGAACATCTTCCATTTTACTAGGCATACCCTGGACCATATTCCTAGCCATCAAACCATGCGACTTGCAAAGACAAAAGGGCAATGAAAGGAAAGCTGGTTACGTGATTCTGCACCATTCCTGCATAGACAACATTCTCCATCCACTATCAATTAACTGCCTGGGATAGGACTAATTGTACCTAATTCTGAGTTATCCCACGTTTGGTTCCCGAAATGACTATCGGGATTATTAATCCTAGGATGAATTTTATCCCTATATGGGGGTACCATATTATCCTAGGGGGAGGTGGGATTACGTAGGATTAACAAAGAAGGGATTCAAAAATATTTCAATGATATTGAGATTGATTTCAAAAAGTATTTTCAGAATTATTTTCTTTAATATTAATTTCAGATTTTTTTAAAAAAAAATATTAATTTCAGAAAATGTTCTGAATTTTTTTTTTTTAAAATATATATTTTCAAAACTTTCTTATTTTTCAAAAACTATTTTTGTTAAAAAAATACGAAAAAATGTTTTTTAAAATTTTCTTTTCTCAAAAAATGATTTCAAAAACTATTTTGTTTGAAAAATGTTTTCAAAAAAAGTTTCAAAAACTAGTTTTCTTTTCTTTCCAAAAGTCGATTTTCAACTTTTTTAAGAAAATTGTTTTTTGTCGAAAATTGGTTCAAAAAAAACTTTTCCCAAATTGTTTTGTAATAAAAATGTTTCCCAAAATTATTATTTTTAAATGTTTCTTTTTCAAAACTTTCTTTTTTTGAAAAATGTTTTTAAAAAAATACTATTCCTTATCCCATAATTAATCCTACGCGAATCAAACATGGGATTGGGTGAAATTAATTCAGGACAAATAATCCAGGGACTATTAATCCCATTATTTTCAGTCCGCGAATCAAACAAGTAATTTCTCAATGAATCCCTTGTGTTCAGTCTATGATGAGCAGCGTGCCAGAGAATAAAAGACCATCTTGGGACATTATTACCACCCCCAAAAAAGAAAGAGGTTGAATTACTATAGTGGGTTTTCTATGCTTGTAAATAAAAGAATGTACCAATCGTCGGAAGAACCAAGGTTCCATTCCACATTCCATATAGGAGTATCTTCATTTATTTTCATTCAATCCCACCAAAAGTTGTGTTTTGCTTTGTGTGAATTTAAAACCGTCGGTTTATATATGAATGCAGAAAACTCAATATAATTGAGGTTTTGATCTTAAGTTATCTTAGGATAAAAAAACCTCACCACTGCATATCAAGGCGAAATGCCTAAACGGTTACCCTTCAAGCTAAGCTTAGGTTACTCGTCTGGAGAGTACTCTGCACTATGTGTACATGAGAGAGAGAGAGAGAGAGAGAGAGAGAGAGTAATGGGACGTGTACTTCGCCTTTCAGTCCCGTAAAAAACAGCGTTGCCTCTTACTAGTCTGTTTGCATTGGTAAGAGCATTTTTCGTGGAGTAGGGGCTGAACAAGAGTTTTGGTCTTGGTGTTGCCAGTCCAACGTCCTGATCACCCCTTCCTGAAGAGAGCTCTCTTCCTTTTGTCGATGAAACCTCCTTCTGGCACCGGTACAACAGAAACACAGTTCTCTCTGATACAGATATATTCGGAAATTTTAAATTCGAGTTATAGTACACCTGGACATAACGCAAGGTGCTAAGATGCCAGTTTCTGGAAATTAGTTTTGCTAGTCGGTTGATTGTTGTCCATCTCATCTGTTTTATCCCTATTGCCTGCATTCTCATGATGCTTTATGTTTTCTTTATGGTATGCACTTCAGGCATGTGTAAGAGGATAAAGAATCAAGCTTCGTTTGGTAGTTCCTTTCACATTTTTCCATGATTAATGTGAGTAAAAACATGAGAACAACAGAAAACATAAACTATTAAAACTTGCGGTGTCTGAGTCACACCGAAAAGCATCTATTGAGGTCTGTGTGCTTTTGGGCACAGCCTCATTTAGCAATTAGTATTGTGAGCTCTTATTTACTGGTTTGATTTTCACCTTTGGTCTCCTCTCCATGTATTTGTTGTTTTTTTTATGCTTGCTTTTGATGTGAACCACCTGATGTCCATGTTTTGCATCAACAGCCAAGAAATACTATCCTTCTAGACAGCGCCTGACCCTACCCCTTCAACCTGGATCGAAGGAAAAGCCCGTTGTCCTTCACTACAGGAAAAATCTCAAGGAATATAGCGATGGGAATTCAGACAACTTAACTGTTGTATTCAAGGACTTGGGTCCACAAGTTTCCTATCGTATCCTATTCTTCTGCGAGTACTTGGGCCCTTTACTCATCTATCCAATCTTCTACTACTTCCCTGTATATCAATACCTCGGCTACAAAGCAGAGCGTGTTATCCACCCAGTTCAGACATATGCCTTGTACTACTGGTGTTTCCACTACTTCAAACGTATAATGGAGACATTCTTTGTTCACCGCTTCAGCCATGCCACCTCACCACTCTCTAATGTGTTCCGTAATTGTGCTTATTACTGGACGTTTGGTGCTTATATTGCTTATTATGTGAACCACCCGCTTTATACGCCCGTAAGTGACCTCCAAATGAAGATTGGGTTGGGTTTGGGATTGCTTTGCCAAGTCTCAAATTTCTACTGCCATATCTTGCTGAGTAATCTTCGGAGCCCTGATGGGAACGGAGGGTACCAAATCCCACGCGGGTTTTTGTTCAATATTGTCACGTGCGCGAATTACACGACTGAGATTTATCAGTGGCTGGGATTCAACATTGCTACACAGACAGTTGCAGGTTATCTCTTTCTTGTGGTTGCTGCTTCAATCATGACTAATTGGGCACTCGCAAAGCACCACCGTCTGAAGAGGGTAATTTTTTTTTCATTTTTTGCTTATCAATGGACTTCAACTCCCTTATTTGCTTATTTCACTAAGGCATATATTCTCCATGTTTTCAAATTTTGGGCTCCTTGCTTTACCCTCTTTACCCCCTTTTGTCTTAGTTGAGTCGTCGTTTAATCAGTTTTGCTTAGATATATGAACAGTTAGTGAAGGAATGATTTTGGATTAGGATCTAACTTCGAACTGGTTCAATGGCTATGCACAAAACTTGCATTTTCATTTTGTCATTCTGCTGGACAAAAAAAGTTGAAGTGTGTCAGATAAATCCAATTTAAATATTGAATAGTTCTTCGTTTCATGTATTTTTCCAATTTTGCCGAGAAATATAGCCAGAAAAATCCTAAATGTTTACAAGCAGGCTCCTCATTTTATATCAATCCTCTGGATGAGGCCTCTTGTTTGATATCAGTTCCTAATTCATCTGTGTGTGAGGTGGGAGTTTTTTGAAGATAAGGAAAAAAAAATCTGTCTCTACTTTTCCATGATTCATCTTCTCCACAATCTCTGCTGTCAATTAGTTTGGAGATTTGTTTGATGACAAGATCATACAGCAATTTCTTCTAGGAGACTGCAATAGATGGTAAAAGTACACTCATATATTTCGTTAAGTTAATAACTAAATGAAGTGGAGCAATGTAAATAATTCAGCTTTGTTTGAGAATCAGCTCTTTTCCAGCTTCGCAAAAGTACGCTCTTTGAGTATTTTCCAACTCATTGAAGACGGGAAATAAACATGGCACACAACTTTTCTTTTTGTCAAATCCCAGGACAACTAATTACTTTTGACCATGCATGGTATTAAATCCTAGCTTCCTTTCTGTTATTATGAGCTGATGCATTGATGAAATGTCTGAATGTTGATGAGTGAAATTACCATAAACCATGATGATTGTATATTTTTGTTGATAAGGAGATTCATGTTGGACATAGTAAGAAAATCTGATGAGTACAACCATGATCGTAAGATCTCTCTTTCGATTACCTCAAATTGATCGGAAAAAGTAGATTTTATGATATAGCGATGAGGGTGGTGGGCAGATGTAAATGGATTTGTTAGTAACTATATGAGAATATATAGGCCTACCTTAGACAACAATGGCCTCCTTTTATGTGTTTCAAGTACTGGTAGTATAAACAGAAGAGATGCTACGTAACATATCTTTCATTTTTTGGATTTACTTGATTTCAATTAACATTGTTCTTCTTTTGGATAAGCTCTCTGGTTTTTTATTCTTACGACTTACGCTATACACTGTTTTGTGGCAGCTATTTGATGGAAAAGAGGGAAGACCCAAGTACCCCCGCCGATGGGTCATACTACCCCCATTCCTGTAGAAGTGATTCACAATCCTGCCACTGGTTTCTTTGGTAAAGAAGGCATGGTCTGAAGGTTTCCCTCAGTCATTCTTACCAAAATATGCTAATAAGGGATCAGAACTTCACTTTTGCCATTGGATATCATGGTCTTCTCTTCTAGACTGCAATGCATTTGAATTATTATCCGGTCTTTCCCTTTACCAGGGATTTTTTATTTTATTTTTACCTTGTCAAATTGGCTGAGATTTGCTCTCCTTGTTGTAGTTGTCGCAGTTGCATTTGATGCTCCTTTATCATCAGTTTGTTTTTTTTATTTCAAAATTGGAATTGTTTAGAATCTTCAAATCATCCCCGTTAGTTTCGAAACGGCACGACGGATCTTCAACTTTGGGGGTGGTTTTCGTTAAGCTTAATGTGCCCTGTCCAAGAGTGAAACAATACTCTTATGAATGTCATATAGCGTATGCGTTTTCTTTACTTCATTATCTCTTCATACCTTTTCTCTTTCCTTTTGCTTTCTCACCACAAATCTGAGATCCAAACATAGCAGTAACTTGCATTTCTCTGTTCTCATTTCAACATTGTTGCACATGCATTGATGCATATACAAATGGCTGCTGATATTTGAACCATTGGATTGCCAAACGGACGGCATCCAAGTTGCGCAGCATGAGTAGCTGCACAGAACCAACCCCCAATCCCTGCTGATAAATGATCTTATTGGTATAAGATGCCTCCACTAGCAAAGGAAAGTGGAGAAACAGGGAAAACGAGTATCAGCACAAGTGATGGGTGCTTTGCTTTCAGGGTATATTCCTCACACTCATACCAAAAAGGGGTTGGTTCAGTTGTTGGAAACTCCGACTTGGTTGTATAATGCTCAGGTTCGAGTCTCCATAGTTTTCTATTGCGGCTAAACATACTCTTAGCAGCACCCACATGTGGTGAGACCTTAGCTTAGCTTAAGCTTCGGTCCGATGAAACTTCTTACGGATAGTGGTATGGTGTGCCCTGACGGAGGTGACGGTTGTCATACACTCACTCCCATATATTCTGAAACCAGTACATTTCCAATGTGAGTGCTTTTCCAGATGCTGGTGAATATACCCTTTTCCACTCCTCACTGGAATATTATTATTGTCACTGCTGTTTTCTGCCTGCTTTAATAGCAATTTCTCACTTGGGAATTACTTTTTGACACAGCCACTGGTGGTCGGCAATGTGGATCGTGGGTAGAAAGCACATTCCCTAAAAAGAAAAAGAGTGTGAGTGACAACTGTGGGTTTGAAGAAAAGTGCCCCAATCCAGTTGGAAGCATGTTTCTTTTTTCTGAATTGTGGGCTTACTTTAATAATGCATTGATTGGGTTTGCAAAATTAATTAAAATCTTACATGTGGGTTGTACCTTTCATAAATCTCTGAGACTGCAATGCAACCTGGCAATGGGGGGATCTTGAAATCAAATATCCATTGCCAGAGCACAAGGCTCAAGGAAAAACCCCACTGAAAAGCATATGGAAATAATAAAGCTTGCTTTTTAAAAGCTTTTTAACTTTGTAAGAGAAAAAATGGAAAAAAATGATTATTTGAGTCTAACGTGTTTATGTTTGAAAATATAATTATTTTAGCACATCAACTGCTTGGGACAGTGGGGCACAAGTAGCAAAGAGGATACTCAACTGAATTTTCTTCTGGTATTTGTATTTGCCAGTTCACTTGGTTAATTGATCTTGACGCCCCACTTTTTGATAATCTCTCTTCAATATTTATCTTTTAGCGTTCAAAATACACACGGCAAAAATATACTTGTAAAAGACAAATACTGGAGTGCGGTTAATAAAAAGCGGGGTGTCAGAATCATTGCCCTTAACTAATCATGCAAAATAGTTAGAAAAGCGATTGTAGCAACATAGATTTCTTTTGGATAAACGTAAAGTACTTGAAACGAGTCGTTTATAAAACACATGCCCAAACGGTGTCTTGTTATGAGCAACTAAATGCTTCAGCAAGAGTGAATCAATATCATGTATATCAAAGACATCTTCAATTGCGAAACTTTTTTTTATATTCACAATGATACCAAGCTCTTTAAATTTATGTCTCCACGGATAGTTAAGGTGTGTATAAACTGGTTCGAACGCCTTTTAAAAAAAAATGAAGTAATTAAATTTTTATTGGAAAATATAAACACAAAAAGGTTGAGGAAAAGGGAAAAAAAAGAAAAAAAAAAAGGGAAATGGTTGGAGTTGTGCCCACTGCCCATCATCATATCCCTTTTTTCCCCCAAGAACGTGTCACTGTGTCCGTACATCCAGTCTGTAAATCCATCCAACGGTCCGGATCAAATCTCTCTCTCCCCTTCTTTTTCTATAACCCCACACCACAAACCCATTCTCCCCATTTCACGTCCATTTATCTCCGTATACTTCAGATACTCTCTCTCTCTCTCTCTCTCTCTCTCCCTCTCCAGTCTCCACACCAGAATTCCCAGGTGAGAGAACTGATCACATTCATCGTCATTTTGATTCGATCTTAATTTGGGTAACATTTCATTAAAGAAAAAGCTCTCTTGCATTGATCTATTTGGTAATCTCATTCGCTTTTGTTGTTTTCGAGGTACTGTTCAATTGTTTGTTTCTCTGTATATCGGGATGGATTAGGGTTTGTTTAGATGTCACAGCTTCTCAATTCCAGATTCGATAGATACCGTAGCGATATTTATGACGTACACGACGTATGTCCCTGTGGATTGGTGGTTGTTTTCAGGAGAAACACTTCTCAGAAGCTGTTTTTGGAAACAGAAACGTTAACATAATCTTGTTCATTTCAGCAGAAATGAAATTATCTTTTGATGCTTTCATAAAAAAGGGGATCTTTTTGGATGGTATGAGCATTGTGGTTTGGTGTGGATCCACTTGTGATCTCTTTCTTGTGTTGCTTGTAAATTTGTAATACTATTTGCTGCATTTGTAACAGGAATTAATCGTGTCCCCGGATTTTGTTCTTTTCTCACACTCTAAATCGGTGTTGATGTGTTATCTATCCATTGTTTGGGGCAATAGTAGTAAATATCGTAATCTGTCAGTTGAGAATTTGTATAGTACATTTGGTATATAGATTATTGGAAAAATGGTGCTTTTTTATTCCGAACAAAAAGGAGTGCGACATATATGTTGAGTTTCCTGTGCTTTTGGTATTAGATCCCAACTACTGTTTATGAACTTGACATGTGCATTTGTGAGGGTGGGTTTGGATGTCCAATGGATATATTCCGATGCTACGTGATGTCTTGCATAGCATTTGAAGGAAACGAGTCCATAGTCATGCTTGCGGTCTTCAAAAGATCTGTCAGGATTCTGGTTTCTATCATTACTATTTTGGAAATTTTTCATCGCATCTGTGATAGCTGCCAGATTTTCTCCATAGACTGATTTTCATTGAAAAGAAATGGTACCTGAGGCTGAATCCTAGGTAGTGTTTTTTCATTCCATAATTGTGGTTCTTGTACGACTCCGAGGTTTTAAGCTATTCATATGGTCTAAACAAAAGATTTCCTACCAATAATGATGGATGCTTACTGCAATAAACTTGTTTTTACCAAACCTATTTCTTCTCAGGAGATAGCATACAATGGCCGATGCTGAGGACATTCAGCCACTCGTTTGCGACAATGGAACAGGAATGGTTAAGGTATTATATGCAGTTTCTTCTGTGCAAGCTTTATGGTAGATGCTTGCTGTTAACAACTCCCCGACCCATTAAAAAAGCAAATTAATGGAAAGGGAAGAAAAAAGGAAGTTGTGCTTCATGTGAGCCCCTTTTTCTAAAACGGTCCTGCTAATCAATGCTACCCAACATCACCCACATGATCCCAGAAAGTTAGAATTCAGTACCCCTTCAAAGATTTCCACACACTTTTCCTCGATCCCGTAGATGTTAATAAATTAATCGCCATTCTGTCGTTTGCATTTTATTTTTCCTTTTTTCCCTTTTAAAGTTTGAAAAAGCTAATTGTTTTTCTATTTGCTAGGCTGGATTTGCTGGAGATGATGCCCCAAGGGCTGTGTTCCCTAGCATTGTAGGTCGACCTCGTCACACTGGTGTGATGGTCGGCATGGGCCAGAAAGATGCATATGTTGGAGATGAAGCCCAATCCAAGCGTGGTATCTTGACGTTGAAATACCCAATAGAGCATGGTATTGTGAGCAACTGGGATGATATGGAGAAGATCTGGCATCACACATTCTACAACGAGCTCCGAGTTGCCCCAGAAGAACACCCCGTCCTCCTCACTGAAGCTCCTCTGAACCCCAAGGCTAATCGTGAGAAGATGACCCAAATCATGTTTGAGACCTTCAACACTCCTGCTATGTATGTGGCTATTCAGGCTGTCCTTTCCCTATATGCTAGTGGTCGTACAACTGGTAAGTAATTCGGTTCACTTGCACTCATAACACTTCCAATTTGATTTCATATCTACATGGCAGACAGTGAATGTGGAAAGGTTTGTGTGTTTAAGTTGTTAATTACTTTCAATCATGGAAAACTCCTGAATTGTTTTTCAACATTTGTAAGAGGGTTTTGTTTAGGGATGCGTTAATTTCCAAAACGGTTTTGATAGGCCTTTGATATCTTTTCAATGCAAAGCCGGGAGAGTATGCATTCTATGTTTGTCTTTGCATCTTCCTCCATATGGAAAATATGGTGTCTTTGTATGTTGTACGCAAGGATAAAAGTTTTGCTTTGCTTCCATCATGAGGGCCAAAGTGATTCCGTTTTCTAGGAGTCCGAAAAGAATTTTGTGGAATCTCGAAATTTCAATATTTCCTCTCTCCCACTCTGAAATTCTTCTGAGTCTGCGAAACATGCCAAAATTCTAGGAGACACAAACATTAACGCTTTGTTTGGTTTATGATTTGAGTAGTGTTTTTGGATAATGAGTGGAGAGAGAAATGAGAGTAATGATTGGAGAGAGAGGTAAAAAGTGGAGAGAGAGAGTGAGAAATGAGAGTAATGATAGAAAAGTAAGAGAGAGAAATGAGAGTAATGATTGAGTTGAGAAATATTTTTTGAGTAGAGTAGTGAAGTGAACAAGGCATTAATTAAGGTGTCCCTATTAGAAAGTATTAGACAACAATATTTTCATACATTTCCTAATCCTTTCGTTAATTTTCATTATGTTCTGGCTACATTTTCTAAACGTTTTCAGAATATTTCAAATCCAATGTTGCTTACCTAAATGGACACTCCATCAACGTTTCCTTATCCTAGCTAACTAAAGCAAAGAACCAAAACGAAATTTTGATCCTTAATTGTATGACTTGTTCTCTATGCAGGAATCGTGCTGGACTCTGGTGACGGTGTTAGCCATACAGTCCCAATCTACGAAGGATATGCCCTCCCACACGCCATCCTTCGTCTTGACTTGGCGGGCCGTGATCTCACCGATGCCTTGATGAAAATCCTAACTGAACGTGGCTACTCCTTCACAACCACAGCAGAGCGTGAAATAGTGAGGGACATGAAGGAGAAGCTAGCTTACATAGCCCTAGACTATGAGCAAGAGCTAGAGACTTCCAAAACAAGCTCCTCAGTCGAGAAGAGTTATGAGCTTCCCGATGGCCAAGTGATCACCATTGGTGCGGAGCGTTTCCGGTGCCCTGAGGTCCTTTTCCAGCCATCCATGATTGGAATGGAAGCGGCAGGAATACATGAGACCACTTATAATTCTATCATGAAGTGTGATGTGGATATCAGAAAAGACCTCTATGGAAACATCGTGCTCAGTGGTGGTTCAACCATGTTTCCAGGCATTGCTGATAGAATGAGCAAAGAAATTACTGCTCTAGCCCCAAGTAGTATGAAGATCAAGGTTGTTGCCCCACCTGAGAGGAAGTACAGTGTCTGGATAGGAGGATCCATCTTGGCATCTCTCAGCACCTTTCAGCAGGTTTGGTATCTTTTCATGTTGACTTTTGAATGTTTCATTCATGCTAGCTACCATTTGAATGTCAGTGGTCTCTTGGCGGGCTTGTACCTATGTTACATGGAGTCAGTTACTGGTGTCGGGTGCGGGTATGTGTCCAAGTGTCAAAATCATCTAATTTGCATCTCAATGATACTGAGGAGACACCAAAATATTCCTACTTCGTAGTAGATTTTGTCTATTTGCTATGATAAATAGTACTGTACTAAACAAAATGTGTTAGGACATTTCATGCATAATACAGGAGTTCCATACATATATCATAGCAAATTCAAATCACAAAATATGCTTGCTATGTGAATATCCAACTAAACATGCCAAACATGGGTCCCAAACCATTTCCGAGTGTCAAGTGTTTGGTATGGTAAGTTTTTGTATTTAGAAGATTCTGTGTACCATAGGTTTCTACCATATGATTTTTACTGGACTTACTAGTTTTTCTGATATTTTTACTTTTGATTTCCAATCCAACTTTTTGCTTGGTTGTGTGCAGATGTGGATAGCAAAGGCCGAGTACGATGAGTCTGGACCGTCAATTGTGCATAGAAAATGCTTCTGATTGTGCAAGAACATAGATGTGGAAGAAAGAAACTACTTTTTACTTCTGGGAGATATGAAGCTTGCAACCGTTCATTCTATCCCTTGTCTTCTTCATTTGTTGGGTTGATGACTTTGAGAAGGCGAGGACGTTACATTTCTTTTATTTGTAACTTAAGTTTAGAGTTTTTGGATTGTTTTCATGATATTCGTTTTGCACCTTCCTTTATGCCCATTTTTAATTTTGAGCATATGCATCGTCCTTCAAAAGTTGTGGTTCTATCTTCTTCTTCTTGTCTTTTCTTTCTTTCAGTTTCTTTGCTTCCAAGATTTGTGTTTTATTCTTTTATGTGAAGCATTAGATCAATGACCAACAGATGCACTAAATTTATGCTCGGACGGGTGTTGTACTTGCCGTGAATATCCCTCTCTAATAATTAACCAAGTGTTTGGATTCTCTTGGTGGCTTTTCACTAGTTTTCAGGAACTAAGTTGCCAAATTCATAAGATTGTTGCATTTTGCTCATCCTTCCCTCAGCTGTAAATGCATCATTTGGGCTAAATCTTCACTGGCTTGGCTGAACTTTCATCAGTAGCTGTACTCCCCATGGTTGTTTGGTTGAAACTCGGGAAATCAGTAGGAAACCATTTTCTACTGTTTTGTTTGCATGGAAACCCCTAAGTTGACGTGTTTCCATGGAACTTTGCAAATCAAACTGCATTTCCAACTCAAAATCAACATCTACTGGCAGTGGTGTCGCAGTTAGTGGTTTTGGGGCAGTTATGGTTGTGGCAGCGCAGGGCAGTGGTTTCGGGGTAGTTATGATCATAGCACAGGTATGTGGCAGCGTGATCGTCCTTGTAGTGGTGGTGGTTGGTACGGTGGTTGTGTGGCGTTGGGATAGTGGTTATAATAGTGGCGGTGATGGTGGTTGTGATGCCAGCAGGGTGGTGGCGCCAATAGTGGAGGTAGCAATGATTATAGTGGCGGTAGTATGACAGTTGGATGCCTTGGATTTCCTGTTGTCGTGGGCTAGTCTTTGCCATAATCATGCAGCCATCTCATAGATAAAAGTATCCACCAAAACAGACACACTCTTGTATCTCAGGAGTTTGAGTTTACCCACTTGCATATGGGTGTTCTTCCCTTAGAGGTCTTTTCCTTTCTTTATTTGTTTCTACCTTATAATGGGCTTATTTCTTGTATTGGTTGAGTTGTCAGACTTGGTTGTCTCATGAATTCTCACAATTGATGTAGTGTCCAGGATTTGTACTATGTACTTCATAAAATGATCTCTTCTATCGATTGACAAAAAAAAGAGACAAACATGGTTGGCAACAGAAAATTACAACATCCAAATTCACATCAAAACTCGACATTCCAACATGGAAATTCAACATCCTGTTGCTGGCTTTTGACTTCTACCAGCAAAAATCAATTGACAACAGAGAGAGAGAAATGCTATGTCGGATTATCATGGCTTACAGTAACAACTAGAAATACTTGCAACCTTTAAGTCGCCCGTGTGTTAAAAGTAAATCCCGCATTCTTCTAAACCCAATGCCACCAAAATGTCACAATTAAAAGTACGTTTGTTTTCTTCTTCCCGCATTCTTCTAAACCAAATGCCACCAAAAACAGCATTTGTTTTCTAAAATGGCTCAACTCCAAAATGCAAAAGCTTCAGGTAGAAATTTTCCACATGCCTGTCCTATATCCAACAGACATGAGTCCAATCTCCCACAGCATGTTCGGAATGCTTAATGGATTCACCTTGGATCCGGGAATTTCAGACCAATTCACAGATATCTCGATTATTGGGATGCGGAACCATTTGCATAAATAGACCAACTCAACGTCAAAGCACCACCTGCACCGAATCGGGTTACTCGTAAGTTCCATAAGAATTCAGAAATGTAATCATTTTAAACTAATAACCAAATCACTCCCTTGAAAAGAAAAATCAGCAACTAAATAAAAAAAGCAAACCAATATGCCAAACTCCAGATTAGTAATATGTTAGGACATGACTAGAGAAGGCACACCCCGATTCACTAAAAACTCTCAAACAAAGTGATCCATAACGGAAGAGGTCTAAAGAATGAAATGCTTGAAAAAGGTTACCTTTTCAAACGGATGTTCGTAAACAACTTCCTTGCAGCAGCTCTAGTGAACATCTTAAAACCACACTGGAACAAGTGAACAAGGCCATACCAAGTGAAAACCAACACAAATTGACCTGAAACCATGACAGCTACAATACAAGTATGAAACTGGGGAGTAAAAGTATAGCAAAGAACATCACCTGTGTGTCACGAATCCCAGGACCAGCAGCCAAGAGGACCACAAGATGGAAACCCTTCATTAAAAAGTTGCGGTACCACTTCCTCTGAAACATAAAGTGCACTGGTTTTATTTGGGGAATAAAAGATGAACCAGTAATGAGAATGTTCCCACCCTAAAGGTGACACAAGCCTTATGCCCAACTTCAAGGAGACAAAAACTATCCAAGCCGGCAATGCTCATGCTATTTAGGGGTTGGTGTTGGCTAGCCACATCCTTAACATTGCAAGATTGTAATTTATGACTTGTACTGACCCATCAAACTCCATAATCATAATGCACAAGTTTGAGTATGCAGCCCTTACATTGAACATTGTTATATTTTGCAACCATTAGCTTTACCCCACTTAAAAGGGCGCAGAGCTGAAAACAAATGCAAATAAAAGCCACTGGGTACTGGCAATCAGTACTGTCCAATCTAGGATACCATCCCAAAAATAGGAGTATTGTGATGTAGGCCACCATCACCATCGAACCCTTGGCCTCCACTTCATGCTACCTGCAACCTATCACCCTTGGATCCATGGCTGTGCTGGTGCTACCAACCAAACCGTATGCAACCACGATCCAATTTTATGGTAAAACCTCCATCTTCATCTCATTCAATTCTTATCCCAACACCATCACTATCTATGGCCACAAACCACCGTAGTCCAAATTTATCAACAGGACACAACTTCAAATTGTTGAAATGCGCATCATTTCGACAAAACTGATTGATTCATTTTGAGAGAGAGAGAGAGAGAGAGATTGATTGATTGATTGATTTTGGCAGTCACAACTGAAAGTAGCTCTAGTTCTGTGTTTCAATGCTAATCCGCCTGTGCCGTGCTTAGAGTCTTATCTTTTTTACAGCCGGTCCGAAGCCCGGATAAAGGAGGAGGGTTGTGTTAGGTAGCTGACAGCGAGCACGTAAAAGCCCCGTTAGATCTCTATGAAATGGTGATACGAAGGAACTTGGGCCTACTAAATCTAAGTGAAGAGGTAGCCCTAGACAGAGCTCTATGGAAAAAGAGGATTCATGTAGCTGATCCCAATTGATTGGGACACAAGGCTCGGATTGGGTTGGTTTTGGTTTGGAACTTGAGAGAAGGATAATCCACTGCGATGTAGAGAAGAAAGGCACTCCCTTATTGTCACAGTATTTATTATTTACAAAAGAAAGCAAAACTTTTAAATCAAAATAAGTGGCATCAACAATACTTAACTGCGGCCAAGGCCCTCTCCTCTAGATGTGCACGAGAACCAAATGCTGCAATTGGGATATCAGAAATTCGTAAACTTGAATCATGATCAGGTGAATCCCCAAGTTCCCTCTTAGCAACTTCAAGTATCTGATAGGCAAAGCCTCAGATTTTCAGTGACTTGAAATCATTTCCGCAGAAATCAAAATTTGCTGCTAACAGTATAATTGCATAACATGTCTAACCGCAAAAATGCATAACAAAAGCTGAATCTACCTCTTTTTCAAGTTTCTCCAGGTCATCAACCTTGGTTGCGCCATCAGCATCGAGCATTAGAAGGAGTTCACCACGCGAATGAAGCATTCCCTGTTTTACAATGCTTTCCCAGAAACAAAGCGCTCAATCAATTATCGTTGTGAATTAAGGAGAGCATACACACCACCAATATGATCAAGATATTCTTCTAAGGAAATGGTTAAGATCAAACTCACTTTTCTTATAGCTTCTCCCTTGCCATGATTTCTTCCAAGAAGGATGACCCTTACATTTTCTACTGTGTATTTCCTGACAAAATCAAAAGCTACCCTCTTTGTCCCATCAGCACTCCCGTCATCAACAATCACCACCTAAATCCAAGAATTCTTCCATTCAAAAGGTGAAAGAGCTTGAGAAATGCAAGACACAAAGGCATAAACTTACCATCATAATATCCTGTCAAATAATAATCATTCAACACCCAAAGAAGCTTATACAGAGAACTACCCACTTAATCCAACACATTAGCAGAACACCTGAAATGAGATCCTCTATGATACTGGTGCTTTGGATAAATCAACGTCAAATGAAAGCATTTTCTTAATTTCTTGGGAATGAATCACAACCATCATAATAAGCTCCAAACTTCTCATGATGACTAAGAAAATCATCATTCGTGGATATGCTCATTAAGTGAATTCAGCGAGGAACCATGCATATTCAGTTAGATACCCAGACAGAAGTCACCAAAAACAAGGAGATTGGTCAAGATTTGCAAATCAAGGCTCAAGCTAGTACCAACACCCTGTGGCTTCAAGCTGGACATCACTAGATATTAGAACTTAGAATTATCTTGTAATCACGTTCTCTCCTAATTTAATATGGCAGAAATTCCTGCAGCACACACACAATTAAGATTTTTTTTTTTGTCCAGGTCATATTTTGTTCGTGATGAACACTAAAGAGTAAAGACAATACTGCCCAATCTGAATCCCATCACACCAACATCAGGACTAAAAGAGAGACTATTACAACCAGCCCACAAACACAATTTAGTACTTCTTTGTGCCTGTATATTCAATCCAGACACCGCAAGAAAATAAAAATAACAATATTAAACCATACCTCATATGAAAAAGACTTCTCTTTTACTGCACGTTGTTGAAGATAACTGTCAAACATTCAAAATTGTATATTGCTAATCAAGTTGGCTACTTGTGGCAAGAATCATGTATCAAATCAACTAATTACTTCAAGCAAGCATCAGAAAATAAACTAAAATAACTGATTATGAAATCACCAACTTAATTTTTTAAGGAGTGAGCAAGAATAATTTATTCTATCGGCCAAGGGACTTGCAGTTGCAGATATTATTGAAGCTCCTTTGTCAGAATTTGGTTCATAATCTGTTTGACCAGGGGACTGTTTCTCTACGTTGACCAATCCAGTCCCTCAATGTTTTGAAAACCAGGGCGAATCGCCAAAGGGACTGGGTCACGGACTTACTGGCCACTGGTTTAGCTGTCGGTCCATCCGGAATCAAATTGGACATCATACTAGGTCAAAAATAAATCTATAAAAAAAAATTACATTCAACTCTGCACTAGAGAAAGAAAAACATCTTTATAAAAGCTCCTTTTTAGTATAAAAGGGAATTCCTTCTAATGTTTTCTTTATTTCTATAACAACAGGCATTGCAAACACACAATTACCAGATGAAATGGCAATTACCCTACTTTTTTATTAGAAGCTGAGCTGTAAAACCCTTCCTTTGTTGTTGCATCATTGAAAATATCATTCGTATTTCTTAGAAGTTGTAACTTCAATTAAGCATGGAAATAGCCATTACATCAGCAGCAAGGATTGGAGGTCGGCAGGTAGCAGCAGCAGCACAAGACGATGAAATAGAGAAGACAATAAAGGAAGAAGCAAAAGGCACTCAGACGCCAAAACGCTCTTCAAGGACTTGTGACTTTCTAACATTAGCCCCTCATCGAAAACCCGTTAAGATTGGCTAGATGCTTGAGGCTACAAATCCAGCTGTGTATACCACATGGGTAACCCGCACAGCTGCATAATGGAAGCCAAAGCTGGCCGTAAACTTTGAACTGGCTGGTTGTCTTAAGCCGCTAGCGGTTACTATGGGTGGCTGTTTAAATGCAGTTGTTTTTCGATTTGATTATAGAGTCCAGTTTCTTAGAACCAAGGGGTTTGGAGGGTGGTCCGGATGAGAACGCCGACGGTCAACAGTTTAATAGGTTGAATCAGCAGTTCTGGTCTCAGTTACAGAATATTGCAGCTGCTAAAAACCCATAACTAAAGCAAGCATAAATTCAGTATGTAGCTAGTCATCAGAAACACAAACGTGTGTTGGCTCTAGGTCCAATCCCAACTCTTTGCTAACCATGAGTGCACAAGTAAAATTCCAGTGTCCTACAGATGAAAGGTGATAATTACACATTGGTCACTCTACCCAAGCTTCAACTTACTTTAGGGTCTCATCAAGTGCTCCTGGAAGCCTATGCTCTTCATTGAATGCAGGAATGATCAAAGATATATACTTCTCAGCTGGATCAAAAATGTAAGGACATGGAACCTGCAACAAATGCTTCAACCAGAGTCAATAAACTCGCAAGCCATTATACATCTTCGTTAAATTTGGATGACCAAACTAAAATACCTACATAATGAAGCATATAAAGAGCTCTTCACCAAACGTAGAATACAACTCGTCTACATTGGAGCATATAAGACATCTACCACAACGTCATTGTTATATTTCCATCACATATCTCAACCATAACGCTGAAAAACCTAAGCTTTAGGATATAAGCAGTAAGCACGATAAATTCCCTTCCTAAAGGTCTTATCTTACACTGAGTGTCCCACATCACATTCTCTTCCTAAAGATCTACTCTAACACTAAGTGCCATAATTCTCATTGTTAGAGCATCTCTACTGGTTTTTGCCATTTGGAAATGGTTTTTTTTTTTTTTGGATAAGTTTTGCCATTTGGCAATGCTACTGCCAGACTTGCTACTTAACCAATTTTAGCAAAGTTGCTCCACCAATCCACTGCTATTGTGGCACAACTGCTCATTTTCAACTCTTAGATCAAAAACATTGATGATGGTGTGGCAATTTGGGCAGTGCCACACATGCTGCCAAATTTGGCACAATAAATGGCACCACCCAAAATTTGGCAAGAGGTTTCATAACTAGCGGAGCAGCTGTTCTCGTCTCCTCTTGCCACATTTTGGCAATGGAGGAGGTTCACCAAGCTTGTGGAGATACCACTGATCTCGGGAACTTGGCAGATTTATAATAGAAGCAAAATACAGTGAAATTAATCATCAGAAATGATTAGCTCTTCCACTTCGTTATAGCCCAATTAAATTCACCCTCTCCATTTCCACATGCTTGTGAATTAAGCATTTTCAGTTTCCTATTCACATTTGCTATATTTCTTACAGCTGTAACATGTCCCTATGCTTTCCAGGAATGGATGATCAATGAGCGATTGATCCCCTCTGTTCCTTTATAGCTAACTTGCTAACAGAAGTGGCACTCCACTCACTCGGCTTATCTCTTGGCTTTTATGACATGGAATCATCCAATCTATTAAACTAGCTGTGGCGGATCCAGAAATCCAACACAGATGGGGCACTCATTAATAGTTACTGTGAAAATATTTCCAAAATCAAGCACAATATTATTTCAGTCCATATTTTAGAGGTTTTAGGCATGCTTTTTGTCATCTAAGTCCAATGTTAACCTACAATCAGCTCATAAGAAGGGGGTGGAAGTAGTGATTTTAAGGCTTATAATATCTGGGGCATTAGTATTATTATTATTATTATTATTTTAATAAAAAAAAGTATTAATTTTTTTTGATAAGTAGATTACTGAAAAATGAAATAGACTTATTGGGGTACAAGTGCAAGGTTCAAAAATCCAGGGAGGGCGGGGTGGGGCAGGGGGGCTCTTGGCCTCCATGGTCCCACTGTGGATCCGCCCCTTTGTGTGAGACACTTGACAGACACTTCGCCACTTGGTAACAGAATGTCATCTTTACCCAACATACCTCTGTTGGGTGCATGTAAAATTGTAAATACTTTTGACTTTCCTGTTAATCGTTAAACTACGTCTGAAACTTCCATTTCTCCCTAGAATGCACTACATAACTTCTTGAATACCATGCCTGGGGAAAGTGAAACAAATGAAAACTTCAAGATATGTGAAATCTAGTTATGTCCTGGTGTCCACATGAAAAGTAGAAGAACACAACCCGTAGCCACATACTAGCATCCGATGCCTATATACCCTAGTCCATCTAGCATTACTTTGTTTACAGTACGCCCATGCATGTGAGACCAAAGAACAAGGAATCTACAGAACTGGCTTTAAAACTACCGCCTGATACTGCATCTATCATCACTACCTTTTATAGCTTCCCATACTGATATGGCATCTTAAGTAGCAACATATTCTGAAACCCTTTCTATTCTAAACAATCATGCAACTCAGAAGTCTTTCTAGCCCTCATGATTGATGTCACATAGCACATTGTCAGCCAAATGACCCCAAAAGTGCCATCAAGTTGGGTTAGTTTGTCCAACAATCTCCCCAAAAAGTATCCCAATTGATTTCACTTCTTGCACTTGTTCTTCTTTTTAAAATTTTAAAACCCTAGGTTGTCTTCACACTACTCGCTACAATGTAAGAACATTTTATGTTTCCATCATGCTTCAAGTTGCATACAAAAATGTACACACGAATTACCTACATTCCAAAAAATGGAGTCATTGCAACTGGTACATAATGTTTTTCGGACTTATTGCTACCTATACTCAATCCAAAATAATTTCAGGTATTACATATTCGCTACTAGGGCTGCAAACGAGCCGAGCTTTCAAATGTTCAGGTTCGTTCGTTAAGTTTTTGAGCGAACTCGAGCTCAATGAAAATTTAACGAGCCGAGCTTGCCAAGGTTTGAGTCGAGCCTCGACCAGTTCACGAACGGCTCGGTCCTATTAGCTACTATTGCAAAAATGACCGCTACTCATAAGTCAAAATCCAAGAATTCCAAATTGAATTTCATAAACGTGTAAATCGTACAATCTATACAATATTGGCAATTGGAACAAGTACATGTATTGCAATCTTCTACAGCGAAAGGCAGGGTTTACCTGTTTCAGTGAATTTGGATCCTCAAAGATCGGATGACCTTCCGCGTGACTGGAAAACGATCAGAAAAACAACACATTCAGAACGAGAAATAGCGAAACATGATACAATCATATGTTTGTGGGTGAAATTAGGATCTTAATTGAAGAGTAACATACGCGTGATTGAATCTTCTACTGAAAGCTTCGAACACGATCGCGGCGCCTAAACCTAAAACCAAAACTAGACCAACGACAACGAGGTACTCGAAGATCGTCCATAGAAACTCCATTCTTCGTTTCCAGATTGACTTTGATTTCCGTCCAAGTATGATGATCATCAAACAAGGTTGAAGAACAGAGCTTTGATAGTGGTTTGGGCTTTTAGTTTAGGCCCACATTAGCTAATGTTTGGTTTGGGCCTTTCCGTTTAGGCCCAACACTAAAGTGTTGCTTCTCCCTCTCCTCTGTGGCAAGTCTCCTGGCTAAAGAGTAAACAAACGAACTAAGCTACTCGAGTTCAAATTCATATTTGTCTCGTTTGGAAAAAAACACTTTATAAAACAGGGTTTTTTTTTTTGAAAAAATAAGTTTTTGAAATCAGCTTTTTAAAACCTTTTTCCGTCAAAAAATTGTTTTCAAAACTTGAATTTAAGAAAACAATTTCCAAAAAATGTTTTTCAAAATAGAGAGGGAGAAACAAAAGAGGGGCAAAATATCTTAAATGCCGCTCATTTTAACGGTTCAGGCTAGCGGCGTTAGCCTTGGCGATTTGATTGTACACATTTTGTACTTTGGGGACTAAATGCCAGCATTGTTTACATTGAATACTAATTGAGATGCAGGGCCGGCCCAACCCCAAGGCCCAAGAGGCCTGGGGTTTGGGCATCTTAAAATTTTCATTTTTTAGGGGTACTTCAATATTTTTCACTATTTGGGTTTGAGTAGGATTCTTTTTCGGAAAAATGATAGCCCATGACGTGTTTTGATAATAAATATCCGCCAATGACAAGTTAAGAACATTTGTTAATGCTGAAAATGTCCTTTGCGGGTATTAATTATCAAAACACGTCATTGGACGTCATTTTCCCTTCTTTTTAAGCCCAATAGAATGAAAAAAATGCTCAATCAGAGGTAATGAGTTAGCCCAATCCACTATCTCATAAGCCCAAGTGCCCAACCCACTAAATTCCCAAAATCATTTCTCCCAAACCACCGAATAACACCTTCCCAAAATCGTTTCCCCTCAAACCATTGAATAACACCTTCCCAAAATCGTTTCCCCCCAAACCCACCCCAAAAACTTGACGATCTCGTATTTTGTGTTCGTATTTAATGATTAGTAGAACTTTATATTGGTTTGGCTTTCTTGTATTATGATTGTTGCTGTAAAAATTGTTAAGTATTAACTCTTTAAAGACACACTTTTTTTTATTAGGCCTTGAGTACAAAAAACCCTTACACTGACCCTGTTGAGACGTCAATACTTTGGGGACAAAAATGTTACTAATAAGCAGGGGTGTTTTTAAGAGGATAATTAGAGGAGCACCTCTACTTTTAAATCTTTAAAATCTGAAGAGAGAGAAACCAAACTTGACTTTTGTACTTCTAGTATAGTTGATATCAGGACTTAAATCTTTATCAGTGAAGGCCCATCTGATGGCCATGCATGGCCTGAATTGAACATGTATAAGATTTTCATAGGACACTTGTTTCCACGGTAAATAAGCTTGAAATAGAAAGGGAATAAAAATATACTAACCTAACACACGCGTATACAAGATGGCCACGCCAAGTGGCTACAATATCCTAGGTGCTCAAAGTCAAGTGCCGTGACATAGAAGTTAATTTGCTCATTCCTAATATTTCAGGCTCAAAATCTCCAAGTTGAATTTATATCAATTCATTTAGAGCCAATCCATACGTATGGTTATTTTCCCTGGCTTTAATAAGTCTCGCTAGTGGATGGTGTGATTGATCCTCTAGAATTAATCGAGGTGCAGGGGCGGAGCCAGAAATTTTGGTTAGTGAGGTCAAAAATTAGATTCATATGCAAGATATTTTTTCTACGCACAAGTCCAAAAATAACTAAATTAAAAGGATAATTATAAGATCGATATGCACTAATAATTCATTTTTACCTCATAATTGGCCTGAAAAGACTTGTTATATTTGAAAATAATACATGATAGTCTCATTTCTAACACTATCAACTCTCGAAAAGAAGAGAACGCTTGGGATTTCTATGCACTTAAAATAAATTGGGGCAATTTAGAGATTTTTTGTGGGGTCAAAATAGCTAAATTATACCTATTCCTATAAAAATTTGGGGTCAAATTGGTAAAAATTATGCCTATCCCTAAGAAAATTTGGCAGCCAGTAAAGTCAGCCGCCCTCCCTTGTACCTATGTGCCTCCGCCCCTGTCGAGGTGAGCGTAAGCGGGCTTCGACACCTAAGCTATAAGAATAAAAAAGGGTTGCTACAAGATCGAAAATGAAGTTCATAACAGTATAATACTTGTGCAACTCTCCACGCAACATATGTTTCCCGACTCTTCTAATCTAATCTAATGTAAGAGAGGAGAGAGAGAGAGAGAGAGAGAGAGAGAGGTAAGGCCGGCAAGGGAGAGGGGAAACAAAGGGAAGAGGAAAATAACTCAAAATAACCATGCATATGGCCATTTGGAGATAGTGGCGACTACAGAAATTTGAAAAAGGGTGTTCGGAAAGAATTTTAACTCTAATAAATTTATTAACCAATAATATATGAATTAATTAAATAATCATTCTGTTTAGGGACACTACTTAGGTTTCCATGCCTGTAATGGTTGTTTTCATCCTTTTATGTAGCAAAATATCATATCAACCAAGAAGGATGGATCTAGAGGGGGCTATAGAGGCTGTTGCCACCCCTACAATTTTAAAAAAACCTAATTTTACATTGAAAAAAAAATTTATCATTAAAAAAAAAAATCTGATTGTGTATATTCGCCCCCTCTATATGCAAAATTTCTAGCTCCGTCTATGATATCAACCATGATAGAATTCATGAATTTACCAGCTTGAAATAGATTTATTTGGGTTTCCTGATTTAATCAGAGAGAGATTTTTAGGGATGTATTTTATTACCTAAAATTCCCTCTACTTTTTCCATCCCCAGTATTTTCTCTCTTTCTAACTTCACCTTCTCTTTCCATCAAACAGATGGAAGGTTGGAAAATAATTTTAGAAGACAGAGAAACAAATAACCTTAATTATAACAGTACTACACAATCACCAAGCGGGACTGCAAGAGGAGTTCGATTTTGATTTCTTTTTCCTTCCCACCATCTTTTTCCCTTTAAAATAGGGAATAGATTTTCGCGCTCCACTTTTTACCAATGGCGCTCTAATTTTAACGTGAAGTTAACTTCATGAACAAAGTGGAGCGCCATCAGTAAAAAGTGGAGCGCGAATATCAATTTCCTTAAAATACTTTGCATTCTAGAAATATAACTTCCATTCTATAAATATTGTCTATTATTCAAAATGAGAACTTTCGGTAATATTAAGATGATATTCTTCAAAATGAGATCTATACTTAATATATATTTCATAATTTGAAGTTTTTAGAGGAAAGGTGAAACAATGCTTTTGTTAGAGATTTCGATTGGACTTAAAATGGGAATGGGAGATACTGCGGCCGCTCGATCATCTCGGCAATCGACCGAGCAATGAACGGTTTCAGATTTGTATGCGTTCAGATTCGTTCCGAGCCGTTCGTGCTGAGATGAACGGCCGGATCGACCGCTCTGCAGCATCCCGGGGTCCGTTAAAATGAATAGTAAAACTTCGTACATGCATCCACTTTTATTATATTCTGAGTCCCTGTTTGAGAGACTAGCTTGGGTTAGAGAGAGGATCTAAATCTAATAACCTGGGGAAAGACTAGCTAGTACTCCTATATAAAATGAGGCAACGGTAAACTAACGGCTAGCTGAGCTCTCATGTGCACCTCAACAAAAACCATGTGCCCGAGACGAAAAGTATCAAACAGTCACCGACAAATACATTAATAACTACTACCCAGATGGGATTACCAGAGCATTTTCAACCACTCTAGTTGATTGCTAGTATAAAATTCCAGATGCAAAACGCTCAAAAATCAGCTCCAACGAATATTAATAAGTATTGTTTTTGGATTCGTAGGGCGAAATTACTCAATTGCGCAGTTTCGCTCATAAGAATCCAGAAATAATACGTATCGATATCCGTTGGAGTTGACTTTTTACAGGACCCCATAAAATATTATTTTAAAATTTATGTCAATTTTTTTGTATTTTTGTGGGATCCAAAATAGGCTCCACAAAAAAATGTACTGAATGATATATTAAAAAGATATAGTGTATGTAGCATCTCTCCTAAAAAAAAACATCCATAGATATAAAATGCAAAAATAGAGAGCGAAACGCCTCAATTGACGCTGTTATTGTTGGCTACCAGGAAAATACTTATGTGAACAAGCCAGAGGAAAAAACATAGGAGGAATCCGCGTAAAATAAAGGTACAGCTCTCCTTTTGACCGTTTAGTTAGTGCGACAAGCAATGTAGGAATAAACTAAAGGACCCTGTGATCGGTAGCCCACTTTTTTTTGATATTGGTAGCCCACTTATTACCTTTTACTATTAAGCTAAACAAAATGATAAAAATTACAAATTCTAATACATTTTTTTTTTCACACTTTCATACAATTTCATACGTTTTATTTTTATTTCAGTATATCTTTTCAACCTTAACAAAAGTTCACTGGACTTCTTTTAGCATTTTCTGCAAACTAATTGAGATAAACTTGTTCACGGAGCGACGCAATCTCAGCGCAATCAATGGCTGAGATTCGTTTTTAATTATGACAGGTAACAATTTAATTGATTTTTCATTCGGATCGTCCAAAACCACTTTGGACGTGCGCGATTGACCTCCGTATAGAAGTCGGTCCCCAAATAAGATTTCCTAAAACTAAAATTACTCCGTAAACACTTTCCCCACACGCTGCCGCATCCCCCGCACCCTTTCACCAGGACAACTCACAAGCAACCAAACTCGTCTTTCTCTCCAAAAGTCAAAGCCATCCTCTCTATACATATAGTAGCAGTTCCCTTCAACCAGGACCATTCCACTATTCTCTCTCTCTCTCTCTCCAAGCCAAAAACCATGGACAAATTCAAGAGAAAATCCACATATCCAAATCTCATTCTCCTCAATATTTCCACTCTCCTCCTCACCCTCCACATCACCGCCGTAACCTCCATCGGCGTCAACTACGGCACCACGGCCGACAACCTTCCCCAACCAACCCAAGTGGCCAAATTCATCAAAACCCAAACCACCATCGACCGGGTCAAGATCTTCGACATGGACCCGGGCATAATCAGCGCCTTCGCCAACACCAACATCCCCCTCACCGTCACCATCGCCAACGGCGACTTCCCCCCGCTCGCCAACCTCACCGCCGCCCAGGCCTGGGTCGCGTCCAACATCGCGCCCGTCTACCCTCAGACCACGATCGAGTACATCCTGATAGGGTCCGAGGTCCTCCTCTGGGGCGACGGGACCATGTTCGGGACCCTGGTCCCGGCCATGAACGCAGTCTACAACGCCTGCGTCCTGGCCGGGTTCCCCGACATCAAGGTCACCACCGCGCACTCTCTCGGCATTTTAAACAGCTCCGTCCCGCCCAGCTCGGCCAGCTTCCTTTTCGGGTGGCAACAGTACTTCTTAACCCCGATGCTCGAATACCACCGCAGGAGTAAATCTCCTTTCATGGTCAACCCGTACCCGTACTTCGCGTTGAACTCCAACGATACCGACTTCGTTTTGTTCGAGCCCAACCCGGGGGTTTTCGACCCGGTTACGGGCATGAACTACACTAACATGTACGACTTGCAGTTGGACGCGGTGTACGTGTCGATGAAGAAGCTGGGCTTTCCGGACGTGAACATCGCGGTGGGGGAGACCGGGTGGCCGTCGGCGGGTGACCCGGGAATGGTTCTGTGCACGGTGCAGAACGCGCAGTGGTACAACTTGAACGTGGTGAAGAGGGCCGGGTCGGGCGTCGGGACGCCGCTGATGCCGGGCCGGAACTTCGAGACTTTTCTGTTTGCGCTGTTTAATGAGGATCAGAAGACGGGTGGGACGATTGAGAATCACTGGGGGTTGTTCTACCCCAACATGACGGCGGTTTACGACATCGGCATTATGCGACAAGCTCAGGTACAGGGAGGGGAATCGGGCGGGTCGGAGTCGGATTCACCGTCCCCTGCCCCGGCCCCGTTTCTTCTTGGATCGGAGCCGGAGCAGGGAACGGAACCGGAGCAGGGAAAATCGGAGAGGTGTCGGAGTCGGGGAATAATCGGATCCGTAATCACCGTATTAATTTTCACTAATTTTGTTCTTTTTAGGGTGTTTTGACAAGAAAACAAAATATTGGTGAGGATGAGAGTTAAAAGAAATAGAATCAAAGAAAACAAAGACATAGAACTAGCCATTTACAACGAATTGGGTCTAGCTCAATTGGACACTCTTGTACATTCCTAAGTGGGAGGTCAAGGGGTCGAATTTTGTTGAAGGTAGGCATTGATTTTTTTTTTTTTCTATTAGATGGGTTCTTCCTTTCTTTCTTTCCTATAATGGACTTATTTTTTGTATTTGTTAAGTTGTTGGACTCAGTTATCTCGAAACTCTCATACAATTAATGAAGTGTCTCGTGATTTGTAGTTTGTATTTCATACATAATGCAAATGATCTCTCTTATAATTGACAAAAAAAATTAGTTATTTATTGTTGGATATTTTGCTCTTATTATATCAAAACGATAAAATTTATAATATATATACAAAAATGATAATATCTATAATCGAAGTCGGATGGAATTAAAACGGGACGGGGAAGCAAATACCACCCCACCCCATTTGCTTATCGGGACAGGCAATACCCGCTCGGATCGATGAGCGAGGTCGGAGGTGGGGATGGGTCCAGATCAGAGGTAATTGCTTTTACTGGGGTCCATAGTACCGGAGATAAAGTAATAAAAAGTATTCTGTGTATCAATCTTTTTTTTGTTGTTTTGGAAATAGCAAATATTGTTAGTTACTTATCCCAAGATTTTTCTTTCTTCTAAGCACATCCACCCTTTAAAGTTTTACCTAAGTAACCGTGATATCTAATTGCGGGCCATTTTCAAAACGACACTCAGTGCAAAAATCCTTAATTCAGCATGAATTTTGCTCAAATGGTCTTGTTCGTTTCGGAGTCTCAAAATTTCTGCCCACAGTCTTCAATAAATTCTCTCTCTCTCAACTAATTACTCTAAAAAATCTCTCCCTCAAAATCCAAACCGAACAGGAATAAATCTCTAAGGCATGATCATATCTTGATTGGGAATGCATTAGGCTTGAGGGACGGGAATACCATAGAATCCCGCAAACAAATTTACGTGATAGTAGTAGTTTCCTAAGGATAAATAGCTTCATTTGCTCACTCAGCTATTTTGGTATAATGAAACAGCCCGGTGGCGGTGGTGCGACGCCAACTCCGGTTACTCCCACCACATCAGGAAAACAGTGGTGTGTGCCAAAGAAGGGAGCTATCAACTCCTCGTTGCTAGCAAACATAAACTGGGCGTGCACTTCTGGAGGAGTAGATTGCAGTGCCGTTCAACCCGGCGGGACGTGCTTCAGCCCTAACACCGTCTGGTCCCACGCCGCGTACATCATGAATGCTTACTACCAGGCCAAGGGTCTCCAGTTTTTCAACTGCGACTTCGCTGGCACCGGATCTGTGACGACCTCTGACCCAAGTAAGTAGTGATCTCATTCCCGAATTTCCGTTTGACCAAAAAAAAAGAAGAAGTGATCTCATTCCCCCTCGCTTGCCAAATTCAAATGGTATAATTCTATGTTACGCTTTTCCACAAATCTTTTCACCCAGCCCAAAGAAATTGTTCCCATCTATCAATATCCTATGTCTAGAGCACTTTCTGAAAGATATATACAAAGGAAGTCTACTGGAACGTACTGTGAATGTTATACATCTGCCCGGTCTTTGAATATTGTTACTGACTTATTTTGAGAAATGGGTTGGCGAATTTTCGCACGTTCCCCTTTTTACCATCTGCACCGCGTTTTGTGGGGTTTTTATTTTCAAACCCGAATCAACACTAGCAGCATTTCATTGGTACACTTTTTAACACGTAAAGGGGTAGTGTTTTAAATTCACATGGATAAGAAAAAAGAAAGAAAGATTGCGGATGGTAATAGGGGATCAATTCCCTCCAAATATTGCACAATGTAATATTTGTCTAAACATTTATAGTGTTTTTTTAGTTTTTTCTTTTGTGCCATCTTCCATCGAGTACAGGTTTTGCACTTTGCTAACTCATTACTATTATTATTTTTTTTGTTTTTCCATTTATATCACTGGATACAGGTTATGATACATGTATATACTCGGCTTGACACTGGAAGCAGAAACTCATACAAGGAGACCAAAATGGACGCACATTTAGACAGGGGATGCTGAAGAGAACATTATAGGCATTGTTTTATTTCTTTTGTTGCTTGAAGAAATAGCATTGGTAACTTCTTGGGGTTATGTGATTACGGTACGTTCCATGGTTCATGGTGCTGCCATTCTAGTTTAATGTTAACCAATTTTTTCTATATTTGTTGGTGGAAATGCTTGTCTAAGCACCGTTCAGTTTGGTTGAAAAAACCTACATTGCGAGGGTTAGGGCATCTCGATCGAACCGTCCGTAAAATTCTTGAGTCCGCCGAAAAAGTGATCAAAAATTGAGCTCCGCTCTTTTCATAAAACCTGTATCAAATCAAGAGGAATATATTTTCATCAAATCCAACTGAACTCAACCATTTCAACAAATCGGCAACGCTGGTATTGTTAAATGTTACTACTAAATTCTACATGGAACCTGCGTATTAGCTTAATCGTTCAACGCGAAACAAGTGATGGGAAAACCATAAAATGTTACTCCCTCCATCCCCTTTTTAAAGTCTAGTATTCCATTTTGGACTGTCCCTTAATAAGTGTCCATTTTGTAAAGTTAGTGAGTAAAAGTTGGTACATTTTCCATTTTGCCCTTAAAAGCAGATTCCATTTTGAAAAGTTAGTGAGTAAAAGTGTGATGATAATATCTCCATAGAAGGTAAGTAGAGAAAATAGAGGTAAAAGCTGATGTGAAAGATATAATGATGATATTTTCTTAATAAGTTGGAGTTACGAAACGGGACATTTAAAAAGGGACGGATGGAGTATCAAACAGAGTAAAGCATTTACGGCAAAAGCAGCCCATTTTTATGCCATTGCACAAGCTTCCTAAGCAAAATGAGAAATTATGTTCAATATTATATACAGTATGAGCAATCTTACTAATCTCAGTCATCTCAAGAATTTCGGAGGTTTAGCTTGACATTTATGTTCCCACGTACTGTTTGCCAGAGTAGATCAACATTTATGGAGATCAAGAAACGTTGCACGATGCCGAGCAAAAAAAAAAGAAACATTGCACGATCATCTCAAGAGCGTCTCCAACCCATGAGTCTCCAGGGCAAGGGTCCTGTCCGGTTTGGGTTCCAACTAGTCTTGTAGGCTTTTATCGGGCCCACAACAATGATTAAACCGTTCGTTTTTTCGAGCTCGTCGCGAACATTGACCAGCCAAAAATCACGTTGATGATATCGTTTGGTATGATTTCGAAAAGCATTGAGTGTGGAAATCGAGTCCAATGACCGAGTGAAGCGTACACTAACTTTTGCTAGTTTGGCAATTTAACATCTAAAAAATTAGCATCTCCATAGCGAATGATCTAACACAACCATTTATACAATATGCACATGTGGCATTCTATCATTGGTGAGTGAGTGATTTGCGACCCATTCAACAATGAGATAGAGCCACATAGGCGTGTTGTATAAATGATTGTGTAATTTGTTGCATTAGACTTCCCGAAAACGAGTTCGGTTGGATCTGATGAAAATTCTATTCCTCCAGAATGTATATTGTTTAATCAAACAGGTACCAGAGGACAAGCATGAACACCAACAACATAGCAAAAATGGTTAACAATAAGATAGAATAGCTGCAATGGCAGTACGTACTATGAACAACGGGAAGTACATTTTAATTACTTAACCCTAAGACGCTACGATGCAAATTCTTCGAGCAACAAAGGAAATCAAACAATGCCCCCTTCCGTGATATCAGTTAAAATCGATTCTTTCTACTTCCCAATCCACGCAAAAAGCACACCCGGATTTGTCTCCCCGTATATGAGTGTCTGCTTCCAGACTCAAGCCGTGTATTTACATGCACCATAACCTGTACTCGGCGATAGGAATGGTGAAAAAAGAACAGGGAGTTAGAAATGTGCATAACCGGAATGACAAATTGTTCAAATTGTAGGTTTTATTCAAATAGATTTCCCTAGTATCTCTTGTGGAGTACTCAAGAAGTTTAATTTTGTGTATATCATGGTAACTCGTAAATTTCAAGCCACGTGTCCCTTCTAAATGGCATCTCCAGCACAATATTTAACTTCGTTGTGTTGGATAAAGAGATTTGCGAAGAAACATAACGAGAACTAGATTTGAATTTTGGGAAGGAGAGGGAATCAGATTCCTACTTACTTGGGTCAGAGGTCGTCACAGAACCGGTGCCAGAGAAGTCGCAGTTGAAATCCTGGTGACCCTTCGCCTGATAGTAAGCGTTCATGATGTATGCGGCGTGGGACTTGACAGTGTTAGGGTTGAAGCACGACCCGCCGGCTTTAATGGCACTGCAATCTACTCCTCCATCAGTGCACGCCCAGTTAATGTTTGCCTGCAATGAGGCTTCGGTAGCTCCTGACTTTGGCACACACCACTGCTTTCCTGATGAGGGAGTAACCGGTGCAGGCGCCACAGTACCACCGCCACCAGACTGTTTCATTGCCAAAACAACAGAGTAAGTAGATGAAGCTGCTATTTATCTATCCATGGCATGGAAACTACTATCGCGTAAGTTGATTCATGTGGGATTCGTTGTTATCCCCATTCCTTCTAAAATGCAATCTCCACCACAGGATCGTGGCTCGAGATTCATATTCTCGTGCTATAAATATTGATGCCCAAACAATGGAAGTAAAAATATTTGGCTTCCCCTAACAAAAAATCTTGATTTCGCCCAGGATGGCAGGATGTACCACTTTGGTTAACTTCGATCAATGCACTACAAGGTTGGTGGCCCTTTCGAGATATCTCACCAATCACCATCATGATCAAAACTGTTCATATTATAGAGGCTGTCGAGCATTTCATTTGTTCAAAAAAATCGAGTGAATCGGACATTGCAATCACATGATCGAGATACATTTGAAATCGGATATTGACATCTGCATGATTGGAAAAATTGATCTACACTTCATTCTCTGCAACTTTTCGACCATCCATTTTTTCAAAAACAAAACTATGTTGAATCATTTCCTACTGATAATCCGTCCATACGATTTTTTTACATTAATATACTTTTCAGAGACTTCTACAAAACGAGCCATTCAAATCATGTCAATCTGCGTGGTACATTAGCAGCGGAATACAGATCCCTCATCCTTGCATTTAGGCCCCCTTCTGCTAAGGGGAGTAAAAAGTACTTATTTTTTAAAATTAAATGCGATATATTATGATAGAACGACCTGTCTCGTAAAACATAAAATAAGTATTTAAAAAACAAACCCTTAGCGGAACGGGCCCTTAGTGGCATCTACTATGGAGTACAATTTACTACTACTACTCCTACTCCTACTCCTACTAGGGACTAGTAACTCATTAGTTAAAAGAACTTCGTTATTAGTGTAGAGCGAAATAATGACAAGTACGTTACTACATGCAATTTGCTTCTTCTTTACTAAACAAAGTAGTACTGTACTGTAGTACTCCCTCCGTCCCATAAAGTTTGGCATTTTCACTATTCCAGCCCTATGAGAAAATTAACTATATCTTTTAATCCGTAATGTTTTTTATGACCAATGGATCTTGTTTGATAGATTTTAATTTGTTCTATTAAACAAAGTTCAAAAAATCGCCTAAAATATTATGAATTGAAAGATATATGCAATTTAAAAATGGCACGCATTCCTGAAAATGCCAAACTTTTTATGGGACGGAGGGAGTAGTATTTTTTTAGTGAAAGGAAAGTAAAGGAAAAGGAATGTTGTTACTCCTATATTTATTAGTAGGAGTACATTTATATACTCCAGTCAGTCAAACAGCAATTACAGGGTGAAAGTAATTAATCACTAATTTAACTCGAGGATTAGAAGTTACTACTAAAACATGATGTACTAGCAAACAAGAGCTCCGACCAAACAAAAAAAAAAACAAAAGCCAAACAAAACAAAGGCAGCCCACGAAGATGGTTCATCAACTTTCAGACAACGACAATCGTCAACCTAGAGGGGAGAATCTTCTTCTTTTTTTTTCCTTTTTTCTTTTTTGGGTACTAGAAAGAAAGTAGGAGTACTAGAAAGGCGTGCAAAAACACGGTGAACAAAACGCGTGTCCCTCCACGAAAAAGTCATTGAAACGTCACAATCCCACTTTTCATTTCCCCATTTCAAACCGCACGCAGACTGCAAACGAACACGAGATGCAGCAATTGTATTTTGTCTTCTCTCTCTCTCTCTTTCCAAAGCCTAGGGCTTCAATGGTTTGAACTGATTTTCGCGCTCCAAAATTTATTACAGTCGCTCTATCTTTTTGTTTTTATACTGTGACGTTGCCAGGTATATTTTGTTTTTACAGTGATGTTGCCAACAACGTCATAGTGTAAAAACAAAAAGGTGGAGCGCCTGCAGTAAATCTTAGAGCGCGAATATCAATTCCCGGCTTCAATTTGTACATTACAAGTAATTTTGCATTAAAAATGGAGCGTCAAAATCAAAACTTTTTTAAAAAACTCGATATCCGAACTAGTTTGAACACATCGACTAACATTCACTTAAGACTAGATAAACCTTCCAATAGCTTTGGAACTCGGATTCAAACATACGACCTCAGATTTCTCGTTTGTCCTGTATTTGGTGAATAAAATAAAATAAACAATACACTAGTACTCTACCTAAGATGATGGTAGAGCTACTACAAAGATACGTCAACAGAATTTACAAGCTTCTAACTTGATTAAAGAATTTAATCACTCGATTTCACCAAATTTATTTGTCACGTTGCATTTGTTAATTCATTGGATTTCGGTCTAATTAAGGGTTTATTACCTGAGACTGTCGCATAACCCCGATGTCATAAACCGCCGAGAAATCCGGCCGAAACAACCCGAAATTCCTCTCATCCGCCGCCCCCGGCTTCAGATTCTCATTGAACAGCGAGAACACGAACGTCTCGAACTTCCTCCCCGGCATCAACGGCGTCCCCACCCCCGACCCGGCCTTCCTCGCCACGTTCAAGTTATGCCACCGCGCATTCTCCACCGTACACCACCACATCCCCGGATCCCCCGCCGACGGCCACCCGGTCTCCCCCACCGCTATCGCCACGTCCCCGAACCCCAGCTTCTTCATCGACACGTACACCGCGTCCAGCAACAGGTCGTAAGCGTCCGTGTAGTTCTTGCCCGTCGCCGGGTCGAAAAGCCCCGGGTTAGGTTTGAACAACGCGAAGTTGTTGTCCTTCGGGTTCCACGCGAAGTACGGGTACGGGTTCACCATGAAGGGGGACTTGGCTTCGCGGTGGAATTCAAGCATAGGGGTTAAGAAGTACTTCTGCCAACCGAACTGGAAGCTTGCGGAGCTGGGCGGCCGCGAGCTGTTCAAAATGCCGAGTGAATGCGGGGTGGTGACTTTGATGGCGGTGAAATTGGATTTCACGAGCGCGTTGTGGATGGATCTCATGGCGGGGACGAGGTTGTTGACCATGGCGGCGTCGCCCCAGTGGAGGACCTCGGAGCCGACGAGGATGTACTCGAATCTCGTGGAGGGGTAGAAGGGTCGGATGTTGGACCCGACCCACTGGCGGGCGGCGGTGAGGTTGGAGAGGACGGGGATGAGGCCGTTTGGGATGGTGACGGAGAGAGAGATGTTGGTGCCGGCGAAGGCTCGGATGATGTCCGGGTTCATGTCGAAGATCTTGACCCGGTCGATGGTGGTTCGGGTCTTGATGAATTGGGCGACTTGGAGTGGCGGGGGGAGGTTGTCGCCCATGGTGCCGTAGTTGACGCCGATGGAGGTTACGGCGGTGATGTGGAGGAGGAGGAGGAGGAGGGCGGAGATGAGGAGTGTCAAGTGTGGGTTTTTTTTGGTGGATGTGTCCATGGTTTTTGAGAGAGAGAGAGAGAGTGGTGGAATGGTTCTGGTTGAAGGGAAACGATGGAGGAGTATATGTATAGAGAGAGATTGGTTTTTGTGAGGAGAGAGAGAGAGAGAGAGAGAGAGAGAGGAAAGTAACGTTGTTGGTTTTGGAATGGAATTGTCCTAACCTAAAAATGAAAAGTGGCAGCGTGTGGGGATAAAGAGTGTAGTACGGAGTAATTGATTTTTGATGCTTTCGTTTGTCGGGACCAACGGACAGTCAAAAAAAGGATAACGCTGGTTGAGCTGTACCAAGTTTTAACGCGGATTCCTATTTCCTATTCCTCCTACTGTGTTTTTCCACCGACCTGTTCAATAATGTTTGGCATTGTTGTTGAGATGAAATCTAGGTCATCAGTTATCGAGATGGACAGTTCGGGTCAAGCACTACGATCTTGTAGGGCATTGTAATGCCCTTGCACTATAGGGTTCGCAAGCTTAACCATTTGTTATTCGTCACATTCTTCCTCCGTCTTGAATATCGCCTTACGTCGGTTGAACTTTAAACGAGTGATGAGACAACCATAAAAATGTTACGAGACAGAGCAAAGCATTCATGGGAAGAACCGCGTTAATATATGCCACTACCCACCTTCCTAAGCGACATGACTGACTCATGAGCAATTATGTCCCAACACATGATTTGGTTTTTCATGAGCGTATTTTTATAGAATATATAATAATAATCTCTTATATCTACTTCCTTAAAACTAGGAGGGAGTAGATTGCACGTTTTGCATCTCTAAATATCTCTTATCTTTCATGTTTTGTGTTTTAAACGATCTCATATCTCATATAATTAATATCTAATTCGACGAATTTAAACATGCCCTAACATATTGCAAAGGAATGCTAGTTATATAGTTCAAGATAGTAACTAATTACCAGCAGCACCATGCCAATTTCTAATTTTATCTTGGGCTAAGGCTCCCCTTATCCCCTTCCCTTTTCTTTCCCTCTGACCGTGTGTGGGCCACACTTCAAAAAAAAGCCCTACAAGATGTGCTGCAACCTAGGAATCACCGGGCAACTCTTTCGCTCTATAGCGATGGGGGGCATAGCACAATTCTTCTTGGAGGAGGTTGGTTTGCTCGGTATCCTTACTTTTCTCTCTGTCGGGTTCCCATTTGCTCTAGCCATAAGCAGTTCCCATTGCTCTGGCCATAAGCAATGGCAGCTCCAGCTCGCAACCACAGGGGCCCGCCCTTCTGCCTAAATAACCGGAATGCGAATAAGTAAAAAGAGATGAACCAAAGCAATGGTGAGGAGTGGAATTTATTAACGAACAGAACCAGTGCACTGAATTTCCTTTCATTCACAGCAACATGACAGTAATAAAACCAACTGTATTGGCGAAGAGAAAACAATATGACATTGTCCAAGCAACCCTTTCGACTGCTGGAAAAAATGGCCATGCAATTTCGGGAAAAAAAACATGAAACAATGAACAGGAAAAACTCGCAAGGGCCAGTGGATCACACAGTTATGGGCAGGGAACAAATTCGTGATTACCGCAAAAACAAAACACACGATCTATAAAACGACCTTCCAGGGCAAAGCAAGCACAAACCCGGTCTGAATAGCCACCACTGTAACAGGTTTAGATAATCTGCATCAGTTCCATAGACCCCAATGCCATTGCATCCGCTGGCACAGGAGAAGAAAACGAAATAACGTATTAACTCCCCATAGAGATGGAAAAACAAAAATGTTCCACCATATATGGCATGTTATTGCTATATCCGCTAGGTGAACCTTCCCACCTTTTTATTTCCACCTATTTTATATGCAGGAAATAATCCAATCAATGGCAAAGAATTCGTATATATCAAACAGTCCTTATTGGAGAGTGCTTCCGCCCCTCAAACTTCAGCCTCCGGTTATTTTCACTGTTAATGGGCTTCAAAAGTCGGTCCACTTCAGCTTCAGATTGGACCAAAGATTGCAGCCTCTTGAGATGTCCAATACACTGCTTATGTTCAGAAGTGGTTCTTTTCAGTTTATCTGGATTTAACTGCCTCTCATAAGAAGAGTGCCACTTAGCTTGCAAATAAGCAAGAGATCTCCATGGCGGAAGAGGCATTGAGTTCTGCTTAAGAGAAGATCTAGCAGCTTCAACCATAACTTGAAGGAATTTTTTCAGCTTCTTCGTGGAACCCACATAAACAACTGGAAGGGAGCTGAGAAGTCGTTCGTAGGATTCGACGGCTCTTGCTATTTCGAAGTGGCTTCGAAAGTCTATGTCAATGATTAGACGCTCCGAGCCTCCGCTGGCTTTGTAATTGACCACGTCAATGTATTCATGATCCCCTGTATAATAAATAAGCAGAATAGGATCAATAACCTAGAACCTAATTTCTTCTTTTGAAGACAAAACAAAGATGGCCCCAAGTTACATTAGATGGACTCGGGTATGAGGTACCACTGAATCAGGTGTCGGTGCCTCTCCAAGCGTTCAGACGTTCCTAAACTTAAATCCAAAATATTGGCATTTGTGTCCACAAGTGAAGCACAGGTAAGGAGACACCTCCTGGCCACATACTTGAATTGCATTTTGTATACAATTACATAAAACTTATTATTACTATTTGAAAATGTACTTCAAATCAAATGGGAGTAAGGAAAAATATAAGATTCTAGTTCTCATTCATGCAAAAAGTGAGAATCGCTTCCTTTCTGGCCAATGTGAGCAGCTTTTCTCCAATATTGTAGAAATTAGAAGACCAAGTATCTAAATTAAGCATGGGTTTCAGACAAAGATTACATGTTCTTCCATAAGCGTCAAGGGTCTACCACGATACTGTGTAATTTACAGCGGCCCATGTAAAACTTGGCCCCAATCCTACAACAATGACATACTAGACTACTAGTTTGCCATTCTCTTGTCAGAAAAAAATTCCAATCTTCTAAAAGAAACAGATGCCAATATGATATTCTCGAGGCTCATAACTTGAGCATATATACTTGCTGCAAGGATGACCAATTCAAAGTTTCAAACTAGTATGGTGTCTTCTATTTTCACAGAGTGAAAAAACCTATGGGCCAATAAGGTGAGTTTTTTCCCCTCTCCAGATGGTGAGATATTTTCCCTCAATATTGTACAAACAAGCTCAAATTAACACAAATTGCCTTGAAGCATCTGATGGCCTACCTCCGGGGACCTTCCCATTGCCCTGCCACTTAGATGAACAAACAACAGCATCATAACCAGAAAGCCTTAGAAGCTTCACAAGAGAAAACCTAATGCAGCTGGCATTACAAGGACCTGACTTGACCAGGTGAAGGTCTGTGCCACTCATTGACAGCATAAGAGAATTAACCACTGCCAGCAAGTCACTCTCATATTGATCCACAGAAAGCTTGTAATACTGCAACATGAGGGAGGACCAATTAAGTGTGAGAATCTATACACTCAAATTAACAGTCAAGAATTCTGCATGAAAGCTAGACACGTATTTATGCAAATTGAGCAACCTTTGGGCCAACTTTTTGTCACGGGTTTTACTAGTACATTTTAACATCATCATTCGGGTCGACGAGAGAAATTGGAAAAGTAAACAAAAATATAAACCAAAGTTGAAAAAAGCTCACTGAAGACAACCAAAAAGACACTACAAGACAGTGACAAAAAGTCACCGAAAAGCTTAACTAGCATTGAGACCTATGTAGCACGGACACGGACACGACACGACACCGACACCCCGACACGTAAATTTTCAGAAAATGGGGGACACGACACGTTTGGGGACACGTCTATATATATGTATATATATATATATCGGGGCGGTTCCGGAGACAACTAATTAGACACCTAAAAAAACACCTCATAGTTCCCGATCAAATTTTAATGATCCGAGCCGCTCAATGTGATCAGAACGTGATTTTAAGGGTATCCATGAGAAATCAGCAAAAAAAAAGACCGGGAAGGGCTTGATCTGAGCAGTTTTTAGTTTAGATTTGATGAACGGTTCAATTAAAAACTGCTCAAAACAAGCACTTCCTAGTCATTTTTTTTGCTAATTTCTCGCGGGCACCCTGAAAATCACATTCTGCACACATTGAACGGTTCGGATCATAAAAATTTGATCGGGAACTATGAGATTGAGATTTGGGGTGTTTTTTTAGGTGTTTAATTGGTTGTCCGCGGAACCGCCCCGTATATATATATATCAAGAATACAAAAAATTCAAATAAGATAAAAGTTAATAATATTATATCCAGATAGCCTTGTTTTCACATTTGCAGTACATTGTTTTCCAAGTCATTACATCTATTATCTATACCTTGCAACAAAAAGTGTCCCAAAAGTGTCTGTCAAAAGTGTCTGGAAAGTGTCCCCGAAGTGTCCCAAAAGTGTTCGAAAGTGTCTGGAAGGTGTCGGACTCCAAATATTGCCCAAAATAACAGGACACCTCTGGAGAAGTGTCCGACACGTGTCGGCCGAGTGTCCGGTGAGTGTCGGTATCCGACACGTGTCCGACACCGGTACGTCACCCCTAGTGGAGTGTCGGTGCTACATAGATTGAGACTAATAAACATAACAGCAAACTTCACTAAGGTTGTGTTTGGATCCTGTGTTTGTTCAGGAATTACCCATGGGAAAGAAATGATAGGGAAATAAAAGTAACAAATTTAGCTTTCTGCACTTCATTATCGCCTTGTACAGTTATACTTCTCTTTGCGTTCGCCTTTTCCTCCATCCATGATCCAAACAGCATAAATTTAAGTGAGCGTTACACATGGAACTCCAAAACGGACTCCGACTCATGACACTAAAGCAAGAAACTGGCGTTGAAAAGACAGCCACAGCCCCTAGGATGAAAATTGTCATTAAAGCCTATTTCATATCGAGCACCCCTACCTCCTTTATCATTGAGCGGTCATTTAATTTGGGCTATTCTCTCCATTTCAAGAAAATGCTATCAAATTAAGTACGAGCAACTATGGAAAAGATGACATTTCAGTTGCGGATTCAACAAAAGAGAGCGGCCCTGTATGACTTGAGACAAGTTTGCACAAGCTTTCAACAATTGTGAGTGGCTTCAAACACATAATTATCATCTTTCTTCTAATAAATCATGTCCACTGATTCCACCTAATGGTCCAATCTAACCTTCCTATCAATTAGCCAATGGTTTCCAAGCATCTTATACTCGTTGCTACGGATAATTCAACCAATTTAGAAATGAAATTTTCCAAAGAATATGCTTGGAAACAAGGTTGTCAAAACGGGATATGCGCTGCGTATCGTTTCATACATATTTATCCTATCAAGATACGTAACGAGTATCTTAATATACATTAACAAGTATAAATATTAGTTAAACAAATAGTTATACCCAATATAAAATATTATACAAGTTCTATTGCACATACTGAATAAAAACTATGATGATACAAAATTTCAATCTTCAACTATATAACATGTTCTAATAAGACAAAGTATTCGTACGAATCGTACCTATCATGAATCTTGCAAGAATATTTAATAGAACATAAGATATGCGTATCGGTTTTACTTTTAACTAACCACATAATAGGCCAAGTATTGTATCGCGGGTGTATCGTAATTTATTTGAACCTAACACGCATTTTAGATTATGTATCGATATCCCCTGTAAAAGCATCGAATTGTACTGCGTATCATAGGATTTTGACAACACTCCTCAGAAGAAGCGGGAACCGGTTTGAAAAGGACAAAAAAACAGGCCCATTATTTCATCTCTAAGACAAAATAAAAATTAGCTGAAATCCTACAATCAAACGGTACAACTGTCGAACATTCCTATCTCAAAACCAGAGCATACTGCTGGTCCACCGTGATCATTGATGTTTAGTGATTTTTTGTATGGTTTATCGACAAATTTTTTGGATTAATTATTCATCTCGACAAGAGGAATTGAAAGCTGCAAAAATATGGATCAAAGTTAAAAAAAGTAGACGGAGCTGAAAACACTTAAGACAGTGCATAACCTTTTTTCGAAATTTTTCCATCCTGGTGAATTTTTTGGGGCTTATGATTATTAATTTTCACTTTTCGGATCCCATTTGTCAAAGACCAATGGTTAATCCAAAAATTTGACCTGGATGATGAACAAAAACCAACCCAAAGGGTTGTTGCAGTGGTTAATTGACTAGGCTTGGGGCTTACCACCCCAAGGTCGCACGGTCAATTTCCCTCGGCAGCGATTAGTCCTTGGGCCACCTCCCCTCGCGCAAACGCGTGGAAAGGACTGTGAGAGGGACGGGAGAGATTAGCCTGGTTGATCGCAATACTCTAGGATGCCCAAAAAAAAAAAAAAAAAGGGTGACAAAATTATAGTAAAAATTTAGCCGAAATTCTAGAGAGAGAAAGAGAGACGAACCGAAATGTTGTGGGCAAGGTGAGCAAGATCGCAAAGCCCAGAATCACTATCGCTGCTACAGTAGCGTGAGTGATCTGTCCCACCACTGCTACCATTATTCTCCAAGAAATCGCTCACCATAGCAGCCAAATCATGCTCGCTCTCATGGCTGAACCCCCCACCTCCTCCGCCACCACCGCCCATTCTCACCCAAAAGTCTCCCGTGGCGGCCGCGGCGCAGACCCCGCAATCCATCACACCAATGAATTTACTAAAACGCCCCTCCCTCTGCTCACAACCACCGCATTCGCGCTTCACAGACTTTTCAAGACCCAAAAAAACCTTCAAATAAATAACTCGAATTTGCGAAAACCCAGATTGAAACCGATTAAATGAACCTCAATTCAACTAAAGTTGAGTTTTAATATGAAAAGAACAGAAAACAGATAAGAAGCCAAGAACAGCCCAAAAACCCTTAATAAATAACTCGAATTTAAAAACCCTACACCAAACCGAGAAAATGAACGTCGATTGGACCAAGTTGAATACTTTGATTTTCAAGAAATCAGAGGTAAGAACCAAATTGCAGACTTGAATTTGAATGAGAGGAAAAAAAGAAGAAGAAGAAGAAGAAGAAGAAAGAATTAACCTTGTATCGAAATTTCAAAACCCTAATTGAAAACGTGGAAATGCACCTCAATTCAAGGTTTTCCAGAAATCAGACGTAAGAGCAGAATTTTAAGCTTGAAATTGAATTCGAAGAATCGAAACAGAAACGGAGCCAAAAAGAAAAAGAAAAAGAAAAAGAAAAAAGAAAAAAGAAAAAAGAAAAAAGAAACCAGGAGTCGAATTTTCAAATCCCTAACTGAGAACGTGGAAATCGACTCAGTACAAGGGATTGGAATTCTTCAATTCTACGGAAACAGCCGTGTGAATTGGACTATATATATAATCTCCAATTTGAATTTCAATACGAAGAGATCAGAAAATGAATCATACGGACTGTATAAGTTTATGGGTTCAATGAAATGGGTTGCAAAACCCAGAAAAGAAGATGAATTCTCTCGTATAAACCCGAATGGAATTTTGATGATCCAACGCGGTAAGAGAGAGAGAGAGAGAGAGAGAGAGAGAGAGATGGGATTCGGACCGAAGCTAAGAGAAACTGAGGATTTTAGATTTATATACACTTTGAGGATTCCTGAAATGACGATATTGTCCTTCAATGTCTGTCTGTAAAGACGGAGAAGGATGTTACTCTACGTTCGACGTAAAGTTCGAAAGGAGGGGAGATGGTGAAGATGAATTTGGACAGAAGAGAAGGGTATACTGGTCAATTAAATCAATTTACTCCCTCCGTCCCATAAAGTTTGGCACTTCCACTATTCCAGCCCTATGAAAAAATTAACTATATCTTTTAATCCGTAATGTTTTTTATAAGCAATATGGATCTTGTTTGATAGATTTTAATTTGTTCTATTAAACAAAGTTAAAAAAATCACCTAAAACATTATAGATTAAAAGATATAAGCAATTTAAAAATGGCACGCATTCCTGAAAATGCCAAACTTTATGGGACGGAGGGAGTACAATTTTTAATTGATGAGTACCTGTGATTAGGTGAGAACAACTGGCTTTTCAATTTTTTTTTTTGATCCTTGGCTTTTTCAATTGATATCCAAAATAAATTACTGTAGTTTTTTGGGAGAGTTTAAGCAGGGGCGGAACTAGAATAGGGCAAGGGGGTCACGTGACCCCCTGAGTTCCAAAATACCTCTAGAGTATGTATAATTTTGAGGAGTATTGTAATTTTGCCCCCCTGAGTTCCAAAATACCTCTAGAATATGTATAGTTTTGAGGAGTATTTTGTAATTTTGCCCCCCTGAGTTCCAAAATACCTCTAGAGTATGTATAGTTTTGAGGAGTATTTTATAATTTTGCCCCCTGAGTTCCAAAATACCTCAAGAGTATGTATAGTTTTGAGGAGTATTTTGTAATTTTGCCCCAAAAGATAATATTCTTGCCCTGAAGATCCCACGAAATTACATGTGTTGTAAATATTTGACCCCACTGCAATTAAATCCTGGGTCCGCCCCTGAGTTTAAGGGTGTATTTGTCAATTTTCCGAATTTAGCAGGTCTGACAGCAATATTCTGTCCTTTTTTTTTTTTTGGATAAGTACAAATTCTGTCCTTGTTTTTTTTTTTTTTTGATCCGCAATATTCTGTCCTTGTTAAGACAACTTATTATTAATGGTTTTTGTTAAATTGATGTGCAATAATTGAAGGATATACAGTTATGCCTTCAACCATTTATATTTATTCCACTGTTGGTTCCTAAAGAATTTACGTTTTTTTAAAAATATAATTCGTACGAAATTACTAAACTTACATCATCAACATGGGACATGAGGTATACCAATCTAAAAAGACTATTACATCAACGAATATACTGGTCCAAAAAATTACACAACATACATTATTTTTCATCGGTAAAGAAAAAAAATACAAAATGAATACATTTGAAATAAATTTATAATACGTGGAATGACAATGACATGCAACACTCACACATGCAGCTCGTCTTTCGTTTGGGGGATAAAAAGATCAATTATACGGGAGAAGCGGAAGGCTTGACTCGCGAGGCCAATCAAAACCTAACTTTGACATCACCTTGGAAGTTATGGATAACCTAGAGAAGCAATCGGATAAAAAAAAAACCTAGAGAAGCAATGCAAAAAATAATCCCACATCAAAAAGATTAATATACGAAAGAAACAGAAGATTTGACCCCACGAGGCCAATCAAAACCCAACTTTGATACAGTATCACCTTGGAAGTGATGGATAACCTAGAGAAGCAATGCGAAAAATAATCCCACATCCACTGTGATGTATGCCCTTTTTTTTTTTACCAGCAGATCTGATGATGATATTTGGTTATTTACTCAGCTACTAGTTTTTATTAATTAAGTACATAAAATACCACATCCTTATATACCAAACAACTATCGAGTTTAAATAGAATTTGGGGACAGCCTCAAAGAGAGTGAACAATAAAATAAAACAAGAGATCCACCTCTTAAAGATCCGAACTCATGAATTTTTTATAAGAAAGTTAACGATCTACTACTAGTAAAATCAATCCACCTAATTTGCTTATAGCTAGCTGTCTTTGTTTACAAAAGTAAGGCTGAGTTCCGCTTAAGTTTTTCGGATATTTTTTTTTGAAAGTTTTGTTTTTATTCAAAAAATTCGCATTTGTTAGTTTTACGCCAAATTTTTGTAAATTATTAATTTGTCTCGACAAGAAAATCGAAAAAATCAAACTTTTTTATTTTAACCTAAATATTTTTTTAAAAAAATCCAAGATAAAACCGAAAAAGCTGGCTTTTTAAACTTTTTGAGCTTTACGAAAGGCTGCTGATTTTGCCACTTCCTTTTTCATTAACGTCACTCCCCTGTAAGTACATTTTTGGTGCAAAAATACACTTGTAGAAAAGTGACGTTAACAAAAAAGGGAGTGGCAAAATCATTTCCCTTACGAAAAGTGAAATGAAAAGTGTTTTGGTATCCCCAATTTCGAAATGAACATACCATGTAGGTATCTTCGATATTTTCTACTTTGGACGGATTCAGCACTTGTGTTGTGGCTTGGGGACCAAGCAACTCAGAAAGCTGAAAAAAGGACAAAAGGGAGGACTCATTGCCACAATTTGCCTTTTGCAGTAAAAATTGTAAGTCACTGTGGCTATATTTGGTAACACTGTCACTTTTCTGTTTTCTATTTTCTATTTGTTGAAATTAGTTTTTACTTTTCCTAAAAAAAAAGTAAAAGCAGGAAACATGTTTGTGTCAACCTGTTTTTTTATAAAAAAAATCAATTTCTGAAACCAATTTTTACTTTTTCTAAAATGGTCTTTCTTGCAATTTATCCACTGGTCCCAAACTATACAGAGGAGAGAGAGAGAGAGAGTCATCCTAGCCTTTGCAATCATGTTAGAAACAAATTCCATACTTGATATTTTGAAAGGGCCGGGTAGATAGACCAGGCACAGCCGGCTTAGAAGGAAAGCCGAAGAAGCCGTTGCTTCCGGCCCCCGATTTTTTAGCCCGAAGAGGGCTCCAAAAAATATAAATTTTTAGTTTTAAATAATAAGAAGTTTCAATTGTCTTGCTTTGAGTAACATCTTTTTGATCATGTGGCAACTTAGGCTCTTTGGATGCTTTAAAAATTGGGTTCGAATCTTCACCCCTTAGTTTTCCTCAACATTTTGCAAAATTTTGTTCAAAGATGAGGAGATAAATTGTCCCCCTATTACAAATTTCGCTTCGGACCCAAATATCTTTGAGCCGGCACTGAGTCCAAGTGATTGGGTTCTTCTTTTCTAGGCTGAAGTTATAGTATCAACTTTCATAAAATGATGGCTTCATAAGCCCAACGTATCACTTCCGGCCTCCTCTCATCTCTAAGTTAAGAGAGTATATATATAGATGAAATATATATATGAAATTTTCTAATTCCAAAGTTGGTCCTTTATTGACTAGAAGGTTTTTCTTCTTCGATAAGTATCATTTATTGACTATAAGGTTTTTCTCCTTATGTAAGTACGGGTAATGGCTTGGGTTTGAGAGAGAGAGAGAGAATAAGAGGAAATGAAAAAAGACCTCCAAGGAATTGTAGCGGAGCAGCCTATTTTTTGTTTCTGAAAATAGTGAAAGTAATTTCCAGAATTTGAAAATGGAAGTAGTGCACCAAACAAACTTTCAAAGTTAACTTTTGAAAATTCTGAAAATGAAAATAAAAAACAGAAAATAGAATGGCTACCAAACATGACCTATATATGCCAGCACAGCAGGTACTGTAGTTTATTCCCGCATATACAAAAACAAACTAGTAGGCTACTAGTTTAGTAGGAGTAGTACTAAAATACTCCAGGAGAGAATCATACGAATTTGATACTAGAAAAAACAATTCATCATGTGCCCAATGGCCCCAATCCCCTTGTGCATCATGTGCCACCAGGCTAATACAAGCAAAAACCACCCTTATATGAAAGCACCCTAGACTTGTTGCCTCAAGGAGCTAGCTTGTTCTAGATTTGGTTAGGGCTTTTTGTGGATAGGGCCGTAAACAAGTCGAGCTGTATTTTGTTGAGCTCCAGCTTAGCTTGTCACAAGCTGCTCGGTTCATTTGCAGCCCTACTCAACGATATGCTAAATCTAATTTTCTGCACAAATCTTCTTCTATGTGTATGTAACATAAACAATTCGAATTAGGCAGGTGGACTCGCGATGGACCTAGATTCCACACTCTTGCTCCAACTTTTGTGAATAGAGCAATTTTCCTAACTGAAAATCATGTTACAAATAACACTAACACTTGCATAATGGCGAACAAATACACCTGTAATTAATTTTTTTTTTTGGTAAGTACCTGTTATTAATATAAACATATAGCAAAAGAGTTTATTTACGCTGTTAATCACTTTTGATTTTACACAACTCTATACCCGTTTGCACTTGAATTCTTTTAGCCAGGTGACGAGCAACGAATAGAACAAAGAACAGTTTAAGTTCTTTACAGGTAAGGAAAATTACAGCTCTTTATCAATAAGCGTCTCGATTAAGAAGAAGAATCGTGCATGGCCTCCCAGTGATACTCAAATCCACTGTTCTAAAATAAGGGATTAATTGGCAATTAATCGCTGGCAGGGCCTATCCGATTAGATCCGACTAACGATTAATCGCCGATTACTAATTAATATGCATTGATTAATCATCGATTAATCGCTCGAAGGTGGCAGACTGCTCGACTAGTGCCTAGCGACTTTTAGAACATTGCTCAAATCTAGACTCGAGCCTAATAAAAAAAAAATTCTCATCCTCTTCAATATTCCAAAGTTATCTTTCATTGAAGAAAATGACTCAAAAACTGTCCGTGGTGGTGTAGGCACTAGAACAACTCTTCTTTAATTTCTCAAAAGCACTCATTTCATTATCAGAAAATTCAAAACAAAAACGATTAGGCCAAAGGAAACATAATAATATAAAAAAACAAATCACTTAAGCCAGGGAAACAAAATGATACCAGCTACAGCTGGAAAATGAAAGTAGTCCAGAAAACGATTGTTTAAACCATCATTTTCCAAAACCTGTACGCCTAATTTTATTTATTTTTGAGCAACATATGCCTAATTCTAATGAAGCCTAGCGGCCACTTGGTTAGAATACAGAAATTGCTACACAGTAGGGACGCATACCAATGTGCACAAATTTGGGACATACATACGTCTAGAACTACTGATGTATATGGACCCCACATCTATCCTGTGGAACCGATGCGAATTCTATGGTTTCGGACATGAATATGTCCGAATTTGCACTCTGTGTTTAAATTTGTGCATTTTCGTCTGTGTATGTAGCATTGGTACTAAAGAATATTTATATCAAGGAATCAAGATTTGCTTGTGGCAAGGCTTCCCCTTCTGAGGTTAGGGCCTCCAAATTTTGGGTTTATATCAATTACATATATTGCATACTGTTCATATACATACTATATACTAGTATCAAATTGTCCAACTTTTTCATATTCAGGGGTATATTTCCTAAAATTAAACACAAAGAGTAAACAAGCAAAAGAGGCTTCTTCGTCCATGGCTCTCGGATTGGAATACACGCAACCGGAATATGGGATTTTGCCGAGCCACTCTACACGCACTCTACAGAGAGTCCCACGCAACCACCATGGCATGTGAAAACCATTAAAACCCCAAACAAAGACCTAAAAACAAACGTGTGAATCTCATAATGCTGAGAAAGTAGACTTGATTGAGTCATAGTGGGAACCTAATAACAATAGCATTAAAAAGTAACTAAAAACGTGTTTTCACAACCTATAGAATAGTAACACCGCTTTCACGAGAGGAGATGGTTTTCAACACTCGAGCTTCTTTTCGGGTGGCTTTTGTTTTTCCCTGTGGTTTTGTTCAGATCTTTGGATCTAGTTTTTCTGTGTTCTCTTTTTTTTTTTTTCTTTTTTGTTGTAGTTTTATTGTTCTTTATATATTGAAGTTCGTGATATTTCAAAAATATACATGTATAGAATAGAATAGTAGTTGACCCATTTTGTTTAATGCACGAATAGAGAAAGTCTTAAATGGCCACTAAAAGATTTCACAATCACATTGCTAATCACCATTTTCTTCCAATGAACCTCAAGGTCAACTCCATATATAAAACCAAAGAAACCATTTGCTGTTGTTTTTCATTACATTTGTTCAGAAAACATGGATGTTAGCGACGAAATGTAACCCAATTTTGGAAGAATTATTGAACATGGTAGTATGCACTTTGTTCTTATTTACAAGGAAAAAATTCCAGGGATACTTTTCAGAGTGTATTATTCTATCATTCCATTTTTTGATTTTCAAACCAGATTTTTAACGAACTGCGATAAATTTAACCAATTTTGCTAGGAAAAAATGAAAAAACAAAAAACCAATCTGAATAGATTCTAAACGTAACGATCATGGGATTGGGCAACATGTGATGATGCTTTGTTAGACCAACAAAGCTGATCTGTCGATAATGAAAGTGAAACGTACCAACTATAGTTAATAGAGGATATCCATTGACATCCATACCAGTTTTTTTTTTTTTTTAAATAGATATAGTAGTTACATTAACATACGTACAGCCCATCATTATCTCTAACATATATGGGTTGGAGTCTTTCACTTGAACTAGAGGGACCCACCACATGTGACAATACGATTGGTTTTTGGAACCCTAAAATCAGAGATGGAGACAACAGAGGGGAACATGAAATAGGTTAGGTTGCTTTCTGCCTAAAATAAGTTTTTGTCTCTCTTTCTCTTCGACGAGGTGTCCGGTCAGCTTACTAATTCTCTCCGCAGTCCAATTAAAGACAAGCCATCCATGCTCGGAATGTGGAGAGCAAACCCACGAACCAACCGGACTAACCTTGCCCGCCTAACACACTCTCTCTGTGGACCAACATGCATTATTTAATTGATTCGGTGGTGCTAAGGATGGACAGATGTAGATAACTAGGGCCTTAAAAAACACCTAAAAGATGCCTAGAACCGAAGCCTCCTTTCTAACTAAATTAAAATGCCTCAAAGTTCTTTATTTAAATGCCAGTATAGCAAAGCGTTAACAGCTCCTCTGAAGACGAAAGTGTAAAATAACAATACAAGGCTGTCTCAGTGCCTAACAAGACTCCAAGGTTAAAGAAGTCTTTTCATTTCTCATGAGTTTTAGAAACAGGTGAAGCCCATGTTTGATGGCTGTAAGTAGAGTACTAAATTTGGTCCTAGCCCAGGCAGCCAATACCCAGAGTGCCAGACCGCTCTGGTAGGGCTGGACGCCTGTACCAAAGACCTTAAAGCCCGGCCCGGCCTGACATGCACGTTTTCTGGAGTTTTTAGGGGAACAGACCAGGCCAGATCAAAGAGTAATAGTATCATAGTAAGAGAAGAGAAGATTAACCTCAATCAAAATCCGGCTCAAAACTCTGTACCTATATCTATTCATACTTCCTTGCCAAAGTGGAGCTGATATACCTGGAAAGAACTCAGCTAAACTAACCATGAACTCGTCCCAAATTTACCAGGAACTCTGAAAATAACTAACCAGGAATTTCTGGCCTGCCAGACAAACTAGCATAAACGTAAAACTGAGTCTAATTTAACAGCAAATTCCAGTGAAGTTCAATTATGCAGACACGAGTTAGGCGAAGATGACCAAAACTAGAAGATGTATGGCCTCATGCTGGGGTTATAGTCACATTCAAAATCATGATCCACTGCACATGCTGCGGAAGGCCTCCATAATGTTTTGCACATGGAGTACAAATCAAGACTAACATAAACAACTGTGATAGGGATTTGAGTAGTTCCTTCCTGAACATGTGTGCATGCATCCACAAGCCTAGCTCAAATTTGATGCAAGCACCCCCAATCATGCTCATAGGGGTTTAGGTGCTAAGAACCATATCTGGTGAAATTTAAAAAACAAAAGATAAAGATAAAATATGCTTATGCTTGCATCTTTACACAGGTCATCTGAAAAAGTTAGCAATTCCTATACTGAATTTGTTACTTGGTCTCCCCTTGCAAGACCAAAGTTCAAAGTAGAGTAAATTTAAAAGACCCAGTTAACTTGACAACGATATGAGGGGGAAAAAACATCGTTTAGCAAATGAATCATTTTTCTAAAAGCATGGCTCCCCTGCCTCAGCTACCAGTTAATACTTAATACCACTTGCATTCTAGCATCCCATATTAGGTACCAACATATCTGCAAACTAGTGATAGACCATGCAATTCAATTTCAAATTCTTTATAGTGCATAAATTTTACATTTAACTACCAATTTCAAGCATATGTTCTTCAAGTTCCTCAGTGTCTTACTTCATATACCTATACATTTTCTTAAATGCATAATGGCCAATGTCCGAGTTCTTACTCCTGTTAGCTGAAACCAAGACCTAAACACAACTAGAAATTCACCTACACCAGTACTTGAAGAGCTAAATAATATGACAAAGACCATCTAGCTCCTCTCATATTTTAGATGAAAATAAGTGTCACTCCATCCGTGTTACTACTACAATCTCCAAATTCGTTTAAATAAGAAACGAAGAACATATATTGTGTGGATTCAACTCAGAAGCTATGGCAATTTCATAGTTCTACATGTAGGATTCTGTTGGAAAAGGATCCAAAGATTAGTTGTACCTCGATTGCTGGCACCCAATAACCAACTCTCCCAAGAAGGTGGAGACGGTTGAAAAGCAATTGTCTACCATCACTTGAGAGCATGGTTCATCTACCTTTTCAATGGCCGCTGGAAAACAGAAAATACCATTAGAAAATGAATTGATTCATCTGTAGGTAAACTATGTAAACCAGAAGACTCTTTTTGCAGTAATTATGTGTGTTTTACATGATTCAGGTGTAAATTGGTGATAAAACTAACAACCACCAATGGAGGGAAAACTGGTCATCTTTAGACTTCTAAGTTTTGGTGCTTGACATCAATATTCAAACACATTTACATGCTAAGTTAGCCTGAACTTACTTTTGGCCCATGATTGGCTGCAGGGAACCGTCTATTAGCCCTTGCATCTGGTTCTTGTGTAATCTCCGGATTATCAAGCTTATAAAATGTCTGAAGAGCCCTCACAACAAATGGCCGCACTATATTTACTTCCATTGCTGTCAAATGTTCAAGCTGCAATGGCAATTCAAAAGTTTAGAGACCTGGCAATGATAAGGACTTTGTCTTTATTCCTCTCTCTCCCCTAATTGACGTCGAAATGTGACTGCATCATACACTCCATAGTGGTCATAACCTATATATACCTCCAGACCAATCCAACTGCCATAAGATCATGGAGATTGAGGCAATAATAGATAATATATGCTTCATACTCAGAGAATATAAGTTTTAAAAAAATGTAAAGGCAAAGTATCACCACTGAAAGCCTATCCAAAAAAAAAATACCACTGAAAAGCTTTATTAATGCCGTATTTAAAACTAACAAGTATAAAGAATAACTAACAAGCAAGATATTACACAGGTAGTGACTAAAATATGATATTGCAAACATTACCCCTCCCGCCAACAACACACACACAAAGGAAGACACACAAGGGAAAGAGTAGAAAGAAGATAAATTAAAACAGAACAAACAAGGTCAATGATTGGGCTCTTCCCACCAAGAATTCATGCCAGGTACAGATGTAAGATGTGGTGAACAAATTAGCAACCTCAATATCTACCTTGAACAGAGCGTATTCCCTTTCAAAGGCATATGCCAAAGAAGCTTACTTTTTGTTACTGAGCCATACAGAGCTGTCTACGATATTTAGAAATTGATGAATTGAGGCATAGTGCAAATAGTATGTCTTCATACTAATAAAAACTAAAGAATTATTAAGTGTGAGAACAAGCAAACCTTCAATGCAGCCGTTCGCTGGGATATAACCTCCAAGCCGGTCCCAATTTTGTGAAACCTTACATCCTTGATGTCCTCTATGAGAGACCTCACCTATCATACATATGTCACGTCAATCTTTGGACTCTACATGCATGAAGAAATAAACCAAAAGCATCTTTAGCCTTACCATATAAATGTCAGGAATGTCGTCCCGAGCACTACACCAACAAGCGTTGTAGTCATTAATCTTTGAAGGTAAAGCAGAAAATAAAATAACTCACGATAATTCTTACTGGTCAAACAGAAGCCTTGAGGTTTCCACATAATGGAATGGTAGTGGTTGAAATGACTTTTGAGAATCCCGCTCTGCTTCCAGAACTTGTGTCAACTTTTCTAGTCAACAAAACAGAAACTAATAAGATACAATCCGAGTTCGCACGGTTTTTATCTTGCTTTGACCGTGAGGCATAATATCATAAGCGAAACGGTATTCCAAGAAACAAGAAGAAAAAAGAATCATGAAGTGAGAAAGGAAAATTAATGACCTCAAATGTTGCAACTGGTCTAAATACGTGGTTAGACTTGAAGAGCATCGAAAACTGGAAGAGTCAACCTCTAAAGTACATATGGCGTTTCTAGGAAACAACTAACTAAAATAACGAATAACACAAAGAAAAACATGCCAGTACAAGGTGTGATTTGGCAGCATAAACAGTGTAGATTGTGTGAAATATTTAAACAAGGTACAGTTCAATTAAAACCTACAGAGCGATTAAGATGAAATTTGGGGAAGGTCCAATAGACAAGCGACCAAAATAAACAGATACTGATGAACAGCTATGACTGAGAGAAAACCAAACTAGTTAATGCCAAATCATAAAGAGACACTTTGGTAATTTCTCGCAGAAAATCAAACCTACGACATCAATTACTTCACACAATTCATTGATAATCACGTGATAAAGAATTAAAACAATCTTTTGATACTGAGAAAGGTTGTAAATATGATGGATATTCAAATATCCTAACAAAAATACACATTTCCAGTTCTATTTGAACATAACTGTTTGGCGTGTTGCGCAGTTTTCGCCTCTTGGTTAAATCCAAATGAATTGCAGAAGCAGCAGAACCATATACAGCAATAATGGGAATGCAAACAAATTTATCCCAATGCCAACTCACCAACTGACATCCACTCTGGAGGTCGAATAGTGCACTTCCCTCTCTTCTTCATAGCCACGGCAAGCCACATGGGTACTTGAGTTGTTATTTGCGGATAGAAAGGGCCAAAAACACCCTGTCCATTCACATCTGTACGTAAGTATATAATCCCAAACAAAGTACTCGTATGTGCACAAAATGAGAGTTAGCATAATCGTATGCAAATTAGAGTTTTGAAGTGTTCGAGCTTGGCCCGTTCAACTAGTCTAGCTCGAGCTCAACTTGAGCTCGAATCCAGTCCAAATAATCGAGCTCGAGCTCGAGCTCCACTCGTTTAATATTGAGGTGTTCGAACCCGATTTGATTACTAAGGGAGCCTACACAAACAAACGAGCCGAGTTACAACTAACTCGAGCTCGGCTCGTCCTAAAACTCGAGTTCGAGCTTGACTGGAGTACTAACGGCCTGAGAAGAGCCGAGTCAACAACGAGCCGAGCCTTGAGGAGCTCGCGAACAGCTCGGTTCGTCTGCAGACCTAAATTACAAAGTAATCAAAAGCGTGCAGAATGAGATGGAGCTAACGAGTTGAGGAACATACGCAGGTCAAATCGAGAGCGTCCATCCTCATGTTTGGGACAATTTCGATCGTTTCGTCTTCGGCCAGAAACTCCAACTGAGACGTAAAAATTTCAACATCAGCAAATCTATACATCACCCGCGATCCCCATGTCACGGTTCTCGTAAAATGAGATTAAAACGAGCAGTTACGTAATCAGATATACGTGTATATATATACATGCGGATGGTGAGAGAGGATAGTACAGTACCTCGGCTGCTGAGAAATCTGAGCCGTGGGGATCGGACTGGGCGGCCATATCTGAGAATCACTCGAAGGAATGTGCAATTCCGTCGATTGTTGAGTAACGAATGCAGATTGGTTATGTGTGTGGATGAAGTGCGGAGACGCTGCGCAGATGAACCCTAATTTCCAATTGGCGGGAAATTGCGAGGGCAATTTGGTACGTTTTCAAACTGTTTTCCGAAATTCCAATAGTACGCGCCTTATCTGTGTGACTTGTATCCCCGCTTTATATGTTCGTGTGAATAGAAAATAAATTTGTAGAATCTTTTTCTTATTCATTTATTTTAAGTACATAAATTCACATGAATAAACATGAAAAAGTACAAATCCGCCCAACCGAGTGCGTTATTAGTATCATATGAATACAGAATACCTAAAATCTTTGCAACTTCGACAAAATCAAAATAACTTTTTCTTGTTTTTCTTCTTGAATTTCAAATATTCTTGGGAACCTTGAGTGGGTCCTATATATTCACCAATCAATACTGTACATTAAATGAAATGTCACTTGGGGGAAGTTGCAATTGAAATTATATGAACATACATCAAATCTTTGGTGTAGTTGAGATACCTATTGTGTACACCATAAGACGAGGAGGGTTCACTTCCACCATTTTCCTTCTTTCTTTCTTTTTTTGGTGAACAGAGGCAATGCATAACTAAGAAAAAATTAAAAACAATAAGTCCTAGATCTCCTCTCTACCCGCTTTAGCAATAGCAAGCCCATCCGCACTGCGATTAGCTTCTCTCGGGACATGATTAAATGCGGAGGATGGATCATCCCGGGCAAGGACCCTCAATCATCATATATAAAGTGTTGCAATGGATGATGAGAAATGTCTGTACCTGGCAGCAACAGAGAAATCTGTAATGTATCAAAATCGATATCGACATTTGTTATATTTAAACCCAGAATCAACTCAAGACCATCTCTTAGTGCCCCACACTTCCGATGCAAAAGCTGTCGTTTTACCAATGAGCGGCTGAAACCTTGAATCCAAGCCTCATTACTGTCCCGAATGAGCCCACCACCGGCTCCCACACCACCATTTTCCCCTTTGTCAAGAAAAGGCACAATATAATTTACCGAGCAGTGCAATAAGACAGGCGGCCTATGGCATTTTTGTAATGGTAAGCAAATTAAATTGCTTTCCTTCCATTCACCAACAAATAAGGTCCGTTTTGAACTTTGATTTGTAGAGAAAAGAATTATGGACCAAGTATTGAACATTATCGGATTTTTAACCCATCTTATGCGTTTCCAAATTTTCCCCACACAAATCCAATCTAGGATCAAAACCAGAGACTAAAGCACAGGCTTTGCTAGTCTAAGTTCAAATTTAGAACACCAAACACCCAAAGGAACGGGGTTCATAAAAACATCCAAAGGAACAAAGCTGAAAGACTATAGCGTCGATGGCAAAAACTCAAACCACACAAATTTCAAAGGACGATTTACAGACACACAATCACTTCCACATATTCCACTTAGAAGTTAAGTCGCAGTTCCAGTTCCCAATCTGCAAGATGCATACCTGGAAAAAAAGTACATAAATGAATACATCAATTCAAATTGCTAAAGAAACCAAGTAACACTGCACACTAGTATATATTATCGAATGTAGTTTCCACATCGCTTCTCTCTCCTACTTGGTATTGTATCAACAAACTTCGCCATTTTACCGACAAACCCAACCTACCATTTGTAGATTTTTTAAAGCCAAGATATAATATTGGAGAAAACACTGACAACCGTACATTGCGCAGGGCAAATGCTTGCAAACAAATTGAATGTGTAGGTCTCGATTTACCTGGCCTTCGACTTATCTGCTGGGCCCTGGTGACAAATCAGCAGACCTAGATCTAGAGCCAGAAGGGGATCTTGATGCACGTCCGGGTGAAGACCTGCGGCGTGGTCGTGCTTCATCAGACTCGTATGCAGCTTTCCTACAAAGGCTATATTTGTTAAATACATACGCAACCAACAGAAACCCCAACCAAAAATTAATCAACAAAATAAAAATTAGCACGTCATCAATTACAGAGTATAAAAAAAATATGACAAAGAAAAGGAAAAGAGATAGTACTACATTAGAGTCCCTCCCATCATAGGCAATTTTCCGTTACCCTGCCTCAAAATAGCATGTCCAAACCAAAGATCATAGTTTTGGACTAGGTTAACCAAACCCATATAGACCTCAGATGCATATAGGCTTAACTTGACCACCACTTATTTGTCACTACCAGGCAAAAAACCTAGGAATGGCACTTCCCTGGAGAGAAGAATGTGTTAGATTTAACTCTTTTTTGGGGGGAAAAGGGGTTGTGGTTTGGGAGGGGGGTAAACATTGTGGAACAAAGAGAACGAAAAAGTCAAACTGCTCATAATGGGTTAAAAAACCCGAAATTTAAATTTCTATAGTGACAATGTCGGCGGGATATCCAACATATAGCGGCTGCAAATGAGCCGTGCGGCTCGAAGCACGGCAAAGTTTAAACGTTCGTTTGAACTCGACTCGGAAGATAAACTAACGAGCTCGAGCCATGCCTTTCAGCTCATTTACTTAACAACTCGAGCCCAAACTACCAGCAGCTCGGCTCGAACAGGCTCGCGAGCCAAACAATATATATATATATATTATATGCTTCGCATAAAGTATATACATACATACATACATACATAATTTGTATTTAAAAAATCACCATAATGTCTAACTTGTGGACTCTTGAACTTGATGGACGCAATGAACTGCTGTAATACCAGATTTTGCAGATGGGAAGGAAGAAAAGTAAAAATGATAAAAGGGATAAAGCCCACCACCCAAGTTAGAAAGCCAATGGGATATAGATTGATACCACCCGAGGATTTAACGGGGGATACAGGGCTGGGGACCGCTCACCACTCTAAGGAATCCACCTAAGAGATACAGAAACGGAGAACTCGCCACCTATCGGAATCCACCGAAGGATAAACACACTCTCCATTTCATTAGATTACCTATTTATAGGCATTACAAAGATGACGCTTTCAAGACTCCTAATAAAACCTACACAATTCTCAACTAGACCTCAAATACCTAGACCACTATTAAAACAAAGACACAACTTACTAGATAGTCAAAACACATAATAACTACTTAGACCAGGAAATGAAAGACATTGACTTGATACTAAATAGACACTTCAAAAATAATTTACAAGATAACTCTTCGTTTCCCTATTAGCTCCTGCATCATCCTGCCAAGTATCAAAGTTGGGTGCCCACAAGCCAACGGGAAGTGAGAAGGCTTAAAGAAAAAGCAATGACTGGTGAGTTATTCCGTTTTGATGTAGGACAACTAACAAGGAGAAAATGCAAATGGAAGATTTCATTGCAACAAAGCCCTTTCCATAAGTCCCACATCAGGAAAAAGCAAACTTGTACACGGAGAATTCAATACAAGTAGAGGTCCCACCCTTCTCCACAGCACTTGTCCTTCGCACAATAGTCTTTTGCATGCAAATCGAGCTTCAGCTAGCCGAGCTCGAGCTTAGACAAATAATCATGAGCCGCGCTCGGGCCTACATTTTGCAGCTCGTTTTGAGCTCGAGCCAACTCTTTTTCTAGGGAGCCAAGCTTGAACAACCCAAAGCTCGACTCAGCGGCTTGTTTGCAGCCCTACCAACATACAAGCCATTGATTCCAAGGCGAGATGCAATATCAACATCTCGATAGGATTCAAGAATCAAGACTCTTCTCTAGGCCTGCATTGTTCAAGCTCGGCTCGCCAGCATACAGGCTGAAGCACGAAACAAGCTACAAAAAGAGGGCTCTAGCTCGGCTCGTGAAGATGTCTCTCGGCTCGAGCTCGGCTCACTAAAGCTCGATTTTCCCAGGACAGCCTTTAGCGCAAAGAGCGAGTGCGTACGTTGCAGGCTGGGTCCTCTATTTGTATTGATTCTCTGCGTAGAAGTTTGCTTTTTTCCCGATGTGGGACTTAGAAAAGGACTTTGTTGCAAGGAAACCTTCCATTTGCAATCCCACACTGAAAAGGAAGAGCTCACCGGCCATTGCATTTACTATAAAGCCTTCCCACTTCCCTTTGCTTCATGAGTCACATGTGCGGGCACCACTTGGCAGCAGTTCAGGAGTCCACCAAGTCAAACATTAATTACAGTCAATTTTTTTTGAATTTATGTATGTGTATATATATATATATGCATATATGAGTATATATGTTTTGGCTCGTGAGCTTGTTCAAGCCAAGCTGTTGAAAGCTTGAGCTCGGCTTGTTAAAAAAACGAGCTGAAAGGCATGGCTCGAGCTTGTTCATTTATCTTTCGAGTCAAGCTCGAACATGCTTTTTTTGAGCCGAGCTTTGAGCCGCTCGCAAGCGGCTTGGTTCATTTGCAGCCTTTACTCTTCTTCAAATGTGGATGCTACATTCATTAAGCAACATTGCAGTATTGATACAACCGCAAGGTACAGACCAAAAAAAAACATGATGCAGTGTTGCTTCCACTTACTCGTCGTATCGATTTCCATTTCGAGTCTGATCAGGATTATTCCTATAGGAATCCGATCTGCGAATATGGCCACCATCTCGCTCTTTTGGATCTTCTCTTGATGATCTAGGGTGGTCTGCATGCCTTCCGTTTGGGGAAATGGAGTAGTCAGCTCGACGTCTTGGAGCAGGAGAGAAGGACCTGACAACCATAAAATGCAAGCTCGTTATTCTTGTTTAGAGGTATTTAAACAAGATGAGAGAGAGGGGTATTTACAAAAAAATCACAGAATATTACCTTGAGTGATGACGACCTCGAGAACCAGAAGGGTAAGGTGGAGAACGCGAACGTGATATTGAGCGAGACCGAGACCGTCCTAAACCATATCCGATACACAAAAAACTTAAAAGGGAATAGGCACTTCTCCTAACACACATAGACAAGGGAAATCAAAACGAAAAACAGTAACCTTAAATTTCCGAACCATTTAATGACACTAAGTATTAGTATAATCCATGTTCATCCTATTGCCAGCCTGGACTTTCCAAAATGCAATATCTTCGTACAGCATGTCTCATTTTCAAAGCTTAGAAACATAAGAATCGAGGTCCAAGCAAACAAATCATTAGAGTCAACCCAGTTTTACACACGCAACATTGGTATGAACATTAATAGGAAAGGTGGCAGGAAAGTCCAAACTAAAACAGTCAAATGTGGGTAACTTCACTATCGGGTGTAACATCTATTTGAAGGCAAGGGCATAAATCATAAGTAGTTTGGAATAGCAATCAGTGGAATATGAAGTCCATACTATAACATACCGTAATGAGAGCGCCGACCTCCGTGTCTTGATGATGACCCTCTGCGCAATTATACCAGAGATAGGAATGTCAGATATGAACCTCAAAGTCATTTAGCACTAAGAAAAACAAACAGAACCATAGAGATTACCTGGGACCAGTTCTTCGGCGCATCTCTTCAGGCCTTTTCCTAGTCTCAGCAGCAACAACAACAGATATCTCCCTCCCAGCAAATACTTGCCCATTCATATGATACTGGGCCTCTGCTGCATCATATGAATCCACAAACTGCACAAATGCAAAGCCACGAGGTTCCCTGTTTCCAAGAGCAAGGACAGCTTTATTGAAAGCACAAAGTTTCCATATGACAAATTGCCTATGGTAAAAGGTGGGTTGTAAAAAATAGCATACTAACTTACTAAGTACTTCGACAAGGTCATTTCTAAGTTTACCTTTATTGAGAAATACAAGTATCAGCTTCTGCACACTTCCACGTGAAGTGGAAACAGATGACAAAAAAATAGATAGAATCCAAGCTCAGTGGCTGACCTTTTCATAGTCAGTATGAAAGGCAACTTCAAAAGAAGCAATCGACTTGAAAATTCCTCACAGTGCTTGTAAATACACGAGGCACTTGAAATCAACCTTGACCCAAAGTTAAAATCTCCACATGTAGTCTTCAATTGTTTGACAATCAACCTTCTTCTTCAACAAACTTCTATTGATTGTGTAATTATACAATTTTCCTTCAAAAGGAAACTCTTCATTTGGAACATTACTCTTAACACCTTGGGGGACCAATTCGTTTGGCAGTGTTAAACATAGGCCTTCCTCAAACGTGGGGCTTGGGCTTGTTTTAACTTCAAACCAACAGACCCCTGACACACACCAGTTCAAAATATAACTAGCCATGAAAAGATAAGGATGAAAACCTTGATAACTAGTTCAAAACATAACTCAACCAAATCTTCGCGAACCTAACCTTTCTATACAACATTAGCAATTAAAAGTCTGGTGATTGGCCGATTTTAAACCTCCCCTCCCCTCTTCGGCAAAGTTTGTAACAAAACTCAGATCCATGCCGGGCAACCAAAATATATATCACTGCCCCTAAAATGATTGTACAAAGAGCCTAAGGCACGCCTTCTTGCTTGTATTGAATCCATCCTGAAAGTCAGTCAAAGTCTTTGGACTCGACCATGCTTACTTGGACAAGGAGAAAGAATTGGTTGAGCGTCTCGTGTGAGCATAGTTAAATAGCTCCTCATAAAGGTTTTTTTTCCCGCATTCTTACGAGGATGAAAACCATGAGAACAAGGAAAAAGAAAGAACTTCGCCATTTTAAAAGCCTCAGCTAGTTAATGGCCTAAGTTCAATCCAGACGGAAAAGTATCAATCAAAGAAACTACAGACACAGTATGTCATTGGTAACAAGCTTAAGAGTTAATCAAAGAACCAACAAACTACTAAAAACAAACCAAAAGAAACGAAGAAACCATTCAAAGCATCCTTCATAAAAACATTAGCACTTATAAAGTTAGACCTGTCGATTAGGTAAATGAACAAGCTCAAACGTGGCCAAAAGAGGGACAACCAAGATTGACGGAAGCTCAGGTTGGGTCAAACACAAACTCCAGCAAAGTTCAACCAACCCAAGCTCATAATCCAGTAGAAGCTTGACTCAATTGCCTTATTGCACCCTCCACCAAACAAGTAAAACCAAAGCTTTGAAAAAAAAATCTCCAAAAATCACATAACACACGCCATTACCAAATGAAGCATTGAATTTCGAATTAAAAACAAGATTAAAAAAGAAAAAAGGCAAAAGACGGTTTTCCTAAGTTATAGTTGAAACAACTCACCCTGTGTGATAGTCCTTTGGCAGGTAAACATCTCTAACAACTCCAAATCTTTCAAATGGAACCCGAAGTTCTTCTGGTCTGCAAACACCCATAAAAATCAAGTAACGGGAAAAGATAGCAACTCTATACATAGGAGGAATCAGGGTTTAAAGATTCCCAGATGTAACTTATTTAGAATAGAATCCTAGTAACAAAGGTTTTCATTGCACGAAAATTTACCGGCAGCTCAAAGGAATATTTCGAACTAATAGGCTACCAGGCGTCTGTTCCCTGTTTCTCCCATAACCACTCCCTCCCCTTCGAGGGGGCCCAGGGGGACTCCGTGCTCGGCCTTCGTATCCTCTCCTTGGTGGACTGTGGTATGGTGGGCTGTACCTCCGCATGACTTACCTTAACAAAACAGTCACACTCATGTCAATCCAATGAAAGCAGAAAATGAAAATGGCAAAAAAACATGGCCAAGATATGAAATTACACAGTACAATTCTGCAAAGAAGCTAATAAAATCAACTATTCATGCATGGAAACATTCTTGTTAAAGCTGGCAATTCACTCCAAAAAATAGTACTACTAGGCGTCTAGGCCAGCTTAGTATCAATTATACGTACATTTCTATTTGCTTAAAAACAAGTAGCAACTAAATAGATGCAGGGTTTTGATAATCAGTGACCAAAGTTCAACCTGTTTGGTAATGTAAGTTGTCAAATACACAAGGTGCCTAATAACTATTTGAAAGGTCAATATTAAGAGTACCCTTAGTCCATACGTAGTTCAACTAAAAATAGCATGGCGTCTTTTGTCCATATGTATTTTAAGACTCCAAAATTGAAAAGGTCGAGCAATAAGTGATAGTTCAAAATTGATACCAGACACATCCAGCTTTAAAAGTAAACCACAAACCGCTTCTTGCCATTGTCCAAAAGGTCATCTTGAGGAAGAATCACACAAAGCACGGTCATGTTAAACCCCAACAAGAATGAAAAACCCATCTAAAATGCCAGACAAACTTATTTCTTGGCTGAGAGGTGCGAAATAAAAGTATTTTCCAAGTGCACAAAAATTGCCAAGTTGTGTACTGTGCTGGTGTAGGAAGCCGATTTTCTCAACCAGCAATGCTAGGAACACAACCTTAAAACACAACTCCGGACATAACTGTGTCGAGCAGTTTCGATGCACGCACACACATGGAACCATTTTGTACACAATCAAGCACAGGAAAATCCCAACCCAACATCATCAGCGAGTTCCGTACTCAAACACATAATAGAATACTGACTTTCGCCGATTAAAAAAAAAAAAAAAACACATAATACAAAGAAAACTCAAAGGCCTTGTCTTGTTGCGAAGAAAATCGTAAACAGAAACACCGCAAGGAATAAACGTTAGCTCAGCAGGAAAGTAAAGACCTCAACCCTAATCAACCAAAATAATAGCACCACCGCCCTTCGGCAAATAACAAGGGGAAATTGAAGATTTCCCGTTAACTCACTACTATTATTGACTTTCCGTCGATTTCGCTGTAACTAAATTAAGGGTCTTGTAAAAGAAACTAGGTCAACGTATCAGGTACAAAATTACGAGAATAAAGATGTAAATACAGAATCGTAGGAGCCTTGGGAGGGTACGAAGAAAATTAGATACCTGTAGAGCGAGAAATCGGGAGAAGCGTGTGTGAGAGAGAGAGAGAGAGAGAGAGAGAGAGAGAGAGGGAGAGGTCAGCTTACGATCGATAGGGTGTTTATTTATGTAGGAGTATCCAATTACAAGCTCAACGGAACCCTAGATTGGGAACCCTAGTGGACGAATGGTTCCATTCACCAATCATGATCAACAAGATTATAGGTTATATTTTGTTATTACTAACAGGGAGCGTAATAGCCGTCTTAGCTCAGCTGGTAGAGCGCGTGGCTTTTAACCACGTGGTCGTGGGTTCGATTCCCACAGACGGCGATTTTTCCCTTCCAACTTATTTTGGTTTTGTGAGAACCAGTAATGTTTTTGGTACTTAACTTTTTGACAATTGCATTCAAATGTTTGTCCTTTAAAGATAAAATAACCACACTTCATTATTTGTCGTTCAAAATACGCATGATAGGAATACTAAAGACAAGCATTTGAGTGTGATTATTAAAAAGTGGAGTGCCAAAATCATTGACCGAGATAAATAAATGAAATTTTTTTATTTATTAGAAAAAAGGGTGGGAGGAGGCAACCAATGCAACAACCCCCTTGGGCGTGACCATAGGGACTCCCTATCCGCTGTGGAATGTCTGGTTGAGCCATAGCTATTGTCCATGAGGACAAACCGTTACCACAGTACCACCAAGGTACTAGTTGGAAATAGTACGCCATCCCCCTCAGGACAAAGACGTTCTAGGACTTGAACTTGAGTCTCCATGGAGATATGGTTGTATACGTTTGGGTTTTCATTTGGTGTATATATAATATATATTGACTAATATTTGAAGTTTTACTTTGTGTAAGATAGGAGTAGTACTATATAGGAGTATCTAATAATCTATCGAGTTTAAAAACTATTTTTGCTTCTCCCAAATCATTTTTTCTTGATTCCACTGCTTCATTGGAATTGATGAATAGTTGAATACTCATTCTGTATCACCAGAATGGTTAATGCTGGAGGGCCTTATCGTTGAAACAAAATTTTCTTGACAATACCCTTGAGGAAAAAGAACAAAAAACAATTCTTGAAAAAGTTGGAATTCTGTTTTTTTTTTTTTTTTTTGACTTTTTGAATTTTGAATTGTTTTGTTACTCAGTTGAGTGGATTTTCATACGCATAAAAGACCACAAAAATAGTTTCATTTTAGGGGTGTTCCGTATATGTCGTCTGCTTAAAGCTCGAGAGAATGTTCTAAAGAAAGTTCAGTGCATTAGGCAATGCAACAGGTTAAACACTAGCAAAGATTAGATTGCTTCCCCCTTGTCATCACATACCGAGCAGATACTGATTAATAAGCAGAACAACAAAACAATCCTACTTTTAGCACAAAAAATACAAAAATCCAACCAATAACTTGAGAACCAGAAACATGCCACCAAATTTACTCAAACAACCATCAATGAAACGTTCCAATTCTAAATGCAATACGATTTCCGGGTTACAATACAACGAACCCATACCAAATTTAGCCTCAGTATTCTGCTGAGCACTGGCACCATAACCGGTTAGGTAGACGCCATTCCAAATATCAAGAAAAGCTACATCAAAAGACCATTACATGCACCATGAGGTGTTTTCCATTTTCACATGCAAGAAAGCACGATTGCATTTCATTTCGTCAAAACAGGATGAATAACAGAGTTTATACCTTCCAAAATTACAAGTCCGCCGGAACAGGCTCAGCTAATAAATTAACAGTCCTATTCAACATATTTAAGCCAAAAACAGTTTCTTCACAGTTGACTTTCACAGATACAGTAAGTGGTTCAGAGCATTTACCTTCAACAGATACAGTGATTAAGCAGGGGAGTGAGTTGCTCAGTATCTCACCGCTAAACCGCAAGCGCAAACATGACGCATCATCAAGGGTGGAAGCAACGGGCATGTCCACAGACACCAGGAAAAGATTTGCATTGCTTAGCATCTTCAGTGCTAGGCTCTCGCAAATCACAAGAAACTTGTCTTTAACTAGCGAGCTATCACCCTTCTCGTTTTTGAGCTCCATAATATGGTCGGTGAATGTACAACTGTTACATGTTATATTACAACAAGTTCCAAAGTAAGATAACATCAAAAAGACAGAAGAGTTTTCCAAAATCCAGGACACAATTCAGAAGATCACTAAGAGCATGAAAAGATTGTTTCACCTACCTAAATAGAACTGGAAGTAACAAAAGATGAGGAGGGAGATGGAGGGTAACATCTTTGAAAGACAAAAAGAGACGATGATGATAGTAACTGACCTCCTTATATATTCAAACATTCCAGGGAGCTGAGATTCCTTGCTCGTGAACAATTGAATGTCCATTGGAAGAGGTTTTACAAAATATCCAATGTCAGGCCGCAACTTAACACGATACTTCTTGCCATTGCACCACAAAACCAGCTTCAGTGGAAGAAGATGGTGATGGAAGCGAACCTGGAGGATTCTTTTTGTTGTCTGACCAGCATCTAGTGAACTAATATCTTGCATAGGAACCAGAGTTGGCACATCCTTAGAAGGTGTCGATTCACTGCAGGAACCAGAAGGATAGATTATCGACATTTTGTTTTGGAACGTGGAGAAAACACAGTTCCAAGATGTATCAAAAAGCCCTTATGAGGTAAAGATATACGATGCAAGGAAAAATAAACAAAATGGCTGTAGCTCAATATTAAGCATACTCAAGCAAACACTATAAACAATTTTCTTTTTTTTTTCTTGTTCATTCCTATCCTGGTTGTCACTGGGATCAGATGAATCAAAGAGGGTTTCGTTTTACTTAATCACAAGTGAGTACTTGGACTACGATGCCAAGAAAAAAGATAGGTGACATCTACCAAGTATAGCATATTACCTCTCAGATGTTTCCAACGCATGTTCCGTAGAATCTAGACCTTTGCTAGATTCCTCATCCAGCAACAATAGTTTCGACATAGACTCAGAGGAACAGTTCGTGAAAGATACTTCAACGCATACAAGCAGAGGAGATACAGTTGAAATCTCAGACGAAAAAGTATAATCCACACTTAACCCACTCCCAATGGCAGGATCTAAAAGCTTATGGGATTTAAGTTTGACTCTGCTACCAATATCCCCAATAGATATCCTTGCTGAAAATCTTCGGACATGAATTAGTTCAGATGATGGGTGCTCATCTAACCATGATTCAAGAGTTTTCTTGGATATCAGCTCATCAAAATTATCCAATCCAGACTCGCCATTCTTCTGTGGCACCCAATCTGGATTTACAGAAACATCTGAAATTTGAATCAATGGGTCGGCATCGTCATCAATTTCACTCGCAGACCCACCCTCACCACCACCCCCTGAACCTGAAATAGAACATTGAGAACTATAATCTGAAGTGCTTTCTCCGTCCACTGATTCAGATACTGAGTCTGAACCATCCACTCCATACGAGTCACTGTTGGTTGGTCCTCTCACTGCTTTTATTCCTTGAACATCATTAGGGCCATGACCAAGCTCATCGCAGATCAAACTAGAAGGGTTTGGAAGAGGTTCATACCCTGGGGCCGCATGAAGAACAATCTGTGAAAGAGATCCAGGGAGGTAAAAGTGAAAATTAATGGGTTCAGAAGATGGTTTTGTTTGTAACCCAAAAAATAAGCCCTGGACTGCCGATTGGGTGTTCTTATTTTCTGACAAACTTTTCCCTTCATCCTCCAAATCATGAGAAGCTGTATGGGATGACAAAAGTTTCTTCAGAGCTCGAGCCCTGTCCCGGAGATCGTAGTTCAAGTCACATTTGGCAAGTTCAAGCAGGTAGGATAAGATTCTTTTGAATATCCCCATATCTTCTTCCCCTTCTGAACATAACAGGACCTGAGAAAAAGAGAGGTAGGTGAAACGAGGAATGACACTAAGATGGATCGATAAGCGATAAAAGGATGCTAAGATGCATCATGCATGAGTAGAAGGACATACAAATTCAATTATAAGCAACCTCAGCAGGATTCCCCGGTTGCTGATAGAACAAAAACCAGTTGACAATACGACACAACTGAAGAACAATTCCTACTCAGCAAGAGGACAGCTAGTTGAATATTAAGGCTCTAATTCACAGAAGAGGCATCAAGACAGTGACAAAACTGGCAAAAAAAAGGGCCAGCACTTCTTTTCCCAACAGAATATACATCTTTTACATCCTAAAACGGTAGGGGGTTAGGTAGCTGGGGCTTCTTGTGGCTTAAGGCATTATGACCAACCGATTCTCTAATCCTTCAGATAGACAAGTGCATAGTATTTGACACATTGCGTAACGAATTGATGATCTCAAATCCAACTCCCCAAAATACTCAAATCTATTCTTTATTCTCTGAAACAACTTACTTTTTCAAGTTGGACCGAATGATTTAATTGTCATTGGTCTGTCAAAACCAAGAAAATTACTCATAAACCAGTTCTTCCCCAGTCTGATGCATATGCAGATACTTAAGAACAGGGGAAATAAGAACAACTCACCCATTCTACCTACCTTGACAGCAGTATTAAGGATCTGTAGCTTTGCTTCAAGTGATTCTGTAGTAAAACACCAAGACAGATACTTCAGTACTGTGGGTAACATCTTCGGAATAATCTCCCCAATAGAGTTGTACTCTCCCACCATCCAAACTATCAGTGCACGGGCAGCAGGCACCTTGATCAACTCCAAACTTCGAACCAATTGAATAATTACCTTCATAAATTAAAGAGGTGGGTTAACAGCTGAAATAACATCGTGAGAGATCATCATCAAACGACATATGTCACCAAAGCAAACTAAGGTTATCAAGGTTTTAAGGCATTAAGATCTAGGATATAAACCAACATAAAATGCATATTGATGCATCTTAACTATATCAAGCTTATTAGAGACATAATAGAAGTAAGTGCCAGTTGCTGATTTCCCAAATTAAGAATATAAAGAGAGAACAAAAGGTTTGAATCACGACATTGACTATTGCATGTCTACAAGCTAAAAAGATCAGACATAAAACCAATGAGCAAAAAGGTAACAATGTGCTCATGAATTGTAAATTACGTAAGTTTTACAGGACCAAGAAGCAAGATTCTCCATCAATGAAGGGAAGAGCAATTCCATAAGATCATGATTTACCTTTGGTTAGAGCAAACAAAAGCATTCACACAGGGTTCAACTTGTGTTTAAGAAAAAAAATAGATTACGTCTTACTCTTTTATCTGTCCAATTTTTGGTAAATCCGTATTGATCTTATACCTTCAACATCAGAAATACAAGCTGACGTGTTCCAGATAAAAAAACGTATCCGTCCTTAAACCCATTTGCACAACTCTCTCCTCGTGCAAAACCCAATTTTTAATGAATTTGAAATTCTGGCTTACGATTTTGAGATCACTGTTTTCCATGTTTCCCAACTTTCAGACATTGCTTGTACAACAGAACCTTTTTCACCGGCAACAGAAGACACTTTATCAGAGACAAAGGAAAATAATTTTTGTGACTACTTAGGACAGTCAACATCCTACCAAAACAAATATATGATACTACAATCAGCATTCAGCACCACTCATTTCCAGGTGTACACTGTCCCTGATCTTCAGCAAAGATCTACATGATCACATTTCAAGGTTCCTAACTGTTATGGGTTGGTTGCTTGCTTAGTTGCTTGCTTCCACTTCATTGACGAGTATTTGTTTTACTATTTTTTGTTTTTTTGCAGAGATGAGTATGGGAAAGACCAAGCTTGATTCCTCACCTGTAATAGAGTGGATGGTAACATTTTACACATCTTAATTTGGAATAGTGTTTATGTATGGACATAAAAAGTTTAGTAAGCAAGTATCAAAAGAGGTTGCCAGCAGCCAGCCATAAGAAAAAAGGTCTTACCCTTCCCACCCGACAAGTATTGTTTGATAACGAGGGAAACCTAATGACAGACAGTATTGCTGAGTCATGCTTATTGCGGCCCATTTGTGGGTTTTGATTTTTAAAGCAAAGTAGAACGCTGCACTGGCCTTTGATACTTAACGGCTAAATAAATCGCTTTCCAGAATAGTGAAGCCAGTCAACATTTAGTAATCCAGCAAAAATTCAGCTACATCCCAAAAGTCAAGCTCAAGCAAGCTGGGGGAAAATAGAGGTCGAAAGCAAAGAATGTATGTGATGCATCAAAGCAACAAGAAGCCACAGGGTCTAACAGTCACAGCTATGTCTCCCAGATTCTTAAGAAGAAGCTTTTATTATTTTACGTCCAAGACTGAACATAAGGAAAATTGAAACAATCGCCTTTCCCACAATGATAAACACAATAAGAGAGGAACCTTTGCAGAGACTAAAAACATTGCCGACTCCACCATCACAGTATTATCGTGAGGTCCACTTTGAGGTGAAATTAAAGATTACAGCTCCAAGGATATCCAAAGTACCACCAGGCTTAAATGCAGAACAAAACAGAGAAAACATACACGAAACAACAAAAAGGCAGGTACACCCTTGCTCCAGAAACCATTCCAAAACATGAAGCGAAAAACAGTGTTTAAGATGGAATACCCTACATGTGCTACCTTTATAATTGCCAGTAGAAAATAAAAGATCTGTAATGTCGGGTAAATCTGATAGAAAAAGAAACAGTAGGAAAACATTACAGCTAACATGAGAAGACAGGTGCCAGAAATACCTTCTCGTGACAAAGCGGATCAAGGTTGATGATTGATTTAATGGAAATTAGTGCCTGAACCAAAATGCCTGCTTCTCCATCTGCTGACCCCATGTCACTAATCAAATATTCTGCCATGTCGGGATTTGCTTTAGAAGATAGTAAGGGTTTTTGAAGACGATCTAGAGAATAGTTGGTTGCTTACCATGACTAGTCAGAGACAATAGCCCTTCCAAGCACATGTTAGCTACGTTCGGAAGTCGTCGTGCACACAAGCCAATTGTTGCAATAGTATCCGCAGCAAACCTTCTGTCAGGATCTCTGATATAATCCTAGCAACACACTAAGAGGTTAGCATCAATTCATGCACCTCAAGGAACCTACAAAATTTTTTAGTACACAACTCCAGCAACAAAATATTGTCCCCAAATCGTACCTACTCAAACTAAATTCTTCTGTAATTCTTAGCCACTATTGCACAATTCCAGTCATTCTTATTCTTTCAAGCAATGTTCGTATACACAAACCATAATAAAATGAAGGGCAATTTCAAAGAAGGAAAAGAAAACGAAGAAAGTACACATAACCTTGGAAACAGTAACCATTTTTGTGCAGCATCTGACCAAACTTAAAACATTAAGACAAACCCAGCCCGAAAGACTATGGTTCTCCAAAACTTGAAATGCAGCAACAATTAACTTAACAGGATTTTGAGGTAAGCAAAATATAAAAATAGTAACGAAAAAAAACAAAAATTTCGGCAATTTCCGACATTCTGCTTTACCTCTGGAAAATATTTAATGGATGACAAGCTTCCTTGGCAACAAACAAAAAACCCTACAACAGCTTAAAGTACCTGGAACTCTCGTAAAATCACTGAAATTGATGAATCTGTAGCGATGGAAGAAAGTATTTCGAGTTTCAGAGCTTTTATTTGGTATGGGTCTGAAGAACAAATAAAGAAATCTTCAAAATAAGGAGCAAATATACGAGGCATCGCTTTAGCAAACACTTGTATGTTGCAGAGAACCTGCAAATAGTCAATAGAAGTGAAAATAAAGATCCAAACAAAGGGTTTGAAACAAAAATGCAGATAGACATACTCAAAATTGCAATGGATTTACTGATCCTTTAGAACCTTGGAGAATTGTCAAGTTTCACTCACGCACCAGTCAGCATGTAGACGATAAAATGTGCTGAAAAAAAAATCAAAATGGTTTTACTGAAGTTTGACCTAATGGAATAGGGCCTCATAGGATAGATTTTTATTGCAGGTGGCACTATGGCATTCAAGCTAATTATTCCTTCGATAAGAAACTAGGAATTCTTGCAAAAAGAAACTAGATGGAGCAATTTACTTGAAATGTTCTCATCCAACTCCGCTTTCTCAACCATTGAGGTCTTTAAAGTTCATAACAGAAGGAAACATCTATTCAACATTGATGAGATGTTCCAAGGTCCTCAAGCTTAAAATGCAAGCTTTTGCAAAATAGGAATAGGCACCTATGATTTTCTCTTTACATCCTCTCACATTTGGCTTCTGAGAATATGCAATTCATGCACCAGACCATCTGGTGGCTGTAGTGAGATATCTGTCCATCCTACTCTGCCATAATAGGGTCTCCAAAACAAGCCTTATCCGACAATATATCCTGTCTTTAGAATTACAAGTGATTTCTCACTAGAAATAAATAGATTCCAAAAATTTTCTACTTTTTCAATGTAGAGTTCGTTAACAACAATTGGGATACTCAAACCTCGTGCCGACGAAGGGTTGCTTCCTTACTGTGACTCTAAAGGATAGTTACGTGCGATACTCATCTCACATAGAAATAGCAGAACAAAAGAGCAAAAAGGCCCTTTAACGAGGGTGGGATCAAGACAGCCTAAGAGCCTTGCCCTATTCTTGAGAAGTGAGTTCTTCCTTTTTCATGCCATATGACATCTCCAAGATATTTGATCACATGGATATTGCAGGCTAACTTCCACTGATAACTAACAACTGCCAATACCACTGGCTTACCTAATCTTGATGTTCTCCAACAAAAGAAAAAGCAAAGGGTTCCTAGCAATACCATCATAATTCTCGGGAGAATCCTAAGAGGATTTCACATAATATCATTCTACTTTACTTCTTTTTTCTTTCTTGGTTAAAATTTTTTAGGCCATAATTCCGTTCTCACTGACCAAACCCACACCCTCCATAGTTGTAGTTCATCTATCAAAAGTTTCTGAATGCCACTGTATATGCTTACCCGCATGTAAGTACAAGGCAAGGTGCATACGAAATAGGATTTTACATCACATTAAAGGAGCAACATCAAAAGAGCAGAAAATACCACGTATTTTGAGGCATAGGATGATCTCAGAACAAACAAAAGCGGTTTAACAATTCTTTTCACATCATCCCTTGGTGACATAATCCAGTGCACCCCCGCAGCACCAAGTACAACTGCACTATTATGACTCCATAATAAAGGCGATGTGCACCGCAGCAGGATGTTCACATCATCATTGCTTTTGGCAGATGTAGAGCATGAAAAATCCCTTTCAGAGGAGCCCCTATAAGCATGACTTGATCGTGCCAAATATTTCTCCGGTCCTTCAAGGTAACTCCTGGAGACAATTTCTGCTAATTCAGACTCATAAACCCCAAAGCCCTTGTTGTCAATTGTTTCGTTTAATCTGAAATCAGCATCTGAGCCACCATTTTCAGAATGAGAATTTTCAGTAGCACAAGAAGACATCATAATGGATTCTTTCACGAGCCCATGCCTTGCGATTACATAACGCAAAAGGATCCCAATTAGCACAACCTGGCCCCAATCTTCCACATCAGGAAGAGTCTCGCATAACTTTCTGTAATTTCTGCCAATCAGAGACAGATTATTTGGACAAACCGAAGCAAAAGCAGCAGCAGCAGCTCCAACTACTCCAGGAGAATTGTCGTTCAATAAAATTCCAACAATCTACAAAAGAAACATTCTACCTTACTGTTCAACACCACAAGTCGAAGGATAGACAGAAATGGAAAGGATCCCAAGCTTAAGGGATTTAGACAAAACATTAGTCAAAGACTCAAAATTAAAGGAGTGAGGTGAGAAGCTAAAAATTTAAGGCATAAACTTCTGAATTTGCCCTCGTTTGAACACGAGAAATGGCCTTAACAGAAAACTGTGCATGGATCTGAATGAGTCACACGACTCACACCATTAAGGGTAAGTTGGAATGGAAAGAATAGGTTTAGTCAGGAAAGTAGAAAGAATCTTAGGCCGTAAGGAACAATAAAAAACAATAATCCAGGAAGTGAGAAGAGATGCAAAGGAGTAGTAAACTTGGAGAATAGTAGTTGTAGAAGAACTTTCTTAGACCAAAATTAGAGCAGCCAGATTATAAGAAGACCAGAGCTATGAACCACGGGGAGTTCTGACATCATTTACTTTCTTCCAGGCATAGGTGGAAGACAATATGAGTGGTAAAATCTAAATCATCAAAAACATGAAATTCTGACCTTTTAGTTTCCAAGATATCCTGATAACCTGGAAGAAAACTATTTCTCTCATTTCTTAAAAGCTTCCTACATGTCTTTGTTATGTCATAACAGTAGTGGACAAACAAGTAGTTTAGAAGAGCATATAAACGGACCTCTTCAATTGTTGTAGTGTTTTCCTCCATGCGCAGATCATGCAACTTGGGGAGGGCATTGGCAGCACATTTTCTAACATATACAGATGGATCTCTTGCACATTTTGTCACAGCCACCAGGACTAGAGGTGCAATTACATGTAGACGGATCCCTGCCATGGCACGGAGAGCCCACGCCCGAACCAAAGGATTTGGATCCCCCAAGTCCTTCTGGAAACAATTAATTGACAGCAATGCTTCATTTGGACGCCTATAATATGAAAGCAGAGAAGTAAGTAATACAAGTACACCTGGCATGCTTTAAGACGAACCAACATTTGATTACTGGCCTCCATGTATTGAGCACAAACATTTATGAGTAAGGTCTCTACTCAAATACAATATAAGGATATTTATCAGTTCAACCAGAAGAAGACCAAACTCAAACTTCCTTCAAAGTGCTGTTCACATTTTATGCTTAGTCAATTCACCTTGGCAAGAAAACCTATCTACTACTCAGAACAATCCATGAAAGTAAAAAAGTGAACACTAAACTCCCGGAGCACACAGAGTGGCCGGCAGGGCAATGCTCTCAATTTTCATTAACCCTCTCAAGTTCTGATACATAAAAAGAACTAGTAACTTGGCCAGGACCGGCCCAGGCACAAGGCCCAAGAGGCCTGAGAATTGGGCATCCCAAAAATCCCAAATTTTAGGGGCACTCCAATATTTTTACTAATTGGGTTTGAGTAGGACTCTTTTTAAGCCCAATAGAATGAAAAAAAAATGCCCAATTGGAGGTAATGAATTAGCCCAACCCACCATCCCATAAGCCCAAGTGCCCAACCCACCATCCCATTCGTATGTAATGATTTGTAGAACTTTATATTGGCTAGATTTTCTCGTATTGTGATTGTTGCTGTAAAAATTGTTAAGTATTAATTCTTTAAGGGGCACAGTTTTTAATAGGCCTTGGGCACTAAAAACCATTGGGCCGGCCTTGAACTTGGCTCTTCCTTTTACCTTAACCCTTAAATTTAAGATAATGTTACCTTAGCCTCTTCAAATTATAAAAAATATTTACTAGGGGCCCCCTTCTCCAAATTGCAAGTACACCACTCATCTACCCCATGAATTTCAAACTATGCCCATAGGAGCGAACTGGACGGCATAAACACATATCACAAGACCTTTACATATATCGAGCTATCGACACATACAAACATGCATATATACACATTTTCTGATTCATGAAAAGGTTCTGACAAGATGTAGTTCAAAGATTACAGAATGCGGCATACTTCTCAGCATAGTGCAGGAGGTACAAGTAAACCAGCTTCTTTACTTCCAGAGACTGAGATGCCACGTTTTTAACAACCTAACAGGTCCATAAAAGAGATATCGACATTCAAGTCAGTTAATTATTCTCAAACATATGTCGCAAAGGCTTAAGCATAACTAAATCACTAGACAAAGTAATCAATTCACCGATACAAATGAGTCTCAAATTTCAACCTCTTCTAATCATGCAAGTTCAGTTCATATCACACCTACAAACCCATCCATCAGACTAATGGATCAGTTTGGCCAGAATTAAGAAAATGAGAATGTCCAATTTTATTCATGTACTGTAAAATGAGTCTAAATTTCACTCTCTATCCCGATCACAGAAGTTTGTATCAATGCATTGAAACAAAAGTCTCAACTTTCAGCGTCTCCTGCTCATAATCACATAATCCTTACATAAGACCATCCGCTCGCACTATCAATCCTCACTCTCGCAAATTTGAGTAGTTTGGATCTTTTTTCAAGACACTTCCACACTCGCGCTCATGGACACACATTATGTGGCTTAGCTCCTACTAATACAAGCTCGTTTCGAACAAATAAAACAAATCAACCAGCTGGACCGATGAAGTTCATGTTGCACAAAATAAGTAATTCAAGCAGAATTTTCTTGCTGCTCATTGAACAATAGTCCATTTCAGTTGACAAAGTAAATAGTATGTTTACCAAACAATGCACTGGAGGAGTGAATAGATTTTTTATTTTTTATTTGGGTTTTCTCAGGAACTAAACGAGAAACATTACGACTGATTCTATATGTATGGATGCACAGGCAGGTGACCTGGGGGAAGAAATTGGAAACGTCGAAGCCCTGGGCGATGAGAGCGAGTAATCGCTTGAGAGCTTCGCACTTCTCGGAGTCGAATTTGCTGTCGAGTAGCGGGGCGATGCTGACGTCTTCGGGGTCGTCGTAGAGGTGAGCGTCTGTACCGATCCGAAACACCATAGACGATGCCTTGCTCAGTGTCTCTGCAGTAGCACCGAATTGGGTAAACATCGTCTTTAGACTCTCTTTTTTTTCCCGGCAACGTCTGATCTAGAGAGAGCAGTTTATTGTTTCCATGAAGAAGAGGAAGAAGCCATTTGATCGGAGACGGGGGTTAGGGCCTGTTTGGCATGTAGTGTGTGCTACGAAACAAGGTTTTTTTTTTTTCCCTCCTCCCTAAGAAAAAATGAAAGTGCATATTCATTGTGCCCTCACTCCTGTAAGACCTATTGTTCCGTCACACCACATCATTATCAATAGCATCTATGTTAAAATCGAAATTAAAGTCCCACCACATATAAGTGATGTTAGGAGTATGTTTAGCTCTAAGAGCATCTCCAATACTTGCCTTTTTTCACCCAAAATTCAAATTTAGGTCACGAGCTTTATTTGAGTAAGGCATCTCTAATGATAAACCCATATTTGTACCCAAATCTATTACTAAAAGGCACACTTCTAATTAATGATTGACACACTTGTAATTAATGAAGAGTGAAAAAGAGTGTTTAAAAAATGTGTATGGGTTTGAGTCACCCCAAATTTAGGTGAGAGAATGGGTAAAACTCAAAATGGGTAGGCAAATGGGTATAACATTGGAGATGAGTTTTTAAGCTTTTTACTCAAATTTTGAGTATAAATAATAAAATGGGTAAGAATTAAAAATGCTCTAATAAGAATTACGAAAACTTAAACTTGGATATTGTCCAACCAAGTCTAATTTTTCCTAGCTACTGAACAAGTTATCTTGCCCAATAACACCGTAAACACGCGCAAAAATACACCACACTTGTGAAGGCATAGGGGCACACTTACACCACTAATACATTTGGTTACCACGTTTAGAGTCGAGTTACCACTAATTTGAGCCGACTTATTTATTAAACGGGCTTAAAACTTCCGACTTGTTTTCCAACGAGCTCATTTTCAAGTTGGCAAATAAGTCGGTTCGTTTATGGCTTGCTACCAAACATGTCCTTGCAACATGAGATTAACATCCTCCTCATAGTCCCGTCTATACTCTCGTAGTCCTGTTTTGTAAACTCATCTCAAATCCTATGTAAAAATTTTGTGAATTCATCCCATGTCCACAATTACGATCCAAACAGTGAACATGTTGCATTTTGTGAACTTGAAACCTAAATTTGTAGAACAAAATGCAACTTATTTATCTATCTATTAATATAAGACCAAAGTAAATCTAATAGGCATGTTTTTTATTTGCTTATTTTGTGTGTTGAATGATTCAAATCACGTTTTAAGCCTGAAATAACACACATAATTAAAATAACAAAGAGATGAATGGATCAAAAAAGTTACAATATAGTGTGTTGGGACTCAATAAATATGTGAGTGGGGATATATATGAGTGCATGTTACAGGTTGTGTGCAGTCGTAGCAGAACTCATAAATGGATGGAGCAAGGACTTGATCTTTTTGTGACAAACTAGAGTAGTGTTTCACGACCCGTTTGTCGGACGGATAAGATTTGGGATGGATAAGAAAAAATTGTAGATAAGAGGTGGATATGTTATGATATAAAATTAGTTAAGAAAGGAGATTAGCTTATGGAGTATTTGATGCGAGTAGTAGTTGATATAGGTGAATAAGAACGGACAACATGAAAATTACTTGATTACCTCATTAAATCACTGTATAAAGAATACAAAACAGTCTGAGAGATAAATAAGTCTTTTTCCCCACTCAGAGCAAGTTTACCAGCAAAGCAAAAATAGTTTTTTAGCTATTTTAGCTCACCAATAGGGGTAAAATAGCCCCACAGCAGAGTAGTTAAACACAAAGGCAAAATGTATTTTTGAATAGTGCTTCGGCACTTTTAGCTCTCAACTGTTCACCAGGTATGGAATTTTGTATCATTATTTTCTCTCTCCTCACTCTGTCCCTCTCTCTTCCTCTTTTTTTTTAAAAAAAAAACTGTACTTTGGGGAACTGTTGGAGAAAGAAAGAAAATACTCCGTATATTTTAATAGATGATAGGTTAAATAGATAGCATTGGTGTAGTGTTTAAAGAAATATAAGTAGGTAAAATAAAAAATGTGCACTGTTGACAATTTTTTTACCTAATTACTGATAAACTTGCTCTCATATTAGCTAATCCAAGAATGGGTGGAATAAGCTAAAGACCCCCTGCGGATCAAAAAAAAAAAAAGAAGCTAAAGACCCTTGAAGGGGATAAGCTCTTCCCTACCTTTTTTATTTTTTTCTAATCAGCAAGCTCTTCCCTACCTTGTTCCACTAACTAACGTCTTCTTTCTTCTCTCATTTCCTCTCTTATCCCCAAACAAACGGGCTCTCAATGGTTTTCAGATACTGTTGCTAGAAATGCAAACCAACAAAGTAGCTCACAATAACTCGAGGCTCGACTCATTTAATAATTCGAGTTGAGCTCATGTTTTGGACTGATTTGGTAAATGAGCCGAGCTTATAAAAAAGTAGGGTCTGCTTGTTTATAAAGGCTCGTTAAATACATAACTCGCACTCAGTCGACTTGTTTACAGCCGAGCTGAGCTCAAACTCAGATACTTTTATTATTTTAGCATGTTTTAGTAAACGAGTCGAGCTTGAACACAATAAAACTCTTAGAGTGGCCTCATTTGCGATCCTAACTTGCCACGCGGTTTGCTCGCAGCGATCCTTAGCGTTTGGGAACCACATCGGCCTCAAGGCTAACCAAGTTCTTTTCGATTTGGTTTTAAATGGGGTTCCACTTCGGTGGGCCCCTATGGTAGAAAACGGCAGTGACACAGATAAAGTGGTTCACTGTGAAGAACAACTATAGAAGGCAATAGAAGGTGGTGGTAAGCAGTAGCCTTCCACATCCCTGTGACCTTTCTCTCTCTATAATCGCCTCTCTCTCTCTCTCACTAGCGTCTCATTTGCGAGCGAAAAGGTGTGGTGAGGGCGTAGAGATCATGATGGCCAAGAGGGTTTCCGAACTGCAAATGGAAAATGAGAACCTACGCGAAAAGCTTCTGTCGGATCAAAGAGCAAGGAGGCTGAACATGAGCCTTGCCAAAGAGGTAGATGTGAAGAATCAGAGATTGTGCGAAATGGAGAGCAAATACGACGATACTGCCCTATGTCTTGTTAGGAAGATCGCGGAGAATGATAGGCTCCAACAAGCCTTTGATGATGGTATGTCATATTTCCCATACAAAGCTTGTGATGAGAAAGGGTTTTGATGAGAGATGTCATATTGCTCATACAAAACTTGTGATGAGATAGGGGAGGAAACCCAGGAAAAAAATGTTACGTAAATTTTGTACGTTTCTCACCATTTTGCACCAAATCACTCCAAACTCTGATCCTTCTCTTTTCTTATCAAAGCATTCAGCATGCAATTCAAAGGGGGTGGATAGCTATGAAATTCAATTGCATGTGTTCGACAAAATGTGAAGAACGTAAATATAGAGAGAAATTTTTGTTCTTTCCGCGATTCCACCCAATGTGAGAGTTAGGAGTCATTTTGTCCACCCAAAGTGATTGAACACTGCCTATGTGGGCCCCGCACAAAGTTCTACCCTTTTTTTTTGGAACTAGGAAATGTAATATAGACTGATAATTACACGGTCCACACTCCACAGGACTACAGAGTTAAATCACTAAAACACAAATCTCACAAAGATAAAGTAAACAAAGAGCACAGAAAATCAGCCCTGGTGTTGGAACTGGCTGATTGTGGATGGAGGTAGATAAACCATGACATGCATCCAATCGTAGCTCACTTTCGTTGCAGTTGCCGCTGCAAAATGCCTTCACTGGTGTTTTTGGGAGCCCAAAAATCCGTCGCTAAGGCCCATGGGATCCAAGAGCCAAAATCCAGGTTCCCCAGATCAGGGCCTGCAGTCCAAAAATGATGGGGGGATTAGGAGGTCTCTCCCTAGGAGAAGGGGGAGGAGGTGGTGGAACTGCCTGGGGGAAGGGGAAGAAGGGAGGGGGCGGTGGTTTGGGGAATGAGTTATGTTTGTTATTTTGAAAAAACCAAATCAATCCATTTAAATATGGGTAAGTGTACTTATCAAAAAAAAATATGGGTAAGTGTCAGGTCCAAGATTTTCTAATTTTTTTGGACTAAAATTTTGAAAAGCCTTTTTATTGGAATTGGATTGACGTCTAGGCATAGATCAGACTGATTGTGGTTAGTAGAATGCCGCACGATAAAGTGTTTCTGATCGAACACTTACCATATGGGATTGATTTGCAAGAATTAGCTGAATAAACAAGAGGTAAGAGATGAGCAGATTTGGTCATCGAAGTAGAGCTTTGTGAGTAATGGGGGTTAACCAAAATTGCACTCATCAATATCATGACCCAGAAGTTTAGGTACTTTTAAATACGCCTTTTCAATAGATTATGATAACAGAAGATAGATATAACTGGAAAACGATAAGGAAAAATCAATTATACTTCCTTAAAAGAGTGCAGAGTAAGTCTCAAGAGTCAATAGCATGTGCTTTCTACCATGCAGATGCCCGTTCAGTATCACCCTTAGAAATTGAATTGAAACAATGTTTTGAACTGAGTTGGTTGGTCTCTTAGAAGAACATGCTTTATGTTAAGGTGATCCTAGTCTCAGAATTCCAAAAACTTGCTCAACACTCTGTTTTTGCCTCTGAAGTCGTTAAATTTCTTTCTTCTCCTATTTTTTCGCATACTTGATCGGGATTTTATATGTTGTTGACATCTTAGTAGTTATGCATATATGTTCCTGCTCTAACTTACTGTAGCTTCACAGAGATGAAAAGAATGGAGCTTATTGAGTGGGAAAATAAAAGGCTAAAATGGGATTTGGAGTGTCAAAGGCGGAATATGCAATCCATGAAGCTTCAAAATGAAAAGCTGAATAATGACTTGGTGTGTCAAAGACAAGAGCTTGTGCAACGAGCTGAAGACCTGAAGCTGGAGAAAGCCCAAGTTTACCTTGAGCCAGAAAACATGCCTGCAGAGAGAGAAGAAGTAAGTATCTTTTGGATGCTGAAGTAGTTTAGTCTCTCTCCTAAACGAATTTGAACGGGAATCACCCTTACTTCAGGGTTTGATGGTATGTGTTGCCAATTGAATTTTCACTCATAGTTATTTTAATGGTAAGTATGAATTGGCCAATGTTTTGGCTCATCTGTGCATAATTAATGGAAAATCAAGCTGGAATCACGATGACTTGGTATTAAACTGGTTCACTCCTTTAAAAGATATACATGTTTGTAAGTTGTAAGGTTACAGTTGATTCCATCTTGTCGCTGTTTCTATCGTCTTTCTTTCTGAACACAGCTTTCTATCTGTTCCTGGGGTAGGGGCATTTTAAATTGTACAACCATATGAGAAATATCGGGGAGATCAAGCTGCAACTGCATCTAATTAGGATTTAGGAGTATAGGAGTGTGGTTATTGAAGTTGTGAGTTCATGACCCTTAAGGGTGGCACAAAAGTTATGACCAAGTTTCTTCTACCTCTAGATTTAAAAAGATACGATTTATCTTACTTGATACAAGGTACTTTGATGACATTATAAATTTATAATGGTATATTGATCCTAGTGGTGGGACAAAAAGTACCTCGTATCAAGTAGGGCTGTTATGATAGGGAAAGGAAAAGGAATTTAATAAAGCTAACTGGAGGGTAGGATCCATTTATCCCAACCCAAGACTGGAACAAAGTCTTGTTGAACTCAGTTTAGATGGTTTACGCCAGTGAATGTATGTATTTTTAACAAGTCACTTTATGTACTAAATGTTGTAAATTTGTAATGGTTAGTACCTCTGCTTCTGCATCTTAGCATTGTATCTGGATATCTCAAGATGGGATCTTACTAGAGCATTTTATGTCATTAATTCTTCAATAGTAATATCTGAATTACTCCTATAAGATAGCTTTTAAAATGATGCAGTTGAATGACAAGAGCATTGTTAAAGTGAAGGAAGTGGAAGGAAGAGAGTATATGGAGAACCTAAATGACTCTCTGGTTTATGAAGTGCAGTTGTGCGAACTGGAGCGCAAGTATGACGATACTTGTGCGATTCTTGTCAAGAAGATTGCAGAGAATGATAGGCTCCATCAAGCATTTGCCGAAGGTATGGGATTTTTCTTACGAATGCTCAAAGCACTTTTGAGTTACAAAGAAGTATTCAGCATTTAGAAGCTTTTTGTGACTATTAATGTCTCTAACTTTCCATATTTCTGGGGACATGAAAACAGCGGAGCTTGTTGGGAAGCAAAATAAGAAGTTGAAGTACGAATTGCAGTTCACAAAGAGTCAAAATGAAAAGCTGAAACGTGACTTGGAATATCAAAGACGAGAACTTGTGAAACGAGTTAAAGAATTGGGGGAGCAAAACTCCCAAGCTTACGTTGCGCCGAAAAACATACTTGCTGAGAAGGAAGAGGTAAGGTTTATTTCATGTTTTAATCTGTGGAGGCATCCATTGAGGTCTCATATCCTCTTTTGACAAGTGTGGGAAAAATTAGGCTGGAAGTCATGACTAGTTGGTATTGAACCAGCGCAAGCCATTAAAAAATAGTCTTGTTACAATGAAATATTGAATAAGAATTCGATATTAAGGGGAAGGTAGAAGTTGCACCACTTGAAGACAAAATGAGGGGGAGTGAGTGATTTAGATGGTGCGGCCATGCATGAATAAAACAATTGATGAGCTGATGAATTGTTTGGTCCATGTTGAGGGAACTTAAAGGAATAGAGAATGCAAGGGGGAACATTGTCAATATGATAAAAACGAACATCCTGGCTCAGTTTTTATTAAAGCCAACTGAAGGGAACAGAATAAACAGATTCATGCAGCTCAACAAAGTTTGGAACACAAATGCTTTTTGTCTTTGTTTTTATGTTTGTGCAACATTTTTTTTTATTTTAATTATTAAATGCCATAGCAATTACAATGTTGTCATCGCATGTGAAAATGGCAATAGGGAACCTTGCTTAAGGATATTCTGTCATCAACATTTTGGTAATTTTTTTCGAAAGAACCTAATAAAATGGCTTTAAAATGATGCAGTTGAATAATCAGAACACTGTCAAAAGCGATGACCATCATGCCTTGAGAGAAGCATTGGAGGAAAAAGCAGAAGAGATACAGTATATGGAGAATCTTAATAAAACACTCACATTGAAGGAGCGTATATCTAATGATGAGCTGCAAGATGCCCGCAAAGAAGCGATAAGTGTATATTTCTATCTGCTCCTTTCTTTTATTTATTTATATTTTATGTTTGCAATGCTACGGATTGCAAATGGTGTACCATTTTTTAAAGCAAGGGTCAAAATTTTGTTTTGCATGTTGTCTCAGTTAGGTAGGAAATGGAAACGTTTTGGAAACATTTTGGAAATGTTGCCAGAAGAATTTGGGAATCAATGAAAATATCATTGTTGGATATTTCTAGTAGGTGTCAAAAGAACTCAATGTTTCATAAAATATCAATATGTTCGGTGCTTTTCGGTAGTGTCAGGGGAAACATTGGAATTTGGGGTTCCAGTCATGTTCAGTTTCGGACTTTTCGTCTCCTAGGAAACATAAATGTTTCAGGCATTTCGATTAAAACAACTCCACTATTCTCTTCATCGCCATGTAGACAAATGCAAGATGTCAAAAATATTCATTTCTCCTCGCTTTCTCATGCAGGGCTTGCAAGATATGCTGAGTGACCGAACAATCCTTAGGATTAAAAGAATGGGGGAAGTTGATCGCAGACCTTTTAAGGAGCTGTGCTTGCAGAAGTGCTCTGTTGGAGACTGTGATGAGATGTCTGCCAAACTATGCTCTTCTTGGGAAGAAGAAATGAAGAATCCACACTGGCACCCTTTCAAGAAAATTACCATTGAAGGAAGACTGGAGGTTTGTTTGTCCATGAACCTTACAAATGTCATTGTCATTTCCATTTTGTCAAACATGTATGTGAAACCAGTTCCATGCCCTGAAAAGTTTGACATTTGGGAACCAAAAACTCAATTACCAACACGGATTCAGCCAGTGAAAGTAGGCAGTCCAATAATTGTAGTATTATGGGGTGTTCAGTAGACTTCAAGATGTGGACGGTGGTGTTCAGTAGACTTCAAGATGTGGACGGTATCTGTTTATATTGAAGACAAAATGCTTGTATTACATGGCAAGCAAACAGTATATACCAGGGAATAGTATCGCTCCACTTGTTCATGATATCAATGTATCATCCAGAATGGGAGCAACCTGGAAAGGGAAACCAGCACTATGATTAGTGGCCTTAACATCAATTCTAGGATGTCATAGGTCATGATATGAGGCTGTCCCATATCACTATTATCTGTTGTGGTGTAACTAGCATTTTCTGTGCTGATCCCCATTCTGGATGATGGTTTTGGATTGAAGTGACTAATGAAACAATGGAGCTGTTTTTTTTTTTTTCATGTAAACTTGAACATACCCATATTTCACTCATCAATACACTGCCGAATGTAAAATGCCATAGTTTGGACTTTTTGGTTTCCAAATTCCTTATGTTGTGTATTGAGGTTTGGAGTGTGGATTATAATCTTTTAGAAGTGCAGGAAATCATTGATGAAGATGAAGATAAGTTGAAATTGCTAAGAAATGAGTGTGGTGACGAGGTTTACAAGGCTGTAGCCAATGCATTGACTGAAATGAACAATTACAATTCAAGTGGGATGTATCCGGTTCCTGAAATCTGGAATACAAAGGAGGGAAGAAAAGCCAGCCTGAAAGAGATCATCAATTACTTAATCAAGCAATGGAAGACTAATAAGCGTAAGAGGAAAGTTGGCTTAGCACGTTAGTTGCGCTTACATCGTAAGTGTTTCTATTTCAGACTAGAAGTCCTATTTGCAGTTCAAAATTTGTGCTGCTAGTCTTATTGTTGAAGCCTAATTTATTTTTGAACCTCACCGAATTAGAAATCCAATCTTAACCTAGTCGAAGGAAATTAAAATACATCCGTAAACTTTTTTCTCCTCCTCTCCCACTGTCTTTTTCACTGTGTTGATCCTTCTTGACAGAATATGCACCTTCGGACATCAAACTCATAACTGTCAAACATCAAACTCATAACTGTCAATCAGTTTACCTCGTAATCATATATTCCACGCGCTAGATATTGATGATTAACCAGTTATATCATGATCTACGAGGCTGTAGTATGACATATACTAGTTTCAGATGTAGTGATTCAAACGGTTAACCCATGTGAGGCTGAATGACAAAGAGAAAGTAGTTATATACAGCAAGAAGTCAAGAAACCATAATACTTTCCCCTACTGTTGCAGCTACGAAGTTAATTACCATACTTTTAATGTGTCTTTTAACATAATTGATTGCCACATGACAGGTTACTGAGCTTAAGCTGTTTGTTCAGAAAGTAATGTCAGTGTATTCTCCTTGGTTACTTTAGGTGGCTTGAGATCCAAACAGATTCGTGTTAATTGAAATTATAGCCACCCAAATCGTAGGTCCATCTTTCCGTTTGGACATGTTGCAAAGTTTTAGTCCTCTTATGAAGTTAAATGTATGAAATTCAGTAGTTTTTGGAAAGTGTCCCTTACAAATGACTGTGAATGTATTCAACAATGAGAATAAAGGGACGCCATGTCGGATATGATGCCTTCAATTCGAATTTGAATGCAATTATGACATGTCTCCTAAAAGGTGACTACAATTCCCAAAAGGGACAAAGATTATGGGACAAGAGGAGTACTAACTGTGTACCAAAATTTCCCATGTTATTCAGGTGCTGAAGGTACTACCTCAAGTATTATTCTCGTTAGGCTTTCTTTTGTGCAAAGATTTTGAAGCGCGTTTTGCTGCTAGTGGAAGTCAAGTAAGAACACCAACTCCAGTACAGGTGATTCCATCGTCTCTCGTCAGCAGTTTGAGTCAATTAACTTCTAGTTTTGTGAACAGTGGGGGTCACTGCACAATGTACAGTAGTAAGCAAGATCTTCCCGTAGCTTTCTCACCAGTTAGCTCAGGTGACAGGCATGGTTTTGATTTGGTCCGGTGATTCAAAAAGGTGCTTTCGCAATCTCCTGCAAACAGCCGAATATGATAATCTTGTTTCCAGAATTCCCACAAAGACATGTACAGTAATATATAGAAGGAAGTCGCTTGAAAACTGAAAAGTATTAGTACTTAAGATATAATATGAATCTTATTGTAGGTTTTGTGGCTGTTCAGCAACACAATTATAATATCACAGACGGTGCAATCATGTCTACTTTGCTGTAACTTCTTTGCCAACTGGTTTGATCTGTAAACCATGCTAGTCTATGTTTGTGATGAAACGCATGCAAAATTGTTTCTACTTTGATGAGGATATTACTTCAGTAAAATCTTACACCAAATAAATCCACTGCTTGAAATCCTTCAGCTATTGCGAACCTTTTTTTCTTTTTCCTTATGGTATCGGTGTACACCCTGATGAACTGTTTCCATTTACCGGTGGAGGGTCCAATTAAAATTAAAACTGGGACAAAGTCTCGGATGAATTGGCCCGACACAGAATTTTAGCACGTGGTGGGATTTGAACCCCAATACCAAAGAGCTATTGCAACTTATAAGCTTCCCTCGTTACTTTTCGCTTTCCTACGATGCATTGTAAGATCCCTTGTTCCCGATTTGCCCGTCTCAAATTCACCCTTCATAAAACGATCTTCTTGGGAATTTGGGTTCTTTGAATGCTTTAGTCCTTGATGATGTGTTTGGAACTTAGTACAAAAATGAGCAAGTTATTTCCCTTTTTCTTTTTCAGAGGCAAATAACCATGTGGGAACTGAAAGTCCTTGAGTAATGGAGTATTTTTTATGACCATCAAAGAGTTTGACCGAACTCTCAATGAGAAGGTACCAAGTTCCAAAAGGTGGAAGGAAGCACCTGTGAGATCTTCTGTGCCGGAAAACAGTGTGTCTCTATGCTAAGTGTATGTGGACGGTTGGATCGAACACAAATTTTAAAACATAATAGTACTAAAGAAAAACTCACACAATCTAACAGTTTAAATACACTCGGCACATTGTTTTTTCTGCAAAGAGGATCTCGGGTGGAAAGGAAGTTCTACCGTCTGGGGAGCCGGGCCCCTGTAGCCCCTTGTCAGCTGGAATTCGCAGCGCTCGGAACTGTGCCGTTTTGGGCATGCTATGTTTGAAGACTTGAAGTGAATCTCCCAACTCTTTATTAAAGGGCATTGCTATTTGTAGCCACTTATTTTCTGAATGTAGCCTGTATATAATATGGTACACACCTGTTTATAATATAGTACACAGACTACGTTCAGAAAATTTGTGGCTGCAAATAGCAAGCCCCTTATTAAACGAAGCCACCTCCATTCCCAAGTCCCAACTCTTTACCCCATAAATAACAGTTAATTCCACTTGTTTAAATTCAACTCAAAACCTCACAACTTCAGCTGGTTCGTTTTGGAGTTTCAAAACCTCTCGGCACGGTTTTCAATAAATTTTCTCTATTTATCTCTCCCCACTCATTACTCTTAAAAATCTCCCTCACAAAACCCAAACAAAAACATGGATGCCAAGAATTATATATTTCCAAAAAAAAGAAAAAAAAGTTAGGCTTGTTCGTTTTGGATCTCAAAACCTCTACGCACAGTCCCTAATAAATTTTTTTCTATCTATTTATCTTCAATCACTACTTTAAAAAATCTCTCTCAAAACCTAAATCGAACAGTGTCAATTTTCACTAGAATATGTTAAAAAAAGGGGAGTGATTTTCACTCCTTTTTTGTTTTTTATATTTTTTGTTAAAAAGACAAAATAAGGATTGTGGATATAAAAAAGGAGAGTGCATGTGAAAATCATTTTCCAAGAGATCTTTCTTCTAAAGCAAAAATAGAATGCATCTCCCAGTGGACCAATGTGTTATGCTGATATTTTCCAAAACGAAACTATACTGTAGTAAACAAAAAATGTAACTCCATTGCACACCTCGAAAGTTTGTGGATGGCATGACGTTTTTTGTTTGCTCGACCGAATTTTTTTTATTAATCTTTAAGGAAAGTACAAATATTAAAAAGATCAAGGGCATGACAGATAAAGCCACCAGGATCCGAGAAACAAGGCAAGGCGCCAATCGAAAATGTCAAAATATTACATAACACAATAATTTATCCTCTTTCCAAAAATACCCTTGAACTCCAACATCTATTGTATGCATTAGTTTGGAAAAAAAGTTCGTCTTTTTTTATGTGGGGGCGTTTCGGCTAACCAAACTCAATTTGTGTCGTTTCGGTTTGGTTAGGAATGCAGGTTCGAATCGGGCGTTGGCGCGTAATCCCGAGAGAAGTAGTGATGGGGCTTTTATCGTCTCGAGAAACTCAAACGGCAACTCTTGGTACTTTAAATGACCGCTGATTTGATGAGAGATAGAACGTTTAGTTCAACTTCTCTCTCTCTCTCTCTCTCTCTCTCTCTCTCTCTCTCTCTCTCTTCTTCTTCTTCTTCTTCTTCTCTCTCAGGTGTTGCAACGGTGAGATAGAATTCGGCGGAACCCCAATAGAGGCTGTAGTTCAAACTGTAGGTTATTGTCTCTCTTTAAGCGACCTTTCTATTGAACTTCTTGTATTAGAATTTTTCCACTGCTTGAAATCCTTCAGCTATTGTGAACCTTTTTTTCCTTCTTCCTTATGGTTCGGTTTGCACCCTAATGAACTGTCGCCGATTACCGGCGGAGGGTCCAATTAAAACTGGAACAAAGGCCCGGATGAATTGGCCCGACACAGAATTTTAGCACTGTGGTGGGATTCGAACCCCAAGACCAAAGAGCTATTGCAAACTCATAACGCATTGTAGGATCCCTTGTTGCCGATCTGCCTGTCTCAAATTCACCCTTTACAAAACGATCTTTATGGGAATTTGGGTTCTTTGAGGGTAATGATTTCCACCCTCCATTTTTTCTTGATTAATTTTGTGGCTGAGTAATATCATAATTATTGAATGTGTGAAACTCACATTTGATTTAGGTTTTGTGACAATTGGGGGTAAGTCATTTTGGAACTGTTTAGTGATAGAATCCATATAGCAATTCCGGGTAGGGAGACCATATATATTAGGGATAAAAATTGGGTAGTGATTTTGCCACACTATTTTTTGATAATGCCACACCCTGCAAGTGTATTTTTGCACCAAAAAATACACTTGCAGGGTGTGGCATTATCAAAAAAGGGTGTGGCAAAATCATTTCCCTAAAAATTTAATGACAGTTCTTGGTAGGAAGATATCTAATTGTGTCGGAATTCGATAAAATTGCCGCTGATTTTTTGTAGCTGAAATCTCCCTTGCTTGATAATTTTGTTGATAATACGAATGATCAATTAGGTGCGCATGATGTTTGATTTGGGAGTTGATGTTAGAATGATACAGTTATATGTGCTTTTGTTGTTATTGTATTCATGTCTCTGGTAAATTTGACCAATACTTGGCATTGTTTATGACAGTAGTGACGCGGCGTGGCACAAAACAAGGAAGGGCAATTCAGTTTCCTTCTTGCTACCATCTTAGCTTCATCTATTGTTCCGTACGATTCAACTATGTTTGGATTAAAAAGTTAGGTGACTTATTTTTGTCTTTATTCAAATTTTTTTTTTTTGCATTTGTTTGTTTTGCGTTAAACTTTTGTTACTTATTGATTTGTCTCGTCGAGAGGAATCGGAAAAGTAAAAAAATATGATCAAAATTCATAATTTTTTGAATAAAGACAAAAATAAGTCAGAAAAACAACTTTTTTTTAATTATTTTTGTTTTTTTTTAAAAAATTATGAGTTTTGATCAAAATTTTATACTTTTCCGATTCCTCTTGCTGAGACGAATCAATAAGTCACAAAAGTTTGACGCAAAACTAACAAATGCGATTTTTTTTTGAATAAAGATAAAAAAATACGTTACTAACTTTTAAAGCCAAATCCAATCCACTAAGAACTTCTTTGCCCGATGAAATCCCAAATATCCTACCAATGTCTGCACTTGTCAGCCCAACATTTTTCCCTCCAAGCTGGAACTTCTGTGTTGCAGTGTCATAAGCTTCTATTATTTTGACTATCAATTCGTCATTTTTTTCGACATTGGTTTGATGTGAACCGATCTTCAATGATCGCATCGAATAAACTCCAAAACGGTGTAGTTTTTAACACCACTTTGTGGCAATCCCTCAGCTTTAATCCCTTAACACATTTCATGACCCCAGCTAGATTACAGCGGTAGAATTGTGTACCCACTTTTACCTTGCTTGACTTCTTTTGCTTCATTGGCATTGTTTTCTAACCTTTGTAGGAAGTGGGTACACAATTCTACCGCTATAAACAAAGGTTAGAAAATAACGCTAATGAAGCAAAAGAAGTCAAGTAAGGTAAAAATGGGTATACAATTCTATGCCTGTAATCTAGCTGGGGTCATGAAATGGGTGAAGGGATTAAAGCTGAGGGATTGCCACAAAGTGGTGTTAAAAAACTACACCGTTTTGGAGTTTATTCGATGCGATCATTGAAGATCGGTTCACATCAAACCAATGTCGAAAAAAATGACGAATTGATAGTCAAAATAATAGAAGCTTATGACACTGCAACACAGAAGTTCCAGCTTGGAGGGAAAAATGTTGGGCTGACAAATGCAGACATTGGTAGGATATTTGGGATTTCATCGGGCAAAGAAGTTCTCAGCAGGAAGTACGGAACAATAGATGAGGTTAAGATGGTAGCAAGAAAGAAACTGAATCGTGAGAGGTTGACGACACTGGGAGTTAAAGAATTGTTGGATACATATTTGGTGGGAAACGAGATAGATGATGTTGAGGATGTTGCAAGACTGCTATGTCTATACGTATGCCACTCCCTGTTCTTCCCAAATGCCACGAACATACCATGGGTGCACTTAGAATGCGTAGAAGACTTGGTGAAAGCAATGGGGTATGATTGGTGTGGTGCCATTGCAAACTATCTAATGACTTCAATCAGGAAACACTATCGGCAGCCCATGAAGGTGTCAGGTGTTGTGGCACTTTAGGTAACGTAGTACATTTATCGTTATGTATTTCGAAACTGTGTTCTGCTGTATTATACTGAAAAATGTCATACATGTTTATAGTATTGGCTATGCTATCACACCAACGTAGCGGACACATATGATCCGGATGCAAGTCTTGGATTCATTAGATGGAGTCTTCCAACCATGATATCAAATTTTAACACCTTGTCGCTGGAGGATCTTCTTGACGATCAGGTACAGTTGGTAAGTTGTTTTGTTTGTTTATTTGATAATTCTTTGGTTTATCAAATATTAAATTCAGTTGGACACATGATAAACTGTGGCAAATTTGGTAAATGAAGTTTGATAAATTTTATTTCAATGGTAAATCCAGTGGTATATTTGATTTAAGTTGATAAATTCATAGTGTAGTTTGGTAAATGTCATTTAAAAAGTGATAAATTCCTCTACGACATATTATGCTATTAACGCCGTCAATCCCTGAGGTTTTTAAAATGGAGGATACCAGGCATTACTGAATCTCTAGTGAAAACTCCATTGGAAGACCTAGATCCTGAAAAGGTAAACTCGTCAAATACAGTCATTTGTTTATGTTATCTATTTGATGTCGACTCTTTGTCTGAATTTTTATTTTTATTTTTTACTTTTTGTGTCTCTTGCCATCTAGATAATATCATAATAATGTCAGAACTCGAAGAAACACCCGTTGGGGCACAAGAAGAGGTGGAACGACATGATGAGGCACAAGAAGAGGTGGAATTACATGATGAGGCACAAGAAGAGGTGGATGCAATGGTGGATACTGAAAGAAGAGGAGGAGAAGAACGAAAAAGTATGGAACGACGCGATTATGGAAATCTGTTAGCTGAAAAAGACACCCTGATGAAAGAAAATGAGGAAAAGCAACAGAAGATTGAAGAGCTAGAGGTTGAGCAAGTTGAAAGATGATGAAATCAAAGAGAAAATTAGGGAGAATCAAGATCTGTTGCGGCAGTTGCAAGACCTGATGGACATTCAGAAAGAGAAGGAAATTGGAGGGAATTATGTGGAGAAGGACATTGTAGAGGAACAATTGGAAGACCTAGCTGCAACCATGGTAGAACCCAATGCAATAGGGGAGAGAAATGAAGGACAGCCAGCTGATGTGGCCGATGTAGCTTTATCATTGTGCAGCCAAGGTCTACGGAGTGAGGGCGAGGTATGTTCTTTCAATTCGTAGTATTTGCCTCCAGTGTCTTAAAATAGTTCCCTTATTACAAAGCTTAAGAGGCTTAATTGCCTCATGCAAGCACTTTTTCAATTTCTGAGAGCATTGATAGATAGCTGTTCGTATCCTTCCTTTTGAAGGAGAAATCACCCTTTAACGTTTTTAACTGCATAGAGGCACCATTTGGTTACTGTTCGTATCCTCCCTCGACGACTATGGGGAAAGTGATGCTGTAAACCATGACTAGTTGGTATTGAATGGCGTACGCCTTCAAAGAATATTCACGTACAATGCAAAAATAAGGATAAGAAATGGAAAAGTTGGGGGAAGTTAGAAGTCGCTCCACTTGAAGATAAAATGACTGAGAATCATTTTAGATGGTATGGCCATGAATGAGTAAACCACACTATGAAATGGAAACGTTTCAGAAACATTAAACATTTTGAGAGCGTTGCTAGAACATAAAAAAAAATATCGAAAGGATTTGGGAATATATGAAAATGTCATTGTTGAATATTTCAAATGAGTTGAAACAACTCGATGTGATGTCTCCATACGTTTTGTAGAATTTTATTATTTATATGCACATTTCGTTGGTGCTGGTAAAATGCTGGAATTTTGGGTTCCACTGTTCCACTATTGTTGTGTTTCAGTCTCCTAAGAAACATAAAATTTTCAACGATAATTTGTTCCTTGCTCTGTAGTACCACTTTATTCTCTTGCTAAACAATAGTCATCTTCATGTAGACAAATGCCACATGTAAAACACATAATAAGGATTTTCCCTTGCTTTCTCATGCATGGCTTGCAAGATATGCTGAATGACCGAACAACCCTAAGGATTAGAAGAATGGGGGAGGTTGATCCCTTTCAAGGAACTGTGCTTGCAGAAGTGCTCTGGTGGAGACTGGGATGAGATGTCTGCCAAACAATGCTCTTCTTGGGAAGAAGAAATGAGGAATCCACACTGGCACCCTTTCTAGATGGCATTGCCAATTTTAATTGAGTTAAAAATGTCGAAAAGTTTGTGAAACCTGTTCGGTGTCCTAAAAGTTCAAAATTGGGGAAGCAAAACACAATTATCAACATGGATTCAAACAGTGAGAGTAGACAGTCTCATAAGTATAATGGTATTTAGTAGTTCAAGATGTAGGTTGTATCTGATTTTGTCAGAATCTGCCTTGTATAATGTGGCAAGCAAACAGTATGTACCATGAAGATAGAATGGCTCCATTGGTGCTTGAAATTACATGTCTCATGCAGGATGGGACCAATTCGAAAAGGGAAACAAGGGACCATAACACCAATTATAGGAGGTAAATAACATTTTCTGTTTTGATCCTCATTCCGGATGATGGCTTTGACTTGAAGGGACTAATGAAACAATGAAGTTATTTTATATTCATGTATAATTAGACATGCCCATATTGGGCGCCCACAACCAATTGCGTAATCAAGCAATGGAAGTCTAATAAGTGTAAGATGTAATCCGGCTAACAATTGCTTGGGCACCCACAGGCCAGAACCTTAAGTTTTTTCTTTCAGACTATGAAGTCTTTAAATGCATGTTAAAAATTTGTGCGGTTGGTCTTATTGACAAACCCTCATTGTGTGCCTCACTGCTGGTGTTTGAGTGCCTCACTGAAGTAGAAAAATATCTCACTAGTGATAGAAGTGTACATGGAATAGTTTTTTTCCCTGTTTAAGGCGTGTTGGCTTAAAATTGGAGACACTCGTTTCCTGGTGCATCTTTCATTATATGTCGCAAAGTGCTTAGTCATCTTTTAACGTTAGAAGTACTTAGTTTACACATATTTTCCACCCTATGCAGGTGCTGAAGGAGCTAAACTCAAGTTCTATATTGAGTGAAGCTTTCTCTAGTTTTGATGTTTCTACAGCATTTTGTTGCTAGTCGAGTCAAGTAAGAAAGTACCAGCTTCAGAATAGGCAATTCCATCATCTCTCGTCAACTGTTTGAGACCGTAAGTTACTTCTAGTTTTGAGACCGGTGGAGTTGCTGCACAGTGTACAGTAGAGATGCATGGTGTTCACGTATTTCTTTTGGCAACCAACTCACCTGTTTGCTAAGGTGACCCATGGTTGTAATTCGGTCCGGTGACTCAGGAAGGTACTTTTGCAATCTCTTGCAAATATGTTCATGTCGTTACCAGAGTTGCTTCAAAACATGTACAGCAGTATATATCACACAATTATATCACACACGGTGCAACCATGTCTAGTTCGCTGTTACTTCTCTTTCTGCCAATTGGTTTGATCTGTCAACCATGCTTGTCTATGTCTGTGTCTTACTTAGCTGTAACAAAAATGCGAGGGAACATTGTTCTACTTTGGAGCAGATATGACTCCAGTACAGTCGTACTACAAGAGAGGTGAACACCACCGCGAGTAATGCTACACAGATTTTAGTGTAGTAATTTGGATATATGTAGCTTTAAAATAGTCCGATGCACGCGAGAACCTCGTTACTTTGTAGGCCTCGAATGGCGGGCACTTCTGGAGATGCATGTGAGACCCTCACTACTTCCCGCACTCTTGCTTACAACTCATAAATTCTTCCCAGTTTCGAAGAGAAAAAGAGGACAAATTGGAAAGAAAAAAGAAGAGGACAAATTTTTCCGAAGTTTGAAATTTTTAAGGAGAAAGTTGCCAATTGGAAGGTACCACATTCCTAGAACTGGAAGTTGTTCCGTTGCTGACTATGGGCTAGAAGGAGAGAGAATGACCAGTAAAACAGCATTCTGGCCCGAGTTCGGCTTAAGCTTAACCTTGGACCCTTTGACGCTACAAACTTTTGTCCTCCAATTGGAACACCAAACACGTCCTTGCAAACTTTTTGGCAACGAATGGGCTGCACCTCGGTGGGTACGTATTCTTTTTTTTTGAATAGAGGTGGGTACGTATTCTTAAAAAACGCATTGTGAGAGGGAAAGCACTTTTTTTGGGGGTTTCGACGGTGAGTGGTGTTCGGATCAGTTTATGCATACCTCAACTATTTCCCTCTTCAGTTCAGTCAAAGGTAGAAAATTAAACCCTGATCGATTGTGTGAGAAGTAAACACACCAATCAACCAGATTAGTGTTCAGATCTAGAAAGTGGTTTCACAATGAGGAACTACGTAGAAAAGAGATTAACTTCTTTACGGTTGCTCTGTGAAGAGTTATTTACGGCACCCAATCTCTACCGTCCAAAAGTGTTCTTTTGGACGGTCCGGATGTTAATGAAACTTTTTTAGGAAAGAAATGAACTTTTTTCCAGAAAAATTTCATTAAAATCCGGACCGTTCAGAACACTTTTGAACGGTCGTGATTGGTTGCTGCTGCAAAACACTTGCTTCCGGCTATCTCGGTAGAAAAAGACATTCATGCATGTAAATACCAGTATACAGCAGCAACAGCGAGAAGAAGTTTGCAGAAAATGTATTCGATAATCATAAGCCACCAAAATAACGTCAAACTTATATATAGGGTACAAGAGTTCTATATTTACATAAGAGTCCCGAAACTATTACAAGAAATACAATAAGAGTACACTAGTTTCCACAATGCAATGGGTGTGGGAGTTTCTTTCACAAGAACAGTAGTACTCCAGTAACAACAGGAAAAGACATTCATGCAATGGGTGTGGGAGTTTCTTTCACAAGAACAGACTGAACAATAGTAACAGGCTAACAGACTGAACAATCTTTCTCTTTCTAAGGGAGTCTCTCTCTCTCATCTTTCTCTTTCCAAGCAAGTAGCCAAGTCCTGTACTACAGTATTGCACTTCTGGCATCTCTCTCTTCCCGCGAAAATGAAAGTCTTTTTCCAAACCTATCTTTGTCGCATTCTCTCTTCCCCCCTCCCCCTCCCTCCCAGCCTCTGGTGCTCTCTCCATTGATGCTTCCAACCGCCGGGCACCGTACGTCTTGCTTCATACCGCCCAAGGTCAGTATGATTCTCCTGCCTCTGATGATCTCTCCCTCTCCGCGGCGTTGGGTCCTTATCTTCTCTTAAAAATCAACTAGTATCTAAATGGGAACTAATCTTCACTCATGAGTGTTGGTGGAATTTATGATTTGTTCCTTTTACTGATTCCGACTTTCATGAACAACAATCAAGTTTGGTTAACCACCTGGTTGCCCCAGTGCTGCCTGCGACATGGCAGGATTCGATTCCCCTTGGAGGCACTTGGGATTTAAGTGGGGGCTGTGGCAGTGGGTTGCTGCCCTAGTGGGTAAGCCGTAGGTTTACATTGCATGGGTGAGTCCAATGTGGCTATGGAGTGGTTCCTACGTCAAAAAAAAAAAGAAAAGAAAAGAAAAGAAAAGAAAAAAGACTATATTTGGTTCTATTTTGCTAAAACATTCTGCTTTGTTCCTTTGAATTCTCATGGAATTTAATGTATTTCTTTTTTTATTCTTAAATGACAGATTGCGTACCTTCTTTTTATGGCTCTGTTCTTTTCTTGAACTGCCTTTTCTCGGAAACCAAACATGATTCAAGCTCCAGTTGGCTACATGGATTATGTAGATATATGCAGTTAACCTCTAATTGTCTTTTGATAACATGCTATTGGATAGAGAGCATACATAAAGCATCATCTTGGAATTTTGGAGGGAGGGGGGTAAATGGAAATAATGGAAAAAGTGAAAATTTCGAAAGAAGCGAACTTTCTTGCTTTAGTTTAGTTGGGTGGGGAGAAGTACGAACTATATTGTTGCACTGATGATGAGATATCCATTGGCAGTTGCAGGGTTGAGGTACATACCTAGAGCGATGGAGTTTTGCCCAACTTGTGGGATCTTGTTGCGATATGAGTTACCCAATATGAGCTGCCCAGCCAGATTCTTCTGCCCAACTTGTCCCTATGTATGTCATATAGAGAGCAAGGTAATTCTCCTAATAAACCCTATCATCTAATGTATCCTTTGTCAGCTGCCCATTGCTCTCTATCTACATTTGCAACTGTGTTGTTAATGGTCTATTGGCCATTTTAAAGGTTACGATAAAGAGAAGGCAACATTTGGTTAAGTGCAATACTGTAGTACAGTACTTGCTTAGGTCATCGAAATATTTGTTTCATATGTATTTCATTCAACTCTTCATTTTCTTATGTAGCTCAATGATGACTTGGAGAAAACTGTAAGATCAACTAACTCAATTTCTATGCTCAATCTGTATTTAGGTATTGATTCTTATTTGCTTTCTCTCATTTTTGATTTTTGTGGTATCAAGGTTAAATTTCTTCAAGGAGAAAATTTAAATGTGGTGATCCGTGATGAGCAAGTACTTAATCGAATTTGTATGCATGGGGTAAGCCTACCAATCCCAGCATTACTGTTATTCACTTATCTCCTAATTTGTATTAAGGCAAATGCAAAGGAAATCTGTAAGGGAAAGGAACTTCCATGCTGTGGTAAGGGAAAAGAAAATACCGCGCTTCAAGTTGTATGATATTGTAGGCAACTTTTTTGCAGGTTACTTTTAGTAGTGAGCACGTAGAGAAACGATTTAATTTTTTATATTTATATCTTAAGCTTTCTAATGGTCCGCACGATAGCGTAGAATTGTAGATGATCGAAACTGGACTTTTTTGCATTCTTAGTGGTATTACTATTTCCCAATGGTGTAAAACTGTCATCAATTGTCTATAAGCTTCATTATGGATTGTGTTGTTTGTTTCGTTAGTCCATGTTCCTAGGAGTTATACTGCATTTTAGTTAAAACTCCATTATCGAAATTAATGGTTGAACATTCATATGTAACAAGTAGGTTCTAAAGAAAAAGGACAGGCTAACTATGCAGGCAAGGAAAAAGAGATTATCGGCCCTCAACTGGTATGGTTTTTCAAATATTCTTTAGTTATTTGTTGCAACATTGAGTAACTAGAGTGACATTTTTTTTAAATATTGAGGAACTGGAGTAAATTTCAAGATAGTTGAAGAGTGACGAAGACAGTTAAAGAGTGATGTAGACAAACCTTTGGGACAAAGATCCTTTTGCAGAATATGACCCATGTAAAGCACCCTTTTTGTTACATTTGCGTTGGAGTTTGACTGTAATTCAGTATTTTTATGTCATGTTTGAATTTGAATCCTATAAATGCAACACGGTATTAGTGTGAATTGCATGGGTCAGATTATAGTTGAATTTGGATCCTATCAATGCAACATGGTATTAGTGTGAATTGCATGGGTCAGATTATAGTTGAATTTGGATCCTATCAATGCAACTTGGTATTTACGTGATTTGAACCATCATTGGTAGTGCCACTTCATCTTAGTTAAGATTTACTTCTATACAGCATGCAGGGAACCTTAACGACTCTCGGTTGCATGAGATGCAGTTGCGCAAAATGGAGCACAAGTCTGATGAGACTTGTGCAATTCCTGTCAAGAAGATCGCGGAGAATGATAGGCTCCACTGAGCATTTGCTGAAGGTATGCATGTGTCTCACGATTGCTACAATCATTTTGACTTACCAAACAAGTTGTATTCAGCATTTAGAAGTTACAAATGAACTCTTCTGTAACTAACTTTCACTTTGACTTACCAAACAAGTTGTATTCACAGCATTTAGAAGTTACAAATGAACTCTTTTGTAACTAACTTTCACATTTCTTTGGACACGAAAACGTTGGAGCTTTTTTTTTTTGAACAGCAATAAAAAGTTATGAATCTTTGAATAAATTATACAAAGATTGAAGGGACCCTGGGTAATCTATTTATTTATTTTTTGAACAGCAACAGCGGAGCTTATCGGGCAGGAAAATGAAAAGTTGAGGTACCAATTGGAGTGCATGAAGCTTCAAAATGAAAAGCTTAAACACGAATTGATATGTCAAAGACGAGAACTTTTGAAACAAAAAAAAGAATTGGAGAAGGCAAAATCCCAAGTTTATCTTAAGCAGAAAGACATTCTTGCTGACATGGACGAGGTAAGTTCATTGCTCATGCAATCTATATAGCATTAGGTTACAAAAAGTAGCTTAAAATCTCTTTTGAAGGAGAAATCACCCTTTAACGTTTTCAATTGCACAGAGGGCACCATTTGGTTACTGTTTCGTATCCTCCTTCGACGACTAAAAAGTGATGCTGTAAATCATGACCAGTTGATATTGAATGGCGTATGCCTTTAAAGAAAAAATGACTGAATCATTTAAGATGGTACGGCCATGAATGAATAAACCAATTGATGAGCTGATGAATGTTTTGCTCCACCTTGAGGGAACCAAAAGAAACTAGAGAATGACAAGGGGACACTGTTAAGGTGGTAAGAAAGGACATATAGCATCGATGTTAATAAGAAATTGAGGGAATAGATCCACGTAAGTGTTTTTATCTTCGTGTAACACCTACATGTAAGTATGTGTTTTTCTCTTCGTGTAACGATCCTTCTTTTCAAAAGTATTGTATTGGAAAAGCCGTAACTATTACTTGCTTGTCCCTTATACTATTTTGGGATGTTCCATATTGTTAGTCCTTTTTGAAACGTCAAAAAAAAAAAAACTCAATCTTCCAAAATAGTCCATTTACCAGTAACACTGATGTCACTCAAAAGTTGAAATATAAGGGCATTGGCGGAAATTAATGTATCTTTTTAAGTGTGAATGCGTTTACCGCATGTCTCCTTAAAAAGATGGAATTCCCATAAAGGACCAACAATTTGGAACAGAGGGAGGACCATGTTACCATCATTTACAAAAATGGTAATAGGAATCTTTCTTGTGGATTTTCTGTCATTAACTTTTCGGTAGTTTTTTGTGTGGAAGTAACCTAATAAAATGGCTTGAAAATGATGCAGTTGAATAATCAGAACATGGTAAAAAACGATGACCATCACACTTTAATGGAAGCATTAAAGGAAAAAGAAGAAGAAATGTTGCATATGGAGAACCTCAATACAGCTCTGACATGGAAGGAGCGAATAGCTAATGATGAGCCGCAAGACGCCCGTGAAGAAGCAATAAGTGTATATGTTTATCTGCTCTCGTTTTTGGGTCTTTTACATGCTACAGATTGCAAATGGTGTACCATTCTGTACAACAAGGATTGAAATCTTATTTTGGTTAGCTAGGAAATGGAAACGTTTCAGAAACATTTTGAGAACGTTGCTAGAACACAGCAAAAATATCAAAAGGATTTGGGAATGTATGAAAATGTCATTGTTGGATATTTCTAATGAGTCGAAACAACTCAATGTCTCCATACGTTTTGTAGAATTTCATTATGTATAGGTGCATTCCGTTGGTGCTGGTAAAATGCCAAAATTTTGGGTTCCACAGTTCCACTATTGTTATGTTTCAGTCTCCTAAGGGCTAAGAAACATAAAATTTGCAACAAAAATTTGTTCCTTGCTCTGTAGTACCACTATATTCTCTTGGTACATGTAAAACACATAATAATGATTTTCCCTTGCTTTCTCATGCAGGGCTTGCAAGATATGCTGAATGACCGAACAAGCCTAAGGATTAAAAGAATGGGGGAGGTTGATCGCAGACCTTTCAAGGAACTGTGCTTGCAGAAGTGCTCTGGTGGAGACTGGGATGAGATGTCTGCCAAACTATGCTCTTCTTGGGAAGAAGAAATGAGGAATCCACACTGGCACCCTTTCAAGAAAATTACAGTTGAAGGGAGACTGCAGGTTTGTCTGCCTCGAACCTTCTAGATGGCATTGCCAATTTCAATTGAGTTAAAAATGTCGAACAGTATGTGAAACCAGTTCGGTGACCTGAAAAGTTTCGAATTGGGGAAGCAAAAATGCAATTATCAACATGGATTCAAACAGTGAGAGTAGATTCAGTAGACTTCAAGATGTACGTTGTATCTGATTTTGTCAGAATCTGCCTGTACAATGTGGCAAGCAACAGTATGTACCATGAAAATAGAATGGCCCAAAAGCCGAAATAGAGCCTATACACCTCCCTTAACGCTGAAAATATATAACATGTCAAGAAATTGATCAAGGGTTAGTTTAAACTCCCTCGACTCCCAATTAAACAAATTAGAAAGGAAAAGACTCTTAATTTTTAGCTAAACATGCCCATGTTTCACTTACTTCTAAGTTCTAATACACCCTAAAATGTAAGATGCCGCAGTTTGTGCTTTTTGGTTTCCAAATTCCTTGTGTTGTATGTTGAGGTTTGGAGTGTGGATTATACCCTTTTAAAAATGCAGGAGATCATCGATGAAGATGATGATAAGTTGAAAGAGTTGAGAAATGATTGTGGTGAATGGTGATGAGGTCTACAAGGCTGTAGCCAACGCGTTGTTGGAAATCAAAAACTACAATCCTAGTGGGATGTATGCGGTTCCTGGAATATGGAATCCAAAGGAGGGAAGAAGAGCAAGTCTGAAAGAGATTATCAATTACGTAATCAAGAAATGGAAGTCTAATAATCGTAAGAGGTAATCCGGCTAACAATTGCCTTGGCGCCCCCAACCGTAAGTATTTTCTTTCAGACTGTGAAGTCTGTATATATGAATGTTAAAAATTTGTGCGGCTGGTGTTATTGTCAAACCCTCGTTGTGTGCCTCACTGCTGGTGTTATGAGTACTGCTTCACTGAATTACAAAAATATCTCACAAGTGAAAGAAGTATGTTGTATATCGGAGTAGAAACAGTTTTTACAAGTTTAAGGCGTGTTGGCTTAAAATTGGAGACAATGATTTCCAATTTTACGCCTTAAAATTGGAAAAGAGACATTAGCTACCTACAACAAGAAAGCATCGCATCAACTAAACGAAAAATACTTCTGTTTGTGAGTATACAAGCACTTAAAAATATCATCCCCTATGTTTCATGGACTCTTTCAAATGTATGAATTTCCCATGTTGGACACTCGAAAGGGTGTGGAATGTGTCCAACACTTTTGATTCAGACGCTTACCTTAAAAACATATTTAGCACTGTAAGTCTGTCGCAAAACTATTATGCATCAATGATCTCTGACTCCATGTGAGCTCAATTTACCTCGCAAAATGAAAGAAAGATGTTGTAGAAATAATTATGCAGTGTCGTAGCAACCTTGACAATGAATTAGACGAGTCTGTCTACTAGACACATACCCTTAACCGTATGTCACCTAAGTCGATGTAACATAGGACTCATCAAAGTAATAACGAAAATTTTCGTGTTATGCAGGTGTTGAAGGTAATAACTCAAGCTTTATATTGCGTTAAGCTTTATTTTGTTCTAACTTTTCTGCTTTGTTTTGCTGGCTGGAGAAGTCTAAGTAAGAACCCACCAGTTTCAGAGCAGGCGAGCCCCGTGGTCCGTCTTGTACCTTTAACTTCTCGTTTGTGAATGGAGTTGTCGTAACGATGTACAGGAGTGAGGCAAGATCATCACGTCTTTCGTCACCAACTCACTCGCGGTTTCGCTTCGGAAGCGGTTACTCATGTAGGTAGTTTCGCAATCTCTTGCAAATACGTATTTTCCTTGTCTTCTAATGTATTTTTTGTTAGCCCAGTAGGCTGACAATAGCAAGATCGTACTTTGTTTGATGGAACATGAATCTCATTATAGGTGTTACGGCTGTTTAGCAGCACAATTATATCACAAGCGGTGCAATCATGGTAGTAGTATTATCGGTCAAGTGTCAACCATGCTTGTCTGCGCTGTAATGAAATGGTGGGGAAAATTGTTTCTACTTTCAAGCTGATATTTTCTCTTCTTTTCAGTAAAGTACCCGCCTACTCTGATTTCTTTCTTCTTCAAGACTCTTGCCGGCCACTATTTCGGCAAATCAATGGTCTAGATTTCTTAATGGCTCTTACCTGTAGTCTTTTAATGATAGATGAACCATAAAAATAGTTTTATTTCAGCAAGGCAAGCATAGAAGCGAAACACTTTTTTGGTATGAACAAATTTTTTTTTTTGGGTTTCTATTTGTTATCTTTCCTCTTCCAAAACAAACATATGATATTGTTCTCCGTCAATCTTTCCATTTCTTTTCTTGTCAAAAGGACAAATACCAATTTTTTCTTTAATTGGTCTCACTACCTTTCTTGTCCAATGTAGTATTACTCTTCCCCAAATCCTAAATCCTAATCATACTCATATCAGCTGATAAGAAAAAGCCTACAAATAACCATATAAGAAGGGAAAATTCATGTCTATAAATATAGATGACACGATCAAAGAAAAGGTAATTGATTTTCACGAGTGTAAATTACTTTCCAAAGAACTATATATTCATATATAGTCATCAGTTCATCATCCATGAATACTATAGCAACGAGCTGCGGGCTACATTATTGCAACCGCTTCGGCCCTTACTACTCTTGGTAATAAAAAGAGGGCAAAAAAAAAAAGTAGAAAGAAAAAAAGTGAAGGCCCACTACTCAGACACAACCCACCAAATCTCTCTTTCAAGGGAGAACCAAAAAAAAAAAAAAAAGACAAACTAGAAATGCTGTTGATTTTGTCACTTCTTTTTTTTTTTTTGTTAACGTCACTCATCTGCAAGTGTATTTTTGGGCAAAAATACACTTGCAGAAGAGTGGCGTTAACAAAAAAGGGAGCGGCAAAATCATTTTCCACTAGAAAACGTAAAAGAAATTTTTTTTCCCCTGAGATCAGACTCTGAAATTTTTTCCAGAAAAAGTTTGGCCGAACTGCCAATGGGAAGGCACCACGTTCCAAGAAGTGGAAGTTCTACGGTCACTGCCTGTGACCCGGAAGGAGAGCGACTGGCCCACTAAAACGGCGTTGGATTGCCAGTTCTGGCCCCAATTTCGGCTCAGGCTCATCCATTCGGTTTTGGACCCTTTGACGCTGGCCTTCACGATATCCCCTGCGCCGGCGACGTTGGTGATCAGAATCAGGTTGAAGTAGCTGAAGCCGTTGATCGTGAATCTGATCCCTCCTTGCTTTCGGCACGGAATCCTGCAACCAAATATTTTTTACCACTGTGATTTGACTGATTTCCATTCTCAAATTTGAGTTAGGCTTCATACCATTCAGTCTTTGCCATTTGTGGGCTTGGAAATCCAAGTCCACGTTAATGATCGAAATTGTTTACTTTTTAGAGCTAGTCGAGAAAATCAACTACATCGAAAATCACTTTGATCGGATACCGGTTGATATGATTTTGAAAAGTATTAAGCTTGCGAAATAAAAGCGTGCAACACTGGATTGCAACACATTGGATTGCACTTTTTTTTTTTTGCAAGCTTAATGCATTTTGAAATCATATCAAATGGTATCCGATCAACGCGATTTTCAACTTGGTCGGTGTTTTTGGCGAGTTCTAAAAAATGAACGATTCAGATCATTATTGTGGGCCCGGAAAGGGTCCATAAAAAGCCGAGACTACAACACAAGCTAACAACTCTTACAAAATTTATCTACTTAGAGATGTGTGACGTGTAGTAGTAGGACTCATTTCAACAATAGTATGAGTTCAAGATTAAGTTCAGAATCGTTCGATGCACGTGAACCTCACGTCAATAAACGTAGAATGATGTTCGCCACGTCGCAAAGTCTGTGCACACTCTATTAAGTTAGTTATGTAAGCACGTAATTAGACACATTTATAGCCATTGATTGAGTTCATAGCAGTTACTGTGTTGTTCAACTGAATCAACACTCCTTTTGACTGACTTCATTTACGTCGGCCATAAAACCCATCACATTTTTCACGACCCAAAAAGAAAAAGGAAAATTTTAAAATCAGTCCAATTGACTGACAATAATAAGTGTGTGAATGTAAATTAAATGGTGTAAAACGTACACAGAAATATATGTTTTCTTTATCTTCTAGTGTACTTATCGTCAGCCCAGTGGACTGACAATAGCAAGACCGAAAGAAAAAAAAAACAAATTCTGTTTCTTCCGGGTTTTCTTGGAGTATTTTTGAAGTCAATCTCGACTAAAAGATCATAAAATTAAGGAATTAAATTTAAACATTCTACCAATAACAAAAAATTCTCCGACAGCTTAAAAGAATATTTTCTTCCTACAATACAAAAAAGGAACTCAGGACGTCAAAGATTCACAACAAAATTTAGACGAATAATTATTGAGTGGTCCTATGAAACCGCTCATTTTTCACGAAATTCTCTCCGGTACTTAATTTTGACTGGATTCAATTCAAATCTGGATCATTTGTTGTTGTAAGTAATTGTTCGGATTTGCTTAGAGACTCTTGAGTAAATTCAGACAATTAATTATTCCAATAAGTGTTTTAGAATTGGACTGTCTCGTCAACTCAACGAATCTAGAACTTGAACCGAAGGGAATTGAATAAAAAGTCTTGACTATAAGAAAGAAATAAACCCGGGATTCCAACCGCCCTTGCTTCTTGTAAAAATCATATATATGTTTTGTCATGAATTCAACGTGAATGTACAATGTCTGAGTATCACGTTACGGTGCCTAGGAGCACTCAAATAATTGAAGCAGGACATATATGCAGAACAAATGCGAAGTGCAACAAATGAAAAAGGCAGAGAGAGAGAGAGAGAGAGAGAGGGGTGACGCACCGGCGGTAAGAAACAGGGACGATGCCAGCGCGGTACTCGGCGATCTTAAGGAACATGGGCATGGCGAGGTCGAAGTGGGGCCGGGGCGGGTTGCACCACCCGCCGTTGTCGCTGGGCTGGGCGTAGTTGGGCGGGCAGAAGTTGGTTGCGGTTATGAATATGGACGGGCTGCCCGCATGGCACCACTGCGGTTCATTGGCGCACTTGATCTCAAAGCAAGCGCCGCAGCTCAAGCCGTTGTTGAAGAGCGCCGTGCTCAGAGCCGCAGTGTTCACGCCGTAGCCTTGGCTGTACAGGTTTCCGTATCCACATGCACCCCCTTTACGAGAGAGAGAGAAATCAGATATGAGAATAAAAAAATTATTTTTTGTTAAGGAAAATAAGAGTGAAGAATATCATTTTACCTTACTTTTTAGGTGCTTGGCAATAATATTTCTAGAAGAAAAGAAAATTAAATTTTTTGCTAGTCGAGAAGGCCAGTTGTATTTTTTTCTGAGATTTTGGAAAATCTAATCAGACCTTTTGATTTTCCAATGATTATTTTTTTTGGGTATGTTCTCCAATTAAATAAACAAAGCCTTACTTGTGAGTTCAGGTCCGGGAAATGGTAAAAGGAGCGTATGTTCTCGTTAGTAGTCTTTTATTACAAACACAGATGTTCCGACACAGATTCTTTGATGCGCATGCGAAACAAGACATGTGAAGGAGTTATTTGGATATGGAAAGAAAAATGGTTAAAATGCAGTAACGGATAAAAATGGGGAAGGAATTCTGGGTATAGAAAGAAAATGAGGAAAACTAAGTAATAGAGATAAAAACAGGGGAAAGTAGTTCCTCCTTACATAGAAAGAAAAAAAAATTCCTAATTTTTTAAACTTTCCCCCAAAATAAGGATTCGGGGATGCTATAGTGCGGTCTGCACTAAAGCAATGTAGTGCAGCCCAAACAAAAAGTCTAGGACGCAACTGTGTTTAGAGCTGTTCGGTGTAGATGAGCCTACGTGTTTTGAATATCGGAATTTTTTTAGAAGAATTAGATACCAACAAAACCCCGGGATAACGTGGGGAAAAATGTTGAAAAAAATGGGGGAAATAGTTTGATAAGACTCTTGAAGGGACTATATTAATTGTGAAGGATGGTTAAGAGAAACTGAAACAGGGGAAATTGTGTGACTGATAAAGAAGGGGAAATAGATTTACCCATAGTTCCTGAGGCATCACTGCCGCCGTAAAAAGTAGCATGAGCGCTCTGCCACCCCTCGCCGCTGTAAACACCCGGAATGCGGGCGTTAACGAGTGTCGCAACCGAAAACAGAGCAAAAATGCAGGCGACTCCTATAGCAGCCATTGCTTGAGAGAGAGAGAGAGAGAGAGAGAGAGTAGAGTTGGAGAGTGGTACTGCGAGGAGAAGGGTGAAAGGCGGGACTCCTATTTATGGGGGAAGAGGGGAACGAGAAGGGAAAGTCATGAAACAGTGATGTATTTATTGGAGTGAATATGCCATGATTCTGGAGCACCGTAACGTGATGTTTTCGCGACTCTTTTCCATTCGCATAAGTTACATACTTTGCGGTTGAATTCATACCAAATACGTGGCGGGAAGGACACCTGAGAATTTATATGTCGGTGTTTCTTGGGGAATAAGGCACCCGAAACAAACACTAGATTACTAAATGAATCGAGCCACAAGCTGCTAATCACGAGCTCAGCTCGGTTCGTTTGCAATCCTACGCAAAACTCGGAACGTAAAGACCTTTTTGACATAACAAACGATGGGAAACCGTTTCGCCCACTTTGCTTGAATTGTAAGCTGTGGTATCAAACGACACATTGGGATCTTTCTTCATCAATCTCCTTCCAAATTTCTCCCCTTTTCCCTTTTTTCTCATTTTTCCTTGTTTGGGACCAACTTGTTATCACCTTTCTGCAATTCCACATCCCCCCTTTTTTAAGTAGCAATGTATTTGTTCAAAAACTAACAAGGAAATACTGATCTTTGAATTCATCTTTTTTTCCATTTCTTTCGAAATTTTGGTGCTTTTTGGCCGAATTTCCTCTTTAATTTGCACTTTAACCGAACACATCAACTTGGAATCCCAATGCAGCCGCTAATTTGGAATTTTTTAAGACCTAATAATTAAGTAAAATCACAAATAAACCCCTAAAAGCAATGCACAGTCACAGTGTTGGCCATTATCCATTAGGAGCTCCTACTTTTGCAATTTGTTTTCTTACTTCAGCTCCAATCCCAAAACACCTTTGGGATCCTTTAGGGCTTTTTTTTTTTAAAGAATGACAAGAAACTAATACAATATGGGTTACCGGTTTATTATGTTAGCAGACACGAAGTCTCAAACTTGAGACCTTTTTTTTTTTTTTAAATCGACAAAAAAGAAATTTATTAATCATTGAAACAAGTTACAATGATTAAATGGATGCAAAGAAAATGGCATCACAACGAGAAAAATCTGACATTCCAACCAGGTTGGCACCTCAGCTCTCGACAATCATTTGCCTCCAAGGACCCAAGAGAAGTTGGTGAGGGACCCTCAAACTCGAGACTTTGGCGAACTAGGAATCAATGATCTAACCAGCTGGCCAGCTTATCGGTTCTTTTTGTTCTTTAGTTGCCAATAGGAGAATTACGACATACGGTCCAATGAAGCTTGTAAAACTTTTTAAAAAGTTACTCCCAAGTGTCTTAAAGTCGTGTTTGGATTCTTCGACTTCTTAAAACCCTTCCTTACGAATTGCATGTGACCGGTGACCCTAAGACCATGACTAACGTGATCCTCTTTCTCTCCGGATTGGGCTAATAAGAGATGAATAAACCTGACATTAAATTATTCAAGCTTGATTTGAAAATTTAATTTGAAATCGATTTGTTTGATAGTCAAATCGATCGGTTTTAAACAAGCTTTTGATGAGCCAAAGACAAATCGAGCCCGAGTAGTATTCTTAGACCACGTGATATTATCAACCTACTACTAGGTTGTTCACAACTAATGCCAGTGTAGCTGAGACAGACTCTTTTCCCCATGCATGAGGTGTGGCCTGTGGGGTTCGAGTCCCCCCTCCCCCGTAAAAAGGAAATTGAGTAACTTCACTTTAAAAGTGGAGTGCCTGCGTACAAATTAAAAATGGAACGTCAAAATCAAAACCAAAAAAAAAAATAATTCGGAAAAACGAATTACCTGCCAATATAGATGGTAAGGACGAATGTCTGATTTTGGGAGTACTCCCCCTAGTCAGGGGTTCGATTCCCTACCGAATGAGTACCCTGATAGTAATTGGGGAGCCGTGACTGATGTGGCCGCGCTAGTCCCCCTGAGGTTTAGGTTGCGCAGTCGAGTCGAGTTTAATTGTGGCTTGGCTGTAGGGCTATTCCTTGGTTTTTAAAAAAAAAAAAAAACAAAGAAGATAAACTAGGGGAAAAAAGGAATAAAAAAAGAGGGGAAGAAAAGGTTATGGTGAGGTGGGCCAATGGGGGGGGAACATCGTCCGCATTCATCGGTCCACGTATTGCGCCGTGCGTTAGCCGTACGTTCAAATGACCAAGTATGGCCTGACTTGGAATTTAGCTTTTTGACCCTAAATACTAACAAATTGAAATTTAATCATCACTTGACTGGATTGAGAAAATAGCACTCGCAGACAACACATGCAGAGCTAATAATATTTTCCCATCATAAAAAAAAAAAATGATAATAGTTTTTAAATGTCTGATTAATAGTACCATATGTGAAACGATGGAAACCCCTGAAAAAGTACTCCTCTTACGTACGATTGCATCAACAATAAATTCATAGAACTGGAGCTGATACAATTAAATACGAGACACGATGGAAGAAGAAGTAACATATATAAAAGAGTGGATGATGATACGGTGTCTATCCGTTATTTGGGGACACCGTAAAAAATGGTATAACTAACCATTACAAGTATAACAACGAACAGTGATATGTATAACCAAAACTTTACAAAAGCATAAATCCCCAGAAATTCTGGGGATTTTGGGAGTTATGTCTTTGTAAGGTTTTGGTTATACACATCACTGGTTTTGGTTATACCATTAATGGCCAGTTATGCTATGTTTTACGGTGTCCCCAAACGACGGGGGGACACCGTAGCATTTCCCTAAAAGAGTACGTACTTTTCTTGCTATATTGGTTTAGCAAGAGATCGAGATTCATCAAATCAGAATTGATTACGATTCATTGATCATAAGGGATTCATAGGATTAATTGTAGGTAGTAACCTACAATTTTAACTTGTAATTAATTAAAGTATGTGCGCATGAAACAAAGGAGATCGAGTAGTTTCTTGCTATTGGGTTATCAAGATCAGATTCATCAAATTAGAAATTGATTACAGTACTATTTTATAATTAAGAGAGATTAATGGGAATTAATAATATATATTGTAACTGATAAACAGCTTAAGTTGTATGCGAAACTTAATTAAGGAGAGTACTAGCAATCAATTAATTTCATCACTAAAGCACGCTGCAAATGTTACCACAATCCAGTTATTACTTATTACGTACTAAGAGCATCCGCAATGTAATAATCAAAAGTGAATAATCAAAATCTGTCACGTCAGCTTTTGATTATTCATTTAAAGGGTTGCTAAAGTTAGCAATATGAAGTCATACATTGTTACTTTTGATTATTCAAATGCTCAAATTTGATTATTGGTTAAGATGTTGCTATTTTTGATTAATACAATTTGAGCATTTTTTTAAGCACGCATTGTTAACTTTTTTAATCTTTTGATTTTGATTATTACATTGTGGATGCTCTATTGTTACGATTCAGAATATATATATGCCTAAAGAGGTCAACGTAAATGTTACTAGGCGTCTAAAGAAGGGATCAAATCCTTTGTATCGGCTTTTCTTTGTACCTCCGCTTTCATGTATTTTACTAATGGGTAAATTTCTTTTATATTCCTTCGACTTTGACTAAAAATTCATTTTGGTCCTTCGACTTTCAATTTCGGCATAAAAATATTTCGACTTTCCAATTTTTTTCAATGTGGTCCTTTAGATGAAATCTTTTTCTATTTGGACGGAAAAAATGACGTTGACTCCTTTTGAGGGGCATTATTGTCCTTTCCCCTCATCCTTCCCCCCTCCCTTACCCTAGGTCCAATGTGTACACTGTTTTTTTGTTTTTTATTTTGGCAAAACCGTGAAACTGTTTTTTGGTTGGCCAATGCGTAGACTTTTTTGTTGAAACTGTTTTTTTTTTGTTTTTTATTTTGGCAAAAAGCTGACCAAGATTTTGGAGGAAGGAAGTGGGTTTGGATTAAAAAGTTAAGTGACTTTGTATTTTATTGTCCTTATTCAAAAAAAATTTGCATTCTTAATTTTGTGTGACTTTTGTTACTTATCGATTCGTCTTGACGAGAGGAATTAAAAAAGTAAAAATTTTGGATCAAAACTCATAACTTTTTTAATAAAGACAAAAATAAGTCAATAAGATGTTTATTTTTACTTATTTGTCTTTTTGAAAAAAATTATGAGTTTCGATTCAATTTTTTTACTTTTCCGATTCCTCTCGTCGAGACGAATCAATAAATCACAAAAGTTTCACATAAAATTAACAAATGACTTTTAATTTGAAGGGGGACCATTTTTATAAACAGGGGGGCCATTTCTATACATAGGGGGGGACCATTTTTGGCGGCAAATTTTCCCTCCAATGGACCAAGGGTAAGGGAGGGGAGAGGGAGGAGGGAAAAGGACAATAATGCCCCTCAAAAGGAGTCAACAACATTTTTTCCGTCCAAATAGAAAATAGATTTCATCTAAAGGGCCACATTGAAAAAAATTGGAAAGTCGAAGTATTTTTATGCCGAAATTGAAAGTCGAAGGACTAAAATGAATTTTTGGTCAAAGTCGAAGGGATATAAAAGAAAATTTCTCTTTACTAATCTTTAGGTCACACATGACATTTTCTAAATTAACACTGAGATTTTAAGACACGATCTAACGGCTCAAAACCGGCAAATTGTTAGCCCGTGCCTACGGCACTACGCATCCCGGTTGGAAGGGGATGGCAGTTGTGTGATTTAAGTGAAAACCATGGGCACTTAACAGGGAAGTGGGAGGATGCACTACAGCCTTTGGATCAAATGAATCTAAGCCGTTCCAACAACTTGTCCCCACACCCTTCTGTTTTATAATAGAGATAGAGATGTATCTACAAAAGGTATAGGGAAATATCTGAAGACTTGCCTTATATCGAAAGCTAGTTTTTGGAGAGTTGATGTGTTTAAAAAAAAACATCAAAATAGAGCTTCGCTAGAATTATTATTATTTGTTTCTTCAATTTGTTCGTTAATTAGAAGCTCATTTGAGATCGATCGGTCTACTTCTAGCTGCTACATAAACAAACCATGCTTGAATAGTATTCCTTCCGTCCCTTTTTAAATGTCCTGCTTCGTAACTCCAACTTATTAAAAAGACATCATCATTATACCTTTCACATCAACTTTTTCCTCCACTTTCCCTACTTACCCATCATCATTACACTTTTACTCACTAACTTTTCAAAATGGAATCTACTTTTAGGGACAAAATAGGCAATTCACCAACTTTTACCCACTAACTTTACAAAATGGACATTTATTAAGGGACAGCCCAAAATGAAATACTGGACTGTAATAAAGGGACGGAGGGAGTATATTTTTTTTGAACACCATTAAACTTTTAAAACCAAGTTCAATTCTAACAATATATATCTACCACTCGATCGGATCGTTCAACTTGCCTCTCTCCTTTGTTCTACAGAAAACAAGTGGGGTAGGGTAACCATTCACGTACGTCTTTCTCCTTTAATTCGATATGAAAACGTCCTTAGAATCCTCATTCAGCTTTACGCAACCGTTGATCAGAGAATTTCTAGACATGTTAAAGTTGTTTCACAAGCAACCAACAATTGTGGAATCATATCTTTAACTGCAACTTTGTTTGTTTGTTTGTTCCAGCCCTACGCTACCACACTCCACAGTACCACTTCCACTTGTGTACAGTACAATCTATCTAATAAAATACAAGGGTCTTTGGGAATATTCTCAAGGAATATTCTTTTTTAACGGTTCAGATTTTCTTCTAACACAAATTTTATCTACTTATACAAACAAATCTAACGGCCCAGATTCCTCCCCCTTAATTCTCGCAAATTAAGTTTTGGATGGCATGTTTAGTAAATAATGTGGAATCGCGGGCTTATAATTTGAAAGAAAAAAGGTCTACTTTCAAAATTTGAAACCCACCCACCCACGTGCTCAGTCTTTCACTTTCCCCTTCTCCTCTCTCTCTCTCTCTCTCTCCGTTGAAACCCAATTGACGCCACCAGCCGGTGACATATCAAAGGCTCCCAATTGACGCCATCAGCTTCGTCCTCGGTGTCCACACGGGCCAGCTCAGGGGCTCCCAGTTGTCCACTTCCAGCCTTTTGTTGTTCTTCCTCACCTTGCTTATTTTATTCTCGGCTTTGAGTTTCTTGGCCTTTTTTCCTTTGACCCTGTATTCCAATTGTGAGTTTATGTTTGTCGTTGGTGTATTTGCGCAAAATCTGAAGTGGGTTTATGTGAGTGCATCAGTTACTTACTTGGGCTGATGCTGGTAAGACTTCATCTGTGCGTTGTGTTCAGTGTTTGGTTTTTTTTGGATATTTTTCTTGCAGCTATGCCATCAATTTTTGGGAGTCCGAGGCCTGACGATAGTTTATTATAGCAACTGATGGGTGGATGTTGTACCTTTAAGTCATTTTCTCTTTTTTCGGTGTGAAGAACCAAAAAGATTGAAGAAGAAATTTTACTGCCAGTTTTCTCCTTTTTCGCCTTCTAATTGATGTATAGTTGGGTATGTAGAATTGTTGAATTTGAAGAGAAAAAGAAACAACTTTGGTGGCAATTTCGTATTTTCTGTTTAGTCAAAAATCATCCGAATGTATTAGCCTTGGATCAGTAATCAGTTTCGGTATTAAATTTTGGATTACGACAGAAGGGGGAGTTTCCCCCCTCTCTTTTTTTCCTCAAAGTGTAAATGGGTTAATGAGCAGTTGACATATGTGAAGAGATCCGTATTTAGCACTTTTAGTAAAAATTAGAAACTGCCCTCAAGTTACAAAATTGCTGGATGTATTTATTTGCTTCAGCCCAACTTGGCATACTTTTTTAATCTTTTCAGGAGGAGTAAAAGAAATTGGTACCAACTCTATAAGCAAATTGATAATTCTTTGTAGTTAGCTTAAATGTATAGTTGGGGGAGTACCGTAAATACGGGTAATTTTCTTTCGTGCTACTAAGAAGATGATCACATACTATACACTAATGAATCAATTTAGTGTTTGAGTCACTAGCTAACAAGTGCCGTAGGCATGAGCAATTTCAATCGGAATGCGTAGTGCCGTAGGTACGGGCAAACACTAGGGTTGTCCTACATGGCACCCTTTGTCCTAGGTGGCACCCACTATGCACGTGCACACACGTTCACATACGCCAGCACACACGTTCACTGTTCACACATCAAAAATGTGATTAAAAAATTAAATGCTCCATTTTTCAATTCGATTGAATCGGTACGTAGTGCCGTAGGCACGGGCAAGCACTAGTATATAATATCCTTTGTGGCATGTAGGGATGACAACGGGGCGGATCGGAGGCGGATATTGACATATCCGAATCCGAACCTTCCACCTGACCTCCGAATCCGCCCCGATCCCCGATCGGATATATTTTTGGTCCTCTGAATCCGCCCCGAACGGAGATCCGATCGGAGATTCAGATATCCGAATTCGAAAAAAAAAACCAAATTTTTTTTAAAAAAATTATCAAAAAGAGTATTCGGGGACAGATCGGGGCGGATCGGAGGCCGATTTTTGATCAAAAAAATAGATTTTCGGATATTCGAGGACAGATCGGGGATGGAGATCAAATTCGGGGCGGATCGGATCGGAGGCAGACTTACCTCCGAATCCGATCCGATCTTTGAATTTAAAAAAAAAAATAAATCCGAATCCGTCCCGATATCCGAAAAATCTGATCTGTTCGGGACGGATAACGGATCGGATACGGACGGGTCGGCCGAGATGGCCATCCCTAGTGGCATGCATGTTGGTTAGGGGTAACAAAGTAATAATCCCTCTCCGGCCGCCCGGATATGATATGTCACGTACTCCTCCTGTGAGTCCTGTCCATAATTAGTACTCTCTCCGTCCCGATTTGTTTGTCCATTTTCACTATTTGGAACCTCTTACAAAATTGTCTATATATTTCAATTTATAATGTTTTTTTATGCAATATGGATCTTGTTTGATAGATTTCAAAATGTTTTCGAAATTATATAAAACATTATAGATTGTGAGATATAGACAATTTTTTAAAAGGCACGTATGTCGAAATTGGACAAACAAACTGGGACGGAGGGAATAGTAAACCTCTATATCCGGCCTCTATATATAGAACTGTTATTAGTATTAATTACAAAAATGTCATTCATCTATCCATATCGAACAATATCCCCTTCTTAAAAACGTCCATAAAAATCATTTTACTAACTAGTCAGACTGGTGGTGGATGTATCTAGGCAAGGGTGGCGTTGGCGGGCGGTGTACGACGGTGGAAGGTACCACCGTGGTCGGTTTTCTCAGACCGTTTGTGGAGCCGAATCGACAGTGTCTTGGCGGTCATTGTTGGGGTTCAGGCTGCGCACGAGGGCTCTCGGAGGCGTGGGTTGCCCGCTGGCGTTTGGTGGCTGTTCGGATCTAGTTGGGTCTGCTCTGGTGGGGTCGGTGTTGCCTGGGTGGTTGGCCGGCCGACTGCTGCATGTGGGTGGTTCTGAGTATGGCTTGGTTAGGGTTAGGGTTTCGGCCATTAGGTCAATGTTGTTTATGGCTTCGTTGATTGATCTGGGCTTCTTGGCTTTTTGTTGTTTGTTTGAGCTTAATGTATTGATCTATTTTAGGCCCATAGGGTGTCAGGCTTTGCCCCAAAAGGTGTTTGGGCCTTGGCCCACTAGGTGTTTTTCTTTTATTTATCCAATCCTGGTTAGATTTCCTTCCCCTCTCCCCCAACTTGATGTACCCATTGTCTAGTTTACTTAATAAACTTTTTGCCTATAAAAAAAAAACTAATCAGACTGGCATCTATGATAATTCTCTCTTTCCTACTATATTACCATACCCCCCAAAATTTATCCTGCTACCAAATAGGCCGTTAGGGTTAGAGCAAGTTTACCAAAGTAGCAAAATTACCTTTTGTAGCTATTTTACCTATTCAAGGCATCAAAATAGGGCTGCAGTAGATTAGGTAAACTGGAAGGTATTTCCCATTTATGAACAGTACTTCTCTATTTCTACCGCACAACTGTTCACAAGGTAAGTGTTAAAATATTATTTCTTTCTCTCTCCTCCCCACCAATCTCTCGTTCTTCTCTCTCTCTCTCTCAACCAGTGCTCATCACCATGAAACAAAATTCTTCCCATGTTTGAATCATGCTTTCCTGTTTATTTTGATGAGACGGAAAGCCCTCTCTCAGATCTGCTAGAAAATCAAAGTGGTTGAAATTCCATTTTGACCAAACAAAACTCTTCTGTCTTGACGAGAAGAAGCCTTCAACTCCGGCGACCACAGTCCGGTGGAAAAAAGAAACGGAATTGTTTCTCCGCTGCCCACAAATCAGTTTGATAAAAACCCAGTTTTCAGCACAAAAAAGGGGGAAGAAACTCGGGAAAAAAATTGATAAAGGGAAAAAGTGGAAGAATGTATATTTTAATTGGTGTTAGGTAAAATAGATAGTATTGGTATAGTTGTGGAATAAAAAGGTGGTAGCTAAACTGAAATTGTGAACTATTGACATGGTATTTTACCAAACCATTGGTGTACATGCTCTTAACTCCTATGAAGGAAATATATAAACAGAGGATTTTCTTATTCCCTATATGGTCAAAATTTCTTAATTCTATTCAGATTTGGAAGAGGGTGGAGTTTTTTTTTTGCCAAAAGTTGAGAGGTAGTATTTATCAAAAGATCCCCATGGGGGCAGGTTGGGAGTCCACAGATCGAACACGCCAACAGAAAGAGCGTATAAGCGCATAGATGCGCCGCCCTACAGAATAAGAAGAAACCCCCCAAAGGAGGACGAAACCCCCCGAAGGAGCGCATAGATGCGCCGCCCTACAGAATAAGAAGAAACCCCCCAAAGGAGGACGAAACCCCCCGAAGGAGGACGAAACCTCCCGCAGGAGGACAAACCCCCCAAAGAGGGGACATTATTAAAATAAACAACAAAAAAAAAGAAAAGAAAAAAAAAGAAGCACCGCCGAGACATCCGCCGCCACTCTTTCGCAACTATCTTGATAGACTCGTAACCACCACCTCTGCTTCACAAAATAGGAACACATCGTTGGGAGGTGGTCGCCCAACAAACGTGGTAGACGGCGTCAGGTCACAGATCTGAGAAGATGGAGGCTGAGAACGGTGGTGGACAATATCTTACCCGCAACCACTGAAAGCGAAGCTCCGGAACGTTGCTGGAAAACGATCTGGCTGAAAAGTTCCCAATGGACGCCCGAACTTCAGTCGCAGAATTGAGAGAGGATACGGTTCGACGGTGGGGAGAAGGGAATAGAGGGAGAGAGATCGGAGGGGAATGATCCCTCCCCTCCCGCCGCCTGAGAAGGGGGGGAGGGGAAGGGTTGTTGGCGGCTAGGGTTTGAAGTTTTTTAGAGATAGAGGAAGAGAGAGGTTTTTCGAGAGAGTAGATTATTTCCCACATAGTAATAGTAAAATAAGAGGGTGGAGTTAAGTGGTCAGAATTTGGGGTTATAAAAGACCGGGGATTTTCTTTCAATAATCTTTAGGAGGGGAGAAAATTTATTTTGCTAAGCAAAAACATTTTATTAATGTTTATAAAAGATTACAAAGATTACGAAAACTCCAAACCAAACCTCAAAACCCAATACTCCAAAAAAAAACAAAAACAAACCGACGCGAGGAAAGCAAACTGAAAGGCCGACACCAAAACCTAGCTAAAACGCACTACAAGCATTGTACACCAAGCAGAGGAAGCTAAAACTCCAAAGAAATAGAAGCATAGTTAAGCGCACAACGTCGGGAAGATCACTGTGAATAGTTTCTCTCCTAGCTAGGAGGGACCTCATTCTGATGTCTCCAATTGTACCGGTTGGAACGTTAAAGTACTAACCCAACTGCTTCCCAAAAAGGGAAAAGTACTATTCTGATCATCTGATCTTTTTCGAATGCTTTTATACTTTTTGTGTGTGTGTGTGTATTTAATCGAATACTCCTACTTGAGATTGCTTCTTTGTTACTCGAACGAATAACTTTGCTGTATGGAGTGGGGGCTTTAATAAAATTAATACACTAGGAGAAACTTACACAATTGGCCTAAAGAACATACTAGTATCAATTAGGGACATAGGAATTAAGGAATTCTTGCTATATTCTTTCCACATTGAAAGTAGTGAAAGCATAGTAGTTAATTCGCACGATCGTAAAACCCCCCAACGAGTTGGTCTGGTAGTGAAGGCCTGAGATTTAGGGGCTCGCTAATTCAGTTCTTCCTAAAGTCTCATGTCCAAAACATCTTGGATCTTACCAACTTTGCGCTTTGCTCCGGCTGTAAATGGGCTCTGCTAATGGATGAGCGGTTGTTGATTAGTTCCTCGAGTATTAGTCAACGTGCGCGTGAGTTGGCTGGCTAGCTTGCGATATAAAAAAAGATTCGCGTGATAGTAATCGATCTCTCTCTGTTTCTCTCTTCAAGCTTTTCACACCATTCACAAAAAAATTTCAAACTTCTCATATCATGCACAATAATTTTGGAGCCCATTGTCTAAAGCAGCTTCTTCATTTTTCAGCTGATAGTTTTGCTTTTGTAGATGTCACGTTGAGTAGATAAGCCGCCACAAGCAACTTGAGCAACCGCTGATTTGTTTAATACTCCTGTCAAAGTTTCAAGAATGTTACACACCCAGAGGTTGCCCCAGTGGTTCGAGCAGGTTCTTGTCAAAGTTTCAACTTTCAAGAATGTTACACACCCAGGGGTTGCCCCAGGGGTTCAGGCAAGCGTAGGCTTTGAGGATACTCCTCAAGGTCTGGGATTCGATTCCCTATCGGGTGAGTACCCTTAATGTAAGTGAAGGGCCGTGACTGGTGTGGCCGCGCTAGCTCATCCGGAGGTTTAGGTTGCGCAGTTGGGTCCATTTAGTGGTCTGATTGTAAGGCTATTCCTCCGTTAAAAAAATAAAGTTTCAAGAATGTTTGTCTGAATTTCAAACCTTGCGGCTGCCTTCTTTTACTTTTTCGTCTTCGATCACATATTCTTTTTAAGGGTGACTAACCAAAGGATTATTATACAAATAAACACATTCTTACCCTTTTTGTTACCATGCCAAAAAATAGTTTCAATTTTGTTTTCCTTGGTTGTCACGAAATAAATATAATAGAACGCTTTGGTTTCTTTTCTCATGTTTCTCCTTCCAAACACAACCTAAGAAAAATATAACTTCTGCAACCATTGGATCACTTGAACCATCCATATTTATATAACAATATCTATAAGCAAACAGCTAGAGATAGATATCGACAACAACAAATTAAGAGAGGCCAAATAATGCACAAGGAAAATTCCCATCATCGAAAGATAAGAAGTCATTTATGAACAAAACAATCAAATTCAAAATTGCCACAAAACTTTTCCATACACTTGTGTTCTTCGAATTTAAACAATATTTGCAAAAAAAAAAAAAAAACAGAATTAAATCGGGAGTCACCGAAGTGGACACTGTTTATTCCGTCAAGTTATCTACAAGCGCGCGCAGGCCCACCACAGGGGAAGGCCTGGCAATGAATTGGTGTGAGTAAAAAACATCACATGAGACCATTAGCTAATTACCTTTTTACACTTCCATTTCAGGTTTCCTGTTAAGGCTTTTTTACACTGTAAAAATTACAGTAAGTCCCTATTTCGCACCCTTCCCACCTGAGCGTGGGAGATCATAAGAGGTTAATCAGATGCTTGCCGTGTAGCTTGTGTTGATGGTGAGACCAATAACCGTGGGCGGACAAGACCCTGTCCAGGAGGTCTTGGGGCACTGTCTCTCCCCTTCTTTGATGGGGGGAGATGGTTGCTGTGTGAACCAATGTTTTCCACTTATCCTGCATATACAGAAACGCACACTCATAAAAAAGCTAATGGCGGGCTTTATATTCTAGGAAATCCGTCTGTTACTTTGCCATGCGGGTTGTGCCTGAATATGATATCTCACTTGCCTTAGGGTTTTATTACTCTCCCCGCAATAGGCTGGTGCTAGTTTGGCTTGGTAGGAGTGATATCCCCTCTGATGGGGTTTGTCTCTAATCGCCTAAAATATTTTCCTTGTGCAGTTGTACTCACGTTTTATTTTGTGTGTGTTTCCGTAAGTAATTCCTACCATATATTTGGATATAGAAGCATAAAAAGAAATTCACAAAGCAGCAAATTATTGGGCAAAGATGTATCTGGTTGTACGCCTACAGGCCCTATGTCAAGTCATCCTAACGAGACATATGCCAGATCTATAAATGAGAAGTTTGAAACAAAAATTGCAAGCCTATTCTCCTGATATTCTGAAAATGAACATATAAACTTGAAGGATTTCTACCAAGCTGCCAGCAGTAGTGCTACATGCTCTGTTGTTTTTGCCAATCAAATTGTACAGTGTTTGGTAGTTTTCTCCCTTAGCTCCACAAACAACTTCTGAATCTCACACCCGTACCCTTTCTCTTCGCCATTGATAATTGCTATTTCTATATGTGGCACATGCACCCTATATATCCTTATGACTTCTCCTAGTTCAAAATGAATAAAACTAGCAAATGCATATTTCTTACCTTCAAGTCCACATAAGTTCGATGATCTGTATTCTCGAAAGCACTCAGTTTAACATCGCGCCACCTGAAGAATTCGATATTTAATTAGAAACTGGAAAAGGCTCCTTGGATGGGGGTGGAAAGGAATGAACAGTAGGCATATAATAACAATTCGAATATTTGCACACCTTCCAGTTCCAAGTTTCTCGACTGCTTCAACCAGTGCTTCTACTTCTGATACAGAGAAAGGTCTCCTAGTTCTACGCTGTACAAGCTCACATCTCCTAGTTTTCTGGTTCACGGGAACCACAGCAAGTGCTTCAACACTCACTGCTGGTACGGCAACCAAGGCTCTGGAATCTGGTGCTGTTCCATCTTTTATTACTTCATGAGTGGAAGGGACTAATTCATGGTTAGTTTCAACATGGTTGACCACATTATTTGCTGGAGAAGGATCAAATGAAGCATTTAAGACCTCCGATTCCATGGCCGCTGACCTGAATATGTAAAGAAACTTTATATAAGATACTGAGTTGTTGATAGTTTTGCATAGAACACCGGCAAAAACACAGAAACTATGATCTCTTTCGAATCCGCAACCACAACATCATTACATAATACCTACTCCAAACTGTCAATAAAAACAAATTGTGATAGTAGGAAGAAATCTGGCAGAGTCTTAAAAGATATAAATCCTAAGGATTATGGCCAACAACAAATAAACCTTTTGAGCCACCTAACAGAGGAACGCTCCATTCGTGTTCACATGTACACACTACCGCAAGGTAAGTGGTGTACCATTAGTCAGCAAAAGAGTAAAAAATGAACTAAATGGAAAGGAGAGACCACTACCAACCTACTAGATAACGCCTTCCCACTTGTACCACATTTTTAAATAACAAAGACAAGTGGCACCTTTACTTTCTACGCATTCTAGTTGTACGAGAATGCTGAAACAACATGACTCACTCTCAGGCATAAGTATTCATTGCAAACTAACATTACCTGGAAAATTGATGGTGTGTCTCGCATGTCAGCAAAATTGGGACTTCTTTTCGGTTCGGAGGTTGAGAAGCTATCCTAGAACCAGCCTCCAATGTAAAACTCAAAGTACCCAGGTCGTCATTATGAGAAATACCCATTTGTAGCAGAGTTTTGTTATCATCTTTAACTTTTTTTCCATGAACAACTACTCCTACACGTAATCCACCTTGAAGTATAGCAGTCACAGCCTCCATAACAGTCCCCTTAAAAAAAAGTAAAATAAAACAGCAACATAATGCTAAGGACGCATTTTAAAAAGACTTCATATAGCCTAAGATAATCCAATCAGATTACCAAGTAAAATGAAAAAAGACCACTTCACAGAAACCCAGCATACTTGGGTCCTTCAGATTGCATTTTTAGCTTCTACTTGACATCCATACATGATACAACAGATAACAAGGAAATTGCCTACCTTCAACGACCCAACAGTAGCATTTTCTGGGATGTCAATACAAAGCTCTGGTACCTTGAAAGACTTAATGCTGAACTTCACTGAAAAATGAAAGCAGTGCATGTGAGAAACTCTGGCAACGATATTGCAACCAATTAAGAAAATTTAGCTACATTACTCATAGCAGAGAGATGATGTAAAGGCGATTTTCTCATAGTGGGGATTCGCTTTTACATTACCATGAGAATCCCTCGACTTGAGGGATGTTTGATGGCCTACAACTGAGGATGATACAACTTTTGCTGCACAGAGACCCAAAAAAAGAACACTAAAATTAGATAAATAAAATGACATATAAGCTTTAACTCTCACCAAGGAGAAAATTAAGGACCTCTACCCAAATTCTTAGCTGGGCTAGTCTTCTCTCCCTTCACACCCTTCTCAGGTGAGTTCGAAATACTTTCACTGCTTCCCTCTGGATCACGTGCAAGTGTTGAGTTATGGTTACATAATTTCCTCTTCTTTAAAGGAACCAGACATTGAATTACTTCGCTGGTAGAAGGGGCTTTCCTACAGCGGTTAACATTCTTCATGCACCCATCTAAAATAGAAATAGCAAAAACATATTAGAATACGTTCGCCAATAATCCTGCCATTAAAGCTAAAGAGCATTGACTTACCGCTGTCAGAAAACTCACAATCTTCCAACGTTGGAGCTACTTTCCAATATTTGGATGCTAGTAACTTCCTAACTCTTCGGTGTCCAATACATGTTTGTGGCCTAATGGCCCTTGTCTTGGACCTATATACATTGCACCCAACAGGATTTTCGTCATCGACTCTACCACGTAACTTTACATTGTTCTTATGCCTGGGAAAAGAAGCATTAGGAACCGAATCCCCATATGAGGGTAACTGTACACTTGTATCAGAATTAATCAACGAGTCAGTAATGTTCACATGTATCTCCATTGGATCCTTTGAATTGGAGTTTATAGCCACTGTCAGATCTACATTATGATTAGGATTCCCTTCAGCCTTTATTTGTCTTCCAATATCCCCACAATTAGGGGAGCCTCCCTCTACTTTGCCGGGCGAATTTTCAGCGGCTGTCTTGTTTTCGGGGATTTCCAGCTTCAAATCATGGCGAACTTTTGTGGAAATTTTGGACCTTGGAATAACAGAGGTGCCTTCCAGAACAGTATCACTGACAGCACGAGGGAATTCTCCAAAGGAGGATTCCAAATTGCGCTTTCGGGGTGCAAGTTCAGAGGAAAAGACACTTTCTACCCAGCTCCCTTGATCACGGCACTCGGATTTCAAAGCTTCACCTTTTTCCAGTTGCTCCTGCTTAATTCCACCGTTGTGAATGGACGATGGATGCAGTCCTTCTGCTACATTGCTAGAAGTAGAACTTTCACTCTCCTGCAACAACTTGCCAGCAACAGCCGCTAATAGTTCGAATGCACAACTTCGGCTATCCTCGAGTGTTTTCTTGTGTGAACCTCTCTTCTAAAACCAGATTCATAAAAGTATTAGTGTTTCAACACAATGGAATGGTTCGGAAACCAAAGCAAGCTACAGCATATGCTTACTCTTACAGATCGGGGACCTCTAGGTATAACAGGGACCGAGCAGCCACTGAATCCATATTCCAGCCTTTTCTTCAACACCATATCTCAGGCATACATGCCAATAGGAGCTCATCAACTGCAATAAACCAGGTTTCCCGATAATACTTCACTGTCTACCAGAAATACAAAAGAAGGAATATAGTATTGACCTACTTTCGTGAATCGCCTCTTATAATTCGCACTAGGTTGCTCTTCATACAACTAAATCTCACAAGATGATTTTAATTCCCACCAATTGCATACACAGAAAACAACACTCAGAATCCCTTAGAAGTAGCATTCTTTGAGGCTTCATTTGGGTATATAAAATTTCAAATACATGGGTCTGACATTGATATTCAATAATAACGCCCAGATTTAGATCCAATATAGTTTAGATATGAATTTCGACATCTAGTTTCTTTCTAAGGTTTATCATTATGGAATTCAAAGAACTATTTCACATAAGTGTTTTGATATCTTTTATGCTAAGTATTGAAGACTTTGCAGGATACATATCATACATTGATCTCACTTAGGAAATAGGAGAGATGAATTTACTTTGTCTTAACTCTAGTTTCACAAGCCATTATCATAGATCTCTTGATCTCGAACATTACATCCTTCCAATTGGATTCAAAACCATCCAAACAAATCCTAAAGATTCTAATTTTGCCCAATCAATCAAACAGAAACAAACTTATCAAATCTGATCAGATCTCCACATCGAAAGGTGAAATTTCAACAGAAAAACAACTCGTCCACATCCAAAATCAACAAATCCACCACCAACCACACCACACGTACAAGAACGACGAAATTCAACGAAACACGAACCAATCAAAGACGAATTCTTGCCAAATTCAGTCATGTAATTGATATTACGTAGACAAAACACAAATGCATGTATATGTATGTATAACGAAAAACTAACTCGAGATTGGGTTACCTTTACAGGAAGCGATCTCGAGTTGAATCAGTAAGATCGTAGTTGTGTTCAAGAATTGCACGAGAATTATGAATTTACTAACGTCACGAAAACAGAGTTTTTAAACTGTCTCGCTCCAAAAAATTCTCTCTCTCTCTCTCTCTCTCTATCGGTTTTCTCTCTCTAGGGGGAGGTTGTGGACGAAACTTGACAAAACCCCGCAGTTGTTTCAAAACCACCCAAAAACATCAACAGTGCTTAAACCCCCCCATACCCAATCTCCAACTAACTACCTTATTCATTTATTTATTTATATAGTTTGAGAGAAATTTTGGGATTTGGACGGCTGGGATGAGCGCTGGGTCAGAAATACTTTTGGACGGTTAGGATGAGCGTTGGGTACCGCCACGTGGTAACCGTTAGGCACCTGAGAAATTTTTGAGTGTCGGGCGGGTACCATACACGTGGTACCAGTCAGCGATCCCAGCCATCAAAAAATATTTTAAACGATCCGGATTTTGAGAAAGAGAGAAAAAAAGAAAAGAGAGTGGTTGTATGAGAGGAGATATAGTGGTCAAATTTGGACCGTCTGAAACACCTTTGAACGGCTGGAATGAGCGCTGGACACCACCACATCATACCTGCTGGGCACCTAAAAATTTCTCATATACTCCGGTAAACGTGTAATAATGTTACGGGCAATAGCCGGTTTCAAACCTCTTTTTGGACCATTTTTTCTTCGAGATCTAACTTTTACCACGTGGAATCCTTTAACTGTTAACCGTTTTACATCAGGGGTAATTACACTTATCAACCCTATACTTTTGTTTCCATTCGCGAAGACTAATCAAAAAATTTCACTTCAATTGCCAATTCACAACGTTTTCATTTCAGCCGAGCAGTTAGATGTTCAAGTTTGGATTGAAAAGTTAACGAGCTTCAAAAACATATTTAAGCTTTTCTTGTTTATAAGGCGGGTCAATCTTAATTAATGAGCTTTAGTTGAGCCAAACACAGTTGATTTCGAGTAGCCTAAATTATTAGTAAAATATACATTATAAGCCGAATGAACCGAGTAGCAGCTTGTTCGAGCTTGATTTGAAAGCTTAACGAGCTTCAAAAGGTTGGTTTGTTTGAACCAATCTTGAGCGAGATTTTGACGAACGAACAACACAAGCTCGAACTCGATTAGCTTGGTTTGTTTATCCAAGTGGTTGACTTGAGGCCAATTGAGTAGAGTTTTTATTGGGTTGGGTTCTTACTTCTAACAGAAACAGGCCTGGAACTTGTAGTGAGCCAAACGGCTGGATATGCAATCGGCCAAAGCCCAAGTTTTTACCTTTGGAATTTTTTTGAGATCCAGCCCACCTTTTGTACAACAGATCCAACTCATGTCCAACACAAATTCGTGCAAAAATCATCAATATCTTCTTTACCATTTACCCAAGAAACGATATTTTTGGCGTGGTCAAGTACGCTGAAACATTTCTCGAAAAAAAAAAAACGATTCTAAGTTTTAATTATATACGATTGAGAATATGTGACAAAACGATTTCTTCTCTATAAACACATTGGGCCAAGCCGTTTTGATTGTGGGCGTGCTTGCTTGGTGATGGTTGGTGGCAGCGTGTATGGGTGGCTGTGGTGTTGGCTGCAGTTTTAGGGTTAGGTTTTTGGTTTTTGGGCTGGGCTTGGTCCTTTTGGGTGTTAGGACTATGCCCTTTTAGCTGTTTTTGGGTTTCGGCCATTTGGGTGTTCTTGGGCTTTATCCCAACTGGTTTTTTTATTCATCAAACCTTTGGTTGGATTTTCCTTCCTTCCTCCAACTTGATTTACCATTATCGAGTTTTCTTCATAAAATGTCACTTTTGCCGATGGAAAAAAAAAAAACAACACATTTGGTGATTTTCAATCTATTAAGGTCAAATGTGAGAGAACTTGCACACGGCCCAAACTAAGGGAAAATGGACTTTAAATTTTTTTTTTTTGTCATTCGATAGATGTCTAACATACTTCTAAGTGGATGAGAAAGGGGTACCACTAAGCGCTAAGCGGCATACAGGTGGGGCAAGTCCAAAGGGCATCAACCAACACACCAAGCACTTGCGCTCTTGGCGATACTCGAATCCTTACCTTCCATGCGGACGAGATGAGAAAGTGTCATTGAATTACAAGCCCGCTTGAACTTTATTTAACCATGCTAAATTCGTACTTCATTTGGTATCTTGTGAGCATTTCACCTCTGGATTTGACTTTAAAGGACCCCACAGAGTCCACAGAAGATTATAGCAACAAAACGATATAAGAAGACAGAGATCTTTATCTGTTACCCCACTTCTCTTTTTGTTGAAGAGATTGTTGAGACACCTTATGAATTGATGCTTCGCATTAGGACAGAGTCCAAATTGAAGTAAATTTGTCTTCGTATGAATATATATTGCTCTAACAAAGAGGGATACGTTAGGCCCAGGGACTAGTCCGGTTGATTGGTAGGTGCGCTCCTTGCACGATTGATCGTGATTCTATTCTTATGGTTAGGCCGGAAGAAAGTAAATTTTTTGTGAACCACCTAGTTCTGGCGTGGATGACTTACTTTTGACCGAATAGGGAATTAGTCGAGGTGCACGTAAACTGGCCTGAACACTCCTGAGGGATACACAATGTAATGTCTTAGAGCATCCACAATGTAATAATCAACACTCCTTAGGGTTAGGCTGCAAGAAAGTAAATTTCTTGTGAATTAGTAGAGGGAATTAGTCGAGATGAGCGTAAGCTGGCCCGAACACTCCTGAGCTGCTAACCCAGTAAAAGGGATACGTAACTTTCAATGTAGCCTCGTTGTATTGATTGGTTATTGCCCATTGGATGCATCTAGTCTCTGTATTTCTCCTTTTTCTTTGATACCAATCTAATCTTGCTTCTCTTTTTGATTGGAATAATGTTACTTGCGTATTTGTTTTGAATGTGACCATGCTTGGATTTGAGTCTTTGCCGTAGAAAAATGCAATTTATCGCGGGCCCGTTATTTCTCTAAGGCCCTGTCTCGCTAAGCTTTTTAGTTTTCAAGTTTTTTTTTTGAGTAATTGTTTTTCAAGTATTTATTTCCTGCTTCACGAGATAGGTCATTCTCTCATAATAAATCACCTTTAATTCAAAAAATAAATACTTATTTTCCTTAGCAGAACGAGGCCTAATAGTTTCAAAATATACGTATAGATATATATTATGTTCAATTTTCGTACCTAACTAGCTAGAGAAAAAAATGATTTTGTTCGTCAAATTTTCATTCATTTTTGACTTGTTTGTTTTTCTAAAACAATGGAATAACAGTTGAGCTTCTTTTCACTAATGGTTCTTTTATTTGAAATTACCAAACAAACAAAAGTCTCTTGTATTTTCTCTTTTTGGTTTTCCTCCACAAATATAAGATCCAAGACACAATAAGTAACCACTGGATGCATCCATCTATGTCCCAAAAAATGCCTTAACAGTTTGCATGTATGCAGGGATGCACTACAGGAATGTAGAAAAAAAAATATATCGAAGAAGGATTTAACCTTCCCTTCCTCTTCAATTTTGACAATTTTGATGGATCAAATTGTATAATGTACAGGACCGGCCCTAAACTTTTGGAAGTCCAAGGCGAACTCGGAAAAATGAATATTGAAGTACTTGATCAGGTCGAATAACATAAGTTTTGGAAAAAGCATAGTGCGAGGAGATGGGGTGCAGCTGCATGCTGCTGTGGTTGCTCACAGCAGCCTCCGCTTCCGTGCGGGGAGCGAAAGTCTGAGAGCTCAATACGCGCGGCCCCTTTATTCTCCTTTGCTCATGATCAGCGCTGGGCCGCCGGCCATGATCCGATGTATTCAGATTTCAGGCTCATGAAATTCCATTGACGTGAAAGTAATCAATTGAACTCAGAGACAATTAAACTTATCTGTCATGAGGCTAGCTGGTGCAGGCCCCTTAGGACCTCTGTCGTGGTGCCACTCTTTAGTGGCGAGGTTCTTGGGCCTGCATCAGCTGGGCTGGCTCCTACATCGGGAGTTTGGGTATTGTATGTGTATATTTAAAGGGTCCATTATGCCTCTCCCTAGTCAGCAATTGTCTAAGTGAGTTAGTATGTGGAATTACCCTCTTGCCCTCATTCAAAACAATACAACAAACTTTCAAAAAAAGCACGAAAGATTTCGAAAGCAAAAGAATTGGCATCTAGCACCTTTTTTTTAATGCACAGTATCCCAGGCCAACTCACGCGGATTTCGAACTAGTCCCTGCAGCCCCTCACACAGCTGTTTCACATGCTTATCAGCATATGCGTGGGGTGGCCGCAAGAGTTGTTGCAAAGGAGAATCGAATGTGAGAATGAGGGAGCAAACCCTAAGTCACATAATCCGCGGGTGGGTGCGGGAGCGTAAAAGCGTCTTTCAAAACTCCACCAATGACCCAACAACTAGAATTCGCGAGTGCAAGAATTGAGAGCTCGAGCGAAGATTAAGTGCGAGAACGAATGTCATTTTGAAGAATTATGTAACTAAGAGCAAATCTTTAAATCCCAGATCAAGACCAGTAGGCCAACCCGGCCCTTTGGGATTCCATCCAGCACCCTTTGGCAACACAAGGTTTCTTTCATTTACCCATAGGCAGAAAGCCAAGACTTAGTTCAAAGTGCCTTCAGTTGGTAAAGGCACGTCTTTCTAAACTCATTCTTGAATCTCAATCGGAGCAGTTGGTCTAACGATTGTGTAACTAGTTGTACTTAAGTGTAATGAAATTGTTCGATTCACTTTCTATGGAGAGGAAGTCAATAAATTTGTTGATGAATTGAGTTGAGATTAAGTCCGCTTATACGGAGTATAACACTCTACTGACGTGCGCCAAAATAAAAACCCTATTAGGTTGGTCTAGTGATCAAAACTTGAGGTTTGCTCTCTCTTGATATCTCAAGTTTCACCTTGTAGGTGCTATCAACTCTTATGGTTCTAGTTCACATCATTGAACATTAGGATTGATCTATCATACATTAGTCGAGTTGAGCGTAAATTGATCCCCACATCTAGAGATATCAAAACTAAAACACTATGGCAATATAAAGAGTTATAGATTCGAGTTTTACAATTAATGAAACATTTTTTTGTTGGTTTTTGCATATGGATTGGGACGGATTGAATTGGTTTTATCTTTCTTGGGACTAACCCATCGAACTAATGAGAAATTAAGGCCCATCGGCTGGATGAACTCAAAAATAGGGATGACAACAGATCGATTCAGTCTAGGTTTTTTACAAATCCGAATCCAATCGGAAATGTATAACCAAACTCGAACTGAAACTCGACGGGTTTTCTATCACTTAACAGTAACTGTACCCAATAGGGGTCGGTTCGGTTCGATTTTCCCCCCCAAAGCAAGCATCTGTGTACAAAATGAGGGCATATGTCATGTGTGCATAACTATATTAAGGCATTAATTATGCAAATATAATTACTTCAAGTTTGGCTGTTGGTGTGAATGTTTGTTTAAAACCGAAATCTGTCGATTTTTTCAAATTAAAAACCATAATCGAACCCGCGATTAAAAATTCAATAACGCAACATACACAACTTCTTACCACAACCAGCCACAGCTGCCGACTCAACACACCTAAAAAAAAAAAAAAAAGAAGTAAAAACTGCCCCGATCGGTACGGATTATTCAGGTCCCATCCATTCCCTACCTGCAATGACCGATGAGCAATTCAGTGAACCTGGATCATCACCAGTCCGGCCACCACTGACCTTAACCGTCGATCTGGTAAGCGCAGGGAGATAGTATATCAGAGGCCGCGATGACTGACGCGTGGAAAAGAAACAGAACAAAACGTCAAAGTTCTGACCAATCAGAGCATTAGTTTCACTGGCACCCAAAAATCACCTGATCAAAGCAAAAAGGCAACCAGCACACATACGAGGAAAAAGCAGTTTCTCGTACGAGGGTTTTTGTAATGTCGTGGGATTCCCATCCCACTACTCCGTGTTCCACGCTCTCTCTCTCTCTCTCTCACTCTTGGGTATCTCTGCCGTCCCATCGCGGCCCAATCACTGTCACCCACTCGAGTAATTATTTGGTGGTTTGAGAGCATCGCCGACAGAATGCCTCAAGTTTTTATTAGAAAAAGTCTAGGCTCACCGCATATGACTACCGCACGCATGTAGGGTCCACTCTGGATCTCACTAAAATACAGAAAATATCCATAAATTTGGAAATAATTTTGTATGGGGTTCTGTAAAAATCAGCTCCAATAGATATCGGTAAATATTTTTTCTGGATTAATACGGGCGAAATTGAGCAGTTAAGCAGTTTTGCGCCTAAGAATTCAGAAGAAATACTTATCGATGTCTACTAGAGCTGATTTTTTACAATGCCCCATAAAAAAATTATTTCAAAAATTTATAGGTATTTTTTTGTATTTTTGTGGACCCCACACGCGTGCAGTGGACTTAGTGCGGTGACTTTAGCACCCACATTACATTTATGCATAACTTGTACACTTAATTTGTATTTGAAACCCCATAGAAAATGTGTGATAAATAAAGGTGTAGGAGAACCGGCCACCATAGTGTACCGAGACTGCCAAACAATTTTTTCCTCTCCCCAAATGAGATGAGTTCGAACTAGTGGGAAAGTTTTCGCTTTCAAGAATTATTAGATGAAAATCTTCAGGAGGTTTTAACTGTTAAAGCCCTTCCAAACATAGTCTAAAAGAATATACGTATATACGTACATTGCATTATAGATTTTGCATCCAATTTCGCACTCGCGTTCGTACCCACCACCGGCCTGCTTGATACTCGTAATTGATATATATATATATATATATTACTCCGTACTTATTTGGAAATCGTAAACGAGAATATTAATGCCTTATCATCTAACCCTCCAATAAAAAGTTTAATCGTTCAAATGGTGAAAAGAAAAACAAACCACGGCCCTGTTTATATAGTTTGGTGGACGTTAATTCAATATGACTTCATTGTGGTTTTGATTTAACAGTCATTGTCTTGATTGCGTATAAGGCATCATGCACACTGTATTTATATTTGGTTAGCATTCATTTTGGTTGTTTGGCTAGCTAGCTATTTTTCATTGACATACAAGGGTTGTTTGGCCTCATTAGGAAGGAAATGATCTTTCAAATAGGCTATTAATACAGGTAAAAGAGAAAAATGTTACATTGAGCATTAATTCAGAGGGCTTGATCAATCAATTAACGATGACCATGTTCATTTTGGGATTTTGAATTCTCTCTGCGCACGGTTTTTAATAAAATTTCTCTCAATTATTACTCTCGTTTCTCTATTTATTTCTCTCCACTCATTACCTAAAATCCCAAAACGAACATGGTATATCTCGATACTTGCAAGAGATATGAAAGATAGAAAGAAGCACAATAAGAAAGATTGTTGTGGTACTCAAGTGTGAATTGCTACATTTTTTGTGGCAAATAGGACAACTTGATATCCCAGTGACTTGCAAAATTTCTCAAATATAGATATACGTACTTAGTTATATATATACAGATTTAAACTCCTAACAGATATTGACAAAATGTTCCAACACAAACTTACCAATATAACAATATATGTCACTTTTTCAAATACTGTTTAAGTATACAGCTCCACGGATCCGGGGATGTTGCTGAGCGGGTGCAGAGCAGCCGATCCGGTAATTTATCTCGGCACGGATGGCTCGGATCGAATATGAGCTAGCGCATACAGATCTGAACCATTCATTGCTCGGTTAAGATCCAAGCCGTTGATTGCTAAAACCGATGAGCGGCCGATCTGCACTGCTTTGCACGGTACGTGCTGCTTGGCAGCATCCCCATTCACCGCTCCACTAGTTAGAAGTTTCACTAGTTAGTCTCTGGTGATACTCTTGTACTCCATCAGCAGCTCAGCTCAGCTCAGCTCATAAGTACTAATGGGCAAAACCTAGCATTTAACCTAAAGATCACATGGGAGAGAGAGAGAGAGAGAACCATTGTAAACCCCAGGCGTCACCCTCTCTCTCCCCCCTTGATACATGGGGGGTCACTCAGTGGCCCTGTCCATTCAGTAGTACCTGCACAGGACGCAACATATATACTCCATGACCTATACAAAACCTAAACAACCACAATTCACTGGCTCGATCACTTTTTTCATTTTCCATTCTGAGACGCTATTATTCCCTTCACATTTGTGGAAGTGAGCTGTGTCAGAATGGTATTATACGTTTTGGAAAATTTGGTACCCCATCGATTGTGATGGATAACTGTTGTGACCACATCCCCCATCTCTCTCTCTCTCCTCTCTTTGACACCTCGCTCGTGATATTCTGAGTCAACTTACGCATATCTCAATTAATTTTCGAGCGACCTATCCCAACGTCGATTTACAAGGGACTCAATTTAAGTTGGAAGAAAACTCCGTATGGAACCTATTAATTGGCCTCACAAAAATTTGAAAATGCGTAAGATGTTTCAAACATGACATGAAACTTACGAGGAAGTAGGGCTAAGCAAAAAAATCGTCAAGTCGTGTATCCGGTCCAGACGAATGGTTTGGTTCGGTTTTTCAGTAGTGCCGTTTGGTCCCGTTTTCAAAAAATTATAAATTGTGTTCAATTGTTTGGTCTGTGAATTTATGTTGACGGTTTCGGTTTGAATTTAATCTGAACCGCGTATATGTTAATATATACATATACTCCCTCTGTTCCAAAATAAATGTCCGATCTGCAAAACGAAAACTTAAAAATAATACAAATTTTTCAAAAAAAATTCAAACTTTTGTCTTCCTACGTAAGTATATAATAAACCTAAATTGTGTCCATATCTCTTCCCCAACCAACAATAAGCACTCTTTACTTGCCACTCTCTTTTATCTCAACATTCTCTCCTTTCTATATTGTATATACATACTCAAAGTCAGAATTGGTTTTAATTAACACTAAGGGATCAGCATTTGGTAACATTTTTGTTTTCAGTTTTTAATTTTTGTTTTTACTTTTTTGAAAATTAATGAAGAAAACTTGTTTGGTAATAAGTTTCTATTTTTTTGTTTTTCATTAACTTTTTTAGAGTTTTTGTAAACTATGAAAACTACAAAAATGTGTTTTCCCCAGTTTTTTTTTATTTATAGAAATACAAATATTACCAAACATGTTTCTTGTTTTTATGAAAATATAAATCTGTTTCTACTTCTAGTTTCTTAAAAACAAAAAACTGGAAAAATTACCAAATGCACCCTAAAAGTTTTGGTTTAATTTATATCTGCGAGTTTAAGTACATACTTGGAATAGTACTTTAAGAGGTTTCAATGGAATGGCTTGTAAAATTCGATAGCACTTAAGAGGTTTTGAATATGACGTTTAAGACGAAGAAAACCGTCTAAACCGGAACAACCTCTTTGAAATCCTATCTCCTATCCACTATATATCCCCTGACCAATCCGCAGTCCTCAACAGCATATTCTTATTTCTTTCATTTCCTTCTCTCTCTTGAGCCCAATCCTTTCTTATTAGTCCTCTGTTTTGTTCATCTTACTTCCATATTTCTCCATGTTCCCCTCATGTTTTTTTCTCCCTTCTCTGATGTGTTTTTCGTAAATGGATAGCTTTTTCACCAAAGCGGATCCGATTTGTGCAAAACCCAGATTGGTTTTTTGAAGCCTTTACTGACATCCTCTGCTTTCCTTCTGCCTTTACCTTACTTTCTTTCGATGAGGTGGGATCTAGGGTTAGGGTATTACTCCAGTTCCTTCCTTTTCTTTCCTCTATCTTACTATCCAACAACGACGACAACAACGATGACGACGAGGATCAAGGATCCGAATCCACGCCGTAACAGTCATTTCTTGCGTTTGGAGCATCATCAAGATTCACAAATCTATTAGGGTTTCAGTGGTAGTGATGGTGGCGAGACCCTTTTTTCTTTTTCTTCTTTTTCTTTTTCTCTTTTTTTTTTTTTTTTGAAAACATTTTTGGCGTGGTCCCTTCACTTCACTTCACTCCTGTGGCTCTTTGATGTTATGGGAATCTTGATGATGCTGCAGCTGCAGTAAATGACTCTTTTTTTTCTTCTTCTGCATTTTCTTGATTCTCCAAGGAAAAAAATATATATGGTCAGACAGCCCAGAGGGGGCCGGAGATCCATTATGCTTGGCAAGCTTCTACTGGTGAAGGTGAAAATTTATTTATTTTTAACTCCGCTCGGTTTGTGCTTAGAGTCTTATCTTTATTTTCCAGCTGGTCCCAAGCCCGGATAAAAGAGAAGGGTTGTGCGTTAGGTATACGTAAAAAGCCCGTCAAATATTTATGACATGAATCCAAATGTGTATAGTAGGTTTGTGTGAACAAGTGGTCATTGACAGAGCTCAATGGAGGAAAATAATTCATGTAGCCGACCCCAAGTGATTGGAACATAAGGCTCGGTTTGGTTTGGTCTTGTGTTAAGTTTATTAAATTTCACTAACTGCATACGTTTAGTAAAAAGTAAGATCATGGTTTCAAGAAAAGAACTAAATTAATTAATCTTGACAGCGGTGCTTTTGACGTAATTAATTTGCTAATCTAGCTATGGTACGGTTTTGAGTATATTTAATTTTGGCCATAAGTGAATGATGATCATACAAATAAATTGATGAACGGTGACGATCGATTTTTCTCGAAAATTTTCAGTTTGCTGCTAATAATCTCCAATCAGCTTTTTTTTTGTTTTTTGTGTGGAAGGAATTTACATGTCGAGACCTACAAAATGAAAATAAATAGTTTGGATCGTTAAAATAGGTTATGAAAATTACGCTCTTCATTAGGTGGGGGCGCTTGAGAAAGTGTGTGCGAGTAGAATTAGCAATATTGTTGGAGTATTTATTTCTAATTAACCATTTGCTAATTTGAAGTTTTTTCTTTGTTGAGTGATTTCTGTGAAGGGTATTGCCGTCTCTACTTTCGGTGGAGTTTCTGTACAGCCAGAAATAATGAGAGCTTCTTTTACTTCATGGACCCTTTGGGGTTTTCAGGTTTTTGCTCTTCCCATCTCCCCCTCTCAGGATCCAAAAAACTCTCTCTCTCTCTCTCTCTCTCTCTCTCTCACACACACACACACGGGTAATTTACCAATGTACGATCTATCACTAAATCTCCCAATATTTTAGCCGATCAAAAAAAAAATACTGGATGTTGACCTTTTATATATCTATGTTTTGTTCGAAATACCCAGAAGTTCTAATTAAAGAGTAACAGGCCAGTGCTGCTAATGGACAGTGAATTAGTTTTAAGAAATTAGTCGAGGCGTCTGTAAGTTGTCTAGCCAAATTGAGTTGTAAAAAAAATGATGTAGGTTCCTAATTAGTACGATGTCGGCCCACTAGGTATGATTCAATATATTTCACTCTCGGGTAATTTTTTTTTTTGCAGGGGAAGAAATCTTTTTATGTCGCATGGTTGGTACTGAATCGTGGAATTACTGATGTATATATGAAAAAACTGGACATAGCAAATTACCATACAAGCGGAAAAGGAAAAATAAGATGAGGTCATGTATTCGAATCCTTTGCTATATGTTCGACTTCTGCCTGTGTTATCGATTCCTGTACATCTTGGGCAGTACGTACGATTTTGTCTCGATTTTAATTGGTTCCGTAGCTATATATATTAGACATGATTTTATTAATAAGACTAAATAGACATGTGCTAAAAAGACTCTTAAAAGCTTCTTTAACTAGTTCAAGATACCATACAATTCTGCCTTTTAATTCAAATGGTTCTTGACTCTTTGTATTTCTCTTAATTATATGTTTATGTTAATAGTTTGCTTTGATTTTTATCTAAATGAAGTAACAAGGGTCCACTGGAGGTTAATTTGTCTGGTCGTTAACTTCAGTACCCTAAAATTAGTCGAGATGCGTACAAGTTAACCTGGACATCACCGATCAAAAAAAAAAAACCTGAGCATCCGATTATTAAAAAAAATGAACTAAAAAAAGCGATGGGTGAGTTTTTTTTACCTAATGGTACTTTCAGTTTTGCAGGACATTTAGTGCAGTATTTCTTTTGTCTTTGCTCCTTTCGGCATCCCATTTTCTCAAAATATACTTTTTTTTCTTTCTTCATTATGTGATCAAATAAATCAGGAGATATAAACTAATACATAAAGTGGAAATCATCACCCAGTAAACGTTCTTTTTAATAATCAGATGTTCAGACTCGTCTGCGAGGGGCTGAGCCATACCTCAAAATATCGGTGGAAGGAGAGAGCGCTCTTAGAGTGGTAAAAGCAAGGTACCAGCGCCTATCAGCAAAAACTAGACTTTAATGGGTTGGTACACATTTCGACTAATTCTGGGGCCATAAAGTTAATGACCGGACAAATTCTCCAATGGCCCCCAGGTTTAGAATATTTGGTCTCCGAAAAATTCGAAAATGCAATCTCATGGAGGACAAACACTTATTGTTTTTCTTATATCCACTCGGCCAAACCCCTTAGTTCATCATCCGATAAATGTTTTTTTTTTGGGGGTATCATCCGATAAATGTTGTTCCAATGTTCTTAGCATAATCGGATTTGATTAGGGAAAGACCCCTTCATTTTCTCACAGGATACTAGAGAATACCTTCGTTTTTGTTATTATTCACAAAAAAAGTTATGATGGTAGAAAATTCTTTTTTATTTTTTGAAGAGCGTGGTAGAAAATTCTTAATGATGGTTAGTACTGCAAACGAGCCAAATTTTCCGTGGTTGAAAATATAACGAGTTTTTTTTTTCAGCAAAAGAATTTTATTAATCTTTGAAAAGATACAAAGATTAAAAGGACAAGGACATCCGAAGGAAAAGTACTAACCTAAGGCTACCCGAGACCCAAAACGTTGGCAAGAGACCAACAAAAAAGGGCCAAGCTCAAACCCTAAACAACCACCGAAACCAAAAAACAGCCACCAAACAAAGGGGACACTTTTGGGGTTCTTCCTGGCCGCCCCTGTTTTGTATCTACTAACCCGCATAGGCCCACCTCTTGTCCAAGTCTACCCACATAACCCCTGTTTTGACTGAGGTACCCAAAATACCCCCTCTCTCTCTCATCTGGCCCGTCCTTCCCTCCTCTTCACCATCACTCTTCCCCTAATCATCCACAATCTTCAAACCGCTCGGTCCATACACAAGCCTCCTCTCCCTCCACCGGATCCCCTCCTATCCACTCTCTCCTCCGCCTCCGTTAGCCCCGCCGCCACCTCGTACCGCATCGCCTCCCCCACTCCGCCGCCTTTCTCGGCCACGCAACCCCGGGCGGAGGATCCACACCCTCGCTCACCCCACCAGATCGTCCCCCGTCTTTTCCCCCGCGGATCCTCCACGCAACGCTCCTCTTCTTTTTCGAAAATCAAGGTGGCGCGTGAGACGACGGTGGTGGCGGCCTTGAGGAACGCTTCCTTGATCGAGTCGGGTGGGAGTGCGTAGTCTTCGATGCCGGTGTCTTCTGGACGCGGTGGCTGGATTTTGTCCAGCAAGCCTCTGCCGCAGTCGTTGCTTCCATTGTCTCAGACAATGACGGTGATGATGATCGTTTTAATGGCTACCTGCTACTTTGGCATTAGTAATTAGAATCAAAGATAGTTTGGCATTAGTTTAATGCTTCACGAGTTTTCTGTAGAGTAGTTTGGCATTAGTTATGTTTGGTTTTGTTTCTTTTGTTTTTTTAAAATCTTTTCAGAATATCTCTGTGTGCATATATGTTGACCATAGCATGGGTGTGAATTCTAAAAAAGAATCTGGAATTTTGGGGTGTGAATTCTGCATATAGGGATGTGAATTGTGAGTTGTGAGTTCTGCATTTAGAGGTGTGAATTTTGTCTTTTTTTAAGGTGTGAATTGTGTCTTTCCGAATATGTGAATTCTTTATTTAGGTGTGAATAGCGCGAATGGGTGTGAATTTCTGGGGGTGTAAATTCTGCAAAGGGGTATGAATTTTGTAAAAGGATGTGAATTCGGGGGTGTGAATTCTTGCAAAGAGGTGTGAATTAGTGTGAATTCTCGGAGGGTGTGAATTTTCTGAGGTGTGAATTCTCGAGATGTGTGAATTCTCGAGATGTGTGAATTCTGTGGGTTGTGAATTCTCAAGGGATGTGAATTCGGGGGTTGTGAATTCTTGCAAAGGTGTGTGAATTCTCGAGGGTGTGAATTCTTCTAAGAGGTGTGAATTCTTCTTGGGGTGTGAATTCTTAGAGGTGTGAATTCTGTGGGGGTGTGAATTAGTGTGAATTCTGTGGGTTGTGAATTCTCGGGGGTGTGAATTCTCGAGGGATGTGAATTCGGGGGTTGTGAATTCTTGCAAAGGTGTGTGAATTCTAGAGGGTGTGAATTCTTGGAGGTGTGAATTCTGTAGGAGTGTGAATTCTTTAAAGGTGTGTGAATTCTTAGGGTGTGAATTCTGTGGGTGCTGAAAAGTGAAAAGGGCTAAATGGTAAAAGCATATTTAAAAAGGGCTTGGATGGGATAGCACTTACAAAGAGGGTTTGCATGGAACCCATACAAAAAAATAGGACCGGCCAGGAATTTCCTGGACGCTTTTTTGTTGGTCTCTTTCCATGGTTGAAAATATAACGAGTTTTAAGAATTTGTTTAGTTTTAAATATCTTTTAGCACTCGAATCAGTCTTAAACGAGCTTCGAAAATCGGACATGTTTCGAACACTTTTTTCCCTGCATTCTTAAAAGGAAAATTCTAAAATCAGCCCAATGGACTGATAATAGTAAGTGTGTAAATGTGTATTAAAGGGTGTAAAAAATACACAAAAATACGTGTTTTTTTGTCTTCTAGTGTTCTTGTCGTCAACCTAATTGGCTGACAATAGTAAAACCTTTTTTTTTTTTAATCAGCAAACGAAACTTTTTATATAAAACTCAAAAGGGGTACATCAAGGGGAATCACGGCCAACTTTTTAACAAACTGAAAATAATTTGAACTCGAACAAACTTCATTCGTTTTAGCGTCGCGTAGTGATTGTTATTTGTTAATCTACAGGTTTTTGTTTGGGTAAAGTACACTTGATTTGCACCCCTACACGTTATCGTCAATGTCACTTTGGACCCTTCACTTTCAATTGGAACAGTTCGACCACTCACACTTTGAATCAAGTGACAACGGCGTCAAACAAATGGATGGAGTGAATCGTAGATGGCACCACTTTTTATGGAAAAAATAATGTGGTTACTTTGTCCACCCTACAACAAGCAGCTGCGTCAATCTAATTCAGAAAAGGAAGAAGAAAAGTTTCTTTTGACTATGAGTATTGGATAGATTGTATTTTGTCTTGATTATGGTATGCTTTGGACACGTAAATGCTAGCACTCCTGTGCTTTTTAAACATGTGGTTTGGTATATTTTGGTCAGACATTGAATATGTTTTTGGACAATCAAAATGCTATATTTTGGATATGAGTTCGGATGTGCGATGCATTGTATGAGAGTAGAACTATCTAACGAAAATCATTGGAAAGTGCAGAGGGAAACCCTTTAGAACTTTGGAGGGGAATTTCTCTCATTTTACAATTTTGCCCTTGGGAATATATGCACATGACCATCAGGTGCTATTTCCCATCCAAAGTTGAAATGGATATTGACGAAGGGGGGCACATTGTCACTTGATTCAAAGTATGAGGGTCGGGCTGTTCCAATAGTGAAGGGTGCAAAGTGACAATGACGATAAAGTGTAGGGGTGCAAAGTGTATTTTACCTCTTTTTAAAACTCTATATACAATCAAATACTACTATACTGTAGTGGGCCTAATCGAAACACCAATTGGGCGTCTCGATGTCACGTTCCGGACATACGTGTTTTGCCACGTGGACACCGAGCGTCATGCATGATGTCGTCTACCTAAAACGGTTACAAGTGACATCATCACGAGGCTCGTGCCCAGCACTGACTTACTTGGGGAGCAAGTACACTCAATCTATAAAGCCTAAGGGGGAAAACCCTAAGGAGGTAGGCGGCCGCTAACCCACTACTATTAATTCATTCTTGAGCTATGTACTTTCATGTGTCCCGACTGAGTCTGACTTAAGACAAGCTAGGCCGTTCTCTGCCTTGCAGGCTCAGGTCAAAAGGTGGAGCTCAGGTCCAGATCCGAAACCTGAGATCCATTTGAGAGAAGCAGATCAAACACAATAAGATTAGGTCAACTAGAACTTGAATTGGTTCAAAAATCTCTCGGATTCCCTAACTAGCTAGTCAAGACTCAAGAATTATGGCCCTTCTCTCAGTATGGTTGAAACTTCATAACATGTTACTTGTTTGTTACAGCCAAACATGGAATGACCCATCTAGATGTTGACTAGTCAATAATAAAGCCATATAAAAGCACTGTGCATTAATTCAACTAATGTGATTTTCGCTTTACAAGCTTTTAGTACAACACTTTTTGATCATGAGTGGTCGATATAGCATTCAAAATTTTAGCATAATTACAGGAACCCTCAAAATAATGCACAAATGATTATGACTTTACCTAAGGTTTGTAACAATTACTTTGACTTCCAAACCTAAGTCCAAATTTATATGGGGTTAAATTTTTTCATTTTATAAGCACAATTACCATCGTATATATAACTGCTATGTCTGACATGATATATATATATATAGAAAGTCGATATATATAATAGTTGTAGAAACTAAATATATAGGATGTGTGTATCTATGTATTGTTGGACTCGAGGAGCCTGTGGTGAGGGAGGTCACCACAGGGTTGTAGCCCTCCCAAAACGGCGCCGTTTTGATAAATGAGGCACACCAATTAAATCTCACTCGCTGTTTGAGGAGAAATGTGCAGAATGCGTTTTGCAAGTGTTTGGAAAATATGTGCAGAGTACATTCTGTTGGCTTTTATATTAACCAATATGAAAAATGTGAAAAAATGAGAGTTCAAAAAAGCTCTTCTCCCCCTACATTTGCATTTTGCTCTCCTTTATCAAAAACCAATAATACATTTTCTTGGAACTCATTATGGGAGGGGAGAGCCAAAGAAGTAAAAATGAAAATAGAATAATTTATGTGAGTACTGTGGTAGTTACTAAACGGAAAAATTACTAGTAATTTATATAATGTATTATAGTACATGGAAGAAAAGTTTTTTAATTTTTGAACTAGTACATGGAAGAAAATATTATACTATCTAGTAATGATCGAGAGTGTATTTTTATCGGTAAAAATTTATATTTGTTTCGGTTCCACCGTGATAAAGACCGTAACTCCGCCCGCCCGTCCCAAAAAATGACCATGGCCCCAACACTTTTTTGGAACACAAAATTAAACCAATATTCTTGATTCAAATGCCGCCCATAGGCTTCAAAAAAAGAATAATGATAGATTCAGGCATTTGTTCAGCGGTCTGTATGCATCCCAGACTGTTGGCCACATGAGTTGGAAGGAACCTTCCCAAACCTCCTGTGTGGAGGTCTCTATTTGGTAGGTCCACTGGGTGATTACAAGTAGAGAGAATCCTAGAAACTTGTTTTCGTATTTGTTAGTTTTGCGTCAAACTTTTGTGGATTATTGATTTGCCTCGACTAGAGGAATTGAAAAATAAAAAAATTATGATCAAAACTCATATTTTTTTTTAAAAAAAAGATAGGACTTTTGGCTTATTTTCGTCTTTTTTCAAAAAATTATGAGTTTCGATCATATGGCATGCACCCTTCTTGTAGTTCTTTTTCAACCCAATTGAAAGTTGTGAAAAATGACATGGGAAAGATGAAAATGAAACAAAAATTTCCATCTTACAAAATAGATTGAACCTATAAAATCCATGGAAGAAATAAGGATGTCATGAAATCTAAAACCCATTGGTAAACATGGTGGGTGAAACGGAAAGATTTCTTGAGTGTTCGAGTTTATTTATGGCATGAAACAACTCGCAGCATATATAGGTCTAGCTTATTGATATGTTCCATAAAACTTAAACTGGATTCTTCCTGGGTTGATGCCCGAGCGGTTGGATGTTCGCCTGATGGCATTCCAACCTTCCTTCGCCTTTTAGGGAGAATGAAGTAAGGGAGCAATAACCTCTTGTTCCGTAAGATCCAGTCGAATAAGTGAAATGGATAAAAACGTTTTGGAGCAAATAAATGGAAGAGCAGGCATTTTACTAGAGGTTTCTAATTTACATTCCTGTTGAAGCATATACTCAGGAGGGTGGGTGCAGGGCAGACGGTTAAAAAAACTTACATTTGGAGTTAGGGATAATCAAAGGTCAAATTGATGCCTTCCACAACATCAAGGTGACACTCTACCGCTTACCTAAGTTATTATTTTCCATTTTTGCAAGATAGGAGATGATAATCAAACAGACCCAATATGAAAACTATCAAATGTATCTTTGTTTTGTCGAGCAAAATAAAAAAGTGTATTTGTTCCAACCACTGTGCAAGCGCCATACAAATGATAGATTGGTTCACTTGAAGAGAATCTTTAAACCCTTGAGGGTTTTATGTGGAGTATCTTGCCGAATTTCGGAAGTCATTCCACTGTCGAATATAAGGAGAAATCTGGGGAATAGAGGAACTGTAGTATTGGCCAAAAACAAATGTTTTTAGCTTGTCCTTGGCGGGTATTAATTATCAAAACACGTCTTGGGCTGTCATTTTCCCAAACAAAAAATACCATAAGAAAAACTCTCTTTTATAGTAGTAGCAGTAGAGTCAGGATACCATTGCAAATATAAGGGCTGCTGCTATCCCGGAAGTAACGTACAACCATTATAAGCACTGAATAGCGGCCAAGAGACCGAATCACTGGAACAATTAGACCTGTCGTACAATACAATTAAGCAACTTCTGGGTAGATTATCATAAGTCCTCTGCAATTCCATCTATGCCTGTGTTAGAAATTACACCCAGAGATATGCATAACCTTTGAATTTCTGAATTGATTCAAGGTACATGAGTATGTTTTCCGCACTGATTTTATAAACAGCTACAAATACTTTCATCCTCGAAGAAGCTCATGTCTTTAAACCATATAAGAAGCATCGATTTCACCGGGTCCACTCTCGTGCCATCCAGACCCCACTTTGAATTTACAAACAGGGCATGTTCCCTGCTGCCGCAGCCAAGGGTCGATGCAGTTGGCATGGAACTGTAAAATAAGAAGTAAGGCAATGAAATTATGCTATAATCGGAATTGCATAACATAATTTTCGTACGACATGACGACTTATTTGGATTTCTCACGACGAAATCAGAATTATGAATATTCTGTGACTACATTATATTGAATGTTTTGCAAGTAATTCTACTTTTCTACGATGTTTCCCCTTATATCTACACTTGAGCTTGATGAATTTATTTCTTTCAAGGGAAAATAAATCAGACAAAAGTAGAAATGTGATCTTATGCTAGCGCTTCAAGGGTACGTTGCGTCAAAGATGAGCCATCCATGCAACTCCCAACTTGACTCAACAAGCCTTGTCCCCATTACTTAAGTGGATTACATAGATACATTTCCTCAAGCTGATTAGCCATAGTCCTATCCTCAGTTAAGTTTAAGGAAATCATTTCCGTTCTTATCAACTCAACCCTCGAAAGTCATTGATGCTAATTGACTATCCTTGGAAATTTAGATTTTTGTTTGAATCTTTAGTTACATCAACATATGAACATATCCAACTGGTACTTCTTCCTCTTCCAAATATCACCCACTATCTGCCAAAGACAAAATATTTCCCGCACGTTTTCTAAGTCAAGGTACTTTTTTCCCAAGGTTTTTCCATTAAACGCCAAAGTAGAAAAAAGTACTTCATGATCCATCTGCCAAAAAACCTAATTAAGATCGAGTCTAACTACCCAAAAAACCGCTTTCCAAAAAGTGAGAAAGAGATAAATGACAAAATACATTGCAAGAAAGAAAACAAACCTGATGCAAGCATGGCAAGCTACGAACAAGTTCTCCCACAGTAACTTGCTCCAAGCAAACACTGCAAGTTAATTCATCTTCGGAAGCCTTTGTGTTCCCAACTAGGTTGGCAGTGTCTTGCTTCTTCTGCTTGGCAACAAAACAAAATGGTACAACTGTTGGCAATTTTGAATAATGAAGCAATAGGCTTCAAGAAAAGAGTAATAACGAGAAAACCAAAAATAACTCGGATAGTAAGCTGTACAGTAATTGGATTCATACACATAAGCAAGGGTGATGTGCCAAATATGAAAATTATTCTGGGAACTAAAATAACCTTAATAATGCAGAGTCAGAAATTCTAGATCTCACAAGCAAAAATATAGTTAAACAGTAGATACACACTATACTTATGAGGGGTAAAATTTTTGGTCTTTCTCAGCCTTTTGGCAGAGTCAAGTGTACTTCTGTCCAAAGTCCATAGTTAGAATTACATATCACACAAACACGACAATGTCCAAACTGCTCTATGAAAGGATCACCCATTTGCAACTGATCAAGTCAATCAACAATGGCGACCATTCTCATTCCAATCTAGAGCTTTTCTGGCACAAGTATTCAGGTGTGAAAACCACGACATTATAAATTTTAAACAATTAGTATGTCAGGGAAACAACATAATACATCTCGCATATTTTGTGCCTCGATAAGTAGACCCCTCTCCACACCCTTGATTAGACTGAAGGAAGGAGTACAATTAATAATCATTCGTCAGATTTATCATTTCCTTCTTGTCTGTGAGTGGAATTAAAGTTCTTAACGTTATATTGCTACATCTTTCCTCCAGGACTCATTGCTTAATAGACGAAAAAGTCAAAACGAACTAAAGAGGAAAAATAATTTAAACTCCCTCCCAGTATAGTACAAATCACACCCCCCCCACATGTATAGTAAAGCATATCAAACGTGAGGCATATTTTGTAATAATAAGGAAACATTAAAGAGATCAAATTATTTAAGCTCCAAGTCAAGAACTGCTTTTTCTGAATTTTCAATGAATATTTAAAAAAATGAGAGCTGCTCCAAGCTGCCAAAACATATCCTACTAGGAAATATAACACAAGCGTCATCATCACATTGCAAATGCAAACTTGTAAATTCATTTCATTATTTCACTGATAGTTCTAATTGAACTTGAGATGATATACACAGAGTCCATCGAAAGGCTGATACAAAAAAGCCTTCAACCACCGAGTCCGAAGCTAAACCCCTGACTTATCATAGCATCGATTGCAACATGAAGTAAACCAACTTGATGCAGGCATGGGTCATCAGTCCACATATAAAAGAAAGGATAAAACGAACATCGGCTATGTTAAAATTATAAAAAAAAAAAAAGGCTTATGAACTTGTTGTTAAAGAGTTAGACAGGAAGCAGAGTACCTCAGCAGTGACTGAAGATGAAGCCTGTTGCATTGTTGAGCTACCACTGTCAACAAAACAAGAATTAAGATAGATAAATACAAATCCAGAGAACCCTATCCATTTGGGCGATCATTCCTTCCACTACTGCAAACATTAACACTTACATTTGTTCACAGTCCAGTCGACAAAATATAGCTTCTAGGACTAAATACTGAATCCAAAAGTTAACTGAAAACTCTCCAGAAGATTCCAAGAGAGCTGATGTCTCCTTCTGTTTAGTAATCAAATAAGACTAACCCTTACCCCTAACCCCACAAATTGGTTAATTTTGCGTAGTATGAAAATCTAGGGCAAGCCTCAATCACTAGGTTACCAACAAATACTGCACATACAAGGCACACACTGAGAAGGTAAAAGGACACTTGAACTTGATATTCACCTCTCTTGTTAACACATTAAACACAGAGGTGTCAAGACATGATCTAAGAGGACAGCAGAGGACAACAACAGATAGACCATTACATTTACATTCCGTATTCAATTACGAAATTAATTCATGGAGAGAATATCTGAGTAAAATGGACACTTAAAACTGAATCTTTTTGTGCTTATAACCAGCATGATCTTGACATCAGCACTACACCTATCATGCTTGCTGACCAGTACATTCTTGACTGGCAGTAAACAAGGCAAGCTCCAATACCATGCTCAATAACCTTTCTACAACATATGTCTTTAAACAATAAACAATGTAGCATACTTAGGAATGCTGACTTGTACATCCTTGATTCTCCCCAAATAAGGGAAGCTCCAACATCTTATAGACTGAAACCATATCAAAATACTCTTTTTGTAATGGAAGAGAGAGCTAACATTGAGAAGTGTTTTGACACGAAGTGAGGCACTCTGAAGCCTATGTGAAAAATGCAATTGCGCAGACATTACTCATCTGGAAATGCAATTCAAAGAAGCAGAGGAGAGAAGTTTCATATGGCTGATAGGTCTATTCCATATTTCCATCAGTGCAACGAACTAGAAAAGTGTAACTGAGGAGGCTGGCGACAAGAGAAGAGTAGTACAAATAGTGGATTCATCACCCCCAATAAGAGGTTCTTGTAAGTGAAAAAAATTCATCCAACAACAAGAACCACACTCTACAATAACATATGACACTGCAGGCAGAAACAAGGAAACAGTATTTGGAGAACTAACCTTTGGGCGCCAATAATTTTGTACTTATGAACAGGAAGAGAATTTATTTCTTCATCACTCATGGAAGGAACTGCAGGAGCATTATCAGAATCCAATGCCCTCAAAGTATCATAATCTGCATACTCCAACAATCCCTTTTAAAACTTGCTTTACTACGGTCTACTAAAGGAAAAATCACCATTCCAAATAGAAAAGTAATTAAGCAATTTTGCAACAAAAAATTCGGAATATAAGCAGTAAATTCCAATATACCCAGAATTAAAACAAAAGGCTATGAGTACCGTACCCAGATCATCAAATTCCCGGTCAAGAAGTGCAAGCTGCAGTCGGAGACCTTGCAATCGCCCTCTGGTTGCAAGTGCTATGGACGGTGCCATATGCAACCTTAATTCGGTATGACCAAGAAGCCCACTGGCTGCCATAGCATGAGCTTGGGCCTGAGCTTGAAGTTGCTGACAAGTTGCATACATTCTTAAGCTCGTTGCCATCAAAAAGACTCCAAGAACTAGCCAAAGCTACAAACAAAGATCAGAAGCAAACATTAAATTTGTTTGTGAATGAATTAAGCTTGAGCTATATGCTCTAATTTATACTCAGTTCGGTTAATACCAGGAAGTGAGATGGCATCTGGTGTGAGTTGAGAATCATGAACAGCAATAGAACTGTCACATCAAAAAAATAACATATGTATTACAGTTTCCAGTACTTGTATATGTTTAGACAGTACAACAGCAAAAGTAAACAAATTAACACAGTACCTGTGACAAGAAAAGCAAGTGAATTGGTATTGACTGTTCTAGCTGCATGAACACGCTGATGGAAAGACAAGTATGAATTTTCAGAATGTTGAACAAACATCCATAAAGAATTTTCATGCATTGAATACAGAATTAGAGAAGGACAAAGTGCGATATCAAGTCATTGTATAAAGATGATGCATTTACCACTGCTCGCCTTTCTGGAACAAATACTGGCAACCCAGTTTCTATATCTCCTCTAGTCCCACGGAAAACAAAGCTCATGGTTATGAAGTACTACAGAAACTTCCCCGGTGAAGAATAATTTATCTCAGCAAGTAAACAAATCAGTTCTGCATGCAACTGAATCTGCAAAAGTAGGATAAGAGTTACTGAGATAAAAGCAATTTGAACTGAAAAAAATTATGCCACACATGCTTAGAATCTTACAAGAGTATTATAGCTATTAAGAACTGAGAACTTATTTTTAGCACATGTATCATACTTTTCCTTATGAAAGCTTATAAAAGATCATCAAAATACTGTGATTTTGCATTAAACCAATCATAGTAGATTGCATTGTCCACGTAATAGAAAAATCTAGACTACATCTCTGTAACCCCCCTTGGGATAGATCCTGATTGTCCTGTACACAGGAAAATCAGAAATGCAGCTAAAACAACCAACAATAGGTGGCAACTTAATATTCTTCAAGGCAAACACAAATGACATGCCCCCAACAACAACCTTTTAAACCTCTTTTTACCCTTCCCCTTCCTTCTCTACAAGAAAGCAACATCTACTAACCAATTAATCTAAAGTGTAGTATTTGCCGTGTACAAGGAACACCCTGACGGCACATAGAATGGCATGGCATCCACTAAGAATACCCACATGCTCTAACTTCACGAACCATGTAATCATACAACAGTGGGTCTTACCAAACAACTAGAATGAAAATAGAGTGTTAAATGCACATGAATCTTTGCAAAGCTTCAAAATATACGCTAACACTCACCCACCTAAAGAAGGTTGAATTTCCATAAATTAAACTATAAGCTCAACATTGTTTGAATTTTAATACCAATCTTCATCAGGACAACATTATCTCAGGGTTCAATCCAAAATCAGTTATCAGCAACAAAGAGGAACTACAAGCTTTTTCAGTTTTTTGCTCTTCAGACAAACACAACAAAACTTCGTTGAAATAGAAACCCTAAGGCCTCGTTCAGTTGCAGTGAAAGGAAAGAAAAGTACAAGAATGTTCAACTTTCCTGCAATTTTAAAGTGTTCAGTAAGCAGAAAAAGTTGTGGGACCCATATCTCTAACTCTCGCACTAGGATTAGCTTTCTCTCAAAATTCGTCCAGCTAAAAACACAAGATTTTGCTAGAATCTTGTCTCTCCGCTAGTTTTCATTTTCCTTTACTTCTCTTCACTATAATTTTCTTGGGAATAATTTTCCTGCACTAATTTCTTGACAAGTGAACCGAGCCTAAGCAGAATCACAAATCAAGTCACGACACAACCTTCATTTGCCTAATCCACCAATGAGAATCAAGAAAAGGTTGGGAATCATATCCTAACTTGAGACAAACAACTGGAACTAAATCAATGTCTGATATGGCCGGCTTAACCAAAATTTGATAACTTCAACAAATTTAGATCCCAACCCCCCAGAAATGAAACCCCAATTATCCGCCCCGAACCCCAAGCCTATATGTTCCTCCAAATTTTCTCAGGAAAATAAAAAATTAAAAAAACCATAAAAACTTCAACAAAAAAAAAAAAATTGCCTCGAACGGACAATTGAACGCATGCAAACGGGGATGTTGTAACAACCGAAAGAGAGAAGAACCGATCGAAACAGTAATTTCGAAAACCCCAAAAATTTTACCAGGCATCAAAGAATGAGGACTTGCGCAGGTAAATGGAGGCAACGGTCGAATTGTATTTGTCACGATCACGTCCGCATGTAAGGCAGAGAGAGAGAGAGAGCGCTGAGGAACAGAGTTGACTCGGACGCGTCGGGTCTCGATCCTTCTCTCTCCCCAGGCGCTACCAGAAGCCCAAAAGCTTCCGTGACACGGTGGTTAAGTTCGTCAAAAGCGAACAGTGAAAGGTTGGTTGGTTGGTACTTATTACTGGTTTGTTGGGGCTTGACGACGTCGTCTGGGTATAAAGTGTAACCTTTGGGCCCCACGGGATGGAGGAGGAGCCCATTTACTTTCGGACTGTATATTTTATTTTATTTTTTTGAACTGTGAAAATGGTAGGAGGGGGCGACCCGCGTAACAACCCATTTAGGCGTGCTCGAACCCGAATGCACGCGGAGGGAAAGGCACTTAAGCCCCATCACCCGTGTCAACTGGGCTACCACCCTTGGTGGTTCGGACTGTATATTTGGATGCCAATAATCTTCGGTAGGATTTGGGTAATCAAATTCGATATTCGGAGTAATTCTGGTCCAATGTGTGGTTTAATTCAATAATCTTATCCAAATAATAATTGCTTTGGAAATTTACTGGATTCAAAACGTTTTTTTTTTCCTTTTTCGCGGATTAAGTCAGAAATCTATGACTATTATGAGTGGCGGGTGGAATTAGATTCTTACTTAATTTTTAAATGCGGTTTCTGATAAGATGTGTTATCGGAAATCACTTTTATATTTCAGCATGTTCAAAATATAGGAACAAAGAAAATATGACATCACATTCATATTCTTCTTATTGATTACTTTTATCCAAACCCAGGTAAGGTCGATATGTTTTCTTTATTTTTATTTTTTGACAAAATGGAGAAGATTTTATTAATCTAAGAGGCGAAAAAACGCCTAAACGTCAGAGAGAGAGAAACCCCATGGGAGCAAGGTAGTTGTCCACAGACCGGACAAACTACAAGAAATGGCTTTCTTTTTGCACAAGCATGTGCAGCCCTATTACAATCACGTTTGACAAAACTAAATTCACACAACTGAAACGAATCCTTCAATGCTAACCAATCTTGTACCAAAACTGCGATATCAGAGGGTGGATCTTTTGACATGGAACAACTCCGGACAATCGACTCCGCATCCGATTCAATGAGAACATGTCCTACATTCTTGATTATGTTGACAGACAAGGATGTCAAATATGCTCAAACGAGTTAAGTTGAGCTAATCCCTTACTTCTTATTTGTTTGTTTTTTTTAAATACAAGGTGTCCCGGACCAGCTTGCACACACCTCAGCCTAAACCTTACGGTCCTTCCCACAATCATTTCACTAGACCTACCCTTGGTGTTACTAATCCCTTGCTAATTTTCTTGTAGCGCAAATTGCTCGCCCCCGACCTCTGCAGTAAACCATGTGCTTTATTTGATTTATTATTACAATTGTTTATAGCCAATCTCAAATGAGTTGCAATTTAGCGAGAGAAGTTTTTTTTTAAATCTTTTTTTGGTCAATCGTAAAGGACTAGGAGAGAAGTTTACTAGTGTGCATTTATTTAATGGGGCTACTGGAGTACTAGATTAGAGAAAATAAACAATTATCGCCGCTGAATCCGGGTTGAGCTCAGGAAAATAAGGTGGAATTGAGGTCTTCTTTTTTCTTTTCTTTTTTCACAGAAAGAGATAAGGATTTTAATTGAGGTCGATATATAATAGTTTCGTCATTGACATTGATGAGGACAGAAGAAATTGTCACCAACCAATGCATTATATAATCGGACCGGTACGGCAAAACAATACTTAACTTTAAATCTTCAAAATGCAGCAGATTTGGGTTAGGTTATCACCGCAGAAAACACATTCTAGGTGTTTACGCTAGTGATTAATTTATGCAGAATAATTTTTTGATTTTGTCTTTATTCAATTTTATTTTTTGTATTTATTAGTTTTATGTTAAATTTTTATGTAATAAATGAAAAAAAAAATTTGAATAAGGACAAAATTAAAAAATTGTGGTACATTAAGTTAATCCCTAACGTGAATGAGGCCGAGAGTGGTGTAAAATTAATTGAAAACATTGAATTCAGTCCACTCCATTTCTTCACCTTTCACGTGCAAACTAGTTACCACCTCTATGTCCAACCAAATTTTTAATACCTCTAGGAAGATCCGGAAAGATACTCATCAACATACACAGCGAAATTAAGTAGACGTCTTTCCTGTTCGGTTTGAGTTTTTGAGGAAGGTTTTTGAGAGCAGTGAGTGGAGAGAGCGAAATAGAGAAAATTTATTGAAAACCCTACCTAAGAGTTATGAGACCCCAAAACAAACAAAGTCGGTTTTGGCCGGTTACCTTTTGTTTGCTCAACCTTATGCAATTTTAATTTCTTTACTTACATGGCAGCATAGGCGTGCAGGGGCAGAAAAATTAGGGGATGGGTACTCCCAGCATTGGGGCACAATCACATCGTGTCCCAACGTTTTTAACACCACAAGTACACGTGGGTCTTCTGTGGGCTCTACGTGAATATTCGATAGCGAGAAATGTTGGGCACCGTGCACATAGGGAAGACCCATAAAATATAGTTGATGCGTGCATCGAACTCATGGGATTGAAGAGAAGGAAAATGCTTCATATATTAAAAAGCTCGTACATAAGATAATTACAAAATGACGAGTGGGATTTTAATGCTACCTCCATCCCCAAATTTCTTACTTATTTTGACTATTACGAATATCTCCAAAATTGTTTATATAAAAAAAAATGGACAATAAATTTGGGACGGAGGGAGGGAGGGAGTAAGCTGAATGTTGACTAGGTTTAATGTTAATTAAGGTGATAAAAGAAGCATTTTAATGTCATATGAAAGCGTTAGGAAACAACCAAACACGCACATGATAATACAAAAAGAATCAAAGCAACTGAGCTAAAAATAGATGTTATTGTCAAGAATGTAAAAAGTCTACGGCTCACGACATGTGCTTTACATAGACATATGAAAAACAGGGTACGATATGGAATTGTGGATAGCAATGTTTGAGATTTTTAGGGGTTTGCTCTCTCTTCTAGTCATAGATTCGAACCATGTCATATGCTATCAATTCTTTTGAGCTAGGTTAGTCCATACGTAGCTTTGTTCCGTGTTTAATCGGCCCTCCAACTAGTGAACGTTGGGATTAATTAGTTCCTCAAGATTAGTCAAGATGCACGTAACCTGACTCGTACACTTGAGTTATCAAAAAATCCAGCTATATAATATTGCCATGATTTATATACAGAAAAAGTGTAATACTATCCTCATTAGTTTCCTTAGTTGGATCTATTACAATAAACATAAGGACACGTACATTTTTACACATATCTTGCACATACACTTTTATGGGGCCCACCTCGGGTCTCACAAATATGATCCGAATCGCTCATTATTTTTAAAATAATTTTTTAAGAGTTTCTGTAAAAAATCAACTCGATAGGATATCGAAAAAGGGCTTTTTTATAGAAACTCTTAAAAAATTATTTTAAAAATAATGAGCGGTTCGGATCATATTTGGTGGGACCCGAGGTGGGCCCCATAAAAATGTGTGCAAAATCTGTGTAAAAATGTATGTGCAAGTAGCACGGCTCGATCTATTAATATCAGGTTTTAAAAATTCAACAAGAGTTGTGGTCGTGGCAGTGGTTTCATAAGACAAATGTGTCCCTTGATATTGAAGGCTTCACTACTTACTTGTGGAAAACTATAACCAAAGTTCCAAAGGGACCATTGCCATCTCACTCAAGAAACATTAGTCCATGGCATGGCATGTGTTTCGAAAGCATCCTTTTCAAATATTACTAGTGCGAGCGAGGGAACTGATTTTAGTATTTTACTAGAGAGAGAAGACGACTTTTACAAGAGTAGTTGAATATATAGAGCAATGAAAACCTGGTAAAACTTATGGAAATGCATAGTAAATTGAATAGACTCTAGCAGTTCAACTAATGCATTGAAAGTTACATCAATGAAAGAGCTAGAAGCCTAGAACCCTATTTTGATGCCTTTGGGTAATGTGTCACTCTGCAAAGATACACGGCTCCATCCCAAGATTGTAGCGGGCACAATCTGAAGTGACATCTCAAGCAAATAAAATGATAACTTTGAATAACAAAAATCGTAATGTCGCGTTGAATTTAACGTGACTCGTTAACCAGAGAATACAAGATATTTCAACTTTAATATCAAATTTTCTCTAATACCAGCAATTAGGCGTATTGGAGAACAAAAGCTTGAAGTCGACCATTGGGCGCTAGTGATCAACACTGGGTACTTAAGTTTTTTTTTTTTTTTTATAGTAGATTAATTTCCATTCTCAGTCTAGATAAATTGTGCAAACAATATGAAATATGACCGTTTAATTTTTAACTTCCTGTTGTCTAGCGGATGCTCGTGCGGTCGTGCCTAAAGGCGCGTCACAATGTATAACACAGTCTCAACTAAAATAAATTATTTGTTTTATCCGACTTCTATACGCGATAAACGTAATTTCCACAAAACTTCAATCATCATTTTAAGATATTTTTTCTATTTGATCATTAAAAACAACATTTACATATGGATACATTGCCTAAAAGTGAGAATAGAGAGAGATTTATAAGGAGAGTATTCTCTATATCTCTTGAAAAAAGAGATGATTCTGATGGCTAACAATTTAACAGGAAGTAATCTAACGACTGTAGATGTTACTTTCGTTTATATGCCTAGACATTTCAACAGAAACCGCTATGTTTTATCATATAGATATACTAGTATTGGAATACAAGTCCAAATAATTTAATTTTCTTAATTAATTTTCTTACAAAGTTATCTTTATTTAAAATTGTCATGCAAAAAAGAACTCTACAACTAATCAATTTAGTTTCATGCTTGAACAACTGTATTTGCCCGAAACAAAGTAGAGCTATCTCCGGTCATGACCCATTTCTATACCTAATTTCAGGTAAAAATCTGTATATATCAAAACTTTATCTAGATATACTTTATTCAATGCTATACCTTTATTTATACCGAAATCTAATTTTTTTTTTCATTTACGAGTTTAAATAGAAAAAAATGGTAAGTATCGGAGATGCGCCTAGTGAACGGATGTTAGCGAGACCGTTTTAGAAATTCGATAGGAGATGCTCCTACCAATACATGAATCTCGCACGCTATAAATATCCATTTCATCAGATTAATTCCAATCTTATTATAAAACAGGAAAACAATATCCAAAACAAGCATCAAATCTTTGGAATGGAGTATATATATATATAAAATAAAAACCCTAACGGACCACTGTAAGAACAAATCCCTCGAGGACCAATCCCCGCCGTCAACCCATCCATCCGACGGCCCACATCTCCCCAGCGCCCGTGCTTATCACTCCCACTTCACTGTTCCCCTCTTTCCCTCTCTTCCCCCATTCCCCCGCCTCTCTCTCTCTAAAACCTCCCTCTCTCTAAAAATAGCAAAACCATCGCCGATCATCGTCACTGCCAAAACTGACACAGATTGTCCGTTCCCAACCTGATCTCCGTATCTATCAGTAAACTCAAATTCACTGAATCAAAGCTTCGATTTATAGCTTCAGATTCACTGTCTCGACGACGCCATTGCCTCACGCGAACCTCTAAAACAACAAAGATTGAGCCTTTGATGCTTCTTTTGACTTCCTCGACCAATCCGTCGTCAAATTGAGCTCTCTGTTAGTTATTTGTGACTTACTCCAACCTCTTTAAATGAATAAAAAGATCGAGTCTTTGATGCTTTTTTTAACCTCTCAGAGCAATCGACTGTTAAATTGAGCTCGAAGTCAGTTTCTTTTTTTTTAAAAATCTTTTCCGAGAGTTTGCGTGTGTTTATGTATGAGTCATGATTACCGAGAGTTATTCGAAGATGATGACCGACGTCGGAATGCGATCGATCGATTACGGCGAGGAGTTGAGCGTGTACCGGAGTGGTTCGGCTCCTCCGACCGTGGAAGGATCGTTGAGCGCCGTGGGAGGCTTGTTTGGCGGCCACGGCGGCGGTTTTGCGGAGGAGGAGATGAGGTCGGATCCGGCGTACATTTCGTATTACTACTCGAACGTGAATCTGAACCCGCGGCTCCCGCCGCCGGTGCTGTCGAAGGAGGACTGGAGGTTCGCGCAGCGGTTGCAGGGTTCTGGAGGCAGTATAGGAGATAGGAGGAAGGTGAGCCGAGGCGGCGACGATGGAAGCGAGTCGAGGAATCGAGCTGAGTGGGGCGGCGATGGGCTTATTGGATTGTCGGGGTTAGGGTTGGGGAGTAGAAAGAAGAGCATTGCTGAGATCATTCAGGTGATCATTTTTTTCCAAGTTTGTAGTTTTTTAGGGTTTACGTAGTGTGCAGTATGATTGGTGTCAACTTATACCTTGAAATGTAAGGCTAGTCAACTTTTACTCAAGTTCGACTAAAAGCTTCATTTGATATGAAGCACTCTTGCGGATCAAAAAAAAATAAAAAATATGAAGCACTCTGATGGACAAACCCAAATCTGAGCATAAATTTGAGTAGAAGCTTCATTAATGGCATGGTTGTAAATTTTAGAGTTCAAATTAGCCTTGTAAATTTTGAGCAAGGATTTGAGTCTCCCTTGATTTGAGTAAAACTCCCTTTGATAATAAGTTTCAGTCAAGGAGTGGACTATATTTTCAGGTATTCGACTGAAATATTGAGTTTAAGTGGAAAAAAGAGTAAGGGCGGGAGATAAAGCATCTCCGGCCTTTACTCAAAATGTGGTCAAATTTTAGTAAAAGCTTGAGTTGATATGAATCACTTCCATGGGCGAGCACAAATCAACAACATCAACAACAACAAAACCCATGTAGTCCCCAGTCATTGGGGGTATGGGCGGGGGAAGATTGGAGACATACCTAACCTTTGGCAATATGCACAAAGTGGCGGCTCTCAGAATACCACTGAAACAGTGGCCCCCTATACCTGTTTTGCAGCGGAACCATGCCCCCAAATCAAAGCCAAATGGCATCAGAGAGGGCAGGCCTAGAGACCTAACTAAATTTCTGTGCACATTACCATGCTTCCTTCATTGATAGTCCAGAGTATCGGTATGCACAATGGGCGAGCACAAATCCAAGGTTTAATTTGGAGCATAGGTTTCATTAATTGCGGACCTGATTTCATGTGTCCTTCTCAAGGACCGTGCACCAAGATATGGAAACTTTACGTAAATATATGTTTAGTTTGAGTTTTGTTTCGTGGTTTAATGGTGCTATTTCATATTGTGGAAATGTTATGCTCTTTGAGGCTAGTAGCTGAAATGTCAAAGCAGTGGAGTACCTTGTCATTTGTTGTGATTTAGTAACTTAGACTATGCTGGTAATGTATATTGGTCTCCTTGACCAATATAAAGTGATTATTTTCAGAATTCTGCTTCTATTGAATTGGTGGTTTTCAAATGCACATTTTGTTTTTATTCTTTGACCTCTGGTGTTTCATTTATTGTGTGTATTGGTATGTTCGATATGGTCTCTGTTTATCTGATGCTAACCGATAGTCAGACCAATTTAGTTCGAATCGATGCTCGAATTTGATATTATGATGGAGAATTAATTCCACCTGGTAGGCTGAATTTTTTTCTTGTTTCTTGTTCCCATATCCATTAGTTGCTTTGCAGTCATTCAATCCTTTTTCCTTTTTGTGGCTGCAAACTCTCCTACTGCCTGTTTGCTAATTATGATGCCTCATCGCGATAAACTGGGGTGTTCCAGTATTTACATTGGAAAAGCAGAATGAACTAAGTGCCCTTGTTTTATATCAAATGAAAGTGGAATCGCCAAAAGCGACATCTAGTGAGATGGAATCTGTGACTTGACAATGAGAGGCACCAAAATGAATGTGGCATTTTCCATGCTTTTTTTCACATTCCTAAAGGTTCAAAAGGCTTACGTTTTATTAAGCATTTGGATGAAACTGGAAGTTCTATTTCTCTTTTCCTTTTCCCTATATCTGTATCTTGATTGTCAGCATTAAACTTGCAGGATGCATTTAAGTGTGGGATTGGAACTGCTATAATGCTTCTATGATCCTTGAAATGATGACTGATATCTAGCTGGTGACACCACTGAACCGATTCAGTGACCCATCAATCCTGTAATTGGAAATCAAATGGATTTTACTTACGTGCCAGCTTATGTTTGTATTTGCTTGTGTAAATTAAATATATGTAAGGCAATCAGGATTGAAGTTTTTGTTGTTTTGTGGATTTGCTTGTTATTAATTGCAAGCTTTTGTTTCCCGTAATGAACTTGTGCCGACACAATAAAGGGTTTGGGTTGTCATTTACGTCTTAACATGCGACAAATGGACACCTGGGCACTCAATAAATGGCGATGGGACAGAAATTTGGAAGCCTATAAGAGTTCCATTCATAGCTAATAAACAATAAAGCGGGCTTTCTATTGCCTTAATCTGTATGAAATGAAATCTTGCCGAAGTGCTTTTTATAGTTTTTTTTTCCCTCTTTTTTCCTGTTGTATATCTCATCTCTGCGTTTAGACTTTGGTTGTTGGACTTCTGTTCATTGACCTGTCTATCTTCAAACAGAGTTTATATATTTGCGTCAACAACAAAGTGTCAGCGAACATAAAAATGCCAGCACCTTTAACCATCTATCTATCTATCATTCTATCCTGAATTTCATTTTCAAATCTATTGACTACTATTAACCTCAAATTGCCATCTCAGGTTATTGTAATTAGCATTAATTGCTTACCTTCTTGGCCTATTCTAGATGCCATAAATCCTTAAATCGTGTCGATGCGATCCTCACATGCACTTGCACCTACAATTGTGTAATTCAAGTGGATTTTGTAATGAAAGATTTAGGGCTGTCTCCTGTTCTGGACACTTGGTGTATGGGTGGCCTTGCAAGTGTAACTCTTTTGTTCTAACGATGTTGTAGGAAGGAGTTCTGGGTTAAAATTTAGAAGGCTTTCTCTGCTACTTCCTCTCTGTTTTGTTTTTTGTTTTTTATCAGAAAAAGGGTGGGAGGGGGCAACCAGCGTAGCAACCCCCCTGGGCGTGACCATAGGGGCTCCCTACCCGCTGTGGAATGTCCGGTTGAGCCATAGCTACTGCCCGTGAGGGCAGGCCGTCACCACAGCACCACCAAGGTACTAGCTGGAAGTAGTACGCCATCCCCCTGCAGGACAAGGACGTCCCAGGACTCGAACTTGAGTCTCGTATGGGGGAGGCAACTGGCCTACCAACTAGGCTACCGCCTCTGGTGGTTCCCCTCTGGTTTGTTTGATCCGCATGGATGTTTAGTAGCTAGATCCTTCTAAAATGGGTGAGCTCCCAATACGGGAGCTCGAATCGGCGGTCCCAAGATGGGAGCTTGACGGGAGCTCGCTCCCAACTAAGATGGGAGCTTATTGGGCAGTTAAGGCACAACTATTCTCATACTCTTGAGGGAGTTATGCCATTGTGGAAATAAAAATATGAAAATCTTATCACTCAAGAAGTTTTGCAAATTGAAAATATCTAACTTCCTATAATTACCCTTTAAGATCATGAAAATTCTCATAAGTAAGATACTCTATATTTCATATAAATACGCTCCTTAGGCGCTCCCAACCTTTGGAGCTTCTAGGTGCCCCTGCTCCCCCGCCCCCGCTCCTGCTTCGTGCTACTACTACTGTGTGGGATTTTCACTGTATATCTATCACTCTTCAATTTGATGACGCCGTGAATCTGTTTATGCTTGTGCGTGCATACATACATTATTCCCAAAGGGTGGGTTTGGGTTCTCTGAATTAAGCAGTTTGTTATCTATGCAGGATGATATAAGTCATGCAACATCTGTTTCTAGGCAACCTTCTCGTCCTGCCAGCCGTAATGCCTTCGACAATGGTGTGGAATCTACTGAATTGCATTTTGGTAATCTGCATCATGAAATGGCTTCAATGGATGCTTTAAGGTCTGGTGTGAATAACAAAGGCATGTCTGCGGTTCAAAACAGCGGTGCATCTGCATCTCAAACTTATGCTTCTGCTTTGGGTGCATCCTTGTCAAGAAGCACTACTCCTGACGCTCAACTGTTAGCCAGGGCTCCTAGTCCTCGCATTCCGCCAGTTGGAGGGAGAGTCAGCTCTATGGACAAAAGAAATGTTATTAATGGTTCAAACTCATTCAATGGTGTATTGCCTGGTATGGGTGAGCATTCAGATTTAGTAGCTGCTTTGTCTGGCATGACTCTTTCGACAAATGGAGTGGTAGGCGAAGAGAACCATCCCCTGTCTGTAATTCAACAAGAGATTGATGATAATCGGAATGTTTTCCATAGGCAAACTGATCAAAACCATATTAAACAACACACTCACCTAAATAGATCTGAGTCTGGGCAATTCCGTTCGTGTTCTAATGTGGGTAAAAGTGGCAGTGTTGGAGTAGATCGATACAACTCTTCCTTGATTGCTGATGGACAAGTTGAGCTTCACAAACCTGCTGTGTCCTTGGCAAACTCATACATAAAAGGGCCTTCTACCCCAATTCTCAATGGTGGAGTTAGTTCACCATCTAATTACCACAATTTTGAAAGTCCGAATTCATCGTTTTCAAACTATGGCCTTGCTGGGTATGCTGTCAATCCTGCATCACCATCTATGATGGGAAATCAAACTGCTAATTTGCCACCTTTGTTTGAGAATGTTCTTACCGCATCAGCAATGGGTGTCTCTGGCTTGGATTCTAGAGCTTTGGGTGGAGGGTTGAATTTAGGGCCCAATTTAATGGCTGCAGCAGCAGAACTACAAAATCTTAGTAGAGCTGGAAATCACAGTGCTAGTAGTACTTTTCAGATGCCCCTCGTGGATCCCCTATATCTGCATTATCTGAGAACAACTGAGTATGCAGCCGCACAAGCAGCAGTCCTCAATGATCCAACAATTGAAAGGGAAGGAATGGGAAATGCTTACATGGATCTGATTGAACTTCAAAAAGCTTACCTGGGTTCACTGCTTGCACCTCAAAAATCACAGTATGATCTTCCATATGGTAGTTTAAATCAGAATTACTACGGCAACCCTGCATTTGGTCTTGGTATGTCTTATCCTAGTAGCCCATTGGCGGGTACCCTTCTTCCAAACTCCCCTTTTGGATCAGGCAGTCCAGTCAGACATGGTGAGCGGAGCATGCGTTTCCCTTCTGAACATTTTGCGTCCTCATTACTAGATGGACACTTTGCTTCCTCATTACTAGATGAGTTTAAGAGCAATAAAACAAAGTTTTTTGAGCTTTCAGAGATTTCTGGTCATGTCGTTGAGTTCAGGTAGATATTCTGGTTAATGTTGCTTCTCTTTGTTTGTCCAATCTCTCGTTAACTTATTCACTTGATTTACTCTCTGTATGGGCAGTGCTGATCAGTATGGGAGTCGGTTTATTCAACAGAAGCTTGAAACTGCCACATCAGACGAGAAAAACATGGTCTTCCATGAAATTATGCCTCAAGCTCTTTCACTAATGACTGATGTGTTTGGTAACTATGTGATCCAGAAGGTACATTACTTTCTTGATCTTGATTGACTTGTATTAAAGGGGGTTATCACGCTGGTACTTGTATTTCGATTTTCTATCCACACAAGAGAAACACATAAATTGCTTATTTAGTGGGTGACATTTTGCTCTTTTTGTTGTTCTCAGTTTTTTGAACATGGAACTGCATATCAGATCAGAGACCTGGCCGACCAACTAACTGGGCATGTCCTCACCCTTAGCCTTCAAATGTATGGTTGCCGAGTGATCCAGAAGGTATATTTATCCTGTTGACTGCATGACTTCACTGTATAGCAGACTGACCTGCATGTATTTCTTATGTGGATTCTCTTTTTTATTTTGGTTTCTAAGATGTACGATGACATTATGCCCTGGTTGACTTGCAAAATATAAAACAAAGGCATGTTAAGATTATTGCTGAAGGCAGTAGGTTTGACATGCATTCTCTACTGTCCAGGCCATAGAAGTTGTCGATCTGGACCAAAAGACCACATTGGTTGTAGAGCTTGATGGTAATGTCATGCGTTGTGTACGTGATCAGAATGGGAATCATGTCATCCAGAAGTGCATTGAATGCATACCTGAAGATGCTATCCAATTCATTATCTCAGTATTTTACGATCAAGTTGTGACATTGTCCACCCATCCATATGGTTGTCGTGTCATACAGGTTCAGCAACTATCCGCTTTTACCTTATTAATTATTTCTGTACAGATTATATGATTGTGCATGGTTGTAAAGTGGTGGAGCTTTATGTGTCAGAGAGTCCTGGAGCATTGTAGTGACCCAAAAACCCAGCAGATAGTGATGGATGAGGTTTTGCAGTCTGTTTGCATGTTGGCACAAGATCAATATGGGAATTATGTTGTTCAGGTTTGCTGTTTTCTTTGGATACACTTTGCCAATTATCCTTGCTTCTAAAATTTCAGGAATTGCTCTGTATATCTGCAATGACTCGCCTTTTACTAACGCAATTTGGAAGTAGGGGCTTTCGTCGGACAATTCTTTTGGTTTTTCATGCTGATACATTTATGAAATATATTGTTTTTCCTTTTCCTGTCCCTACCCCTTGAAGTGGTTCTTGATGAAGGTGAACTTGTTACAAAAGTTGAATACCTTGTGGTTTTCAATTATTTTTACCATTTTCACGAGGTAAGTTGGTGTATAATCCTTGATATGGGTGGTGATGATTGCTGAAGCCATAGATTTAATGGTTGTACTCCCTCCAATGCGTGTGCCCCTCATTGTGACAGAGGGGGCTTTGTGTCCAGTTCAAAAATGTGTAGATTTTTGTTATCACGATTATATTTTTCAGTCTTGTATACGTGGTCCAAATCAGCTAACGAAGTGGGGAGAAAGTCTGTGGAAGTCAAATTTCATCTAATGCTTATTCAGAATGGACACAAACCACTTCTCGGGAAAAGGCTTCATTTGTATTTCTTGTGAAAAGGCTTCGTGTGTATTTCTCGTTAAAAGGCCTCTCTAAATAAACTAAAAACTGACCATTCTGCTTTTGGGGAATACCAGCGCAAAATTTCTGAATTTGACTTTCTTTATTGTGCTCTTATTTTATATTAGTTGTTGCATCTACCCTTCTAACTGCTTTCATTCATTCTCGCAGCATGTATTGGAGCATGGAAAGCCACATGAACGGTCTTGTATAATAAATAAGCTAATAGGGCAGATAGTTCAGATGAGCCAGCAGAAGTTTGCTTCCAATGTTGTGGAGAAGTGTTTAGCTTTTGGAACTCCTGAAGAACGCAATATCTTAGTGAATGAGATGCTGGGCTCCACGGATGAAAATGAGCCTCTTCAGGTCAGTCAATTATGCATTATATATTCTTGAGTATCTTCAAACCTCGAGAGTATTTTACCTTGCTTGTAGCTATATAGCAGTCTTTTTTCTCCTTTTCCATTTTGTGAACTTCCTTCTTTGTCAAGATAATATCTTCTCCCCTCCAAGTCCTCTTTTGCATTATTTGGAATTTCTTTGGGACAACAGAAGGAAACAGTTTGCATTTCAGTTGGAGATTTTAGGATTTAACTGAATACAGTCCAATGAGGGTACGTGTAAGAAGAAGTAGTTTTCCAGCCTGAGTGAACCCTAAAGTTCAGTAAGTTTTCCTTGTATCCATTAAATTTTTCGCTAAGCATAGCTAATTCTTTGTCATTGGTAAGCGTTTGAGTGAAAAGAGATGAATGTAATGGGAGAAATTTTAAGGAAATTTTCAACTAGAAAACTGTTCACAAAATATTTGACAACTGTGGGGAAATTCACGAATGGTTAATAATGAGAACGGTTATTTATAGTACCAATGGGGTTGAAATGTGATTCAGAAATATTGGACCTGCTTTATAATAGAAATTACTTTTGTGTGATCAATGACTCATGAATCTCCTCATCAGGGACTAATGACCCCTCTCTCCAATTATTTTAGCCTAAAAACTCAGTAGAAGTAAAGAGTGTTCCGTATCAGCCATCGATTCTCAATGTCATCAAATATAGATTTCTTCACTATCTTCTTGTCAATAGCTAATTTTCTCAATGCTAAGAAATATAGCTTCGTATTTTTGGATTTTATTGAATTACTTTTTAGTAGGAAAGTACCACTGTATACTCCCTAGATTTTCAGTTTTTAGTTTCATCTTAAGCTTATGACGTAGATCTTTGAACTTCTGCCTATCCTATTCGGAGTTACTATTTGTAAATTGGAGATGCTTCTCACACTTGGAAGACTCCTATGTTTTGCTCTTTCTCTGGAGGACGCATTTGTTTTGCTACTTGTGATACGTGCTTACTTTCCTTTAATACCATGTTACCCTTCGATTCAGGTCATGATGAAAGATCAGTTTGCCAACTACGTTGTACAGAAATTGCTGGAGACTTGTGATGACCAGCAACTTGAACTTATTCTTAACCGAATAAAGGTTCATCTGAATGCTCTGAAGAAGTACACTTACGGGAAGCACATAGTTGCACGTGTAGAGAAACTTGTTGCAGCTGGGGGTACTCTCTACCTTTTTCTTTATGATTCCGCTTAGTCTTTTGCTATTTTTTGTGGAGCAATAGAACTTTTCGCCATCCCAAGTTTTTTGCTTGCATGTTCTAGGCATTAATTGGACACTAAGTAGTTGACAAATTGATTGTTAAGTACCTTCATAAAATGTAGCACGTGAGGCCATTTTTCCCTTGAAGAAAAATAAGTACAAGAAGTATTTCAGGAGAAATACATGGAGACCTTGCGGGAAGAACCTTTACTTTTCTTTTTTCCCAAAGTGCAATAATAATATTTTTTTTTTTGTGAATATGAGTTAAAAATTACTCCTTTTATCATATGCTATTTGTTCGTCCGATGACTCCAATTCTCCATATCCTCAATGTCGTTTGCTATTTGTGCTGCCAATTCTGTAAATCTCCTATGTCCATACCTTATCGTCATTGCAAAATTTTTATTTGGTGACATTGCCAATGTGCCTCTTCTTAGCTGTATTTGGAACAAAGATTTGGGCAAGGACAAGGAAAAAGAAATAGTGAAGTTGAAAGATCTAACTGTTATGAGCTGTTAGATCATGTAACTTATCTATTTTGTTACTTATCAAAAAAAAAAAACTTATCTATTTTGTTTTTCCTTTTCCTTTCCCAAATCTTTGATCCAAATACTAATGTTTCGAGTTGAAGGATTTTCCAATTTGAAATGATTTTGCTGACCAAATGCTCCATATCTTGCAGAAAGGAGGATTGGCATGTTATCTGCATATTCGGCTCAGATGGCACAGGAAACAAGTAGTTGTACATCTAACCGAGGCTAGTATGATCTTCCTCCTCTTTCGTCCTTCCTTTTTCTTGTCTAGCTATGGCTCCATCTGTTGTTTCAGATCGATAAGAGCTGATTTAGAATAAAGTAACATGCTGGCTGTACTTTAAAAAAGGTTGTACATTGCTTAGTTAAGGATATACCTAGAATCAGGCTAGCTGAGGCTCGGTGAACTTACCTGATGCCCTTGCAGAGGAAATATAGTTAATGTACAAGTTTAAGGCTGTAAAAAGGAAGGAAATGTAGCGATATCGTGACTGTACAAAAATGTTTCAGGCTGCAGAGTTTTTGGTCTGTAGAGGCCAGAATTTTTCTGGAGTATGACAGTTGATGATTTTGTTTTCGTAAAGTAACTCTTTCGTAATTGATGCGAGTCTTTGTTAATTATGCTGATATGTATGCACAAGAATTGCTGTTTCTGTTTGTTGAGTCAGATTGTTGTGTGAGACAACAGACGCCCCTAGGGCGTACCTGGGTGACAATTTCTAAATCCTAACCCGCTCCATCTCCTAGCGGGTTACAAATACCTATTGATAGCTACCTACCCCACATAATTTCGTAACAAGTCTCCTTACCCGAAATGAAACAGGGCAAACAACCGGATGCTTCACCACAATGCCCGAGACTGAGAAATGTTAAGTTCCCTCGGAGAAACGATTATAAAATCAAGTTTTACTCTATACATTTACATTGCCGTGTACCAAAAACATAAAGAAATAGTACAAGCTTCGAAAGTGGCTGTTGAGATACATCTTGAGATTACTGTCAGATTTTGAATTAGAGCTGATAAGAGGCAACATTGTGAAGGATTCAGTAGCATATGGTTTCACCATTTGTTCCATCTCTGTTTTGTAGAGTAACTCAGTAGGGATTCTTTCAAAGGTTTTCAAATTCAGCACACACTGAGGCTGTACATGATCTGACTGGTGGTTATTTGAGTTTGGCTTCAAAAATTGACAAGCTTTTTTTTTTTTTTTTGAGGAACGCAATCATAACATTAACGAGTTTTGAAAAATGAAGGAATCTTTGAAAATGTTTAAGTGTAATCTGGTAGCAAAATAAGCTGCTCTCGTATTGGGCAGAACACAAGTCGAACTCGAGCAGATCACGACGATGTGTTTGATCTGACAGTTTTGGCATGGTGGGAAATGAAACCATATACAATCAACTTCTGATGAAACTAGAAACCAAACGTGGGTGGCCCTTGATCGGTCTCCATTTGGGACTGAACTATTTAGGGCTCGGGCTTCCACCACATATCCTCGTTCCTTGACACAGAACCCATTGCCAACCGAAATCCTTCCGCTTCCACCATCTCTGCTGGCATACTCCATGCAATTGGAGAGGCAGCTACACCCAAGACACTCCCTGTATGATCCCGAATCACTACTCCCGCTCCTCCCTTCCGGGATGCCCACATCGAAAGCTCCATCGACGCAAATTTCAGAATCCCATGGTCTGAACCTATGCTCGATGCGTTTTCTTGATTTTGGTAACAACGGACAAGGATGTCAAATATTGCTCAAACGAGTTGAATCGAGCTAATAAGTTCCTCTTAGCACTTGAGCTAATCCTTTGCTTATATTTTCTCGTGTAGCGCAAATAAATTGCTCGCCCCGACCTCCGTAGTAAACCATGCATTTGTGTAATTTCAGTATCCCAAGTGAGTAGCAATTAAGCCGATTACGAAAGAAGTTTACTAGGTCTAGTCTGGTATGATTTTATTTAATACGGAGTAAAAAACATCAGAGAAAATAAACCATTACCACCAATCCGGGTTGAGCTCAGAAAATTATGTGGAATGACTTAATCTTATTTAATTGAACTGGTACGGCAAAACAATAGTAGTATCTTAATCTTAACCGGAAGAGGTTTGTTTGGTGGTCTAGGTCTACACCTAGGACTTAGACGTTTGCTCCATCAATCATAAGGTCTCAGGTTCGAAACCCAGGTGTCATCAATTCTTTTTGAGCCAGTACATACAAAGAGGACCTCCCGCAAGTGAATGGCGAGATTGGGCTCCCGTAATTAGTCAAAGAGCGTGTAAGATGACCCAGATACCTGAGTTACGGGAAAAAAACACGATAACTTATAACTTAATATTCAATGCTGCAGTTTTGGATTAGATCGCCACCGAAACACATCCTAAGAGGGTGCAAAACTGCAAACACTGCAAAGGGTGGTGTAAATTAATTGAAAACATTGAATTCAGTCCAATCCATTTCTTCACCTTTCACGTGCAAACTAGTTACTATGTCCAACAAAATTTATTCTAGGGTTCGAGAAAGTAGACGATATTCTAGGATTCCTTCAATGCAAGTTTCAAGGTCTCGGGTTAGCTTTTTTTTTTTTTTGGAACACAATAGAAATGCATTTGATAAAGAAAAACAGTTTACCTCGGGTTAGCTTTTATTTACTCGACCTTGTGCAATTTCAAATAAAAACAAAATTAAATTTCTAGATGGAGTTGCTTTTAGAAAAATAAAAACTGTTTGAATCTGATTTACATAGGACAATTATGATTTGTTTAGGGAGTAAAATAATAAGTAGACAGTGAATATGTGAGAACCCACCTAGGAATAGTCCCACATCGGAAAAAATGTGGAAAAAGATGTGAAATATAAGTAAAGACCGATCGGCTACTATTAACTTGAGGTTAACTTTTTGAGTCACGTGATTAGACTAAGAGTTAAGCAAGTCAACATTACAGAATATAGCGACTCTCCACAAATGGAGAGGGAATCTTTCATTTTGCAAAATATAGAGATATGGGCTAGCTTCTTTTGAAGATTTAGCTCTCCATTTTACCTCTACGTACGAAGAGTTTGGAGAGGGTGTGGATGCTCTCACTAAAGAAACACAGTAGTCTATGGAGACTGTCTTATAGCACCAACCAATCTCAGCCGTCTATTTGCGCAATTAATGGCTGAGATTCGTTTTCAATTATGACCGGTTACAATTAACTCTTTCCCGGAAAAGTTTCATTAACATCTTGACCGTCCAAAACACTTTTAGACGGTCACGATTGATTGCTGTAAATTTACAGCACCTCCGTAAAAAAGATTTTCTCTAGTCTATGACATGTGTTTCTTTTCTCGTAGCTGCTTAGTTTAGAAAGCATCCTTTTCATAGTACTTAACACTAGCTAGTGTGAGGAAACTGATTTTACGAGAGAAGACTTCTATAAGAGTAGTTGAATATTTGGTGCAATTAAAACCAACTGGTAAAACTTCTTGGTATACATGGTAAATTGAATAGACTTTCTTTTGTTCAACTAATGCATTGAAAGTTACATGAATGAAAGAGCTAGCACCTTATTTTGATGGTTTAATTTGAGTAATGTGTCACTTCACATAGATACACGGATCGATCACAATATTGTATTGGCTCAATCTGAAGTGACACCTTAGATCAATAAATGGTATCGTTCAATAATGAAAATTGTGATGCAGCACCGTATCCAACATGATTAGTTAACTAGAGAATACAAGATATTCCAACTTAAAAACTATATTTTTTTTTTAAACACCGCTAGTAGGCATATTGGAGAACAAAAGTTTGAGGTCGCCCATTGGGTGCCATTGATTAACACTAGATAAATTAAGTTTTTCTATAGCAGATCAATTTTCACTCTCACTTTAGGCAAATTGTGCAAACAATTGCTTACGCCACAACCTCGCCTTCAGATATAAGGTTGGAAAATCCCAAGCGTAGGGCTAGATCGTCGGTAGCATAATAAACCGGGCAAGACCGGGATCGTACCCACAGAGAATAAAAATATAGCTTAATCGGATTGTAGGTTTTATGTAATGGATTTTGGCGTTTAAGACGACCAACTTGGTTTTGCTTTAAATTAGAAAGGCTTAATGAACTTAAAAGAGGCAAGTCTAAGGATCGTTTTCCTTTGACGAAAGCCGTCACCGGTTCTCAATTATAACTCAAACGAGAGTCATGACCGCGTGCTCACGCTCGGAAGATTTAGCTTTAATGACTACGTTTATCAAAAGATGTGATTAATCGAAACTAAACCAACTTATTTTTGCTAATGTATCTAACACGTAGGAGGCCACGAGCCCTCGGTATGTTGCTTGCCAAGACCGCTTGACTAAACTTCATATCAAGGAGTTAACACCCCTTGCTTAGACCAAAATGGCTAGGTTAGTTTGATTCTGAAAACCATGATTTTAAGCCCGAAGGTTTGAGAACCAAATAACCACCTAAGTCATTGGAAAAGAGTAACCCGAGACTTAGCCGAACAACTACTCACACATAGCTAAAAGACTAGAAAGCATGCTAGAGAAAGAAAACATGATTAACCGATAAAAACGGAAATAAACTTGATATTAGGCAAAGTATCGATACCACGCTGTTATCCTGAAATGGCCATTTTCCACGTAATGTCTCCGTATCGATACGGATTTTGGCTGTATCAATACGGGAGAACCTGGAAGCCCATGAAGGAAATTGGTATCGATACCAGGAGCTTATCTCCAGATCTTCAAGCCAGCTTCAGCAGGCAGCTCCCAGCAGCTTCACAGCATCTTATTTTCATTCTCTAAAGTTAAGTAAAGATTACATTTTAAACCTTTCTTTTACCTTTTCTTTTCTTTAATTTATTTAATGAAAATAAGAAAGTACCCCCTATTTGGAAACAATGGCATTACCAGAATTTTAAGATTCCAATTAAATCAAAATGTCAACCCCCCACTTTTAGTGTAAAATGGAAAGCTGCACAATTTTCTCAAGAGAAAAAGGCTCGAAACATGATCTTGCTCTTCAAATAAAACCTTGCAACTTTGTAGTTACTCTTAGAAAAATTCAAGGATCAATTACCGCCATTTTTAATCTCGAAAATCGATACTTTTTCAGAAAGTCATTTTTCCATACTTAGACATATTTTAAGGGGTCGACAAGGTCTTCGGGTACTTGGAAGCACTTGGGCAATCCATGGTGTCAAACTACGCATTATTTGCACGTTTTACCTGAAAACACTAAAAACACACCTTACGTGCAATATCACTATAAAAGCTAAATAAACATAAGTAAAAGCAGCATAAGCCGGGACTAGTCGCACCAAATATCTACAATATTGGGTGCTTATCAACAATACGGAATATTCTTGTATAATACTTTGTAACAATTACTTCATTTAGATACCCTGTATCCACATTTTTCTTAAATTACTTGTACAGTATTCGTTTTCTTTAAACGTTGGTTTCCTCGAAGAAGATCACCATACACAGGATGCAGAGAGTATCAACGTACTGACGGTTTAGTTTTATTACTTAAAAGCTATCTAATTTCAACGATATGTACGGGTACAAATTGAAAAAAAATGCTTGTTATTAGGTTATTGAACTTTTATTTTCGAATTAAACAAGTCCAACGTGGATCGAGCTCATATCATTATCCGATTTATGAACGTTCAACACGGGCGCTTTTCATTTTTTGAAGGATCCATGTAACATAGATTCTCACTTAGTATACGTAGAGATTTCAATTGTTGTTTTTTTTGTCATTCACTTATTATTCAACCCAGTCCCAAAAAATAGAGAGAAGAAGATTTCAAAAGGGTTCAAATTGGTAACCAAAACTGCGCTAAGGTAACTGTTGACTTGAGTTTATTTAGATTTCGAACTTAATTAATTATCAGATTTTTTTTTAACAAAGATGACGATATATGTATGGATTGACATTTATTATTGTTCGAGAAGTCTTTTAATTTGGAGCAATGTGTAGGAGATATTTGAACTATTGTTTGCGTATTTTTTTTGGTGCACCAGAAAATGAAAAACAAACTAAACTCTCTCGAAAGACACTCGATTCCTCTCATGTAATTTTTGGGTACTATAACACAACGTACGTTATATGATTGTGCCCGAATAATTCTAAAAATCAAGTCGGGTATGTAACCTCGCATGTTTGTTACGCCACCTTCTACTATCTTTTCAATTGTACATTCTGTCGGTTCAGTCAAGAGTACACTTACAAGTCCAAATCTTTAATTCTTTTACTAAAATTCATTTCTCTTTAGATTGTCACGCAAAAAAGAACTTAACGACAAATTTATTTACAAACCAATTTCTTTTTCTTTTGCTCGACAATCAATTTCTTTTCATACTTATAAAACTACTTTCACAAATTTCTTTTGCCAAATTTTCATGTACTGGAGTATATCCTAATCTCCTTCCAAATTCTTTTGCCAAAATGTACACGTACTGTAATACTAGTACTAATTTTCTTTCACAAAATTGGAGGGAGCAAAAGTACCAATAAGGGTTAGGGCATTCCCAGCTCTGAGCCTATTTGCGAGAAAAAAACAGCTACTTACTAATTTGCGAGAAAAAACACAACTACTGTATATACTAATTTTCTTCCAAATTCTTTCGCCAAATGTACATGCATGTACTGTAATACTCCATCTGTCCTCATTTAACGGTCTCTTGTTGGTTTGACAAACTCTCTCTCTATAACTTTTCTTTTTTCTGCCCTCTCTCTAGCTACAAACATTTGGTAGGGTTTCCTGGTAGGAGGCCTGGGGCTGCTGCCTCACCCCACCCCACCCCTCCATCACCGGTCGTCCACTCTCTGCTATGACGGGTTGTTGGGCCGCTGTTTGTCTATTTTTTCTCTTAGTCGACGAATCGACTGGGATTGATGTAAGTGCTGGAATGTGGATGTTTGTGGTGGTGGAGTTTGGTTCCCAACCGTATTTCAGGACTTCTCTGGAAGCAAACTTAATGTAGTGAATGGAAATGGAAGAAGAATAACAAAATAGACTTTATTATTCCTCAAAGTAGAAGTCAACCAACTATGGATACACAATCGAGAAGACGGTTTAAGATAACAAGCTACTCCGAGTGCAAGAAATGTAAAGTACAGATAAAAAGTAGAAGCCTTTGGGCGATTGAGTGGGGGTTGAATTTGTCTTCTCTTCTTGTATTTATAGGCTTCACTTCGACTTGAAATTCAAATCTGGCAGATTTCCCTCCAACGATTTGAATCAAGCGGTTATCTCCTCTTTCTTCTCCACGTTCTTGACCGAGCGGTTTCTTCATAGTCTGGACACACGATCCATTGTGATCATTTTCTTTAACTGCCTTTGTCAAATGCTCCTATCCACGATCTGCTTGTAACTTGTCATCAAACACGTGATTCTTATTATTTCTGTAACCGTCGACTAGTCCATTTGAACCCCTGGTTGTACGCCTTTTGTCTCCCCTTATTGCAGACAACACGTGTTAGCAATTAAGCCAGTCGATCAACATGGGTCTAAAATATGGTGTAAACAGCCGCTTGGTGAGATCCTCCGGCGAATAAGCCCCTGGAACCAGAGCAGCGGTTTTGTCCGATGACATGATTACGTCTGAGGTTCTGTTTTCTCCTCCTCTCTCTCTAGATCTGTCCCTCCTTGAGTTTGGTGCTCCCCTCGATGGCGCCAATTGTTTGCATGCAGTCCGCCTATGTGCTCTCTTTTCCAATCTTTCTCACCGTGCGAGTTTTATTGGCGTTATCAGGTCGGCAAGGCCTTATCGTTTGGGTGTTTCTTGTTCGAGCCCTGACAAGGTTGTTGTTGTGGGACGGAGATAGTTGTTGGTGTTGCTGGATGGTGGGGTGTGGTTGCTGCGGTGATCTGCGATCTCAATGACCAGATTTAAGAGTATAGATCTGTTTCTATAGGTTTTGGTTTGTTTTTCTCTGCTGCGTTTGTTTTTTTGGTTTCATACTCCTGATGAGGCTGTTTCCTCCCCTTCGAGAGTTTCCTTTGGTTTGGTTGTGCTCAGAAGGTTTGTGTGTAGCAGTGTGGTGCTTTCTTGCTGGCCTCTCCCTTGTGGCTTGATTCGCCCGTTGCGTTGTGGGGATCTTTTTTTTGATCGGCAATAATAGATTTTATTAAAAAACGGGGAAAGGGGAAGGGAATCCAACAAAAAGTTGGACAATACATCTCAAGAGCAAAGCTCGAAACACCCAAAGATCTGCAAGGATCCAAAACATATAAGCAACGGAAAAAATCTATTGTATATTTAATAAAATCTATTATCTCCGTTGCGTTGTGGGGATCTTGCTCTTCTTAATGTACTGTTTCTCCTATCAATGGAAACTCCTAACATTTTGGCAAAAAAAAAAAAGGTCTCTCGTTTTATTTTAACTAGATAAAAAATGAGTAATATTTCTAAATTGGTAATAAATTTTATGAGCAATATGGATATTATTTGATAGAGCTCAATCAATTATACTAACAATATTTTCAAAAGAAAAGAAAATATTATATATTACAAAATATAAAAAATTAAAAAGTGACACAAACTTTCAAAAAGAACCGTTAAATGGGGAGGAGGGAGTAAACTTTCTTTCACAAAATTGGAGGGAGCAAAAGTACCAAGATGGGTTAGGGCATTCATTCTTTACCCAGATTTGAATAAAAATCTAGGTCAATACTATGTACGCAAGTATTTGGGTACGGTTTTTTCAATGCTAAGCTTTTATTCATACAAAAATCTATTTTTTTTAGAGTGATTTTCTCCCTTCCCAAATTGTTAACAATCTAAGGAGTGTAAAAATCAACCCTATATTGATAATCAATAATTTGGAAAGTGCAAAAATCACTCCCAATTTTTACTCAAATTTTGAGTTTAGATTAAAGAAAATAGTATCGGAGACGCTCTTACCTCTTGAATTGGGAGATGGTGCTGTGCAGATCACCTTCGAGCCGTCGGATCGTGCATCTGATAGTTCGGATTTCATATCGACAATAAACAACTCTCGATCGTTGGTTGCCGAGGACTCGGAGGTACGCAACACGGTGCTGTGCACCTTACTGCACAGCACCAACCGAAGTCCCTCTTCCCAATGCATGAATCACGCTTTAAATGTGCATATTATCAGATTAATGCCAATCTTTATAAAAGAGGAAAAACAATATCCAAACCCAGCATCAAATCTTTGATGAAATAGAAAACCCTAAACGAACCAAGATCTGTAATAAACAAATCCCTCGAGGACCAATCCCCGCCGTCAACTGCTCCATCCGACGCCCCACATCTCCCCAGCGCTCGTGCTTCTCACTCCCCGTTTCCTCTTCACTTCACTGTTCCCCTCTTTCCCTCTCTTCCCCCATACCATCCCTCTCTCTCTAAAACCTCACTCTCTCTAAAAATAGCAAAACCATCGCCGATCATCGTCACTGCTAAAACTAACAAAGATTGTCCATTCCCAACCTGATCTCGGTATCTATCAGTAAACTCAAATTCAATGAATCAAAGCTTCGATTTATAGCTTCAGATTCACTGTCTTGATGACGCCATTACCTCCTGCGAACCTCTAAAACTATAAAGATTCAGTCTTTGATTCCCTTTTTGACCTCTTCGACCAATCCGTCGTCAAATTGAGCTCACTGTTGATCCGTTTTGTTGATATTTTACAGAGTTTGTGTAGTGTTTGTGTACGAGGCAGTATTTATAGCTCTAGATTCACTGTTCTAATGGGGCCATTAACTTACTCGAACCTCTAAAACGAAGAAAGATTGAGCCTTTGATGTTTTTTTAACCTCTTAGAGCAATCGATTGTTAAATTGAGCTCAAAATCTGTGTTTGTTTGTTTTTGTTTTTTTGGATAATCTACGTACGAGTCATGATATCTGAGCGTTATTCGAAGCTCTAAAGCAAAAAAAAAGATTCAGTCTTTGATTGTTTTTTTTTTTACATCTTAAGCAATCTGCTGTCAAGTCGAGCTTAAAGTCGGGGTTTTTGTTTTTGGTTCTTTTTTTAGAAAGTCTGTGTGTGTTTATGTATGACTGATGATTACTGAGAGTTATTCAAAGATGATGACTGACGTCGGAATGAGATCGATCGATTACGGCGAGGAGTTAGGGTTTCGGGAGAGAGAGCTGAGCATGTACCGTAGTGGTTCAGCTCCTCCGACCGTCGAAGGATCGTTGAGCGCCGTGGGAGGCTTGTTCGGCGGCCGCGGCAGCAGTTTTATGGAGGAGGAGATGAGGTCTGATCCGGCGTACATTTCGTATTACTACTCGAACGTGAATCTGAACCCTCGGCTTCCGCCGCCGGTGCTGTCGAAGGAGGACTGGAGGTTTGCGCAGCGGCTGCAAGGCTCCGGTGGCGGTAGTATTGGAGATAGGAGGAAGGTGACCGATGGAATTGAGTCGAGGATGCCGCAGGGTGCGGCGGAGTGGGGCGGGGATGGACTCATTGGATTGTCGGGGTTAGGGCTGGGGAGTAGAAAGAAGAGCATTGCTGAGATCATTCAGGTGATGTTCATGTGAATTGACTGTAGAACATTATTTGTTCTTGTTCGAGTTTATACTACACTTTGATATGAAGCACTCCTGAGCATGAATTTGAGTTGAAGTTTCATTAATGGCATGCTTGTTAATTTGGGATTAAAAGATAGAGTAAAATTTGAGTCTCTAGATTTGAGTAAAACTCAATCTGATATAGGTTGAGTCAAGGAGTGGTCAGTGGAGATTTTACTCAAATTTTGAGTTTGAGTGTGAAAATGGGGCTGCAGATGCAAGACCATCTCCATCCTTTACTCAAAATTTGGTCAACTTTTAGTAAAAGCTTGACTCGATATGAATCGCTCCCGTTAGTTGTGCACCTGAATTCATGTGTCAATCTCAAGGACTGTGCACAATAATAGGGCAAATTTATTTGTTTACATAATCTGTCTACATTAACATCTATTTGTTTCGAGTTTTGTTTTTCCTTTTGATGGCGCTATTGCGTTTTGCGGACAGATTATGCTGTTTGAGGTTAGTAGCACGGATATGTCAAAGCACCTTGTCATTTGTTGAAATTTAGTAACTTATACTATGCTAGTATTTATAGTGGTCTCCTTGTGCATATAAGGTGATTGGGTTCAGAATTCTGCTTCTACACTTAATTGGTATTTTTGGAATGCACCTTTCTTTTTTATTCAATGACCTCTAGTGTTTTATTGTGTGCATTGGTATGTTCGATATGCTCTCTGTTTATCCTAATGCTAATCATTTGTTAGACCAATTTAATTTGAACTGATGCTAGAAACTTGATGTTATGATGGAGAATTAGTTCTACCTGGAAGGCTTAAGTTTTCTTGTTTCATAATCCCATATCCATTAGTTGCTTTGCAGTCATTCAATCCTTTTTTCTGTTTGTGGTTGCATCCTCTCGTAATGTCTGTGTGCTAATTATGATGCCTCATTACAGTAGATTGGGGTGGTTTCCAGTATTTCCGTTGAAAAGGCAGATGAAAGTGGAATAGCTGAAAGTGACATCTAGTGAGATGGAATCTGTGACTTGATAACTAGAGGCACAGAAAATGAGCGTGTCATTTTTCCGTGCTTTTTCATATTCTTAAAGTTTCAAAAAGGTTTACGTTATATTTAATTCTGGATGAAACTGGAAGTTCCGTTTTCCTTTCCTATTTCTGAATCTAGATTGCCAGCATTAAACTTGCAGGATGCATTTAAGTGTGGGATTGGAACTGCTATAATGCTTCCATGATCCTTGAAATGATTACTAATAGCTGGCTGGTGAGTTGTGACACTGTCACCCACTGATGTCATTGGGTGATCCATCTATCCTGTAATTGATAACCAAATCGAGTTCACTTAATGTCCAGCTTATGTTTGTGTTTGAATGTGTAAATTTACACAAAAGCAATCAGGATTGAATTTGTTTTTCTTTTTTTGTTGGATTTGCTTGTTATTTAGTTCACTTAAGCTCATGTTTCCCCTGATGTACTTGTTCCAACATAATAAGGATATTTGGTTCTGGGTTATGGGTGTAACATGTGGCAAATGGACACCTGGATACTTGATATATGTTAATGGATTAGAAGAAACAACTCATATGCAAAAGTCTGTAGGATTTCCTTTTATTTTCAATTAAACAATAAAGTAGATTTAGGACTGCATTAATCTGTACCAAATCTTGCCGAAGTGTTTTTTTAGTTTTCTAGTGATGCAGTAAGGGGTTCTAGGTTAAAATTTAGAAGGCTTTCTCTGCTACTTCCTCTCTGGTTTATTTGATGCGCATGGATGTACTAATGTGTGGGATTTTTCACTGTATATCTGTCACTGGTGTCCAGTTTGATGACGTAGTGAATCTGTTTAGAATTATGCGTGCATTTGTGTTCTGAATTAAGATGTGTTTCTTTTTATGCAGGATGATATAAGCCATGCAACATCTGTTTCTATGCACCCTTCTCGTCCTGCTAGCCGTAATGCATTTGACAATGGTGTGGAATCTACTGAATTGCATTTTGGTAATCTGCATCATCAAATGAGTTCAATGGATGCTTTAAGGTCTGGTGCGAATGACAAAGGCATGGCTGCAGTTCAGAACAGCGGTACATCTGCATCTCAGACTTATGCTTCTGCTTTGGGTGCATCCTTGTCAAGAAGCACTACTCCTGATCCTCAACTGTTAGCCAGGGCTCCTAGTCCTCGCATTCCGCCAGTTGGAGGGAGAGTCAGCTCTATGGATAAAAGAAATGTCATTAATGGTTCAAACTCATTCAATGGTGTATCGCCTGGTATGAGTGAGCATTCAGATTTAGTAGCTGCTTTGTCGGGCATGACTCTATCAACAAATGGAGTGGCAGGCGAAGAGAACCATCCCCTGTCTATAATGCAACAAGAGATTGATGATAATCGCAATGTTTTCCATAGGCAAACTGATCAAAACCATATTAAACACCCTCACCTAAATAGAACTGAGTCCGGGCAATTCCGTTCGTATACCAATGTGGGTAAAAGTGGCGGTGTTGGAATAGATCTAAACAACTCTTCCTTGATTGCTGATGGACAAGTTGAATTTCACAAACCTGCTGTGTCATTGGCAAACTCGTACATAAAAGGGCCTTCTACCCCAATTCTCAATGGTGGAGGAAGTTCGCCATCTAATTATCACAATTTTGAAAGTCCGAATTCATCGTTTTCAAACTACGGCCTTGCTGGGTATGCTGTCAATCCTGCATCACCATCTATGATGGGAAATCAGACTGCTAATTTGCCACCTTTGTTTGAAAATGTTCTTACTGCATCAGCAATGGGTGTCTCTGGCTTGGATTCTAGATTTTTGGGTGGAGGTTTGAATCTAGGGCCCAATTTAATGGCTGCAGCAGCAGAACTACAAAATCTTAGTAGAGCTGGAAATCACAGTGCAAGTAGTAATTTTCAGATGCCCCTCATAGATCCCCTATATCTGCATTATCTGAGAACATCTGAGTATGCAGCTGCACAAGCAGCAGCCCTCAATGATCCGACAATCGATAGGGATGGAATGGGAAATGCTTACATGGATCTGATTGAACTTCAAAAAGCTTACTTGGGTTCACTGCTTACACCTCAAAAATCACAGTATGGTCTTCCATATGGTAGTTTAAATCAGAATTACTATGGGAACCCTGCATTTGGTCTTGGTATGTCTTATCCTAGTAGCCCGTTGGCGGGTACCCTTCTTCCAAACTCCCCTTTTGGATCAGGCAGTCCAGTCAGGCATGGTGAGCGGGGCATGCGTTTCCCTTCTGAACATTTTGCGTCCTCGTTACTAGATGGACACTTTGCGTCCTCATTACTAGATGAGTTTAAGAGCAATAAAACAAAGTTTTTTGAGCTTTCAGAGATTTCTGGTCACGTCGTTGAGTTCAGGTAGTTATTGCTGGTTAATATTGCTCTGCTTATTTTGTCCAATCCCTCGTTAACCTATTTACTTAATTTACACACTGTATGGGCAGTGCTGATCAGTATGGGAGTCGGTTTATTCAACAGAAGCTTGAAACTGCCACATCAGAGGAGAAAAACATGGTCTTCCATGAAATTATGCCTCAAGCTCTTTCACTAATGACTGATGTATTTGGTAACTATGTGGTCCAGAAGGTACATTACTTTCTTGACTAACTTGTTTTTGAGGGGGTTATCAAGCTGGTACTGTTGCACTTGTTTATTTCGATTTTTTATCCACATAAGAGAAACGCTTATTTTGTTGGTGACATCTTTTTCTCGTCTTTCTCAGTTTTTTGAACATGGAACTGCAAATCAGATCAGAGAACTGGCTGACCAACTAACTGGACATGTCCTCACTCTTAGCCTTCAGATGTATGGTTGCCGAGTGATCCAGAAGGTAAATTAATCCTGCTGGCTGCATGACTTCACAGTATAGCAGACCAACCTGCATATATTTCTTATGTGGCTTCTCTTTCTTATTTTGGTTTCTGAATTCTGAATCTTTCTTACATTCTTAATCTATCCTTGTGCTTGAGCTATGGGGTACGTTACAATATGTATTATCTTTCCAAGCTTGTTTGGAGTATCTAGAGAGCACTGCAACTGGTTTTTATTCTGATTTTGTATTCTGGCTGAAATTAACGGTACCAGCTCAAAGCTGGTTGCAGTGTGTGTTGAAAAATGGAACATTTTCTTATATTTATGAACTGCTGTGCGAGGATGTTATAAACCTACTGAATATAAGTAGCAAGTGTCGGTGACGTTTGGATCTTCCTTGTTAGATTTTTCAGCATCCTGAGAATTTGTAGTTCTTTTTAGTATTTTGTATTACACCATCCAGCCGGAGGGATCCTAATCTTTGGATGGGCTTAAATTCTAAACTTTGGTCTTTATTGATAGATTTGGGGTGTTTCTTGAAGCGTAAAATTAATGAATATTCTTTCTGTCGTGTGTTGTCAATCAGGCCATCTTTGACACCAGCTGAGGAGCACACTTATTTTTCTATACATGATTAGAAAATGGGATCTGAGAATGGCTATCTACATAATCGTATGGTTCTTTAGTTTGTTAGCTTTGTAGCTTGTCTACTTTTTTGCTATTCGAGTTATTGTTGATAGGCCCTCATCTTATCTTTAGATGCTCTCTATCCGGCTCACATTTCTTTGGTATCCCTCTTGTATTTTTGTGCAGATTTTCTGCTTGATATAAATCTTATGCTGACCCCATAAATAATTTGAGAAGGCCATGGCATTTGCTTTGGTTGATTGGTATATTTATCTAGAAGAAGGTGCACAGACCTCAAATTTTTATCGAATTAATTTGAGAAGCATCCTGGATTTAGGGTGTAGCCGGGGCCCCAGGACTGAAATATACCCTATATTGACAATGTTCATGATTAACCTAGAGCTATTTGAACTGAGATGTACGACGACATTATGCCCTGGTTGACTTGCAAAATCTAAAGCAAAGGCACATTAAGATTATTGCTGAAGGCAGTGGGTTTGACATGCTTTCTCTAACGTCCAGGCCATAGAAGTTGTCGATCTGGACCAGAAGACCACAATGGTTGCAGAGCTTGATGGTAATGTCATGCGTTGCGTACGTGATCAGAATGGGAATCATGTCATCCAGAAGTGCATTGAATGCATTCCTCAAGAAGCTATCCAATTCATTATCTCAGTATTTTACGATCAAGTAGTGACATTGTCCACCCATCCATATGGTTGCCGTGTCATACAGGTTCAGGAACTATTCGCTTTTACCTTATTAATCATTTCTGTACAGATTATATGATTGTGCATGGTTGTAAAGTGGTGGAGCTATATGTGACAGAGAGTCCTGGAGCATTGTAGTGACCCAAAAACCCAGCGTATAGTGATGGATGAGGTTTTGCAGTCTGTTTGCATGTTGGCACAAGATCAATATGGGAATTACGTTGTTCAGGTTTGCTTTTTTCTTTGAATAATCTTTGCCAATTATCCTTGCTTCTGCAATTTCAGGAATTGCTCTGTGTGTCTGAAATGACTTGCTTTTTACTAATGCAATTTGGAAGTTGGGGCTTTCGTCGGACAATTCTTTTGGTTTTCCAGGCTGATACATTTATTGAATTTGTTTTTCCTTTTCCTGTCTCAACCCCTTGAAGTGGTTCTCAATCCATTCTAATTGAATGTGGCCTTATTACAAAAGTTCCTCATAGTTTTCAATTATTTTCACCATTTTCACTATATAAGTTGGTGTATAATCGTTGATATGGGTGGTGATGATTGCTGAAGCCATAGTTTTAGTGGTTGTATTCCCTCGAATGCGCGTGCCCCATAGTGAGAGAGGGGGCTTTGTATACAGTTAAAAAAAAATGCAGAGAATTGTGTTATCACGATTAAATTTTTCGGTCTTGTATACGTGCTCCGAATCAGCTAATTGAATAATGAATAGGAGAGGTCTGTGGATGTCAAATTTCATCTAATGCTTATTCAGAATGGGCATAAACTACTTAATCGGGAAAAGACGTCATTTGTATTTCTCCGTAAAAGGCTTCATGTGTATTTCTCGTGAAAAAAGCGTCAGCTAAAAAACTGACCATTCTGCTTAGGGATATACCAGTGCAAAATTTCTGAATTTGACGTTCTTTATTCTGCTCTTATTTTAAATTAGTTGTTGCATCTACTCTTCTTACTGATTGCATTCATTATCGCAGCATGTACTGGAGCATGGAAAGCCTCATGAACGGTCTTGTATAATAAATAAGCTAATAGGGCAGATAGTTCAGATGAGCCAGCAGAAGTTTGCTTCCAATGTCGTGGAGAAGTGTTTAGCTTTTGGAAATCCTGAAGAACGCAATATCCTAGTGAATGAGATGCTGGGCTCAACCGATGAAAATGAGCCTCTTCAGGTCAGTCAATTATGCATTTTATGTTCTGGAGTATTTTCAAACCTAGTGAGTATTTTCCCTTGCTTGTGGCCATATAGCAGTCTTTTTGTCTACTTTTCCCTTCATAAGCTGCATTACGCGAATTGTGGCCAGTTCTCTTTTTTTCCCCTGCTTGCAATTTGCACTTTTTGAACTTCCTTATTTGTTAAGATAATATCTTCTTTTTTGCTCTTGGAAGACTCCCACATTTTGCTCTTCTCTGACAAATTGGATTTGATGTGCTACTTGTGATTTACTGTGGTAAGTGTTCTATTCAGGTCATGATGAAAGATCAGTTTGCCAACTACGTTGTACAGAAATTGCTGGAGACTTGTGATGACCATCAACTTGAACTTATTCTTAACCGAATAAAGGTTCATCTGAATGCTCTGAAGAAGTACACTTACGGGAAGCACATAGTTGCACGTGTGGAGAAACTTGTTGCGGCTGGGGGTACTTGTTCTCTTCCTTTTCCCTTATGATTCCGTTTAGATCTTTTCTTTCTTCCCAAAGTGCAATAATTCTCCATTTCTTCAATGTCGTTCGCTATTTGTGCTGTCAATTATGTTTATCCCCTATGTCCCTACCTTATTATCCTTCTAGTCGTTTTATCACACAATTTTTATTTGGTGGCATTGTCAATGTGCCTTTTCTTAGCTGTATTTGGATCAAAGATTTGGGCAAGGACAAGGACAAGGAAAAAGAAATAGTGAAGTTGAAACATCTAACTGTTATGAGCCATTAGATCACGTAACTTATCTATTTTGTTTTTCCTTTTCCTTGCCCAAATCTTTAATCCAAATACTAATGTTTCGCTTTGAATGATTCATCAAGGTGAAATGATTTTCCTGACACAGTGCTCCCTATCTTGCAGAAAGGAGGATTGGGTTGTTATCTTCATATTCGGCTCAGATGGCATATGAAACAAGTTGTACATCTAACTGAGGCTAGTATAAATCTTCCTCCTCTTTCATCCTTCCTTTTCTTGTCTAGCTGTGGCTCTTTCTGTTGATTCAGATCGATGAGAGCTGATCTAGAATAAAATTATATGCTGGTTGTACTTTAAAAAAAGTTGTACATTGTTTAGTTAAGGATATACCTAGAATCAGGCTAGCTGAGGCTCGGTTAACTTACCTGATGCCCTTTGCAGTGGAAATATGAGTAATGTACAAGTTTGAGGCTGTAAAAAAGGAAGGAAATGTGGTGATATCATGACTGTACAAAAATGTTTTGGCGTGCAGAGCTTTTGGTCTGTAGTGCCCAGAATTTTTCTGATGATTTTCTTTTTGTTAAGAACATTTTCCTATTGTGGTCGGAATCTCGGTTAATTTTAGCTGATATGTAGGCGTAAGAATTGCTCTTTCTGTTTGTTGAGCAAATTGTTCGTTTGTGGGAGACAACAGACCCCACAGGGGCGTATCCGGGGTGGCAATTTCTATATCGTAACCTGCTCCATATCCTAATGGGGATTAGAACAGGGTGGATGACCGGACACTCCACCATATTGCCGTCCCTGGAAGGGGTGGTGATTTCCCAAACATTATGCTAACGACAGGGAGGCATCGAGAAACATTTTAGCAAAAGACTAAGAAATGTGTTATTCCCTCGGAGAAAAAATTACAAAATTAATCTTTGCTTACTCAGATATATTTACACCTGCAGCCTTAAAGGAGGTAGCTAGAGTCGAAATGCATCTTAAGATCACTGTCAGATTTTGCATTAGAACTGATGAGAGGAAACAGAACGAAGGATTCAGTATCATATAGTTTCACCATTTGTTCCGTCTCTTGTTTAGGTATTTCCGCGGGGATTCTTTCAAAGGTTTTCAATGCAGCGATACTATAAGGCTGTAAAATGATTTGCATGGTGGTTCCTTGAGTTAGGCTCGAAAGTCAAACGACTTTTGAAAACTAAGGAATCTTCGAAAACGTTTAAGCGTTATTTGGTAGCAAAATAAACTTGATCTAGTATTGGGCAGAACGCGAGTCGAACCCGTGCGAGCTGATCACCGACGATGTGTTTGATCCGACAGTTTGGCTGGGAAATGAAGCCATGTACATAATCAACTTCTGGTGAAACTCAAACACCAAACATGTGGAATTCAAGGGTCATACCTTGAAACCACGAGTTATCCATTTTGCATATGCCTGTTTCTTCGTCCTCGTTAAGGGCCATCGATGGTGGACCCTAGACACCGAACAAGTCGGGAAAAATATCATCATAGGACGACAAATAAATTATCTACCTATTGTTTCGGCTTAATAAACGAGTTGGGTACTGTCCAAGATTCTTATTCCGACAACCACTGTCCCCCACAAACCTCCGCTGATGTTTGACGATTGAAAAAAAAGAAGAAGATTCTTATTCCATTTTCTTCTGTTTGTGTTTTTGTTCCTTCTTAGGCTCCGTTCCAGAAACCTTCTTAAAAAATAAGTAGCTTATTTCACATTTTCAAACTAAAAAATAATGTAAATGGAAAATTATTTTTTTTACACCGTATTAAAGATCTTGATGAGATCTATCAAACAAGATCCATAGTGGTAAGAAAATTATTTGCATAAACACATTATTTTTGAGTTTGAAATTGTCTTCTTAAAAAATAAGCTGCTTATTCCCGTTCTGGAACGGAGCCTTATTATTATCTTTTATGGTACATTTAGTAGGGCTATGGGTTGGCATCGAACGCATCGAGTCGTGTCATGTCGTTTTCGAGTTGGGTACTGTCCAAGATTCTTAATCCATTTTCTTCTGTTTGTGTTTTTGTTCCTTCGTATTGTCATCTTTTATGGTACATTTAGTAGGGCTATGAGTTGGCATCGCACACATCGAGTCATGTCATGTTGTTTTTGAGTTGACGAGTTGACACGAAAAGTTGAACGGTTATCCGTGTCCTTATCGAGTTTCACGAGTTTAACCAGTGTTCGCCATGTTTAATGTCCTGTTTAATTTCCGTGCCGACAGGTCGCGTCATATTCGTATTCGTGTCAAAAAGTGGTTGACCCAAAGCCTCTAATTTCGTGTTGGGTTCGTGTCGTACTAGCGGATCGTGTCCGTAATTCCGACCCCTGCCTACTCCACTCCTTCAGTATTCAAAAATAGTCAAGTGTGAACTGAGATAAATGCAAACAATATAGCAATATTGCTCCAAAAGGACACGTTAATGAACTGTGCCTAACCCAAAACAACTGAAAATTTTAAATACTTATTTTCTGTTTTATCAGATAGGTTATTTTTTTTACAATACATCACATTTAATTCTAAAAGTAGGTAAACCCATACAATGACTACCTGCCGGCTTCAATATCAACATCTACATCCCTATCACAACCCGATGAACTCAACCTCACCTTATCGAAGTACCCCGATTTTTCGTACGAATCATCGGAATCCTCGGACTCACCGCCACCGCCTTTACTCCCATCGAACTTCTCCATTGGCGGCGCCACCACCTCCGGCATTCCCACCTCCCCTTCCAAGTACCTCACCACCTGCCTCATACTCGGTCTCCTCGTCGCCACATTGTCCGAACACATCAACCCAAGCTTGATCACCACCACAACCTCATTCCCATCGAATTCGCCACCCAATCTCTTATCCACCACATCCAAAACAGCCCCCTGCTTCCACATATCGCACACCCAATCCACTAGAATCAATTCCTCCGGCGAAGCTTTTAGCTCAATTGGCCTCCTACCACATACCACTTCCAGCAATAAAGCACCGAAGGCAAACACGTCGGAACTTGTCGTCGGCTTCCCTGTCCGGGTTAGCTCCGGCGCCAAATACCCCAGGGTCCCCACCACTCTGGTTGTGCTAGGGTCCGATCCGTGGTTGTACAATTTCGCTAGCCCAAAATCCCCCAGGCGGCCATTGAGCTCTGAATCCAGCAGCACATTGCCTGCCAGTAACATTTCACTAAAATTTTATAATTAAGAAATTTCAAATCCAGACTTGGAAGACTAAAAATACTAGCAGATATACGTGCGGTGCAAGTCGAATGAGGCTCAAGACTTGATCAACACTCGTAAGTAGTAGTTCATGTGAAAAACAAGATCGATCGGACATTTATGAACACATGATCGGAGCACTTGATGTCAAGAGAAATAACAGCTAACAAGATTCTGAGAACAAAACTACAAGACAAACGTGTTCCGACCACATGCTCAAACCTGTTCGATCGATCTCGTTTTTCGATGAATGACTTACTCGACGAGTTCAACAAAATTCATTGTTCGAAACCAATTCACGACCCCGTGTTAGGCCTCATTCGAAACCCAAAAGTCACAGCACGCACTCTGTTCCTAACTACTATCGAAATTAAAATCCGAAAACGAAGCAGCACATTGCCTGATTTGATGTCTCTGTGAATCACAGTCTCTTCCCATCCCTCGTGCAAGTACAACAATCCACTTGCCACTCCTTTCATGATCTTTACCCTCTGAACCCAACTCAAAACCGATCTGGGTTCGTCGAAAATGTACTTATCCAAGCTCCCATTCGCCATATAATCGTAAACAAGCAAAAGATCTCCTCCCTTTCGGCTCCATCCCAGTAACTGAACTAGATTCCGGTGACGAAGACGGCCTATGCTTGAAATCTCCGACGTGAATTCGCGCAACCCCTGTTTTGAATCGTGCGAAATTCGCTTAACTGCCACTTGGGTGTTCGGACTCGGTAGGGTCCCTTTGTAAACCCGACCGAATCCGCCAAACCCGAGTAGGTTTTCATCTGCAAAACCTTCGGTCGCTTGCTTGAGTTCTTTGTACGGGAATCGATGGGGGCCAATATCGAGCTCCCACGCTTCGATTTTGTCAGCATTTCTTGTCCTTCTAATCCAATAATAGGCCAATCCAATTGCAGAGACAATTACAGCGAAAGTAGAAACAGAGACACGAAAGATTAGTGCTTTGTTGCTCTGTTTCAACTTAGGAACAGAGGGAAGAGAAGATAGCTCAAGAGATTGTGCTTTTCCATTTATTTTGAAGCTCCAACCCTGTATATAGTGAGAGCTCATAAGCACACCTGCAGGATGGAAGGAAGATTTTAACATGGGGTTGGTGAAAATGAACAAAAAATGTGGATTTAATTTTGATTAATCTATTCAGTTACTAACATACGACCATTTATAATTAGTATAGGTGCATATAATCTTGTGCATTCTTATTAAACACAAAACAATATTAAGAAAAATGAACATTATTTGTTTAAAAACTCTTTGTTGGGTGGATGTTGGATTGTTTAAAAAGACGTCGCGCGGGCGAACTTACAAAGTTTGAAAGTTATTTAGAAACAAAAAAAATACCATAATTCTAGTAAAAAATTTAAAACATGAGTAGAGCGGTCGCCTAGGCTCATCAGCCTCTTGGTCCGTCGTTTGCACACCTGTGGAAGCAGAGAATCCCACATACATGGATTCTTCGAAAATCGGAGAGAGATCGACTTCCACTGACCAAATTGGGGAACTTGGTTTTGTTGAGGAGAAAGAAAGCATGACATCCAATCGATTTGCAGTCGCATTGTAGTCAATCCATGCTTGAATTGTCTTCCCACTCTTGAGACCGAGCTCTCTTCGCGTCGAACCAACGAAATAGCTAGCATTAACCGAAGCAATCGATGTCAAGCCATCGATATCGATGCCAACATGGTTATCGCTTATATCCTTGAAGTTAAGATCTTGGACCGTATCGAATTCGACAGCGAACAAATGGTTTGAGGAATTCCCATTTGTTACAAGATTGAGAAGACCCAAGTACTGAGTGGCAACTGCATTTGAGAAATCTTTTGTGGGTGAGATTACAAAGGCCAAACCGTGGCCGCCTAGGTTGTGCTTCTCTGTTTCGATGGCGAAAGCGAAGGCGGTGGAGAAAGATGAGAGTTTTGGGGTTGTGGAGTTCTTGAACGTGATGGGAGTAGGGTAGAATGCGTGGCCAATCACAAAGTTTGTGTTGCTGGTCAGCTTGAGGATGCCGTTTTCCTCTATCTCTGCAGCTTGGGACAGGGTTATGTTGTTCTTGGTAAAACCTTTGAAGCCTTGATAAGTGAAGTCGTTGGATTGAGTGAAAACTGGGTTTGCGAAGAGGAATAGGAAGACCCAGAAAATTCCTGTTTTTTTGGCCATTAGTAAGCTCCAACGTGATTGTTCATTTGTTTGATGGATGTTGGGTTTTTGTTTCCCCAAATGGGGAGAGAGAGAGAGAGTGTGTGTGTGTTTGTAAATGAGTATTAGGATCAAACGTCTGATGAGTCTATATGTATTTGAAAAAAGATACAGCCGCCTCTCTTAGGGTTTTGAGAGCTCTAAGGAGATTTTGAGAAGCCACAGCCGTCTTGCTTTTCTGCCAAAAAAAAAAAAAAAGAAATCCAGCAAAAAATATATTTAGGGGCATCATCCATTTTTTTTAAAAAAGTAAAATATGTATGGTTTCCACCCACTTGAAAAAATTATGATACTTAAGAAAATTAGGAGGGCAAAGAAAGGTTTTCTATACCTGGGGTAAATAACAGATAAAAAAAATTAGGAGGGCAAATTATTAAGAGAGAAAATTAGGAGGGCAATCAGATAAGAAGAAAAAAAGAAAAGGGACACTATAGCCAAAACGAGAAGGGACGGGATTGTGCGAAACCCTTATTCTGATTTGCCCCCAAATTTACCTGGTGTAAACCCTTACTCTGATTCTATGATGAAGAAGTTAAGAACAATGCCGAACGCCAACGCCGGATTGTGCGAAGCTGTTTTCTTTGTTTTGATCAAGACTTAAGAGCAGATTCAAGCCCAAGGTTCTCTCTCTACTCTCTAGTCTTTTAAGACCAGACTTTTTGTTTCTCTTTTTCAGTAAGTGAACTTATTTTTTTTATTTGGTTAGTAGAGCATAATAAATTAGTATAGTTGGTGGTAGTGAACTAAAGTGGAGTATAATAAATTCATAAGAAAAAATAAGTATGAAATCTGATTCATTTCATACATGCACACTTCTTTGTTCTAAACCGGTATTTGCAAAAAAAGAGTTATTCAAAGAAAGAAGCAATTTGATGAGAATGTGGGAGATGATGCCAATAAAAGTCTATCACCAGAAGATTGTTTAAAATTTTCCTATTTCCTCCACATCATAGGTCAAGCTCTTGCATCACTTAAGGACCGGTTTGAGCAATTTGAACTTTATGAAGCAATCGTTGGATTTTTGTTTAACGTGAAATTCAAGAGTGTTGCTGAAGAGCAATTGATGGAGCATTGCACTAAACTATAAAGTTTCTTGAAATACAATCAACATGTTGATATTCACGAGAAAGAGTTATTCCAAGAACTTAGACATTTGAAAATAATATTGCCGAGAGAAGTAACAAAATCAATCGATATCCTTGATTTTATAATGTCTTATTGGAAAGATGGCGGTTTCCAAATGGTTTGGGTTGCTTATCGAATTTTGTTGACTATTCCGATTATAGTTGCTTCAGCTGAGAGGAGTTTTTCGAAGTTAAAGTTGATAAAAACTTATCTTCAGACTATCATGTCACATGAGAGATTAAGTGGATTGGCTATGATATCAATTGAAAATAAGTACTTGGATAAGTTAAAGTATGATGATCTAATAATTGAAGAATTTGCTTCAAAAAAATGCAAGAAGTTATTTTCTTTGAATATGTTCGTGTTAATCATAAAGCACTTATATATAATCTTGTTTTTGTTCGTTTTTTTTTTATTTGTATGTCGTTTTTTTTTTTAATACTTAACACTAGTGGGCAACCAAGCGGAAGGTCGGGCTTGGGCAACCCAAATGTCGGAGCCGGCACTGCGTCCCTCTCCCTCCTCCCCCCGGGCTCCTCCTCCTCTATCCGCTCTCCTCTTTCTTCCCTTTCTTCCCTATAGTTTTTTTTTTCTCTTTTCGTTTTCTCCTCTCTCAGATCTGCCCCTCTCTGTTCGGCGGGCTCCGCCGTCACCGGAGTCGTTTGTCCGCATGTAATCCGTCGTCGGAGCCCTTGTGGCAACAGTGGTGGAGGCAGTGAGGGTTGCGATCCGTTCGGCGATTTTTGGGCGGCTGAATTTAGAGCAAGATCTGGAGGAGTTTTGTCTCTCCATGTGGGAGTTTTGTCTCTTCGTGTGAGAGTAATAAAATTCGCCTTTGGGCGATTTGTTTACTGTTCGGGCTCAAGAAGATTAATATGCATCTTTTGGTGGTTTGCTAGAAATTCATTAGTGTGCTCATTTCTGGTCGAAGTTTATCTGATCGTCTGGGTTCTGGTTGTCTTTTTTTCTTGGCTAGCAATGTATCTCTTTTTGAGACTCCTATAGGATATATGAATTTTTCGTTCAGCAGAAGGTGCGTCAGGCCATGCCTGGGCTGGGGATGAAAGACATCAATCGCCTCGTTTTTTCTCGTTTTGTATCAGTTAAATGATTAGTTTGGCTTTGTCCAAGTTATCTGTAATGAATTTCGTTGTGTAAGTGCCATTGGGCTTTATCAATATAATACCTCTCATTTTTGTCAAAAAAAAAAAAAAACGTTTGATGAGAAAAAAATATAATGGAAAATGATTAAAAAAAAAGTGAAGTAGTAAAAGAAAAGAAAAAGTATTTGTTTTTTTTTTTTTGCATTTATTTGATTAGAATGAAAATTTTGCAAGAAAATAACAAAGTCAGAGTAATTTTTGTTGATTCTCACAAGAAAATTAAAATTTCTGCACTTTTTGTGAGAAAAAATAAGACAAACTCCCTAACTTTTAAGGGTTGTATGGAAAAATTTATTTTCTACCACTTTTTGCAACATTCTTGCTAGGTGAACACGTATTACTATTTGTGTTCTCTTTGTTGCACTTTCTACTATTATCTTGCTCATCCAATAGAAGAAGAGGTCGCAGACCACTTTTTTTTTTTACATTCGTTAAGTCTAATCTATGCTATCCTAGGGAGACTTGGGGGAGGGGAATGAGCCTTACGGAAATCGAACTTTGCCCAGATGTACAGAGAAGGCCTCACCACCAAAGCAGCCAACCACTTGCAGTCGCAGACCACATTTGAAACGTGGAAATTGGAATGCAAGGACATCCTGGTCAAGGCAATGCTTGGGACCATTTTTTTTGTTTTTTTGATTAGTGCATGGCTTGGGACCTGGATGTTCGCCGTTGGTTTGTTTTTCTTGTTTGACTTCTAATAGTTTTTTGGAATATTAATCAAGAAAGAAGAGTACTGCTATGTACACCTACAGAATCCCCACCGAAATCGTACCGACGGCCGCGGCCGGCCGTCTCCGGCCACCGGACGGCCGATCCGAGCCGTCCAAAAATTATAAAAAAAAAAACCGAGGGGGTCTAAGCTGGAATCAACGGCATCCGATGTGTGTAGGTGCTTGGATCAAGCACCCTATTTTTCGTATATATATACATATATATACGAAAAATAGGGTGCTTGATCCAAGCACCTACACACATCGGACGGCCGGCCGCGGCCGTCGGTACGATTTCGGTGGGCGCCGGTCGGTCCTCATATCTTTACTGAAGAAGAAAAAAAGACTCAGGCAAAAGATATTTGTTATTGCATATGTAAATATATATATATATATATATAGAGAGAGAGAGAGAGAGAGAGAGAGAGAGAGAGAGAGAGCTTGGTGGTTGTTGTTTAGGCGCGGCGGCTGACGGCGGGGTAGTGGTCTAGTGGAGGTGTTTGGCCGGAAGCACGTTCTGTATTTTGTTTACCACTAACAGTCTACAGTAAATAATACTGTAGTAGTATGGAGCAATTATTTTATAATTAAAAAAAACGCTGACCACACCCATTTACACGAGAAATTTTTTTGGTGCAAATAGAGCACAGGACGCGTGGTATCCGAGCGATCCAAACGTGTTTTGGACGGCCAGGATTTTAGAGAGACAAAAAGAGGAGAGAGAGAGTGTTCGGCCCTGGGCCGTCCAAAATTTTGGACGGCTCGGATGTGCGCTGGGTACCACCAAGTGATACTCAATTTGCACCCAAAAACTTCCCCATTTACACACGGGAGCTGCTAGGGGCACATCAATTGTCACACCTCAACTACACTTCTCTCACATGTGAGTCTCTAGCAAATATTGTGAAATTTCCACACATGCATGTGAGAGAGGTGTGGCTGAGACGTGACACATTAATGTGTCCCTACCATTTCCCTTTACACACCCATTCTAACAAGTGTAAGGCCCACACACTACACACAATGAGTGTGTAAGTGGGTGTGGTCGTAGAATGATTCACAATTATAAAGAGAACAGCAAGTAGTCAACCATTAATAGGATAATTTACCAAAAGGAAAACTATCTGAATTTGAGTGGGGGCACGTGACCCCATGCCATGTGCCCCGTTTCAATCTTCCCGTGGCTCCCTACTGATGATGCGTGAAATTATACCATAAAACGTTGGTCATACACAATAGATGTGTCGTTTAGACATATCGAATGGTTCCAAACATATCAATATCCGAATACGTGATGTTCTGTAGGTGTCCATAGCGGATTTTTTTCATAATTAACAAGAGAAAAAAACAGTTGATGATGACAAGTCGTTGGTGGACACTAACGACTAATGGAATTTTGCTTTTCTTTGTATTTTTGTGGGAATTGAAGATTGATGGCTGCTTCATTCCTCAAGGTGGTTTGTGGGGCCAACGTTATGCACAATAGTCGTGAACCCCGCCAAACACAATGAGTGGTTGGTTGAAACATCAGTGCATCTGATTCATGGTTGGCATTAAAAAGCCATGAAAAGACCCATTAACCTCATGGAAGTGACCAGTGAGGACCATCCAATGTACACCTGCAGCGTGGCATCGGATCGTTCGCTTTCGCAATTAACGATTTAGATACGTACGTTAATTTTAACCGGCAATACTTAACTATGATCAGTAAGAGTGCTTCAACGAATCTGAACCATTGATTGCAGAAATGGACGATCGGACGCCGCACTGCAGGATTCTCACTTTAGGATCCCCGGTTTCCTACCTCATCGTCACCCCATTATAAGTAATTGAATAATCTTGGGATCACTTAATCGATCAGAGTTGGCACTAATTTATGACACTTTCTTTTTACTCAGACCAACAGATTTGTATAACATGTTTTCAAGATCTTGCTCTTGCTTGTGTTCATGAACCAGGCATTTTTAAAACGCGCATTTAATATACAACCAGGGAAGATTACCCGCCAAAAGTACTCCATACTTGCACAGCATACAAGTAAAAACCAAACCAATTGAGATGGAAGAACTGAATTTGTGTAGCAGCAATACGGTTATGGATAGAACAGAACTCGCTTAAACCCTAGAATATGAAAACATGCAGAAAATTAGAACTACGAGCAAGGAGAACAGATCAGGTAAAAAGGTCCACACCCGCAACAAGGGCTATAACACATTAGATACACCCGCAAAGAGGTTCAAAAAATTTGGACCATTCCTCGATTTGTGCGTGTCATCCTTGCGCAGGGGCCATGCTAATCTTCTCTGTAAGTATCCAATTTTATTAGATGTTCCCGAAGGGACAATTACTCTCTTGTCTCGCTTTGCATGTAAACTCTTCTGGCTCCAAATAGATGGGCGATGTGGGATAAAAGTAATCCAACTTTATTTGCCGATCTTGAACCGAGAAGCTATATTAGCGTACACCGTAGAATGAGTCGTAGTAATAGTGCAGGGCTGCATGTTTTTGTGTCGGGCCGATGGACCATAACCAGGGCTGAAGCACTCAAACTCAAAGGGCCCAAAGCCCAATACGGAATTTCCCTTATGACGAAGCCCATTAAAGAAATTTACGGGCTGCAGGATCGGCCCTTCCAACAAGGACCACAAATAAACTCCATGGGCTTTTGTTGTTTGTAAATTTTACGTATTTTGTTGTTTGTAAAGTGGATACGGATATACAATATTTTATTAATTTATGATGGGAAATGATTTTGCCATTTCCGTTTTTGTTAATATCACTTCACTTTATATCTTTATTAGATGATTTATTTTATGAGAGAAGGGGGGTTGTGACATTAACAAAAAAAAAAAGTGACAAAATCAATTCTCTTTATGATTGCACATGAACATATTTTAGCAATTAAATAGATCGATCAAAAATATCTATGATAATCTTTTTGAAAGTTATCTTGAAATCCAAGGATCATGGATTCATGCAAGTCTTGAGTCTAATACTACTAAACCAGAGTTTCACCCAACACAAGACAAAGACGCGGCGGGTCTTGAGTGTAATACTGTACTTTACTAAACCGTCACCAAACCCAAAACGCTTGTCCAGAGTCTAACAACAATAATCAGACTTCACAAAACTCAACAGAAAAACACTGTAGGTATCAAACACACCCTTTTTCTCTTCTCTTTCTCGCCCTGGCATAAAAAGCATTCGACAGCAACTTTTTAGGTTTTCACGAAGAATGAGGAAATGAACAAGTCTAGGGACACCACATTACATGGAGAGAAAAGACACCATCAATGCATCCTAGGGACAAGTCACTTCCATTGACAAAACTCAAAAGTTGGAAAAAGCCAGCCTGATCAGCAGTCAGCTCCACCATTGCCCTCTCCTGTATTTGTTTCAATACAAACAAAAATAACCTTACGCTTTGTAAAAAGACGGAAAGTTGCAAAGTTTCTGTTATGTTAGTGAAAATGCACTCTCTCTCTCTCTCTCTCTCTCTCTCTCTCTCTCTCTCTCTGTTTCTTGAGCCTTGAAGCAAAGCAGAGAACTGTAACTGATGGGGATGGCTGAGCTATATTTTACCACCTTCCCAGTACGTAGTGGGCAACAGCCAAACCTGATTGAATGAGTAGAATTAAACTAATGCACAATTATTGACCAAGAACAGGCAAAGGCCAATACAAGTACCGATTCATGGACTCTATAGCCAACCCTAAGCTAAGAAACTCCAGTTTTGCCGTCAATTGATGAGGTGAAAGGTTGAGGCCACCAGGGGCCTCCTCCCTCATAAGCAGATAAGGTTCCTTTTGGCAGCAAAGACAACATCACAATATATAAATAATAAAAGAGCCAAAAGAAAATACGAATACCAAGAAACATTAATTAATACTAACAACAACGACACATGGAGTGTCATATGGGGTGGTGTTTAATATGGATCTCCCCTTTTGGACCTCCTTAAGTCCTAACCTAGATCTGGGCCGAGCTCCTTCCTCCCTCCTAATTTTGCAAGACAAAGAACCATGTTAGCACCTAGCCGTCCGGGGAGGACCGACAGGCACTCCGATGGCTAAGTGCCGGTTTAGTGCAAGGATCGAAGTACAAAGCTTGAGTGAATATGAACGGCGTACCTCTTTAGGGTTTCATACTATCCTTTATATAGGGAGTTACCTGCATTGGTCTCCAAGATAGCTCATGTCAAGCTTGTGCCTCCAATGATACCACAAATGACCGTTTCTCGGTGTGACATCATCTATGACTATTGCCGACTACCTCCCTGGCAATGGCTGAGCCATGTGGCCAATCCGATTCCATTTGGCACCAGCGTGGCCCCGATCCAGTCAATACACGTCACCGTTTGTAAGCTGACCCGACACCTCGGCTCGCCCGGGACGCTACAGACCAAACCACCCATATGGTCGTTTGGGGCATTACCTGTCAGGGTGCCTAGGCCTTCCCCAAGTTGGGCCTATTTCTGGTATGAGACCCGCCATCCGGCCCACTATACATAGCATGAGGGAGTACAACATTTTGGGAACAAAAGAAGGATGCCTATGGGAAATGAGATGCCTACCATTGACGAATGGATATGTGATATTAGCTTCTGAGTGGATCCTGAAAAAGATTGCAAATTATCTTATAAAACTTGAACCTTGTTGAATTTTGTTTAAGATAAGTAGATATTTTTGACATACGTCAGTCCTATGCAAATGCAATGAAATATTTTGGATTGTGTCCCACATCGCCTGGACAAGCCCTCTCTATGCTGGTTATAAGGCCCTAGCTTCCCTCTCCTTAACACCTGGGTTTTAAGGAGACTTTATGGGCTGAGCTTTTCTAACATGGTATCAGAGCTCTTGTTTGGGCCTTTCGTTGGTGAACCGTTGATTGTTATCCGGTTGCCACGCTTTGTGGGCCAGGGGGTGTGTTGGACAATTAAACCTTGTGCTCTTGGGTGTCCAATAGATTCGATTCTTTTGTTTGTATATGTCTGAGTTCTAGCTAGGCACATTGAGAGTAAAGTTCTACAAACAAGGAGAAATAACATCGGCTCGTTAAGATCTCTTTCTCCAACTACTTATGCTCCCATCCAGGGGCGGAGCCAGAAATTTTGGTTAATGGGATCAAAAATTAGATTCATATGAAATATATTTTTTCTATGCACAAGTCCAAAAATAACTAAATTAAAAGGTTAATTATAAGATCGATATGCACTAATAATTCATTTTTGCCTCATAATTGGCCCCAAAAGACTTGTTATATTTAAAAAATAATACATGATAGTCTCATTTCTAGTACTATCAACTCTCGAAAAAAAGGGAACGTTTGGAATTTCTATGCCCTTAAAATAAGTTGGGGCAATTTAGAGATTTTTTATGGGATCAAAATAGCTAAATTATACCTATTCCTATGAAAATTTGGGTCAAATTAGTAAAAATAAGGTAAAATTATACCTATCCCTACAAAAATTTGGCAGCCAGTGGGGTCGGCCGCCCTCCCTTGTACCCATGTGCCTCCGCCTCTGCTCCCATCCAACCCTCGTTTGATGGTTCATCGCCATAATATCCACCTTCATACCACGTAGAACCAGTTACTATCCGTTACGGGGTTTTTGGGAAGGGAAGATTGGGTACGATTACATATATACCACCCTAGCTAAAGTGGAAGGGGGATATGAATCAAAACCATGCATCATGTTAGGGCATGACCATATTAAATTTTGACAAATCTGAGATTACAAAAGCACATAGTATTGAGATTACAAAAGCACATAGTATTGAGATTACAAAAGCACATAGTATTGTCATGTGATGGAGTGAATCCTCAACTACAACGTATTACTCCATCCCTCCCATAACTTTAGACCTTAACCACCAAAAGTCGTGTCATTTTCCAAATCCAAAAATGAAATACCTGTGTGCATAATTAGTTGATTATTTTCACATCAAGTTAAAGCTTTTATGAGACAGAGTAATCCGCGAGTACTCTAAAAATCTTCGCTATGTGCCTTGCAAGTTAAGATATCAAAAGTTTTTCTTAATGTTTTCTCAGCGTCATTCTGGTGCATGCAAGGTGAACTCATCATCATTATTGCCCTGCAGAACTATTTCTCATTTTTAGAGCCCAACATTTTGAAACGATGACTATGGGAGTTGTCATATTCTTATAGACTTCCATGGAAAAAATGCCCTGTCAAGGCTTAACTAAAGAAGCTAGCTTACCCAATTGAAGCATGACAGTAAAGCCCTATTAAGGCCTAACTAGGGAAACTAGCTTCCCAATTTAAGCATGACAGTTGGCCACAAAGGAGACCTAAAACAGAATTTACTTTTATGTCACTTACTTTTTTATTTCATAATTAAAGCGTCCAAACTAGCTTACGCACATCTTGACTAATCCTTGGGGATTAATCCCACCGCCCACTTGTGGAGGTCCCAATTAAAGCCAGAGCAAAATTCTATATGGACTGACCCCAAATAAGTTGATAGCACGTAAGAGATTTCGAACTTGAGACGTTATCATAAATCCTAGGTATTGACCACTAGGCCAACCCATTGGGTTCCCTTACCCTTACCTTTTCAGGTTATAAAAAGTACTTAATTTCATTTCATGTCTATAAAACAAAGAAAGCCTGAGTAGGAAGTGTGTAGAAATCAAAAAAGAGTTGGACAATGACAGGGCTTGGGTCTTCCTGTGGAGCATGCAAGTTCTTGAGGAGAAGGTGCACAAGTGAATGCGTATTTGCTCCTTACTTCTCCTACGACGAGGCCACAACCCACTTTGCGGCAGTGCACCGGGTGTTCGGTGCAAGCAACATATCGAAGCTATTGTCACACCTTCCTATCATTGATCGAGGTGAGGCTGCGACTTCAATATCCTACGAGGCATTGGCTCGGATGCAGGATCCTGTATACGGTTGTGTCGCTCACATAATTGGTCTCCAACAACAGGTTTTACTCTATGATGATGTAGTTGAATCATCCAAACAAATCCTAATTGAGTAGTCTGACTCTGATCCACCCTTTTCCTTTTCTTTTTTGCAGGTAGCTACCTTACAGGAGGAGATAGTAATACTTGAGAATCAAATGGCTAGCCTCGGAGTCGATGGCTCTAGTCATGGATCATCTCAGTTAGCAACTAATAACTTTAACTATGAGCTTCAGATTTGTTCTCAGCAAAGTGAGATGAATGCAGCAGAAGGTTGTCTAAGTCAACAACAAGGTTGTCTAAGTCAACAACAAGCTACACTATTTTCACATGCAGGGGATAATATATCAGGAGACCAAGATCTCTATACCCAGATGAACATACAGCTTCCTAAGGTAGTTGGATTGCAGGACCAAACCTCTACTCCATACTCGAGTTCGAACCTCTTAGAAAGACTCTATGGAGGAATGAACCCTGGGATTTCCGAGAGCTATCTTGGGATACAAAATGGAAGCAACGTTTACTGAAGAGAGTTAAGGGCTTGTTTCGTTATTGCATCATATTGTGTTATTTGCTCATTTTGTGTCTGATGGTGTCTAGATTTGGACACAATAAGACAAAATAAGATGAGATAACCAAACATGCCCTAAACAAAGCTGCAAATGTTGCTAGCTTTTGCAGCTGGTATGATCTTGTGTAATATAAGCTGCTTTTCATTCCCAACAGAAAAACTTTTGTACTATCCTTAGTTTTGCTACTGCCATCCAGGTGAATACGATGCTTGTATTCTCCCGGCTTAACTAACTCGGCGAAATTTTCATTTATGAAACACTATCTTCCAAGTCTTCTAAATTCACGATTAAGGAATTAAATATCGGTACGTTTCAGGGGTTGGTTTCTCGGGTCAATTTGTTTAACGTTATCTCCATACATTAGGATACCTGCTTTCCGTTCAGTTCTATTGTTCAGTATCTTGACCAATGACTTTATTAGTACACCACCTCAGTAGACAGTTCAAAAAATGTAGAACAGAACCAGCTCAGCCACTAATCCTTGTCAAAACAAGCACCTTATGCAAACAAATTATAAAAAATGCAGCCATCAAGAAAGATAGTTAAATGCACAATGATTGAACAACTCACACACATTTCTTACCAACTGTAAAGAAAAAAGTGAAAAAAAACATCAAGATAAAGTTTGAAGTTTCCATGTTCACGCTCCACTCAAGTTCTGTCTGTATTCTCAGAATTAAATAGACAAAGTAGAGTTATTGCCTGACCTTCTACGCTTCGAAGGGCCACATGTAAATCCGGAAAGAAAATTGGATAGCTGAACTGAGTGATGGTCTTCCAAAACGTTGTGAGCCTTCCCATAACAGATAAAGCCATGCCTTCAAAGTGGTCCCAAAGTAAATTCCAATTCGGTCTCTCCTTTCGATGTATATGGATGTACACGTGGGATATACCCACCCAGCACCAAAAAATTTCTCCTGTGATACAGCAATATATCGGACCGCCAGTAAATAACAGTATCGGAAGTCCAAAATCTAGGTAAATAACTTTATTCAAAACCCAACTTTCGTCTAAACTTCCTCTAAAGTAAAGAAATTGCACTCTCTCGAATCAATGGGAAATGGAAAAAATTTACAACCTTTTAAGCAGACATTATAGGAATCTTGGCTTGATTCTTCATCTAGTACTGCACTAAAACCACGGAGCGGTAAACTTTGCTGGACAGGAAGCCCTAAAGGCAACACCTTTACTGGATATATTTCTATTGCGAAGCGTAACCCAAAGCAAACGGATTCTCCGCCTGGGTGATTTCACCGGCATGTATAGATTTTACCTGTGGGGAAACCTATGGCTAACAAGAATGGATTTCGTTGACTGATTACCCTAATTTCTGTGTAGCTTTCGTCCAATGAGGTTTCCAAATTCCAGAATATCAAATGGAAATGAGAAGGTGAGGATTGGAGACGACTGTGCAAGTCCGTGAAGATAATTGTGTGAATGCATAAGAGGACAGAGAGAGATCACAAGCGGAGACGCCGGGAGGCGTCCCCGTCGACAGAGGCCACGCTTCGCGCCACGAGTGGACGGACAAGACGACCAAAAGGTCCATAACCCTCTATTTTCTTCTACCTATTTTTGGTCCGTCAAAAACCCCTGTGCAATTGTCATCTAATCCGAAAATATTTTGGGAAATGATTTACACCAAAAAAAAATATTTTGGGAAATGATTTACACCAAAAATACACTTACAGGGAAGTGACGTTAACAAAAAAAGGAGTGACAAAATTAGAAGCTAATATTTTTCACAAATTAGATAAATAGAATACTCTTTACAATCCGAACCATTAATTGTGGAACCCCACTATAGGTACCGACACACTTTATACCGACGGAAATATGGGGCCTATTCCGGATCTCGTACGGATGATCTGAGCCGTTCAATAATTTTTTTTAAAATCAAGTGGGCCCCGCGAGAATCAACTCAATTCGATATGTGTAGGTGCTCAATCCAATCTTTCATTTTTTCATTCAGATTCCAGGACTTTTAAAAAAAAATTATTGAACAACTCGGATCATTCGTGCGGGATCTGGAGTGGGCCCAGCGTTCCCGTCGGTGCTCTGGTCGTCGGTCCCTTTAGAGTTTTTATTAATTGTCAAGATGAACAGTCAAGATTGAATTCGTCGACTTATTTGACAATTGGACTGCTGAGAAGCCAGATCCATTGGATATCCCGAATCCCCGATCGGATAAAATGTTTGTAATTATGGAGTATTGAAGTAATTTACTGAGAACTTACTTAACTTTATTATGCTTTTATTCCTTTATAGTAAAATTGTTTCTAATCTAATTCATAAACGAACCCCGCCTTCAAAGTTTAAGATTGGAGTAAAAGTATAATTTTCTTTTAAAGCTTTCAACGGTCCGGATGTAACCTCTTCATTGGAAGAATTTATTTTTAAATTCGGACCGTTGAAAATGCTTTTTGTAAACACCCCAATCTGGATTTCCAGATTAATTTACTTTTCTTTACGGTTTTTGATTCCCCAATGATGAAACGGATCAAGAACACTCCGGAAATGTCGAATGGTTGAACTTTGAGTATTTGATACCCTTTCAACACCAAACCAAACCAAACCAAACCAGAACCCTATTAGCGCGCGTAAGTTTCCTTTCCGCGCGCGTTGGTTTATTTACCACCTGTCAGTCAAGCAGCTTTGACTGGCGCGCGTAGATCCACGACCCGCGCATTGGTTAAAGTTACGGCTGACCTTATACTTTCCATTTATAGAAGCTTCTGGAAGCTTTCCATTTATGGAAGCTTTCCATTTATAGAATGGTTTCCATTAACGGAATGTTTTCCATTAATGGAATGCTTTCCATTAATAGAGGATTTCCATTTATGGAAGGTGATTGCCCTATGAATACGCCTCTCACTCTTCCTTCCAAAGGGTTAGAAAAAAAGAAAGTTAACAATTTACATGTTTTGGCTCTCATCTTGGTTAGTACACTTGGTTACCAATCTTTTTACTCCTCTTTGTTGAAAGCAATCAAAAGAGATACAAAAGACATTCAAGCAAAGCAATACACTACCCATTTTTGATCTACCAACATACAACCATCCATCAAACTCCTCCATTCAAGCCTCAAAACTCAAGCTCAATCACTCTTTCAAACCCAAAACTCAAAGGTATAACACTTACTATTTTTATGTTTTCATCTCTGAGGGGGACTGGCTGGGCCAAGACTGGTAATCAATACCAAGTCCTGACCCTAAAGCTAGTAAAGTTTCAAAAATCATAGTGCTACAAGGAATCAGCGCGCGCCGGTCCATAGTACGTGCTCGCCACTCTGTGGCTGTGCCCGCAGATCTTGCGTGGGGACTGGGATCCTATTATTTTATGTTTTTGTTCATATATACATTACTGCAAGCATACTAAAAACCAATTTACCGCTTTCCTTGATTAAAACTGCTAGTTATGTTTCCATATTCATTCCTACTGCAATGGAATACCCCTGGGGTCTTTCTGGACATGTCCCAGAACCCAGATCTTGCAAGGCCAAACACTGGTTAAATGGCTCAGACCATCGTGCAACAGTGATTGACCCGCGCGCGCAAGTTCTTCTATGACCAGTGGTTGGTCTTTGCAAGGGTAACTGGTTTAAGCCTTGTTTCTTTTCCCCACACTGTTTATGGGGTGCTTATTCATGTGGTGGCTTAATAGCCCATTCAAACCGTCTATAATTGTATATTATAATTACCTATAAACTGCGTGATTTTGTCCTGGGTGTGCACTGGTCACTCTAGAGCCCAGAGGGTTGGAAATAAGAGCTGTGGGCTTAAGCTTACTGGCGCACGCAGGTTATGGTGCAGTGCGCGTAGGTTGAATTAGCATGCAGTGACTTAATCAGTGTATGCTAGTTTCTTCCCGCGCTCGACACTCCAAAACAGTGCTTTCCAGTCTGTTTAAGATCCCCACAGGAGTCTGTTTTCATCCTATACTAGTTGTTTCAATAAACGAGCATGCCATCTATCACATCCTGCAAACATGTTACAGTTTTAAATCCCTCTAAACTGTTCCTCCGTCCTAACTAGCTAAAAATTGATTAATGAGAGAGAATCGCAAACGTTTTACAAATGCCCGAATAGAGATCGATCTCCGGATTTGGCGAGAGGGGTGTCTTAAAACCCTTCCCCTCTTGTAACCTGACTCCCGAACCTAAGATATCAAGGTGACGACGGACCAGTCTACAAGACTTTTTTTTCAAATCAAACAACGTTTCAAGTTCAATTCCTTGGGCGGCGGACCTTCAAACCCAAGTGGGGATTCTGAATTGAGCGTTTCGCCGCGCTTTAAAAAGGGGCACACCCGCTTATCTCGCGACGATTTTCGAGGCGTGTGCCCACACCTTTCAACGGCTTGGATGTGCCTTGCAGCCCTATAGTGCACCCCTGTAGTGCAGGGGTTCGATTCCTGCTAATGAGATCTAAATTTTTATTTACATAGCTGCAAGACCTATACGCTACACGCGTATAATTTGAAGATTTTCTTCGAGTAAATATTCGAGTATTTTTTAAATCTTGTTGTAGCATTAAATTATGTAAAGATTTGTATTTAGAGGTAATTTCAAGGTACTCTTTTTGCACAAATTTTAGTTCAAGTTGAGATTTGAACGTGCTGGATGGATATGGCCTGATAGCGTATACTAATAAAAGGACTTTATTCGTTCTTCAGTCAGGCAACATGCACGGAAGTTTTGTTTAACGGCATTGCTATTGTCAGTCTACTGGGTTGACGGTAAGCACACTAGAAGACAAGAAAAATATGTATTTCTATTTATTTTTTACACCCTATAATACACATTCACACACTTACTATTATCAGCCAATTAGACTAATTTTAGAATTTTCCTTTGTCTAAAGGCAAATTCTACAAACCGCCTTGTGGGCAGTCCACGGTGAACCCACGCGCTTGTTTCTTTGTACTTTAAAGTCTGCACACAGCTTTAGCACTGATGCAAAAGTAAAGGCTAGTGATTTTGTCACACCCTTATTTGTTAATGTCACACCCTGTAAGTGTATTTTTTGGTACAAAAATACACTTGCAGGGTGTGGCATTAACAAAAAATGGTGTGGCAAAATCATTTCCCAAAGTAAATAGGAAATTTATTTTGGCACTCCAGTTTTTACCACTGGCACTCCACTTTGTGTGTTAATCATGTGAGAAAATAAAACTAAAGGTGGAGTGCCATTGACTAAATTTGGAGTGCCAAAATCACCTCCCAAGTAAATATACTAAAATGACAATATCACCCTTCAGTTCTTTGTCAAATTACTCCAACTGAATACACGTACTTTCTCCTCCTTTTCCCCTTCACTTTAATATTTTCTTTTTATTAAGCCTTTTTTCCCACTTCAACTACAGGCAGCATTCTCCCCTTCTTTTTCCACTTCACTTCAGACCATCTTTCCCAATTTTTTTTCACAAACTCCAAACCACACTATGAACTCCAAAAGATGCAGGAGTATTTTTTTTAATTGATTTGGACACTTCACTTTATACTAATCAGATTCTAATATTTGTCTTTTACTGTTCAAAATACATGGTATTTTAGAAACTAACATGGGAATTCTAGCTCTATTTTTTTGGTAATGAATTCTGGCATATGACACATTGTAAAATTGACAGCTAAACACCCAAATATAAAAATACAACTACAAAATGCAAAAATCAAGTTCCCAAACACTCTCAAAATATGGTATTTCATTTCAAAATTATGGTCCACCAACAAAATAAACATAAGTGAACCCCAAGGGGTTGACTTGTGACATAGGAGTTTGGTCTTAGGTTTGAAACCTCACCAAGTGCTATCGACTCCTTTGGAGTCAGTCCATACACAACTTTGTTCCGACTTTCATTGAACTCCTAGCAAATAGGCAGTGGAATTGGCCCCCATAATTAGTCAAGGTGTGTATAAACTGACCCACACTTGAGTTATCAAAAATATATATATCAGTGCATTTGGATTTTTTCATACCAATTTAAAGATTTTAATTAATTTTTAAATTGATGCGAATAAATTCAAAATGGGAATATACAGAAGAGATTTTTTATTTAAAATTTATTTCTTTCGTAGTGGACAACAATTTTAGGGCGATGACATGGCATCATTTGGTTGGTAAGAAATTTGTCTTGCAAAATTTAGAGGCGAAACGAGTAGATGGGAGGCGTTTGCAACGAAAAAAAAGAAGGTTAGAGCTTAAGGTCAAAATGGGCATTTTTGATGACGATAGTCACGATTTTGGAAGTTCGGATCGAGTACCTACACACGTCGGATGCCGTTGATTCTCGTGTGGGCCCACTCGGTTTTATTTTATAGAATTTTTGGACGGTTCGAATTGGCCGTCCGGTGACCGAAGTGGGCCCGGCGAGGTGCGGTGGGTGATGCGGTGGGGGGCTTCGGTGGGTGTATCATTTCCGTTTGAAAAACGAAACTGAAAGACAGTACGACTTTACACGTGGATGCTTTTTGTTGTAACAGCTGTCAATCCAATTTTCCCGTACGATGCCCATTGAGCAGCATGTAGCAGGACCCTTGTTTAAAAAGGAGTTTTGTATTTTTAATTTCCCAAAACAATAACATGTAATATTATAGGTCCAATAAATAGTACGGAGTATTTCAAGAGGAAACTCTATCCCTAAATAACGAATCAAGAAACCAAATAGGAGGGGACTCAGTCCAAAAACTATACCCAATTCCAACTAAACTCTCCGCTCTAAACAGACGGAGTACTGCAGAAAATAACCAAAAACACTCACATAGGGGTGATAGAAGCCCCACAAATGGGGAGAAATCCTACGTAGGGGACACCGAAGAAGAGAACTTGAAAAAAAAAAGAAAAGAGAAATCGATAATGGAACCGGACGGAATCCGCCGTACCAAAGCAAACTTCATCCACCAACCTAGATCTCCCACTCCGACGAGGGAGGACCACTATTTGCAAGCAGGGGCGGACCCACGTTGGGGCACGTGGGGTCACGTGCCCCCAGGGGCTTTCCAAGAATCCCAAAAAAAAAAAAACAAATTATATATAGATAGGTTAAATAACTTTTATCTCTAAAAGTCAATATAGAACTCTGCATTGGTAGAGTGATAGCCGTGCAACTATAAAGGCAGATGCGCTGAGGTTCAATTCCCCTTTTCCACCTTTTTTCCCATGTTTTTTTTTTGATCCGCAACTTTTTTTCCCATGTTATCCTACTATTTAATTGCTCTCTCTCTCTCTCTCTCTCTCTCTCTACTTAAATTCTCACAAGATTTGTAATATTTTCCACTAATTGAAAAGATACGTGATGCGTGTGAACATTAAATTTTTACTTAACTTATTTGAACACATTTTTTTTAAAAAGACTAATGTGATACAACTATGTACTTACGGGTATGCAAAAAAAAATTAATACTTTGTACAAATACTGTAAAAATTGCAATTCAAAGAATGATCGGTTTGGATCAAGAATAGTAAGCAAAAGTTAGATATAAATACAAAAAAGTCTCCTATACTATTACAAACCATTAGCATGGTGCAGTGGTCATCACAAATTGTGAAAAGTTTCAAGGGCTTGAGTTCAATTTTCAGGACCCTCTATCCCTTGTTTTTTTCTTTATTTTTTCATTTTTGTTCTAACTCTTTCATTTATTTCTTCATTTTCGTTCTACCTCTCTTCCTTATTTTTTTATTTTTGTTCTACCTATTTCTTTTATTTCTCTATTTTTGTTCTATCTCTTTTTGTTTTCCTCCCAATCCACAATACTATGAAAATTAAATTACTAAATTACTAACTTTTTAGTTTACTTGCTCTTGACTTTGGCATTAATCTTACGGTTGCCACCGCGACAGTGGAAAGGATATTTTTAGCCATGAATATTGTGAAAAATCGGTTGCGAAATAGAATGAGTGATCAATATTTAATAGTTAAACGATAATTTAGTAGTATACATAATACATACAGAGAAATATTTTTTAAGATTGTAAATAATAGGTGCCCCCAGTACAAAAAATTTCTGGGTCCGCCACTGTTTGCAAGGCGCTACTTCCAAAAGCCGTCGGACTATACGGCGGAAGAGGCGGAGAAGGGGCGGCGGATGGTGATTTGGGGAGGAGGAAGATGGGGGTGATCGAAGGGGGAAGGAGAGAAAACCTCTAAGATCTAGGATCGAGAGATGGAAAAACCCCACAAGGGGAAAAAAACCCTCCCCTCCCATCACCCAGTTGGGCGTAAAATCCTCTGTGGGGGGAAAGGAGGGAGATGGCTTCTTTATGGTTGGGTTCCTTTGAAAAGGAATTCAGCCCACAATCAAAAGCTCCACTTGGCATGGCAAGCTAGGTGAAAATCTAAAAATTTTGAGGAATTAATCAAATCTTGCATCAGCCAAGACCCACAAAATGCTTCTTGGTTTGATGATATAGAATCGCGGAAACATAACCACCAAAATACGACTAAGTCCATTTTGTTTTTTGATAATACAGGGTGTCCATTTGGATGGTATTTATTCAGTCAGTTACGCAAACATCTGCACACATCCAGTACTATTTTGTAAGACCTGCAGAAATCTCAATGTTGCCAAAAGCATCCGAAGAGGGATTCAACTATTATATATAATTAGCTTACGAGCAACTATAATAACTACCAAAACGGAATTGCGAAAAATGAAAAACTCGAACACTTTATATGCAGAAAGAATACCCCCCCGAAAAAGTACTAAATCGAACACACTAACACATTAGATTAGGTTATTCTAGGTGACCCACAACACATGTACAGTACTTGAATGTACACATGACGGAATTTTTCCAGGTTGATTTGGTTTCAGCTAAATAATGGCTCTAAAATGCCAGATTAAGCTGGAATCCACGCCAACTTCTTCCTACCTGTAAGCAATTTCATGATAAAGTACGTGTTCGATCTGATAATTGCTCTGGAAAAAATACTCAACTTACCGAACAATTCGTTTCCTAAGGATGTGTGTTCACCATTTGACTGATCGCAAGACAAAAATCGTTGCTTGCATGATCCAAAGATGACACAAGAACTATAAGGGGAGGGACCCGGCTTCTTGCAGTTGGATTGGAGAGAAGCATCCACAATTGAATCTCGGCCGTTTATCTCTATAATCAATGGTTCATATTTGTTAAAGTGCATTACTGGTAAGAATATATAGTATCTTACTAATGAGATACTTTTGATAAATCTGGAGCAATAAAAATACTTTGGAACGGTAGCGGTCACTTAGACTGCCCTCTGCACTCAAATTGTGAACTGCAGACAAACCATATTAGGGAGAAGGATTAGTTCAACCTACTGGGATTGGCAAAAAATAAAATAAAATCTGAGAATGCAAGTCACGAAAACTAGTACTAGCTAGGCTAGTTTATGCATGTACAAGATAACATGGTAACTCTACGTACAGTATGTATTATTCCAAAAACAATTAATTGCAGTATATATGTTTGCAAGACCAGATGCAATAATAGTGGAATGGTGGAGAAGCCATATCTAAAACTTTTTTTTTTTTGAACCGGGGCGCCATATCTAAAACTCGAAGGAATAACATTGATAAAGAATAGGTATTGATCAAGAATAAAGTCGGAACGGCCTCTTGTGATCATCAGCGCTCATCTTGACATCATGGAAATACGATAATTGTCGACACATTCTAGCTATACTTTTTCCAACATGGCTCAAACTCAACCAGATTCCGTTAATTAGCTAGGGTACGTCACTCGTTCCGCTCTGCGTCAAGATCGATCAGGCAGCAGCATTACTAATTACAACTACATATTGGGTCATAACAGCAATAATAGGCCAACATAAACATAGAAAGCTTTTTTTTTTTCTTCTGGTAAATATAAACATAGAAACTTCTTAATTCCATTAGATGGGGGAAAAAATACAGCTAAATTAAAATATATCCACACTTACATTGTGTAAGCAAAGAAGCTGAGGAAAAAGATATTCATGTTGTCATCCTGAGAAAGGGTTTTTCTTCCCTCTCCCACTTATAAGTTATCCTAGTTGCATATCCTAACTAACAACACAATCAACTTCCCACTTATAAGGCATGCTCTCAAAACTAGATTCATCCGTTCCCGTCTCCGGCGGTTAACGTATTCCAAAGCAGCCTAGTGATTAGCCTATCTAGCTCGCGCTACTCGAAGCCTTGGTAAAATCATTGTCGGGTTCTATCGCAGTGAAAGTTAGTTTGAGGAGAATGGATTCTAGTCCGAAAAGAGAACTTATGAGGACTCGACACAACTTCTGTGACCATTCTAAAGCTTTCTATATGCATGTTGACTGAACTGCAAACTTTACATTGACGGCTGAAATTTCATTCAAAATTTCTGCAATTTACAGGCTATTTACAGTCGTAGCTAGATTAATTCTAGTCTAACATCTAGCTACTGTACGAGAGTACAAAAATTAAGTTGTATCGATACAATCATAATTTTGAAATTTTCATGAATCGTTAAACGGATACCAATACCCTGTAGGGGTGCCCTACAAGTACGTACCCAGTTCCGTTTTAATCCTAGAAAGCTAGTATATAGTCTCTCCGTCCCATAATTAATGTTTGTTCAGTATGAAACGGAGAGAGTAAATCGCAAGGCTAGCTTAGATTGCAATGCACTTAATGACACCCATTGGCCATTAATGAAGTTAGGTAAATGGCTGACTCCTACCATTAATACCATTAATGCAATAATGCTGAAGAACAGTTTATCCACTGTATATATGCCAGTCCGCAAAATTGTCAAGTAACAAGTTGAAATGGCCGCCCAATCTAACCCTAAATATTGGAGTCAAAGTTCCCCATTTAAGGAACTATCCTAAGAACAACATTGACGACAAGGCATGCACCGCCAAGTCCCAAGTCATGATCCAAACCTAAATAAAAAATAAAAAATGACGGCTCAGGACGTGTTTTAATAATTAATACCCGCTAAGGACATGCTGAGAACATTTGTTAATGCTAAAAATATCCTTGGCGAGTATTAATTATCAAAACACGTCCTTGGCCGTCATTTTCTCAAAAAATTAGGGAATTTTAACTTGAAAATTGATTTTGACACTTCACTTTTTTATAACGGCACTCCAAAACTTGTCTTTTACTGTAAAAATTATACATAGCAAGGCATACTAAAAGACAAATTTTGAAGTGCCACCATAAAAAATTGGAGCGCCAAAATAATTTTCCTTTCAACTTTTGTTTCGAACAAAACGATTTCATGATATTTGGAGCACGTTAAGTTTATCTTGGTAATATATTATTTACGGAATACTAATTTAAAACTTTATCACTAAAATTTAATTAAATAGAGCTTCGGTTCAGTGACGAAATTCTACTGTCCAAGTTCATCACTAATTAAGCATGCAACTGCAGGTCTGTGGGAAATAGTCGAGAATTAAGGTGTTTGAGTAAGAAGAAGCTTACCATTTAAGAGCTTTTCAATGGCTTCAGCTCCAATATTTCTTTACTACTTCAACTTTCCGATATCATCAACTGCCTGCCTGCCTGTACCGACGCAAACTAAAACTTCCGCGAACATCGTGATTAACAGAAGAGAATCAAAGAACCAGATAAGTTTTTTCTTTTTAAAATCAAGAAAAAATCAACATTTCAAGACCCATTTGCACAATCTAACAATGCACAAAGAGAACTCTACAACACCACCTAGCTAGCTAGACCTAATGCACAATCTTGCACTACATTGAGTCGAATTCTACAAATAGGTCAAAGTGTTTCTCTACCTTTGCTTGATCAACACCTAGGGTTACATGTGTACTCAGAATGTGAACAACACTAACCATCTCTCTCACTCTCTCAGATGATGTTTAGAAACCCGGCGGACGGGGAGGAGGAGTAGACCAAAACATGTCATGAGGCATCTGACCATTTGGAACCAAATTAGGGGTTACTAGATTGTATTCATGACCCATATTTAATCCTGGACTTTGCTCCAATTGCATTGCCCCCTCTCCACCTTCAGCGGCCGCCTCATCCTCCTCCGGCAACCGCTCGTAAACCGCGTTCGAAAATGTCGCCGCCACCACCATCACCAGCCCCAGCGCCACTAACGGCCCCTCGACAATCCCCCCAACCAACTGCCCCTGCCCGCCGGCCAAATACACCGTCAATCCGCTTGCCCCCGGCGGCGCGGGAGAGGGGAAAAAAGAGCCCGAAAGGGATAAAATCTCGAACCGCCCGGGGAGCGTCATCACGCTCCCCACAGCGGATGGCTGGCGGAGAGTGACGTCGGTTACAACGCCGCTCCCGCTGAGCACCACCACGCCGCGGTGACGGCGCTCGGCGAAGCCAGCAATGGCCCTGGCCACGTCACCGCCGCTGGTGATTTCGAACACGTGGCTTCGGAGTGCGTTTGGAGTTTCCTTGGTTATGACGATTGGTGGCTTCGGCTTGTTTTTGGATCCAGGTGGTCGGCCTCTAGGACGGCGGCCGGAGCTTGAAGGTTCGGAGATTTCAAGGGCTCCTCCGGCGTTGAACTGGTCTCCGACTTCGGCTTGTTCTCTGCTAGTGTATTCTTGATTTTCTCCATTTTCGGGGTTAGGGTTTGTGTTTAAATTGGTTCCACCACTGGCAGCGGCGGTCGTGGTCGGTACATCTTCCGCCCACCACCGGTTGTTTGACATTTCTGAAAATGCAACAAAAACCCTAGATTCAGAATCAGTACTTCAACAAAAAAAAAAACCAGAAATCTCAACGAAACCTATGAAGAAGTCAAACAATGAAACCCTTCCTTTTTCTAACCTTCTTTTTGCTGCCCTTTTGCTGTTCTTGTTTTACACTCTCTCTGTATGTCGGAAAAATCAACTGGGGATCTTATAACTTTGCTTCACTTTACAGTCTTTACTGTTCTTGTTTCTTCGCTTTCTCTATATATCTATGGAGTAGCAAGAGTACAAGGCGAAGCTGAAGCTAGCTTCTTCTTCTTTTTCCCTCCCTTTCTTTGTTTACTTTGTTCGATATATAGAGAGAGAGCTATATGTAGCAAATCCGGAATCTGAGATCCAAATGAAGAAGTAAGCAAAGATGAGCTACCAGGGTTTTCTTCATGAAACCCTAATCTTTTAAAGCAGGAACTGATTCAGTGAAGAAGAAGAAGAAGAAGAAGAAGGGAAAAAAAAACCCAGTTCCGTAAATCTGAAAACAGAAATTAGAGATCTAAGGTAGCACCTTTAATTAATGATCAGCTCTCAGTGCCTGATGAGTGATGATGATGAGTGTTCAAACTTTAGCTTGGGTTAACACAACAGCTTCAGTGCATCAGCATCAGCCAGATTTCTGGGTTCCGTTCCTGGGGCTTCTGTTCTGGATTTGTTACCGTAAACGACAGTGGGTGTACGTTTAACAGGGTTGAGCCTGCCCTGCCCCCAAGCGTACGTTAAGTATCTCCCCATTGCTTTGTTTCTTTATCTACTGTACTGTACAATTATTTGACAGCTTCTTTTTTTTGAAGGTTTTTGTTGTTCCTGGTAGTCGGTAGAGGGTACATGGTGATGATATGGTATTTATTCTTTTATTACTTCCCTATTGTACTTTGAGAATAACTTATTCATGGTGTTTCGTGAATAAATTATTAAAGAATTATTATTCAAAATATTTTTAGACGATTCAGATTAAAAACAATCTATTAGTAGTGGAGTAATAAATACTTCCTCCGTTTCAAATTGAGAGTCCATTATTTCATTTTGGATTGTTCCAAAATGATGGCCCTTTTCAAAAAATGGAAGGAAAAATTTGGTGATTTTCCAAAAGTATTCCTGACAAGTGAATATAAGTGTTATAAAGTAGGTAAAATATAGGGATAATGGTGGAAATGATAGGCAATATAGGTGCAATCATTGCATGCCTCCTAAAACAGTTGGAATCCCCAAGATAGACTCTCAATTTGGAACGGAGAGAGTAACACTTTTAGATGGTCGAGATTAAACATTTTCTTGAATAACTTATTCTTTTTTTTATTTCCCAATACACTGCGCAGGAATGGTTGTACGGCACCTTCGGGTCCAATACAATGATTTCAACCATTCACGCATAAAACTCGCAAACAAAAATGCATTTTTACGCAACGAAAAAGAAAATAATTACTATATCAACTACCAATAAACACTAAACACATGAGCAAGATACATTTTGTTCTGCAAAAATGAATCGCAGCTGTTGTATAAACTCAAAACGTTTAGCTAATAATTTACAGAATAAAATGTATCTTTGATCGCGTGCTTATCAACATGCGATTAAATTGTGCCTTGTTCGGTCGATGATTTGGGAAATTTTGGAAAGGATTTTTGGGATAACGAAGGCATTGATTTTTGTCGAACGCGGACTCAAACTTGTTATCTATTGCAAAGTTTACAAGATGGACCGTTCGAATAAAAAATTTGAGAGTCGAAATAGGCACGTGTATGAAGATGAACTAATACTGTCAATTTATGTCGAGGGAAAAAAATATAGGCTGCTGATTTTGCCACTCCCTTTTTTGTTAACACCATTCTTCTGTAAGTATATTTTTGATAGTGGGATTAACAAAAAAGGTAGGGGCAAAATCATTTCCCAAAATATAAAACAAAGAGAAAACGAAGAGGCGTCGATAGGGAAGGGGTGGTCTGGGGTACGGTGCGCACGGGGGAGGTTAGATCTCGGTGGGAATGCGTCACTTTTACTGCTGTCTTCGAGTCCCGACAAGGTATAAATCCGAACGACAATGTCAGGAACATGACGATTTTGCCCTCCACTCCCAAAGCTATTCACTGCTCCTGCTCTGCCAATAAAATACTCCGCTGGTAACATTTTTTTTCTTTGAACATATATTTCCTGTTTTATTAAGGCTGCTGATTTTGCCACTCTCTTTTTTGTTAACGGTACTCCTCCTGGAAGTGTAAAAAAATCGTTAACAAAAAAGGGAATGACAAAATCAGCAACCTTTAAGTAGGCCTGTCAATGGACCGGATCTGATCCGAAAAATCCGATCTGAATCTGATAACGTCGATCCGATAATCCGAATCCAGTAAACGGATCGGATTGGTTTCGGGTCGGATCGGATCGGATTAAATCCGTTATCAATCCGAATCCGAACTTTATTTTTTTTTTAACTTTTTATAATTTTTTAAAAAAAACAGTAAATTTTTTGTTTTGAAAAAAAAATGTTTAAGAAGTTGTATTTTTATTTATTTTTGGCTAAAATTTTTGAAGTAAAAAAATTTTCGGATTGAATCCAAATTTTTCGGATCAAATCCGGATTATCACTATCGAATTTGAGTCTTATCGAATTCGGATAAGATCCGGTCCGTTTGCAGGCCTACATTAAGTAATAGTATAATTTTTGAGTTGCGGCTGTTGGGGGAATAAGGGGCCCGAAAGCAAACACGAATATCACCCAAAAACAGTTTCAAACTTTAACAAACACGCAGCAAAAACTAATCTGATTTCCAGAATGCAATTTTTCGGCAACAAAACAGAGCAGAAAAATTCCGGAGTAACAAGACTTATCTGGGCTCTAGAAATGCAGATTTCTTTCACTTGAACTTGAAATTATCTTTTCACTTGAACTTGAAATTATCTTCTTTACAGAGCATTTTTCTTCACCTTCAAACACAACACACACCAGAGCACACAAAACCCTTCTTTTTCTCTTTTCACTCTTCTCTCTGTCTACGTTTTCTTCTTCTTTTTTCTTACTAAGAGACTAAAGACACGCACAGCCACTTGATATTTCTGTACAAGGTTCTAGACACACACTTCACTTTATTACATACTAAGGACAAAAAATATAAAAACATTACATCAAAGCCCCCAAAAAGTAAAACAAGAAAATACCCAATTTGTTTCTCCATGTTTTGATCTCTCTGTATAAGAAAAAGAAATTGAGTTGCTGCTTGTAGAAATTTTAACATTTTTCGTTTGGGGTTTCGAGGGAGATTTTTGAAAGTAATGAGTGGAGAAAGATAGAGGAAATTTATTGGAAACCGTGCACCGGGGTTTTGAGAACCCCCAACCGAACGAGGCTTAAGCTGGGCCTGGGCCTATTGATCAGTTGGAGAAGGCAAAAGCCCATGGAGTGTATTTGTTGGAAATGATCTCTAGAAGGGCTTGATCCTGCAGCCCGTAAATTTCTTTAATGGGCCTCGTAAGCTTTGGGCCTTCCCCTGTGAGTTTGAGTGCTTCAGCCCTGGTTATGATCCATCGGCCCGACTCAAAACATGCAGCCCTGCACTATTACCATGCCTCATTCTACGTGGTGTACACTAACATACAGTAGCTTCTCGGTTCAAAATCGGCAAATAAAGTTAGGATTACTTTTGTCCCACATCGCCCATCTATTCGGAGTCAGAAGAGTTTATATACGAAGCGAGACAAGAGAGTAATGTCCCCCCGGGGACATCCGATAAAATTGGATAACTACAGAGAAGATTAGCATGGCCCCTGCACAAGGATGACACGCACAAATCGAGAAATGGTCCAAATTTTTTTTGACCTTTCACTTCTAATTTTCTGCTTGTTTCCATATTCTAGGGTTTAAGCGAGTTCTATTCTGTCCATAACCATATTGCTGCTACACAATTAAATTCAGTTCTTCCCTCACAATTGGTTTCGTTTTACTTGGAGTGGCGATGAGGTGGGGAATTGGGGAACCTGAAGTGAGAACCCTGTAGTGCGGCGTCCAATCGTTTTCCGTAATCGATGAATCAGAACCGCTCATAGTTAACTCTTACCGGTAAGAGTTAATTACGTACATGCATATCTGAACCATTAATTGCAGAAACGGACGGTCCAATGCCGCACTACTGATTTCACTATAGGGTCCTCACTACAGACCCCGTTCCATGAACCTAAATGAACCAAAACTCCAATTCGCTCGCTAAATTATAGCAAAAAAGGTTGTGTCGCCTAAAAGAAATAGCAATGCTACTACGCACACAATTATATCCAATACCACAGCAAAAAGGCTGTGTGACCTACAGAAAGAGCAACGCTAAGTAAATAGCTATATCCAAGACTATTCGATGCACTTAGGTCTACATCCATCGAACGGTTCCAAATACTGTTGTGTCCAGAGTTGTGTTTAAAGTCGTGTGCATAGACTTTCTGTCAAAGAAAAGTTTCATGAGTTCTTCAAATCCACATTCTACATGCAAGGGGTGTATACCTACATTTAACTGTCACAAAGCACCATGAATTCATGACCATTTTTTTTTTTTTTTCAAAATCGGAGAAGGAAAAAAGAAGTTATTTTAAGAACTTCAGAAGTAGTATGCAAAAAATTTCTTCAGTCTTTCGTAAATACTATAGTAGTTAATAGTAGTTTTCTCTCAAAATAAAGTTGATGATGTAGACACGAGGTTTTAGTAGGCAGAGGTCTTAATTATTGAACGCCAAGTTGGTCCGGTATCAATGCTGTGAGACCCCAATCCCGGGAATTTATGGAAAAGTCAGGTGCTTTACAAGATAAGACCCACCAGATACTGTTAATCCGAGATTTACCTTTTCGATCAGTCACATGTTTAAGTCACATGTTTAAGTTAAGGACTAACAGGCTAGTTAGCGCAGATCGTTACAGTAGGTATTAAAGCATATTGTGTGGACGATGAGTTTCGTCTCCTTAGAATTTGTCAATATATGCATAAGCTGGTCTTGTATCCTGAGTTTTTTTTTAAAAACATAGTAATACATTATTGGAAAATTTGATATTTGAAGGAAGGTAAGATGTAGTACTCTTTTTGAAAACAAGGTAATTAAGATGTACTTGTCCCATGTAAATTTTATTGCTATTAGGTGTCGTTCCGTTTTCTTTTTAAACCTTCTTTTTTTAAAAGAAGGTAATTTCAAGTTCAAATATAATAAAAATAAAAATTAATTTTTTAATTTTTTTTGCACTGTTTAAAAGATCTCAATGAGATCTATCAAATAAAATTCATATTGGTAGGAAAATTATTTGCATAAACACATAATTTTTGAGCTTAAAATTACCTTCCTTTTCTAAAAGTTTCTTTTTTAGGAAACTGGAACACCCTAGTCTCTGTAGTTTTTGAAGTCTTGTTAGGAACTACTCCTTGTGTAATCAACAGTATATATGCTACTCCCTCCGTTTCAAAATGAGTGACCTTTTTGGGACTCTGTATCATTTTAAAATGCTTATATCTTTTGATTTATGAAGTTTTATGTGATTTTGAAAACATTGTTTAATAGAACTAATTAAAATTTATCAAACAAGATTCATATTGCATATTTTTTAACATTAATATTGAAATATATAAACAATTGAAAATGATACGCTTTCTCCAAAAGGTTACTCATTTTGGAACAGAGAGAGTATCAATTGATTAGCACCAAGTCACGGATGGACCTCTTTCTTCCTTGTGTAATCAACAATATGGTATCCAATACGGGTTCCATTGTCTTACACGCACATAAATAAATAGATAGAAAGATACATACATACATACCAAAGTTTTACATAGTGGTTGGACTGGGTAGCTGTCAAGACCCAAACCCATGGGTTAAAGGTCTAATGACCGGCCAGTGAGTCTACGTCACCCTAGGCCTATCCTAATAAGTCAGTTTAGGGAATTCATAAAATCCTCTCATTAAAATAGATTACCTTAAGAAATTCAGTAAGCTGATTTCAATAATTCCAACTTTTTCCAGAGTTCTATGTGCGGAAATAAATATAACTACTTAACAATACCTGCAAATAACCATAGCATAACCTGACCGGAACAAGCCGGTTATCAAAATTCAAATGTCTTCAAGTCAAGTCCTCATAGCTCTATACTCACATCAGAACAGTACTACTACATACACGTAAGAACTGATCACCAAAAAGATTTCGACTTGAGAGCAAAGCCGAGTCCATCTAATGCTGTTAACCTGAAAAGTATGGTTTTTGAAAAACTCCATAAGCTAAAGCTCGTATGAAACATGACATATCCAGTAAACATGTTAAATCATGGATACAACTAACACCCTATAAAAAGCGTAGTCATACTCTTCAGTATCGAACATGTAAAACGTACTTCCTTTCGAAGATAATCAAATTTCAAGTCCATAATAAAGTGAATTCAAGTCTTTCAATAGACTTATGCTAAAAGCAATAATTCTAAGTCATCGGTTCATCAGTTCATTCACAGAATGAAATCCAGCTTTTCAGGATAAAGCAGAAAACCATCATGATATTAAAAATATCACATTTCATAATACTCGTCGATTTCGCACATCTTTCACGAACAAGTTTCAACCAGAATCTAGAGGAGCGACCTCTATATCATAAAAGGGAATGACGTCAAACCATCAGGATACCTGGTCAATATCCTCCAACCTTATAACTCCAAATCCACTTTGTCTGTTTAAAGTCCTCAAGCACGGACACTTATTCAGATGCATCGACAGAAAAATATACATTTCATCAAGTCATTTAACAAGTTAATAAATATCCATGATTCCATTTAGAAAACATTTCTAAGATATTTCAACAGCAATGAAATATTTAAACAACAAATGTAAACAAGATACGCATGTTTCACCTTGCTCCTGAAGACGCAGCTAATCTCTACTCGAGTCTTCACGTATTTCACACTAACGATCACACAGACCTAATGAGAATATCATAAACGTCCAAGTATGAGTACAATTAATGTACTAAGTCCGAATAATCCAATTCTAGTCATCTAAGTCGTGGCTTAGAGCCGATCTAAGTCATGGCTTAGAGCCGATCTGTTACTAAGGGTAAAATGGTCATTTTAAATCTCTAAGTACGAAGTGTAAAATTTAAGTAACCTAATTATTCAAAAATTACAATCCTGTAATTTTTACAAAAATCAATAAGATTTTATACAAAGTCTATTTTTGGTGTAGTTATGCAACACAATGGATCGGAGGTTCAATAGCCTCTATTGGTAAAATGGTAAACACAATTCCACCTTAAGATCACATGAAATTTTTTTGGGTAAAAACTTAGTTTTGTCAAAAACTCTAGAAAACCTATGCATGCAAGGTATTTTAAGAAATAAAAACAATAATTTGCTCATTTACTAAAATCTGTCACCCTTTCTTTGAAAAATCATATCTTATTCATAAAAAGTCCAAAAATACTCAAACCAGCGCCCAAACTTGCGTAACGTCCATGTGTATCTACTGTAAAAATTTGAAGATTAGATATCAATCAAATATTCTGCAGATTTCAAAAGAACAAGCTGTTCTACAGAAAAACAGGGCAGCCAAACATATTTTAGTAGAAAATTCATAACTAATTCATTTCAACTCCAAAAATATTGAAACTAGCGCTCAAAGTTGCAAAACGTAAAGTATTATTCTCAGTAAAAATATCAAATTCATAAATCAAAAGTATTTTCCCCGGCAAACAAAAGAAAACAGATTGATCACAGTTTATGTCCCTGTCAGACAACTCTACTTTAAAAATTCACCAAATATTGTATATTTATCCAAATGATTTGATTCCAAAGCCAAAATGTTTCCAACTTAAAGGTTTAATTCCTGAAAAAAAAACCATAGCCATGAAAGTAGTGAAAGTTTCCATAAATTTAAAAGAAGACAGACACAATCAGATTCGGACACACAGATGACAGTCAGTATTCAAAAATTTATAACTAATTCTGTGTTGATCGGTTTTGCATGTTATTGATGTCAAAATCTTCGTCTTTAAACGTACTTTAAAAGTTATGAAGACCTCAAAAATTGAATCATAGCAGAAGGGTTCTCAAAATACGAATTTCTCAGAGGGTAGTAATCTGTCTCCAGAAATAGGAGTTGTTATGCCTAATCTTTTGATGTTAATCAACTCCTAACACCTTAAAACCTTACACATCTGTTAAGAATATGATAATGGGTGTCCAAAATCAGAGGTTTGTAGCTTCCTAATCAAAATTATTCACATAGAAATGGCTTGAGAAAACAATTACCTAGTTGATCTTGAAGTTTCCGGCAAGATTTGTGATTCTCCGGTGAAATTGCCGATCAACTTGGGTACTTAAGGCTGGACCAGAACTAGAAAATGACTCTCTCTCCGTCTCTCTCTCTCTCTCTCTCATTGCCGACCTCTTCTCTTCTTTTCCTTCTCTTTTTTATTTTCTTTCTTCTTTTAATTAGGCATGCAAGTGCAACTATTATGAGTATAATGATAAAAATCTATTAGATTTTCCTAGGGTGCCACATGCCCACTTACTTGGCACATGATCAATTTAAAAGCATGCCAAGTGTTGGCTTCATCTCAATGACTGGTCATGCATGCATGGCTAGTTCCGGAGCACGGCTCGCGTGCGGCTCGAAAAATTGTATGGGTTCCGGACTCAGAAAAATATGAAATTCGCACTGTACCCTAAATAAATTATTCTAAGAATAACCCCATTCTTGAAATTTAAAGAAAAAATCTAGAACACAAAGATTTGAAATGTCTAACCGATTGACTTGTAAAATGTGTCCGTGACCAATAATTAAAGGTAGTGACGAATTATCATGTACTAATACTATTTTTAACGTGAGGGTTCTCACAGTAGCAGTAGCGGGAATATCGAATGATACGTACGTAATGGAAATCGGATGTAGTGATCGTGAAATTTTTAATAAAATTATTTGATGCCTTAGGAGTTAGCACCCATAGCGGTCACGTAGTGGCCATAGAGGCCTTGAAGCGATCAGAAAATCGGACACAAAGTTACACATATCAGGAATAATTACTTCACTAAAACGGCCAAATGAGAGCCACCCCTTACCTCAGTAACTTTCCAAAAAAACACCCACATAGTACTAGACTTTTTTTGATCTTATATTTATTACTTATTTAGGCCTTCTCTCTCTTCCTCGTATATTCTCTAGTCTCTTTCATGCATTGATTTTTTGTTGGGGGTTAACTTCATCCACTCATTTTCAATATCAAAAGAACCCCACTCTATTTCGTCAATAATGCGCCTCCTCCTCCTCCATTACGTACTACAACTCTCTCTCTCTCTCTCTTGATCTCGATCTCGATCTCCAGCAATATTCACAGTACTTGATGTGGGCGAAGAACAAGTAGGTTCGACATTCGCACTTTCGTGCATCGATGATTAACACGTTCGACAACTCTTGGGAAGAACAGGCGTTTGTCAACGATGCAAACGGCAGGCCTCTTGGAGGGTTCGTTGGGCCTCCGAGATGTTATTCATGTGGCTTCTGTAAAAGAGAATTTTGGTCAGCTCAAGCTCTAGGTGGCCACAGGAATATCCACAGGAGGGATAGAGCTAGGCTCAAGCAGTACTCTCTCAAAAGTCCTGATCAGAGCCAAGTTCTTCATCATCAAAACCATAGCCACCATCCTTGCAAATCACTCGCTGATATTCTTTCATACCCATCTCAGGTTTGCTTCTTATATAGATGCTGTCGCGCATCGCTTCACTCACCCTATAGTGAGACTGACCTGTCTATTAGAGGCTTTAAATCTACTATTTTCTTCTGAAAGGTTCATCAGGAGCACCAAAAGGAGTTGTCTCATGAATACTCTTGCCCACCATCTTGTTTAGATTCCAACGGAGTCGGACTCCTCAGTGTTTCCGACCTCAAAATTGCATATGGAGCAGGGAGAGAAGGATTTGCGTTTCTGCAAAACGGTGAGAATTGTGTTGAGAAACGTTTGGCTATGGGGTTTGACTTGATTGATTCTCCAAATAGGCCATATGGGTCTGATTTTGATCATGAGGCGATTGACACTAGTAGTAAGAGACATAAGACCACTGCTACTACATGTTGTACTGTTTCCTCAGTGCCATTCTTCCTCAATCAGTATTCAAATGATGGATATTCCTTGGAGGACTTAGATCTGGAGCTCAGGCTCGGTGACCCGCCAAAGATGAAGTAGAATGTGCACCCCAAACATGTGGTTCGCCATAAATATGTTGTTTTGAATTGATCTGGAGCACGTTGTGGTGCTTTTGAACAAGTGAATAATTTCACTGCCTAAGGTGCCCAGGTGGTATTAGTAACATTGAGAGGGAGAGAGAGAGTTTTCTTTCTTTCTTTCTTTCAGTACCTTTGATCTATTATAGCAGGTAAAAGCCTCCTGTGTACTTGTTGAACTCCGGCATACAATGAAATGCTCAGTCTATATCCTAGCTTGATCTTTCTTTGATATAACTAGTGGTCTAGTGTGTGGAGTCCACACACGAGCTGTGTAAGTGTGTGGCGTCTACATGTACACATTGTTGTGTATTTGTTGTGCGTAGTATTTATAGTCGTAGAATGATTGTCGCGCTCTTAAAAGATTAATTTATGAAGAAGAAAAACATTAACTTGTTAAGTTTTATTATAAGTTGAACTAGGTCTGTCAATGGACGGGATTCGATCCGAAAAATCCGATAACGTCAATCCGATAATCAGAATCCGGTAATCCAAATACGGATCGGATTAAATCCGTTATCAAACCGAATCCGAACTTTATATTTTTTTTAATTTTTTTAAAAAATAGTAAATTTTTTATTTTGAAAAAAAAAATGTTTAAGAAGTTGTATTTTTATTTTTTTTGGATCGGATTCGGATCCGGATTACCACTATCGAATTCGAATCGAATCCGGGTCTTAACGGATTCGGATCTGTCGGATCCGGCCCATTGACATATCTAAAACCATAATTATGTCAATTAAACATGGTAGCAGGAGTTTTGCAACAAGTCCAACTATTTGGGCTAAATGCAAAGTAAAAGTTTTTGTTTTTGTTTTTTTTTTTTTTTGCAGTTTTTGAGAAAGCAAACACTTTGTTTTTTTAACATAAAGACAAAGAAGTTACAACTTGTTTTTTACTCAATTTTGACAAAATAATGTTGTGTTTGCTTTACTTCTCAAAAAGAATTTTTCAAAAAATTCTTCATATTTTCAACATTTCTCTCTCCACTTATTACCTCTACTATTTTTCAAAAATTTTAAAAAGCAATCCAAACACAGCATAAGTAAAAAGCCCCTAAAAACTTTGTCCAAACTCATCCATACAACAACCACCAATTTACCTTTAAGTTATTTTAAGGAGAGAGAGGGCCCTGCTTTGGCTGGTTTCAACGAAGTTTCACTGTGTTTGCAAGAGCCAAGAGGACATCTGAACAACAAAGACAACTAGGGTTTAATGTGGGTTTAAGAGGACATCTGAACAACGAAGTTTCACATTTTAGTTTTCAGTAAGTTTAGGTACACTATATCCATCTATTACATCATCTACTACATTTTTTGTGAGGCCAACCTTGGATCCCACAAAAATACTAGAAAAATGTCCACAAATTTTAGAATAATATTTTATGGGGCCCTGTAAAAAATCAGCTCCAACAGATATCGGTAAGTATTATTTCTGGATTCGTAGGGGCGCAAAGACATTTTTCTGTATTTTTTTGGGACTCGGGGTGAGCCCCACAAAAAATGTAGCGAATGGTATAGTGGATAGATGGTAGTGTATGTAGCATTCCTCGTTAGTTTTATGGCGAGGAAGCAAAGCACCAATCAGATTTCCTACCTCTACTAAAGAAGAACCAGTTGGGCCAATTTTTTCGCTTGCCAAATTTTGTCAAATTTCCCAATTTTACCCCCTGATTTGGGGGCAAGCAGTGTTGTCTGGTGTCCATAATTGTAATTTCCCCTTCTTGACTTAATGGCCCAAGTGGGTGCATCACACACTGCCACGTATGTAGGCCATGAAAAAGGAATACACCGTTTCATCATCCTTCCTCACGTAATACTCTCTCTCTCTCTCTCTCTTCTACGATTTTCTTCAGGCTCCCATGGCTTTTCTCTCTTATCCATCTGCTTCACCAACGATGGTGCCCACGCAGCTCTTTCTGCAACTAATCCATCTCAACTCCCTAGAAAACTTGAATCAGTTGGTTGTTTTGAAATCGCGACTCAATCGCAGAAACGAACAAATTACTTGCTCGAATCGGTAATACTCAACTATCCTTTATCTCCCCCATAGATTCACATTCTCGCACACCACACCGTCCACTCCAGCTTCTTACCGAAAGCATTTCACGACATCAGTGGTCGACGGGTAGCGGGGCCACTGCAGTGGGTTCGTTGGTGGAAGAATTGGAAGATCTGTGGTGTTGAATAAGGGTTTCAGGCAATATAAGTAATATTTAGGGCTTCTAATTTTATTGTTGATGTTTGCATGTGGTATTTGATTTACATTAGGGTTTCTGATTATAAAGCTTCTAATTACATTGTTGATGTTTGCATGCGGTATTTGATTTACAAACTTAGGTTTCTGATTATTGACTATTATAATTATTTTAGGAATATAGTGGCGGGTTGGAGCAGCGACGGAGCTCGGTAGGTGGGTGATCCGGCTGGCTGTGATGATGGAGCTGCAGCTGGGGTTTCGATGATGGCGGGTAGGAGACTGAGCAGTGGGGCGGTGTGGTGGAGGTAGTGGTGGTGGACTGGAGGAGAGGGGGAGGGTGGCTCCGGAGGTGAGTGGCTGCAGGAGGTTGCCGAAGGAGGCCTGGGGTGGTCTCGGCCGAGGGAGGAGATGGAGTGGGTAAATTTTATTGGTCTAGGGTAGGGGTTGTCCCGCCCAAGTTGCATTCCTCCTCCATTCAGCATGTTTTCTATTACAGCCTCTTCGTGCTTTATTGTGTACTTGTATGTTTCTTAGATCCTAGAACTATCTTTGTTTCTTGTATAATTATATCTTTCTGTTTCGGGGTGTTGGTTGTAGCCATGAGCTTAACCTTCCAATTTCTGAATTATATCTTTCTCCTTCTAATCGTTGCCTTTGTGTATGACATGACAGTCCATGATCGAACTGAGCCGCACACAAGATGAAGAAGTAGGTGATGGGACAACGTCAGTCATAGTTCTTGGTATGCTATTGTGTAGGACTTGTTTCCTTTTGAGGTGCATTAGATTTTGCAGTGCTTTTGGTATACTTTAAAGTAGGTAGAAGTTTGGTGGACATGATTCTTTGAATAGCTTGCTGATTTGTTGTTATAGTTTGTTGATCTTGTAGAAGAAATCCTATCAATTTCAAATAGGATGTCTAATCAAACTGTGTTGGATGGAGTGTAGCAAGGAGAGTTTCGAATGTTCTGATTCATGAAGACAGATGCACTGGGTTTTTGGATATAACCTTTGCTTAGGAATTCATTATGTACTTATTCATTCATCGCGTCGTGTGTTCCTTAATGAACATTTTGTAATCATTCTTGTCTGGGAGTTGACTGCTCTTCTTAATGCTATTGAAGAACTTTGTTGTATGCTTTAATTTATATATGTGATCATGTCCTTACCTATGTAACTGATTGTGGAACTGGAATTTTTCAAGCTGGTGAAATGCTTCATGTTGCCGAGGCTTTCATTGACAAGAGCTTTCACCCTACAGTTATTTGTCGAGGTAATGTGGCAATGATCTGTTTTTTTTTTTTAATTGGTGAAATAGGTTTTCTTTCATGTATTTATTTTGACGAGTGTCATTTAATTTGCTTTTGCAGCCTACAGTAAGGCTCTCTTGAGGATGCTACTGCAGTTCTTGACAAGATTGCTATGCCTATCGATGTGAATGACTGTAAGCTCCAACATATATCAATTGCCATGCATTTACACACGGCGTCTTTTTGGTATTTTTTCCCTTTTATGGCACCAAATGTTACTTGCGGTGCTATAGATGCAAAGATATAATGCTGAAATTGTGTTTTGCTTTCTGATTGCACATTATAATATGGTAATGAACTCTTGAGATCTAAAAGACTGCTTACGTTAACTTTATGCCATGAATAACCTGAAAAATAGGAATTTGGGTTATATTTGTTGCACCAAATTATCAGAAAATGTGTAGGATTCTCATAAATCAAGACCTATGGAAAAAGTATTAACTTCCCTCATAGTGTCATATGATCCTTCCCGCTTGCTGTTCTAATAAATTAATAATTTGCAGTGGAATAATGCCCACTTTTTTTGACAGGTGTCACAATGATGGAGTTGGTGAAGAGTTGTATAGGCACAAAATTTACCAGTCAATTTGGGGATCTGATTGCTGTAAGTATATACTTGAAGGAAAGTTGTTCCTCTTTCCTGACTAAACTCCTCCAGTACATTGCTAGGATCAATGAGCACTCCGCAATTGGCAGCAGCCATGGCAATAAGGCTTTCCTAGATGGCAACGACCTCAACAGTAGATATGTGAAGCATCTACAGTGAAATTTTTCTTTGTACCCCTCTTTAGTTGCTCAAGAGAAGATTTTTTTTTTCTGCAGAAAGCTTTTCTACGGTTTCAGACATTTTCCAGTTCTGATCAGCTTATTCAGAGTTGTAGATTTAAGGTTCACTCATTGGTTGTCTTAAAATGCGAAGATCTCTTCCTCTTGTTAGCAGTTTATATTATCCAACATTGTTCAATTATTCAACGGGCATGACGGACGTGCTTTGCACGTCGCGATGTACCTAGTTGTTCAAAAGCTTCACCTTAGCATTGACAGCCATGCATGTGGTACTAAATTGAAAACACCTGCTTTCCAAACAAAACAGTCATGTGCTGCTGCCATCTATCATCGCTGGACAGAAAGGAACAATTAATCGTGTTTTTCAGAGCAAGAATTAATTCTGAGTTGCTGCCTGTAGAAATTTTAACATTGCTCGTTTGGGATTTTTGAGGGAGATTTTTGAAAGCAATGAATGAAGAAAGATAGAGAAAATTTATTGGAAACCGTGCACCGGAGTTTTTGAGACTCCCAAGCGAACGAGGCTTAAGCTGGGCCTGGGCCTATTGATCAGTTGGAGAAGGCAAAAGCCCATGGAGTGTATTTGTTGGAAATGATCTCTAGAAGGGCTGATCCGGCAGCCCGTAAATTTCTTTAATGGGCCTCGTAAGCTTTGGGCCCTGCCCCTGTGTGAGTTTGAGTGCTTCAGCCCGGGTTATGATCCATCGGCCCGACTCAAAACATGCAGTCCTGCACTAACATACAGTAGCTTCTCGGTTCAAAATCGGCAAATAAAGTTAGGATTACTTTTGTCCCACATCGCCCATCTATTCGGAGTCGGAAGAGTTTATATACAAAGCGAGACAAGAGAGTAATGTCCCTCCGGGGACATCCGATAAAATTGGATATATACAGAGAAGATTAGCATGGCCCCTGCGCAAGGATGACACGCACAAATCGAGAAATGGTCCAAATTTTTTTGACCTTTCCTTAGATCACCATATTACACCGGAAGTACTTTCTTTCCACGTTGTAGCCCTCGCTGAAGGTGTACCTGATCTGTACGTTCTCCTTGCTCCTAGTTCTAATAGGTAGGGAATTGGGGATCCTGAACTGGGAACCCTGTAGTGTGGCGTTCAAGCGTTTTCCGTAGTCGATGATTCAGAACCGGTTGTAGTTAACTCTTACCGGTAAGAGTTAATTACGTACATATCTGAACCATTAATTACAGAAACAGACGGTCCGATGCCGCACTACTGATTTCACCATAGGGTCTTCACTACCCCGTTCCATGAACCTAAATGAACCAAAACTCCAGTTCGCTCATTAAATTACAGCAAAAAGGTTGTGTCGCTGTTTACCTATTTTTTCCTTCGATCGAAATCGACGGAGATTTCGGGAAACAAAGCCAACAACAAAAAGAAAAGGCGAATGCGGCTTGTCTCCACAAACGAATTTGAGGTTCCTTGCCGTATTTCAGGACTTCACCGGAAGAGAAATGGCGAATGAATCAAATGCTATTTTTGTTGGTGATGAATCGACTCGTAAAAGAAGACCGTCACCCGCCAATCTTCAAGAACGGAATTGACCCATCGATTGGGCGGAGTGGATTGATGGTTTAGTGAAGTGGGTGGAACGGAAGAAAAATAACAAATGGACTTTGTTATTTTTCCAATGAATCGATCTATCGACACGAGCGACACATCGAATATTCTAGAATATGGATCCTAATCCTAATTATAACCCAGAAGTGGGTTGAGAAGACAAAAATTAACAAAGTTAAGACTTTGATTTCGTTGAAGGGGTTTACAATGAAGCCAAAAGAGGCTTTTTATAGAGAAAATGTGCAGGAAATAACTTCCTAACTTTTCAGTATTCTTAATTATCTTCCAAGTGTCCAAATAACTTCCCACAAACTCCAAAGTGTGTAGGAGCATGCCGCTTGTCCAAATAACTTCTCTTCAACTTCAAAGTGTGTAGGAACAAGCCAAGTATCCTACATGCAAATACAAACAAATAAAAGAAATAAAAACTAGTTATATTATTAATACGAAATAATAAAATAGGAAGCATTCTCATAATCGCCACCTTCCAGTAGATAATCGACAGGCGGTAAATATATGGTACAAACAGTATCCTAGAGTAGGGTACCCTAGGATTTAGGCACTTTCATAATATTTTAGGATGCACTTTTTTATTATAGGATATGGTACCCTAGGATAGAGTGGATTACCCTAGCGTAAGGTACCCTAGGATTTAGACACTTTTATAGAGTTTTAGTGTGCACTTTCTTATTATAGGGTTTTAATGGTTTAGGCACTTTCACATGATTTAGGGTTTTAAGCACTTTCATAGGGTACCATTGGGTTTAGATTGTGTAGACTTGTAACTTTACAAAACTATTATGTGAATTTGTGGGCTTATAAAATATCTATAGTAAACCTATCACTAAATCTCCCCAAAATTAAGTGTTGTATAGTCCTTCTTTTCTTTTTTTGTATTTTCATAATAAAAAGCTTGGAACATGAATCAATTAACCCTCTTTTTCCACAAGTTGATGACGAAGACACGAGGTTTTTAGTAGCCAGAGGTCTTAATTGTTGAACATCAAGTTGGTCCGGTGTCAATGCTGTGAGACCCCAATCCCGGGAATTTATGGAAAAGACAAGTGGCTTACAAGATACTCCTAAGACCCACCACCTACTGTTAATCCGAGATTAATCTTTTTAGTCACATGTTTAAGTTAAGGATTAACAGGTTATCTAGCGTGAATCGTTACAGTAGGTATCAGAGCATATTGTGTGGACGATGAGTTCCATCTCCTTAGAATTGGTCAATATATGCATAAGCTGGTCTTGTATCCTGAGTAATGTTTAAAAAAAATAATACATTATTGGAAAATTTGAAGGAAGGTAAGATGTAGTACTCTTTTTGAAAACGAGGTAAGATGTACTTGTCCCATGTGAATTTAAATTGCTACTAGTCTCTGTCGTTTTTTGAAGTTTGTTAGGAACTACTCCTTCAGTCACGGAAGGACCTCTTTCTTCCATAATGGGAGGGACTGTAGTGCACCCGCCGCAATACACAGTGTACTGTCCATTGCCAAGATAGACGGCCGGATTTGCCGCACTACACGTTGTGTAATCAATAATATGGTATCAAATACACGTTCCATTGTCTTACACACACGTAAATAGATAAATAGAAAGATACATACATACATACATACCAAAGTTTTACATAGTGGTCGGACTGGGTAGCAGTAGCGGGAATGTCGAAGCATACGTACGTAACGAAAATCGGTGTAGCAATCATGAATTTTTTTTAATATAAAATAATTTGGTGCCTTAGCCCCCATAGCAGGCACGTAGTGGCCGTAGAGGCCTTGAAGCGATCAGAAAATCGGACTCAAAGTTACACATATCAGGAATCGGTTGGTATGGATCGATGCCGAATTTTGGGAAGCAACAGTTTACCAGGGTGTATTGGAGTGGAGAGCAAAAACCCACTGCGTAACGGCCCATACGCTACTTAGCTGTCGATATTTAAATCTATGATACATACGCGCATATAAATTATATAATATATTCAGGAGCTGCAAATGTTTGACAGTTGCATGAGCTGACCCTCATAGAATACATTGATTTCAAAATAAAACTAGTTTTTTTTTTTTTGATCGGCCAAATAAAACTAGTTCTACTTTACTACTCCGTAAGTAGTAACATTCCTTTGGAAGAAATTCAGCTAAAAAACCAACAGAATAATTACTTCACTAAAAACGGCCAAGAGAGCCACCCCTTACCTCACCTTTCCAAAAAAAACCACATAGTACTAGACTTTTTTTAATCTTGTATTTACTTATTTAGGCCTTCTCTCTCTTCCTCGTATATTCTCTTGTCTCTTTCATGCATTGATTTTTTGTAGGGGGTTAACTTCATCCACTCATTTTCAATATCAAAGAACCCCATTCTATCGTCCATAATGCCTCCTCCTCCATTACTACAACTCTCTCTCTCTCTATCTCGATCTCGATCTTGAGCAATATTCACAGTACTTGATGTGGGTGAAGAACAAGTAGGTTCCATTCGCACTTTCGGGCATCGATGATTAACACGTTCGACAGCTCTTGGGAAGAACAGGCGTTTGTCAAGGATGCGAGCGGCAGGCCTCCTGGAGCTGGAGGGTACTTCATTTGGCCTCCCAGATGTTATTCATGTGGCTTTTGCAAAAGACAATTTCGGTCTGCTCGAGCTCTAGGTGGCCACAGGAATATCCACAGGAGGGATAGAGCTAGGCTCAAGCAGTACTCTCTCAAAAGTCCTGATCAGAGTCAAGTTCTTCATCATCAAAACCATAGCCACCATCCCTGCAAATCACTCGCTGATATTCTTTCATACCCATCTCAGGTTTGCTTCTTATATAGATACTGTCGCATCACTTCACTCACCCCTATAGTGAGACTGTGAGACTGACCTATATATTAGAGGCTTTAAATCTACTATTTTCTTCTGAAAGGTTCATCAGGAGCGCCAAAAGGAGTTGTCTCAATACTCTTCCCCACCATCTTGTTTAGATTCCAACGCACTCGGACTACTCAGTGTTTCCGACCTCAAAAGTGCATATGGAGCAGGGAGAGAAGGATTTGCGTTTCTGCGAAACGGTGAGAATTGTGTTGAGAAAAGTTTGGCTATGGGGTTTGACTTGATTGATTCTCCAAATAGGCCATATGGGTCTGATTTTGATCATGAGGTGATTAACACTAGTAGTAAGAGACATAAGACCACTACTACTACATGTTGTACTGTTTCCTCAGTGCCATTCTTCCTCAATCAGTATTCAAATGATGGATATTCCTTGGAGGACTTAGATCTGGAGCTCAGGCTCGGTGACCGCCAAAGGTGAAGTAGGATGTGCACCCCAAAACATGCGGTTCGCCATAAATATGTTGTTTTGAAATGGTCTGGAGCACCACGTTGCGGTGTTCTTGGACTAATGAATAATTTCACTTCTTTAGGTGCCCAGGTGGTAGTAGTAACATTGAGAGAGAGAGAGAGTTTTCTTTGTTTCTTTCTTTCAGTCACTTTGATCTATTAGGGCAGGTAAAAGCCTCCTGTGTACTTGTTGAACTCTGGCATACAATGAAATGCTCAGTCTATATCCTAGCTTGATCTTTCTTTGATATAACTAATGTGTGTGGACTCCACATACTAGCTGTGTAAGTGTGTGGCGCCTATATATACACATTCTTGTGCATTTGTTGTGCGTAGTGTTTATAGTCGTAGAATGATTGGCGCGCTCTTGAAAGATTAATTAATGAAAGAAGAAAAACATTAACTTGTTAAGTTTTATTATAAGTTGAACTAGTGTGTGTGAAGTTACAACTTGTTTTTTACTCAATTTTGACAAAATAGTAAGTAAAAAGCCCCTGAAAAGTTTTGTCCAAACTCATCCATACAACGTAACAACAACCACCAATTTTTACCTCTAAGTTATTTTAAGGAGAGAGAGAGAGAGAGAGAGAGAGAGAGAGAGAGAGAGGGCCCTGCTTTGGCTGAAACAGAGAGAGAGAGAGAGAGAGAGAGAGAGAGAGGGCCCTGCTTTGGCTGGTTTCAACGAAGATTCACTGTGTTTGCAAGAGCCAAGAGGACATCTGATCAACAATAGGGTTTAATGAGTGGTGTCTATGTAACAACTAGCTAGCTATAGCAGTGTCTTGCAATATCTATAAACGAGATATAAATGGGGGCAGAGACGGGGTCATTGTGCACATGGACATGGGGCATAGAGAAGTGTCAGTTTCTTCCATGTTACTGTACTTTCAAGGACTTGAATAGAAATTCACAAACCACCGGAGGTGGTAGGCCAGTTGCCTAGCTCCCCCATACGAGACTCAAGTTCGAGTCCTGGGACGTCCTTGTCCTGCAGGGGATGGCGACGCTGGTTGCCCCCTCCCGCCCTTCTTAATGATAAAAAAAAAGAATAGAATAGAAATTCACAAGGGATATATAGTTTGGGTGTTTTATACATAATTGTCTTGATTGATTTATGCTGTCAATATTGATACATAAATGTGCAGTAGTATAATTTAGTATAAACGTACGCGTATGTCCATCACACATGGTGTAACGATCCACTCCCGCTGAACCTTAACGTAATCGATCATGCGACTCAAAAGTTATAACACGGATTAATAGTAGCTAGCTTGTAAATATTACCTTACCCACTAATTTGAACCTTTTTCATATCTCTACCGACGGGGGATTCCACACTAATTTAACCTTTTCCATATCTCTACCGACGGGGGATTCCACTCTCCTGGAGCTCTCATTGTGAGCTGGACACTACTTGGATTGGAACACAGATTTCAATTGTGAAATTCCTTTTGTGCCACGGGTGGGTGTTGTGTTGTATGCCCAAATAGGGTTCGCCGACAAGTATCCAAATATTTGGTCTCTTGGCTTGCTCAAAAGAACCAAAAAATTAATGAAAAAGTGTAGAAATTTTACATCCATCTATAAATCAATTGACAGCGAGTGGAAAGGCCCAAAATGTTATTAAAGCCTTATTTGATAGGTAAGTTAGAGGTCGGGATAGGATTGCTAATGAGCCCGTGGGACCTCTAACTCATTGTTTGGTTGCACAAAAGGGGATGGTATTATGCTGGACATGGGATTATCAATCCTCCCAATTCATGGGATTAACAATACCACCTCCTACTAGGTATTACTAATCATTTCCCAAGCTTTGGTTGCAAAATAAACTCCTTGCCCATACTTCCTTCATCGGTCAATTCTTCATTGATATCCACAAGGGCAATGTTGGAACTTCATTATTCCAATCCTATCCTATGTGTGCGAAACAAACGTGATATTCCTAATCTCGTCTCTTTACGAATCTCACCCCTAATTCCATCTCCTTACGAATCCCACCATATCTAACACAGTTATCAAACGAGGCCTAAGTGATCACTCATTCCACTCCAAAGTAATGTTAGACTTCTATTTTCTTAACATCACCCCTCACGTGCAATTGTGTTTGAGGTCTGTCACGTGTGGCCACTTTCTGGATCCTATCATTGTGTAGCTTTTTTTGCTGGTCTGTCATCGCGGGGTGTGGATTGTGAGTTTTTTTTTTAAATGTGGGGTGGAACAGGCCCCGCTCTGGTACCATGTAAAAACTTTACATCCATTTCAAAACCAATTGACAATGAATGAAGAGGCCCCAAATGTTATTAAGTGACTAACCATTTCGCTGCCAAACAACGTGGTGGGACTCTAATTTCTTAACAAAAAGTTTGTTCAAAAGTAGCCTTAGCGAGTGGGGAAGGGGAGGGCAGACATTTGCGTAACATAATTTGAGATAGAAATTCCAAGGGGGTGGGACTCTAATTTCTTAACAAAAAGTTTGTTCAAAAGTAGCCTTAGCGAGTGGGGAAGGGGAGGGCAGACATTTGCGTAACATAATTTGAGATAGAAATTCCAAGGGGGTTGTCCTGGGACTTAGGAATTTGCTCATTCTTAAGGTTTCAGGTTCGATTTTTTTTGCTAGCAACTCTTGGGGTAATCTCACCCCACGCATAAACACGTAAAACGTCTGTAGGGAATAAACCGAGGTACGCGCGAGTTAGCCCGAAACACCCTGCTTTACCAACAAAAAAAAAAAAACGTCATTGGGGATAGTTGAGGTCTGAAATGCGTGATGGCAACCTTGACAGATAAAACTGGAAAGTGGAAGCCCTTGAGAATATATCTATGTTGGGGCTGGCATATTATATATAGGGAATATATATGATCACTACGGGCCCAGTACAAAGAGTCAAAGACTCTCTGCAGCGGACCATTAAAACTTTGAGCCCGTGACAAACAGAGTCCTGCTATAGAGACCGACCGATCTCTTACCGAAATCGTACTGATAGCCGCGCCAAACTGTCTCCGGCCATTCAACGGTCGATTCGAGCCGTTCAAAAATTCTTTAAAAAAAACGAGGGAGCCGGCGCGGAAATTAACGGCATCCGATATATGTAGGGTATTTGATTCAAAACCCTTATTTTTCGTGTATATATGTATATGGAGACAGCCCGACGCGACCGTCGGTACGATTTCAATAGGGAATCAGTTGGTCCCTATAGCTTTATGGTGACAAATAACCTTATGAGGCCCCTCGTGGAGACTTTAACAGATGGATATTTTTCCAGAATCTTCATTGGCAATTTTATGGAGTGTTTGGGAAACTATTTTTTGACTTTTTATTTTTAAATTTTTAGTTTTTTGGCTATTTATTAGATTCTAGTCAGAATGTATTTTGAATCTAGTAGAGTATTTGGATTATATGTGTATAATGCATTTTGCAACAAGAGTAGTGTTTGGGATATATATGATGAAAATAAATTATGAATTAATTTTTTATCATGTTGCCCTTGGTTATTTGTTGGGGTATATAATGTGTATGAATAATGCTTTAAGCAATTTTTTACAAGTTACTATTGCAAAATCATTTTCTCCTTCGCTAATTGATAATCTCGAACTACTTTTAAATTTTTTCGGTAATTAGAAATAAATAGCGATAAATAAAATAACGATGCGGACTATGTTCTTTGGTTTGGAAGTGTTTTTTATTCTTCCTTCATTTTCAAGTAATTGAAAGCATCCAACAATGTTACCATTTTTTTTTATTAAAATAACGATTAAGTTAAACCTAGATATATTAAGATTAATTTTTTTCTCTCTCTCTAGAACCTTATCCTCTCCTCTAGTTTTCTGCGTGCAGTTTCATCTATCTGATTGATAGCTTATAAGAAGGCAATTCATAGTTTAGATGAGTCAGAATAATAAGGAATAATCGAATTGAGTTCGTGGATTTACCTAGATCAGGTTATAGATTTTTATCTTCGAAACTCATTCATTCCAAGGGGCAGTGCGTTAGAAATCATAGATAACTGATTAAATCTTTAGACGCCCTTCGAATGCTATGAGCCTATGAGGTGCTCGGAAATGGTCGAAGTAGTTGAATATGAGGATTACTATGACTATAGCCCTTGGTAAATTAGCCAGGGGGGTGGCCGGGGGGCTGCCCTCTCCTCTCCTCCACCTCCCCCCCTTTTACTCCTCTTCCCTCCCTTTTCCTCCTTTCCTTCCCACCCATGTCTTGCTTTCCGCCTTCGATTGGCATAGCAGGGGATGGTTGAGCTCCGGTGTAGGCAACTTCCGGCGGCGGCGGTGTCCGCAGTTGGCGTTTGTAAGGCTTGTTCTTTTCCGTCTCTCCACCAGATCTGGTTCGCTAAGGCGGCAGCGTGGTTCAATAAGGTGAGGTTGGAGGGCAGAGGGTTTTTTTTTTTGTTAGGTTTCTTTGGGCTTGTTGTGCCTTTTTCCCCCGGCTAGGTCTCCCCTAGTCCGGGTTTGTACTGGTCTGGCCTTGCAGGTCCGGTGGGTGATGGTAGTGGGCAAGTAATGCTTGGTTTGCTTGGTTAAATCTGGTTCAGATCTGCCTCATAAGGGCCGGGGCTTGGCCCTGGAGCCGATGTTCCAGTTTTCAGCTTTGGGGAGTATTCGCGCAGGGGAGATTCACAGTCATCGGCGCCGTGGGCCAGCGTTTCGGAGTTTTAGCCCAGGTGGATTTCTTCTTTGTTTCTGTTAGGAATGCCTTGTATTCTTAGTCCCACATTGGTTAATTATGTTGTTCCAGTTTTTGAAGCCTATTATAAATAGGGCTTTTGGGGGACTTCTATAGATTATCTTTTGGGCTCTCATATTGTGGCCTTTCTAGAGTTACGGATTACAGCCGGCTCTTTGTATCTCTTCTTCACGTTGGTTAGTGAATCCTCTCTCTCCTCGCCCGTGGACGTACCCATCTTGGGGAACCACGTATATCTTGTGTCTTTGTGATTTCTTGTTTAGTATTCAATTTCTCGTTCTTAGCTTGCATTCATAGCGTTCGTTACAACAAACTGGTATCAGAGCCTTAGGTTGCAAAAACTAGGGTTTCGTTTCCGATTGTGGCTATGGCGGCTAAATTCGAGATTGCGAAGTTTGATGGGCAGAGCAGCAGTTTCAGTCTTTGGAGAGTAAAGATGAAGGCTCTGTTAACCCAACAAGGATTGCACAAGGCTTTGTCAGGCAAGACTAGTTATGGAATCAAAGAGGAAGATTGGGATGATACGGATGCCAAAGCTCTGAGTTCTATTCAGTTGAGTCTGGCAGATGATGTTCTTCGCGAGGTGGAAGAAGAAACTTCAGCAGCAGGAATTTGGCTGAAGTTGGAAGGCATATATATGACGAAGTCGCTCACCAACAGTTATATCTCAAACAACGTCTTTATACGTTTCGTATGCGAGAAGGTATAACTGTTAAGGATCATTTAGACGAGTTCAATCGTATTATTATGGATCTGAAAAATATTGATAGTAAAATTGAGGATGAGGACCAAGCCCTAATTTTGCTATGTTCTTTACCACTTTCGTATGAGCACTTTGTTACAACCCTATTGTATGGCAAAGACACGATATCCATGGAGGATGTTAAGGCCAGCCTTTATTCGAAAGAATTAAGGAAAAAGGTGTCAGGTGAGGGTGATGCACATGCGGAGGGTTTGTTTGTTAGGGGAAGAATAATAGAAAGGGAGGAGTCGAGTAATAGGGGAAGATCCAGATCATCAAGTAAGAAGAAGGGAAAGTGCAATTATTGCAAGAAATCCGGACACTGGAAAAAAGACTGTTTAAAACTCAAGGAGAAAGAAAAAGAAGACCAGAAAGGGGGTAAAGTAATTGCTGGAATTGTTGAAAGTTCAGATGAGTCAGAGATAATGTGTTATCAGTTACAGAAGGCGATTCTCGCTCTAATACCGAGTGGATTATGGATTCTGGATGTTCATACCACATGTGTCCGCATAGAGAGTGGTTTTCTACTTATGAGGCGGTCAATGGTGGTACAGTTTTGATGGGCAACAACATGGCCTGTAAGACTGTTGGTTCAGGAACGATTCAGCTTAGGATGCATGACGATATTGTTAGGACTTTATCTGAGGTTCGACATGTTCCGGATTTGAAGAAAAATCTTATATCCCTGGGTGCTCTTGATTCTCATGGTTGCAAATTCCTCGGTGAAGGTGGAGTTTTGAAAGTCTTGAGGGGTGCATTGGTACTGATGAAGGGTCAGAAGCGTGGTAACCTCTATACACTCCAGGGCAGTACAGTTCTAGGAGCTGCAGCAACGGTTGCTTCATCCAAGGTTTCAGATTCAGACTTGACTCGTTTGTGGCATATGTGCCCGAGAGGGGGATGACAGTTTTGAGTAAACAGGGTTTGCTATGTGGCCAGAAAATTGAGAAGCTGGATTTCTGTGAGCATTGTGTGTACGGCAAGCAGTGCAGGGCAAAATTCAGTACAGCTGTTCATCGCACCAAAGGCACGGTGGGTTATTTTCACTCGGATCTTTGGGGTCCCACAGAGGTAACTTCTAAAGGTGGTTTTCGCTATTTTATGAGTATTATCGATGATTTCTCTCGTAAGGTTTGGGTGTATATGTTGAAACATAAAAGTGACGCCTTTAATACATTCAAACAGTTTAAAACTTTGATTGAGAATCAGACTGGTAAGAAAATAAAACGTTTGAGAACTGACAATGGTATGGAGTTTTGTCTTGGCGAGTTTGATAGGTTCTGCAGTGATGAGGGCATTGTGAGGCATCACACAGTGAGAAAAACCCCTCAGCAGAATGGTGTGGCTGAACGAATGAACAGGACTCTTTTGGAGAAGGCACGTTGTATGTTGTCCAATTCGGATTGGGCAAAGAATTTTGGGCTGAAGCCGTTTCCACGACATGCTATTTGGTGAACAGGTCTCCGTCGACTGCTATTGAGTGTAAGACTCCGTTTGAGGTATGGTCAGGTCATCCAGCTGATTATTCTGTGTTGCGTGTTTTTGGGTGTCAAGCTTACGCTCATGTTAATGATGGTAAATTGGAGCCACGGGCCAAGAAGTGTATTTTCTTGGGTTATGCGGCAGGTGTCAAAGGGTACAGGTTATGGTTCTGATGATTCGAAGCTTTTGATTAGCAAGGATGTGACTTTTGATGAAAATTATTTGATTAAGGGGTCTAAGCAAGTTGATGATACAGTTCAGGAACAGAGTGTTCCAAAGCAGGTGGAGTTTTTGAGTGAATCTTCCGACTCAGGGAAGAAGCACATTGAGAAGCCAATTGAAGAGGAGTTCAAGAGTTCAGACACAGAGGTTGATGCGTTAGTTGAGCAACCACACACTATTGCTAAAGATAGGCCAAGGAGGGAGATTCGGCCTCCTGAAAGGTATTCGGCTTATTCTGAGATGGTGGCCTATGCTTTATCAGTTGCTGAGACAGTTGAGTATGAGGAGCCTTCCAGCTATACGGAAGCTGTTTCGAGCACTGAGTCTGCACAGTGGTTTGTTGCTATGAATGAGGAGATTGAGTCTCTTCAGAAGAATCAGACATGGGAGTTAGTAGAACCGCTGAAAGGGAAGAGGATTGTTGGGTGCAAGTGGGTCTTCAAGCGCAAACCAGGGTATTCCAGGGGTAGAAGACGCTCGGTTCAAAGCTCGGCTAGTGGCGAAAGGATACAGCCAAAAAGAGGGTGTTGACTACAATGAGGTATTTTCACCTGTTGTAAAACATAGTTCCATTCGCACTTTACTTGCTATTGTTGCCTGTTATGATCTTGAGTTAGAGCAACTTGATGTCAAAACTGCGTTTTTGCATGGCGAGCTTGAGAAACAGATTTATATGCGTCAGCTGAGGGATTTGTTGTTTATGGTAAGGAGGATCACGTTTGTTTACTTCGTAAATCTTTGTATGGCCTCAAACAATCCCCAAGGCAGTGGTATAAGCGGTTTGATACTTTTATGATAAGCCAGTCATATTCTAGGAGTGAGTATGACAGTTGTGTGTATTTTCGAAAACTTCCAGATGGTTCATTTGTTTATCTATTGTTGTATGTTGATGATATGCTTATTGCTGCCAAGAGTGTATCAGAAATCAACAGGTTGAAACAACAATTAGGTGGTGAATTTGAGATGAAAGATTTGGGTGCGGCAAAACGTATTTTGGGTATGGAGATTTGCAGAGATCGAGTAGTTGGCAAATTATTTTTGAATCAGAAGTCTTATGTTCTTAAAGTGCTTGAGCGCTTTGCCATGCAGAACTCGAAGCCAGTCAGTACCCCTTTGGCAGCACACTTTCGACTTTCAGCTGAGTTGTCACCACAATCGGAGGATGAGGAGAAGTATATGTCTCAGGTTCCATATTCGTGCGCAGTTGGGAGCCTTATGTACGCCATGGTATGTACTCGTCCTGATATTTCACAGTGTCGTTAGTCGTTATATGGGGCGTCCAGGAAAGGCACATTGGGAGGCTGTGAAATGGATACTACGGTATTTATGCGGAACTGCAAGTGTTGGTCTATTGTTTGGGATTGCCAATTCTGGTGATCATGTTGTTGGTTATGTTGATTCGGATTTTGCCGGTGACCACGATAGAGGAGGTCTCTGACAGGTTATGTCTTTACTCTGTCCTGAAGTGCCATTAGTTGGAAAGCTACTTTACAGGCTACAGTCGTGCTGTCTACAACAGAAGCGGAGTATATGGCCATTGCTGTGAAGCTGTGAAGGAGGCATTGTGGATGAGAGGTTTGCTTTGTGAGCTTGGTCTTGCACAGGGTGTGAGTTCAGTATTTTGTGATTCACAGAGTGCTATACATTTGACTAAAAATCTGATGTATCATGAAAGGACCAAGCATATCGATGTCAGGTATCACTTCGTTCGGGATATCATCTCACAGAAGCAAGTTGAGGTGAAGAAAGTGGGTACGGCAGATAACCCAGCAGATATGTTGACTAAACCGGTTCCGGTTGCCAAGTTCAAGCATTGCTTGGGCTTGCTTGGTATTTGCAGTTGATCACCCCTCGAGGGCATTTGGCGAGTGAGAGGTTAGAAGGGGAAAACTATATTTGGTGATTTGGTTCAGTAGAATTCAAGTCAAGGTGGAGAATTGTTAGGAATGCCTTGTATTCTTAGTCCCACATTGGTTAATTATGTTGTTCCAGTTTTTGTAGCCTATTATAAATAGGGCTTTTGGGGGACTTCTATAGATTATCTTTTGGGCTCTCATATTGTGGCCTTTCTAGAGTTACGGATTACAGCCGGCTCTTTGTATCTCTTCTTCACGTTGGTTAGTGAATCCTCTCTCTCCTCGCCCGTGGACGTACCCATCTTGGGGAACCACGTATATCTTGTGTCTTTGTGATTTCTTGTTTAGTATTCAATTTCTCGTTCTTAGCTTGCATTCATAGCATTCGTTACAACAGTTTCCCTGTGCCCGGAGCCTGCTCGTGTCAGCGGGGGCTTGCCAGAGATGTTTCTCCACTGCTCCGGTTCGGGATCCAGTCGGTGCCTCCATCTACGGCGGCGGGTGGTTTTTTCCTCGGCCGGGGTTTGTCCGGCGTGCATCAGTGGTAGTTCTCCATGGTGGCTGTGTCTTTTTCCTTGTTTGTTGTTTATTCCTGTTTCCATCGGTTCAGTTTAGTTTGTCTCTGACTAGCTAGGTGCGTGCCTCAGGCCGGGGCAGCAAGTCGCGCTAAGGCCTATCCTCTAGTTTACTCGGTTTTGCCGGTGTCCCTCTGTCACCTTTTTTCGTAGCTTTTCTTTTGTGATGGCTTGTTGCACGTTAGCCTTTTCTCTGTTTTCGGATGAATTCGCTGTAATTTGCCATTTTTGGCTTTAATGAAATGTGTTTCGAATCAAAAAAAAAAAAAAAATTAAGTTAAATCCATCACGAGGGTGTTTTGGGTATCATCTGAAATTTAGAGAGGCTAATATGGTTTCTATGCAAACCTGCTCAAAGAAAACGCAGAAAGCTCTTTCTCACTCCTCTTTCTCTAAACACGAAATAATCGAAAAAACCTATTCTACCAAAACGAGTTTTGCCTCGCGCCCGCCCAAACAGGCAAAAACACCACCCCTACGCTATCTGCGGTTTGTTAATTACTGTAGAACAAAAGGAATCACAGAATCGAAGGGAGGTGTATCTAATACTCCACCAAATCCCCATTCCCAACGAAGAAATTTTAATAAGACCGGGAAATTTTAAACGAAGGACGGCGATATTTTAATGGAGAGGAGGAAACGAGGGAGTGGTCGAAACGTGGAAGGAGGGAAAGGGGAGGTTGAAGGAAGAGTATTCTTCTCTCCCTTTCCCCACTTGCTGCACCATCAGCTCCACGCAAGCCCCACGACACGTGTCGACCGATACCGCTTCCCAACCCTGCAGATATTCCGCAAGGCGTCAACAGACGTTGACATCTGGTCCCACACGTGTCCCTCCCTTACGTAGACACTTTCTTCTCGCAACCAACGCCTTGTCCGGACCAACAGTTGAGATGCGAGAGCGCGTGCCCCACGTTCCTCTCCACTTCAGAGCATGTACATCAATGGTAGCTAAATTACCTAGTTAAAAAGTGCAAAATCTATTTTACCTATCCACTTTTTATTTACACACTACAGCAATCTTCTCTATTATCCTCTCTATCGCTATTTAAGAATTATATAAAATTGGAGGAGAGAGAAGAAGACCGAGTTTGGTTCTTGGAGGAAAGAGAAGAAGAGGCGTGCATCAGAGAGAGGTAATATTTGTTTATTTTTTCCCTTGCTACAGTGCCTAGCTTCTTTTGGAGAGCTACAGTGCCCAAGATATAGAGAAGCTGGTGTACATGCTCTTTTTTTCCTAATAAAAGACCGTGCGCAAGAAATTTTGAGATCCCAAAACGGGATAGTAAATCCTTGATAGTACAAAGGTAGAGTTGTGAGGATTTTATCTTTAACATAGCGGATCTAATAGCCTGGATCTTAAGGGGTATGAGGAGGGAACTGTGGGATTCAAACTCGCCACTTAATAGACGGAGGAGCTTCAAAAAGATAACAAGTTCAACTACTGAGTTATGAGTTGATTCATAGTAGGATATTAAAATGAGATCTATACGATAAGCAAAATACAGTGACGTTGGGAAAAAAAAAAAAAAAAACCGGTCTCGCTAGTTTCTTGTTACTCGTATTAAAACAACAATCACGAAGTCATGTATTCAAGTTGGCCGTATTTACTCGTTGATGAGATTATTATTTTTGACTCTTCATAGTTGAATTGCACAGTGTTTTTTAATTGAAACGCAATTAACTGGAAGCTATCCATTATAATTTGAGTTAAAATTTATAAACACGCCTAGGGAACCATCATTTATATATTTAATATCAAATCCACGAACAAAACTATTGAATCACAATAGGGCCACCACACGTCGAATGCCATTGATTCCCGCGAAAGCCCACTCGGTATTTTTTTTAGAATTTTTGGATGGCTCGGATAGGCCATCTGGTGGCCGGAGTGGACCCGGCGGCGTGCGGTGGGGGAGGCCGCGGTGGGTGTATTATATCAATTTTCAAATTATGAAAAGAAGGGTTTCAATTTTACAATATAGAGGATTTGAAGATTTTTCTTTGAGAGAAAACGAAGGCATGTGTAGCTCAAAGCCGCCAGAGCGCGTGGTGTGTGGACCAATGACACACGAAAACGATCTCGCCACGTGTTGGTATCCTCTGCACCTGTAAAAAATCCCAAAAAGAAAAGAAAAAAAAAAGGATTAAAAAAATCGGGCGGTATAGAGTAGAAACAGGCGAGGTCGGGTCGTCCCCAAAGTACCACCCACATGCGTGTCAGAAAAGCAAAAGCCCCGCCTCGCCCCTCCGTGTTGAGCTCCCATTGGTCCACGTACCACGCTATCGAAAAGCACCTACACGTGGTAATCTCCCCCGCAGGAGAGAGAAACGAGACGATGCGATGGACGGCGAGGATCCACCGCCTTTTTCAAGCGTCCACGTCGCACCAGTTGTGCGTGTCGGATCCCCCCTGCCCGTGACTGTTGCCCGCTGCCCTTAAAAGCTTCCCCCCGTCCATCTTTTTTATCTTCTCTTCCCAAAAAAATCGCAGAGGCACGTAGATAGCTTTTGTGTTCTCCTGTCAGGAAATCGTTTGGTTTGGTCTGGTTTGGAGTGCAAAAGGGAAGAGAGAGAGAGAGAGATCAGAATTCGCATTTAGCTGATTCGCGGTTCGTGTTGTGGGTTTTTGGAATGGCGGGTGTGTGTTGCGGAGGAGAGACGGAGACGTCGGCGCCGGTGGAGCCGAGCAGCAAGGCGGCGAGGCGACGCCGCATGGAGATTCACCAGTTCAAGTTCCTCGGCGCGGATATGGCGCCGGAGGGCGACAGGAAGCGGCAGAGGCTGGAGATTGTTTTCCCGGCGAAGGAGGAGAACTGTGCGGACGGGGTAGAAGACCGTGTGGTTAGTGACAAGGGGAAGATGGTGGAGACGGGAGATTCGGAGGCGAAGGATGCGAGTCAGTGCGAAACGTCGTCGTCTGCTGTGAAGATCGGGGCTGAGGTGGTTGGGGAGTGTCCTAACTTCGGGATGACGTCTGTGTGCGGAAGGAGGAGAGACATGGAGGATGCGGTGGCAATTCACCCGTCGTTTAGCCGGCGGAGTGGTCGGGATGCGGCCGATCTTCATTTCTTCGGCGTTTACGACGGCCACGGTTGCTCTCATGTAAGACCATGTTCTTCCTTAATTTATTGTTTTCATGTTTAGTACTCCTCCTCGTCCACGTAAAGTTGGTCCTTAATGAAATTATGTTTAATTTTCGAACTTAAAAATTAATATTTTATTATTAAAAAAATTCGATTTCTTTTGTACAAGTTCTCATCGAAATCTATCCAACAAAATTTATATTGCAAAAATTTTATTTCGGTATACTTAGAATTTAAACGTAGTTTCACAGGAGATCAACTACGGCGGGAGTAAATTTTTTGTTGGAATTTTGTTAGATTCACGTTCAATTTTTACGCCCGAACTGAATTTCGAGGTGCGGCCGCTTTAGGTCTTTTGAAAATTTACGCCCTTTGACGGAGTTTTTCCAACCTTTGATTGATGGTGGTGTTGCTCTGATTTTTGTAGGTGGCGATGAAGTGCAGAGATCGAATGCACGAGATAGTGAAAGGTGAGGTGGAAGTAGGTGGGGAGGGAGAAGGCGCGTGGAAGGAAATGATGGCCCGGAGCTTTTCGCGCATGGACAAGGAGGTGACGGAGTGGAGCAACGGCGGCGCCGTCGGCGTCTCGAGTTCCGCTTGCAGGTGCGAACTCCAGACTCCGCAGTGCGACGCCGTCGGATCTACCGCCGTCGTCGCCGTCGTGACGCCGGATAAGATCGTCGTCTCCAACTGCGGTGACTCGCGCGCCGTGCTTTGCCGCAACGGCGTCGCCATTCCACTCTCCCTCGATCATAAGGTGAGGCTTTTAACCTAAAATCACCGATTCGATTTTCTACTTCTTCAATTTGCTATTTCACTTCTCTTGACGATTGAGATCTGCGTCGCTCGGTTATTTGAAACCTTGGCTTTGTGTTCTCTGTATTAATCGCAGCCTGATCGGCCCGACGAGCTCCATCGAATTCAAACCGCCGGTGGTCGAGTGATATACTGGGACGGAGCAAGGGTACTCGGAGTCTTAGCAATGTCTAGAGCAATTGGTATGCCCTTACTTAATCCATCATTTGATATATCGAATTCAAAATTGCACCTCAAAATGTTTATCCAGAGTCTGATCTAGATCGTTTATCCGTTTTATAGGTGACAATTACTTGAAGCCGTTCGTGATACCTGAACCGGAAGTAACCGTAACGGATCGGACGGCGGAGGATGAGTGCCTTATCCTGGCGAGCGACGGGCTGTGGGACGTGGTGTCGAACGAGACCGCTTGCGGCGTCGCCCGGATGTGCTTGCAGGCGCAGAAGCCGCCGTCGCCGCCCCAGTCGCCGGGGAGCGAGGTGAATCTGGCCTCCGTCTCCGGGGAGAGCTCCGACAAGGCTTGTTCCGACGCTTCGATTTTGCTGACTAAGTTGGCCTTGGCTAGGCACAGCACGGACAACGTGAGCGTCGTCGTCGTCGATCTAAGAAGAGGCCTATAGCTAATCGGAAAGTCCAGTTTCTGATTACTTCTTCAAGTTCTTTTGTTAATTTGTACTATTTGATTACTAAATTGATTTGTAATAGGTAATTTGGCAAGTGTATGGATCTCTCTGCTGAACTTTGTATCCTTCGAGAAGAAAAGGATTGGAAGAGTATAATTTCTTTCAGGTGATTTTAGCTTTTGTGTGTTCTAATCTGGGAGAAGTTTTTGGGTGCCGGGCATGGTCGCCAACCTGTGGTAGTCCGTCGGCGATGCTCACGGTTCAGATCTTAGGGACCCGGGGGCTCTGCTGTCCAGGGAGGCGCAGGAGCCCCTGCCCACCCCTCAAAACGGCGCCGTTTTGAATTAAAAAAAAATCTAAACAACCAATTTGCAATCCTATGAAGCAGAAACGTGATTATGAGAGCCTTAGATACAAAATTTGATTATGTCTCTTTAGAATAATATGATCAAAATAATAAGATCTTTACATCCATTCAAACGGATTAAAAATTGGAGCACTTAATTTTTTAATCATATTTTTTAATATATAAAGAGTCTAAAAAAATTAAGTACTCCAATTTTTAATCCGTTTGAATGGGTGTGAAGATCTTATTATTTTGATCATATTATTCTAAAGAGACATAATCAAATTTTGTCTCTAAAGCTCTCATAATCACGTTTCTGCTCCATAGGATTGCAAATTGGTGGTTTCGATTTTTTTTTAATTCAAAACGGCGCCGTTTTGAGGGGTGGGCAGGGGCACCTGCGCAGGGATGCGCAGCAGAGCCCCCGGGTCCAGATCTTAGAGAGAGGAAAAAAAAGAGAGAGAGTGGTCAGGTGAGGAGAGAGAATAAATCTGGATCATTCAGAACACATTTGAACAATTGCGATCGCCGACGGGAGCCACCAAGTGATACCTGCACATAATTCATGCTAATATTGGTTTTCATTACTCTTCACCCTTCACTCTCTCGCGTGTGATTGAGGTTCGAATGTGTTTTTTTTTTTCTTAAGAAGTTAGTACTTACTCCCTCCGTCTCTTAATTAAAATCTAGTATTCCATTTTGAGCTGTCCCTTAATAAGTGTTCATTTTGTAAAGTTAGTGGGTAAAAGTTGGTAAATTGTCTATTTTGTCCCTAAAAGTAGATTCCATTTTGAAAAGTTAGTGAGTAAAAATGTAATGATGATGGATAAGTAGGGAAAGTGGAGAAAAAAGTTGATGTGAAAGGTATAATGATGATGTCTTTTTAATAAGTTGGAGATACGAAGCAGGACACTTAAAAAGGGACGAAGGGAGTATTATTTTAACCAATTATTTTAACCCCAATCCATCACATGAACAAAAGTATCAGCATCATTGTAATGGAGAATTGAATTGAACTAACAATTCAACTACATCGAAATATAGTTATGCCATCTTTAGACAGCTCAAAGGTATTCAGTGCACTTAAGGCCCCGTTCCTTTTTCTTTTCTTTTTTCACTAATTAAAAGTGATGTATTGTGATAAAATGAATTGTCTTATAAAACGAAAAATGAATACTTACCGTAAAAGATAAGAACCATAATGAAACAGACCCTAAGAGCATCCGCAATGTAATAATCAAAATTAAAAGATTGTTAAAGTTAGCAACCTCTTAACCAATAATCAAATTTGGGCATTTGAATAATCAAAAGTAACAATGTGAGACTTTACATTGCTAACTTTAGCAATCCTCTAAATGAATAATCAAAAGTTGACGTGGCAAGTTTTGATTATTCACTTTCGATTATTACATTGCGGATGCTCTAAGTACAACTACACCAGTATTACATTAGTTTTTTTTATTTGATAAGTCCATTCTTACATAGTATAAGTAGTAGATTGTAAGGTTGGTAATATCTAGGAAATTGAATTTATGTGTCGGTCTTAAGAGGGAGAGGGAGGAGAAGTTTTTGGTGTTGGGCGGGTACCACACACGTCGTTTCCTGTCGACAATTCCAGCCGTCCAAACTTGTTTTCGACGCTCCGGATTTTAGAGAGAAAAAAAAGGGGAGAGAGTGGTCGGGTGAGGGGGGGAGAAAGAGAGAATAAATCTAGGGCATCGTTAAAAAATTTGGACGGCTAGGAGCCGACGGGTATCGTCACGTGGTACCCGCTCAGCACCCAAAAATTTCTCGAGAGGGGAGAGGGATGGAGTTGTGCATAATTCCACGTAATGGGCTGGGCGTGGCGGTACCCGTCAGCACCCAAAAATTTCTCGAGAGGGGAGAGGGAGGGAGTTGTGCATAATTCCATTTATTAGGGCTGGGCGTGATCATTCCAAACTTTGTTAGGATTCATGACCGACGCATCATTACGCGATCCATCCTCACATTTTTCAACCTCTGTTTTGAAAATAGAACTAATGTTTCCTTTGGGAGGCGATATGGGTAGTTTATAGGTTTGCATAATTGAATGGACAACCTAGGACACGTGGAGTAATACGTATCTGACATTGTTTAAGTTATTGGATTTGAGTAGAAAGATTTGATAACGATGTTTGGACGGATTTGCGTACAAACATGTTATTCTATCGATGGATGTACGTGTCTAAAGGTACATCAAATTGTAATACTGTAGTCTTACCTAAATAAATTTTCCGCTCTACACAACAAATGCAAGTCACCGTAAATTATTTTGTGACGTATTCTTATTCCGTCATAAAAAGCACATCGAAGCCGACTCACTTCATTTCTTACAGAGACGAGTCTCCTAAAGAGTGAAGAAGAAATGATATGACGACTTCAGCCTTAAACATGGAAATATGATCGCACGGCCGTGTCGCTTTGTTTGCATGCTTGTACATTCTTTGCTCTATTTTATACTCAAAAATATTGATGATAAATGATTTTTCTTAAGTTCAAGTTAATAGACGGTAGATGATTAATTGATTTGCGTAGAGTAATTGACGGTGGACGATTTAGATATTCATATCATGGAATTCAAATTTTCAATCTACGAGTACATATTTTAATACTAATATAGTCTCAGATTTTTCAAAATAATTTTTAGATAACATCATACTTTGTTACAATTACTAGAGTATTTTCTCTTGAGTTGAAGTACGAGTATATCTATTGATTGATGAGAAAAAAAAGAAAAAATACTTGCTATCCTTTTGCCCTTATTAGTATTGGATTCTATGTATGTATGTATGTATGTAATTATATGCCACTTGACTTCTCTCTACTAGTATCTAATTTGACGTAATCACCTCACATATCAAATTGAGCTGATTTTTCACAAATTTGTTTGTTTGTTTTTTTAAATTATTAAACGGCTCAAATCATCCGTGTGGGGCCCGGAATGGGCCCCTCATGCCATCGGTGTGTACGGTCGGTTTCTCCAGTTGGTATCCGTAGCAGTTCCCTCGACAAAAATAGTTCTTGTTGCATTGACCAACTCTATGGTGGTTGAGAGTAATTTTTTCCTGGCAACATGTAAGGCTTGTTTTGGGGAAGAAAGAAAAAGAAGAACAAACAAACTTGGCTTTTTACAACACCGCAAACGAACAACAAATCAATAATTCACAAAAAAAATTGATGCATAATTTACAATTGAGAAAAAAATTGAATAAAGACAAATCCAAAAGCCATGTTTTTTTTTTTGTTGCCAAAACAAGCCTTAATTAGATCTAAAGCACGGTCTTTCCCATCATAAAAACAAAACACGATCTTGCAGATTCGAAGCAGAAAAGAGAGAGAGAGAGAGCATATAGAATTTTGCTCCGACTTTAGCTTAGAGCATCTCCAGCCTTGACCCAAAATTTTACCCAAATTTGGGTCAAAATTTAGGTAAAAACCCATTTTGGGTCAAGCTCTCTCCAATGGCAAAATGATCCATCACCCAAATATATTGTTTTTTTATGCTTTCAAGATTATTTCCCTCCATTTTTGTTTCCCCCAACGATTTCGGCCAAAAAAGTAGCACACATCTCTCCTCAACGACGCGGTTCTTATTCCGCAACCAGTTTCAAGATTCTTCCAAAGAGAATAGGGAGAGATCGTCAAGATTTCAGCATTCAAATATCCAGAGAGAGAGAGAGAGAGAGAGGTATCCAAGCTTGGGAAAGCCATGACGTGCCATGCTCTCAGAATGGCATGGAAGGTGCCGTTGAAAAGAGAAAAGAGCCGTTGGAATATTGGGAAAAAAAATGGGGAGAGACTTGGGTTTTCTCAAATTTGGGGAAAGAAATGGGTAAAACCCAAAATGGGGAAGGATTTGGGTCAAAGATTGGAGAGGGTTTTTTGTGGGTTTAGCCCAAATTTTAAATTTGGGTCTTAAAATGGGTCAAGGTTGGAGATGCTCTTAGCTCCCCAAAAAGGGAAAAATTCAAAAAAACCCCTGAACTTTGAACTCAATGTCAAATAGGCACCTGAACTTAAATAAACTTCAATTGAACACCTGAACTTTCACTCCGTTATTAATTTACCCCCTGCCATGGACTTGCCGTTAACGGCAAAGGCAAAACGGCAACGTTTTGGTTAAATAAAAAATACTTACCACCAGTTTGCAATCTTATGAAGCAGAAACGTGATTATGAGAGCCTTAGAGACAAAATTTGATTATGTCTCTTTAAAATAATATGATCAGAATAATAAAATCTTCACACCCGTTCAAACGGATTAAAAATTGGAGCACTTAATTTTTTAACCATATTTTTTAATATATAAACGGTCTCAAAAAATTAAGTGCTCAAATTTTCACTCCGTTCGAATCGGTGCAAAGATCTTTTTATTCTTATCATATTATTCTAAAGAGTCGTAATTTATTTTTATCTCTAAGGCTCTCATATTAAGTATGTGTTTTTTATTTAGGACCCTATGGAGCAGAAATGTGATTATGAGCACTTAATTTTCTGAGCACTTAATTTTTTATGAGCACTTAAATATCTTTGTACTGATTCAAAACGGAGTAAAAATTTGAGCACTTAATTTTTTATGACCGTTTATATATTAAAAAATATGATTAAAAAATTAAGTGCTTCAATTTTTAATCCGTTTGAACGGGTGTGAAGATCTTATTATTCTGATCATATTATTCTAAAGAGACATAATCAAATTTTGTCTCTAAGGCTCTCATAATCACGTTTCTGCTACATAGGATTGCAAACTGGTGGTAAGTTTTATTTTTTTAACAGTGACGTTAACGATTTGAGACGGTAGGGGGGGCTGATGTGCCTTTGGGGCAGCAGAGCCTCCGGGTCCGGGTAATAAGTGGAGAGAGATAGAGAAAGAAATATTGGAAGTAGGGGGAATTTTTTTTAAAATTCTTTTTGAAAATTTGAGCACTTAATTTTTTTTAGACCGTTTATATATTAAAAAATATGGTTAAAAATTAAGTGCTCCAATTTTTAATCCTTTTGAACGGGTGTGAAGATTTTATTATTCTGATCATATTATTCTAAAGAGACATAATCAAATTTTGTCTCTAAGGCTCTCATAATCACGTTTCTGCTTCATAGGATTGCAAACTGGTGGTAAGTATTTTTTATTTAACCAAAACGTTGCCGTTTTGCCTTTGCCGTTAACGGCAAATCATGGATTGAGACGGCAGGGGGTGAATTAATAACGGAGTGAAAGTTCAGGTGTTCAATTGAAGTTTATTTAAGTTCAGGTGCCTATTTGACATTGAGTTCAAAGTTCAGGGGTTTTTTTGAATTTTTCCCCCCCAAAAATGGGCAGTGGAATTGGGTCCTTAAGGTTAGTCGAGTTTGCTTTTAAGCTGACCCGGACACCTGACTTATGAAAAAAGAAGAAGCTTGATACTGGTATAGAGGAATGAATGCAACTATTGCAAGTATATTACGGGCGAGAGACAGAATGAGAACCAGGTCTTAACTTTAGAAGAAGAAAAGAAAGCGTGTTAGAGATCTCAGAATATCCAAAATGCTACCCACTTGCCAACCAGAAACATACTGTAGTATCTAACTACTATCTATGGACCACGGCAGAGAAAGTGAAACAACAACTGAAGAACAAAAGAACAAGCCTGGCTGCCATGAATACTAACCACATATACGACTGGTTTAAGCTCGAACATGCAGGCAAAATTCCATTTGCATGTCAACAAATATTCTCATAACATCTAAATATAGTGAGGATAACGGTATCTGGCCTGCAGGAACACAGAATTATGGCATAAAGAACGAAAAAGGCACGGGACGATTCCATTGCCAAAGCATCAGATTCGTAAATTGTAGGGGTTACGTGTACGAAAAAGTTTCAAAAGCTGCAATCCGGTTAGTAAGGGCTCCTATTCGCCTCGAATTAGGCCCGATGGCCTGTTTAATCTGAGCCCGAAACACGCCCAATTTCAGCTTGAAGAGTTGGGTTTGAAATATAACCCCTCTTTGCAGATTGCCAGTCTAAAATTTTGTGTTTGTGTACTGGGCCAGATGCTTAGTCTAGTTTATTTCAGATGATATTGGACATCTCTCTAACATAGCAGAAGAGATTTACCTAATGCAATCTATATGGTTTGTTTCATTGAGGAAAACTAGTGAGAGGCCCGCAGGCAAGACCCGTGAATCTTGTCTGCGAGTTTGGAAGTTGACTCATGAGCATGAAAAAATTGCGATCGCCATAACCTTTTTTTTTTTGCTTTTTTTGTTTTTTGTTTTGAAATGATCAAATATCATATATCAAAGTTATAAGGCATTACAGAAATCATCAAAAGATGGAGGAATGAACCAAAATTACCAAATCCTAGACATAGGCACCTGCTGCAAATACAGGCCCGGGAAAACGTTGGTACTTAAGAACCAGTTGCGAAAAAAGCAATAGAAAATTAAAAAAGAACACCCAGTTCAAACCCTAGAAAGCACATATGAAATCTGGAGCACATAAGAAAGCAATCTTGGAAAAAAGAGAAGAAACTACAAGTTGAAATGTATGATAAGTGAGAAGCTGGACATCATCATATTTGCAAAGTAAAACCACAATGACTGCTTCCTAAGAGTATCTCCACTCTTACTCAAATTTGAGTAAAAATCACCCAAAATACCACTTCACTCCTTACTCAAACTCATACCAAATTTGAGTTTTACTCAAATTTTTTCCCAAATTTGTTTTGAAACCAAATCCTTACTCAAATTTTGAAAGCAATTTTCTCCCCCTCAAATTTACAATTATGCCATTAATGAAAACCTTTACTCAAATTTATGCCTAGATTTGCATTTGCCCATTGGATTGCTTTATATTAAATCAAGTTTTTACCCAAATTTTTACTCAACTTTAGGTAAAAATTTGAGTAAGGAGTGGAGATGCTCTAACAAAGTGAGAAAATTTGATTAAAAAAAACAAAAACAAAGTGATGAATTGATAGTTTACCCACAGAGTTGGAAAGTCATCTTGTTACCCACAGAGTTGGAATTTTATCTTGTTGCCCACAGAGTTGGAAAGTTATCTCGATTGCGCAATTGAAAATGTAACAACTCCAATCATGTAAAGCAAGAAATAGTGGTAACTCTGTAGTTGACTTATTTTTAGCCACTATGTTAACGTTCTTCAAAGAAGACAGTCTAAAGTTCCATGAGAATATAAGGTAGCCATCAAGGAGGTGTGCAACATGATAATTAAGTCCACGAAATGCAAGAACATGGCAACGAAAAGGACTATACATACATAAATAGATTATCTTAGAAGCACGTAAAAAAAAAAAAAACTGCATTTTGGGATTAGGCAGGTACCGTTCTTCTTTGGGCTCGTAGAGTTGGTGATTCTTCGTTGCTGGAGTTTTAGAGCAGGAGATTTGAAGTTCAGAGATTCCCGATGCAGATCGAATTCGGAGTCCGAGTTCGGCTATTTCCAGTACATTGATAATGAATTTCGGGGAGCATGTTTATTTGTTGGGTTTGGAACCACATTGTTGGATTAAGGTTTACTTTCATTTGAATGTAGAAAATCCTAAGAGGCTCGTGGTTTTGGTTTGTTTGTGGCTCACACTTCTGCCCGATCGAATCATATTGTCGGTTGTATTAGAGAGAGGTAAAAGGCATATAAGTTCTCTTGTATCCTTTTTTTTTATAGGATTTTCACTAGGGGCGAAGTCAGAAATTTCATTCAAAGGGGCACCTCTTTACGATTAACCAATGATTATTCTTGCGGTTCCGCAACTGATTGTTCGACTTTTATTTTGAAAATCTAGAAAATGAGTTGGATGGACTAAACATGTCAAATAAAGTAGCAATTTGCTATTTCCCTTCCTAAAACAAGGCTAACAAGCATTTAATTCTTTAAGGGGCCCATTAATTTGGTTAGAATTAAGCACGATAAGCCATATGCCCAAAATTTTCAATTTCTCTAACATTTTTTGAGGTGTACCAAAAAAAAAATTGTAAGGGATAAAATTCCTGGAGCACGTGACCCCTAGGCCTAGGCTCCGCCCCTGACTAGGGGTCTGATATTTGTATTTTGATGAAGTTTCTTTGTAGGTATGGCTTCATTTTTGGTGAGTGTATATCATTCCGTGATAAATAAGCAAAAACGAAAATCCTAAGGAAACGGATGAGATGTGCACCAATGGTGCACAGATTAGCACGCAGGGTCACTTTCATTTTAAAATATTTTTCCGAGTAGCTAAATCAACTCAATCGAATAACTATTACAAGTGCTTGATCTACCATACCAATATTTTATTCAGGATTTTGAATGAAAAATTGGTACATCGGATCAAGCATTTTCAGTAATTCGATTGAGCTAATTTTTTACCTGATCACTCGAAAAATATTTCAAAATTGCTGAGAAATTTGTATCATTTTTGCAGGATTCGCAAGTGGGCTCTGCATGCCGATGCAAATCTCGTATGAGTCGCCTATTCCCATAGAAGGGTTTTAAAAAAAATGTCGAATCAAACCCATTTACACACTAGCACTCACAAGAGTGTGGGCCCTAAACACATTGGACCCTATACACATTATGATCATTGGAGCCACCATCTGTCCCCCCCAAATTGGACAACCTGTCCTCTTCTCGACGAGAAGTATATCAGTGCCGGGTGGGTATATTCCACCTGATGCCCGCTCATGCATCTAAACCGTCTAAAAGTGTTTTGGATAGTTCGAATTTTAAAAAAAAAATCAGAAAATTTTTAGACGACTTAGATGCATGAGCATGCACCAGGTGGAATATAGCCAACCGGCACTGAAAAACTTCTCCTTCTCGACTGTTGAGAAACCCATCTCCTTTTATCAATTTGTTTGATTTGTTATCTATCCCCTTCTGTGAACTTTCTCTGCCATTTCTCTCGCCAGCCAAACACCCCCCAACCCCATCTCCGCCCTTAATACACCCGGTTCGCAATTCCCCCAAACCTCTTCCCCTTCCTCAATAATCTTCTCTCCACTTCCCCACCCATCCAATTTGGGGTTAGGGTTTTCACCCTTCCTATTTCCCCTGAACCATGATCGTGCACGAGGCCGATTTCGACCACGACGACGCGTCGTCGTGCTCGAGATCGATAATCGAGACGGTGAACGGCTCCCACGATTTCACGATCAAGGGCTACTCCCTGGCCAAAGGGATGGGCTCGGGGAAGTACATTTCGAGCGACACGTTCAGGGTCGGGGGGTACGACTGGGCGATTTACTTCTACCCCGACGGCAAGAACGTTGAGGACAACATGGCGTACGTGTCGGCGTTCATTGCGCTGGCGGGCGAAGGGACGGACGTGAGGGCGTTGTTCGAGCTCACGCTTTTGGATCAGAGCGGGAAGGGGAAGCATAAGGTACACAGTCACTTTGATCGGGCGTTGGAGAGTGGGCCTTATGCGCTGAAGTATCGAGGGAGCATGTGGTTAGTGCCTGTACACGCTTTCTGTGAGCAATTTTCATATGTGGTGATTTGGGTTTTTTTCGTTGTTGGATTTGAAAGGCCGCTGATTAAGGATTTAGGGTTCAGAAGTTATTAAATGCAAGCCTCGAGGGGTTGGCCAAGTGGTCCTGGCCTGGGACTTAGGGTTTGTCAGCAACTCTTGGGGTCACCTTACCCCATGAGTAAGCGTGTGAAATGGTTGTGGGATAGGCTGGGATTAGTCCGAAGTGCGCACATGCTGACTGAAACACCCTGCGTAGTTGTTAAATGCGTAACATTTGAAGGAAAAATCACCATGCACTACACATTTTTCTGGGGTTTTGACCATGTTTGTTTTGCATGCGATGATTTGGGTTTTTTTGTGGTTGGTTTTCAGAAGGCTGATGATTAGGGTTTAGGAATTGTTAAGCGGAATGTGTTTCATTCTAATAAAATGTGGTCGTGCAGTGCAGGGCAGGTTTTCTTGGATTTTTAAGGCATGCTTGATAACTGGTATGAGGAATATCCTTGTGTGCGGATAGGGTTCTTTTTTTTTAAAGACCGCTGATTAGGGTTTAGAAACGATTGTTGGCAAAAGAACATGTACCGTTCTTAGAAAGAATGGTTGTGCAGTACACTTTTTTTGGGGTTTAGGTCATACTTGATAAATAGTTTAGGTTTTGGAGGATTTGACTAGATGTGTAATACCATTGGTTTATAAGAAGGATACTACTGCGGGATATATTTTATTTGGTAGGAAGGTAAGTTTGGTTCCGTAACTTCCGTTTGAGAGGGGCGGGATTGGATTGGATTGGAGTAGAACAATATGTGTTCATTTGTCATGGGATTGAGGGGGATTAACAGAGTGTAGTTCCATACGGCCTTTGTCCCCAATAAACCCACCCACAACATGGGATTGCCTGATCCCTCTTTGTCCGGATTAAATTCTGTCTTCTATATCACTCCCAAAACAGTGGACTAACTGGATCATTGCAAAGTTGCGTAATCCAACATATATATTCCGGAATTGTGATTCTCACCACCCAATCCTTAGTATTTGCTGCTATTGAACAAGCTAAAAGTCTCATTTCTGTAGATCAAAAAATTGCAGCTCAGTAATAAAACTTGTTCTTGAATCAATTAGTTATCCAAATTTCATTTTATTCTGTTGAATTCAAAATTGTTTGATATGTGTAATCATGAGTTACAGGCATTGATAGGATGTCGGGAAAAAAACTTTTCTTGTATTCCAAATTTAAACCTCATGTAACTTGATTCTGTGCATTCAGGGGTTACAAGCGTTTCTTGAAAAGATCTATTTTAGAATCTTCCAACTTTATCAAGGACGATTGCCTTGCTCTGCGTTGCACTGTGGGAGTTGTCAGAACCCGAGTGGAGGGACCTAAACAAGATAGCATTCCTATACCACCTTCAAGTATGGGCCAGGATCTCAAGTCCTTGCTGGAGTCCGAAGTTGGTTGTGACGTAGTTTTCGAGGTTGGCGATGAAAAGTTCAAAGCTCATAAGTTGGTACTTGCTTCTCGCTCTCCTGTGTTTAGAGCCCAATTTTATGGACTTATTGGAGATCCTAACCTGGAGAAAGTAGTATTGCAGGATCTTGAACCCTCGATCTTCAAGGTATTTCTCCTTCAATCACTTGTCTTTGTACTTATCACTCTTCTGACAGAGTAAAGAAAATTGGAGTCATCTCATAATATGAAAGAGCTTGATCTTACTGTTATGGGTTTAGTAATTATAAAAAGTATCTGGAGCCCACATTTTCTGGTTCCTTTCTTAGAATCCTAAAATTTGCTGATTCCGATTCTTTTACTTACGTAGTTGTTATGTGGTCGTACGACCAACAGGCAGTGGATTTTAAGTATATGCCATGCATTCAATCCATTGCAGTGGATTTTCAAACTAGTGGTGAAAACTTTTCTTTTCTATCCTCGTGAGTTGCATTCGTAACTTTAGTTAAATATCTGTATCTATGTTCATGTGTTTCTGCATAAAGAGCTGTTCCAGATCCCATAGGGCAGTCCTACTCCTTTGGTATATTTTATTTTTCCTATTCTTTAGCTGTGCGATTCCAGAAGCTAGCTGCAAATGCATAACAAGGCCACATAGGGCTGTTTAATGTTTTTAAGTGAACAATGTGTTAGTCTCGGGGGGTTTCGTTGGTCAGTAACTAAATGACATCTACTAGAAGCAAATATTGGTCGTCACTTGTTCTATTTAAGTTTTACATGACTGTTGTTAGAAGGCTTTGATTGGTGTTTCATCCATTTTGCAGGCAATGCTCCTTTTTATTTACTCAGATAAGCTTCCTGATGTAAAAGAAATTATGGGCTCAATTTCGGTGTTCACATCCACTATTATGGTGCAACATTTGTTGGCTGCGGCTGATCGCTTTGGTTTAGACCGTCTGAAACGGTTGTGTGAGGAAAAACTGTGTGAAGCAGTAAATGTTGAAACGGTAGCAACAACTCTTCCTCTCGCTGAGCAGCATCATTGTCCACAGCTTAAGGCTATCTGCTTGAAATTTGCGGCAGCAAACTTGGGAGGTGAGTGTTACCTTTAGTATATATCTGACTGGTGCAATGTTTCGGGTTATGTCAATGTTACTGTTTTGTCTTAATCTGCATGGGCCTCTTACAAACCCACACCCCGATTACATGGGAGATGTTATTCTGGATGTAGATATTAGAAACTTGCCATTCTAGAGGAAGTATTTGGGAAATCCTTGATTGATTGGTTTTCCCTTATTGAAAACATTGGTTTACTCGCAAGATAGAGCAGTTGTGAACTAGTGTCCACATGTTTATGTCTACATGATTGTCAATCTATGTCTGTTTGCATCGTCTCTAGTATCTGACTTCGCTACATCTTCCAATCAAAGGGGAAGAAAAAGAAGGTATCTGATTGTTCTTTGGATTCTTACCTTCTGTTTTCTATAATTTCTGTCACTTATCTAACTTCTAAGACTGCGACTATTCTTATTTTCTTCCATGTTCTTCATCCTCAAGTTGAGACTAGGGATCCCTGGCGTGCTGTTGTGTAGTTTGTTATTAGAGGGAATCTGAAGGGGTAGGTATAGTGGCGGATACATGTGTTTCATAAAGTTGGGCCACATGAGAATTTCTTTTGACATTGGAGGGACTATGGTTAAAGATTATTAATCTTGAAGGGGTTAAAGTAAAATTATCAAGATTTGAAAGGTAGGGTGCATGCAAACACTAATGTTATTGTGAATACCAAAACATATGTGGAAAAACCTGAAAAGTGTCGTGGCACCCGCCTGCACTCCCCTCTGGCTGCCATTGCGTTGGTAGCTTCCATGTCTGGATCATGCTAGACAGCTATAAAAAGAAAGCTAACAACACAATGCAAATAATACTTCTAAATTTTCAAGCATCTAAAGGAGTGTGGGGACTGGGGAGTTTCTTCTGAATTGGCCTGAACTGATGTTTTTCGCTGTTTTGGCCCTTGGTTTTCTAGAAGCAACATTGAGTGAATGGGGTAAATCATGGTAATATGTGGAAAACAAGGGCGTGTATATTTACCACTATATCGATCTCCTATATGGCGTTAAGCAACCATTAATTCCTAAGTGCCTTTTTGTGGACAATGCTTGTATGTTTCTCGGTGTTTGTAACTTGATGATTGGAGTTAATCTAGGAAATTGTTGGTGCTTGCTTGGCAACCAGATAAATGTAAAATGAAGCTTTTAGTTGTGTTTTGTTTCTCAAAGAGAAATTAGATAGAAAGGCAACCATCCCTATTTTTCGTTTTGATTTGTTATGATCTCGCTTCTCTGTGATCTTGGATTTCTGGGCTAGGTTTCACATTTATTACAGCTTTCATTTTGTTCTCAACAGTATTTTCCCGTTTTTGAACCAGAGGTAAGGAACTTGTTTGAACGATGAAACTTCTCAGTTTAGTGATCCTGGCAGTATTATTTGGTGTAATTGTTCCTCTCTTATGTTAATGGGTTGTGAAGGAGCTGTTAAGTAAGTTCCACTTTTTGTGTTTTTAGTGGTTATGCGGTCAGAAGGGTTTAGGTACTTGGAAAAGAGCTTCCCTTTGCTGTTGTCTCAACTATTGGAGGCAGTTGCAGCAGCGGTGGATGAGAGCTCAAGTTTACTGTTGAATAGGAAGAGAAGTACCACCAGCAGCATCTGTGGGCTAGATCTGGCAGCTGAGGGGGCGGCAGCGGAATCAGCAAATCCCGCTGTCAGGCGAATGCGGAGGCGGTTCTAGGTTAGTAAGTGCCTATTAAGTGCAAGACAAACTGAGTAGTACTATTTATCACAAGACCGTTGTATTCATAGAACATATTATCAGATAGAAATGGGCCAAGATTCTAATGCTTTCTTGAAGGGTGAAATTGTCTTTTCCTTCTGCATCCCTTTGCTTTTGGATTTCAGGAGTTTAATTTGCTTTTGGCCTTTATGATTATGGCAGCAATACTGCGTATGGCCTTTCGAGTTCCAAGTTTTGTTAAATGCCCCTTTCAGGTCTTAAGAGAATATGGGGAAAGGGATGATTCGAACCCATACATTAACCTGGTGAGGACTCTAACCTGGACGTTAAACCTGGTGAGCAATGGTATTACTCATAGCTCTTGTGCTGTGTAGGAAACAGATGGATATGATGAGATAGTAAGACCTTTTACCTCTATTCTTGTTTAGTTGCTGGTGGAAAGAGGACCGTGTGAAGAGAAAAATCGGAAGGAAAACAAGTGGAAAAATGTTGGCGTAGCTTCAGAGAAAGCTCCCTGTGTCTTTTTTACTTTCATTTCTTTTCAAAACCAAACGAAGTATGATAATCAACTTTCCCTAGCATGTACCTCTTAATTATTTTCTGTTGTTTTCTCTTTTTTCTCCCCAAGTTCTAGATAAAGTATTGGTTTCTCTGTTATTGAGATTTTTGTTGGTGCTACTTTGCGCCGAAGAATGACCGTGGCTAGGGGTTTACCATTAGAGAGAGAGAGAGAGAGAGAGAGAGAGAGACTACCAGACGTGGACTACAGCTTTTACCAAAAACAAAAGAAAATAGATATGGACTCCAGCCCCTTGAATTTAAACGAGCCTCAGAGAAGACACCAGTTCTAGATGTACATTGAAACCGAACAAGCTTCATACTCTATTTTTAAGGCAGGAAGACTCGAAACGAGGCCAGAGGAAGGCACCCATTGCAAATTCCCTCTTGTAAGCCAAGTTGCCCTGCACAGACAAACCGTATTCAGCAAGGAGCCTGTCGAGCTTCGCCTCAGGCATGTTCAGGTAGTCCTTCTTAGTGTACCTTGGGTAGTGAAGGGGCATCTGAAAGAAAGAAACGCCACTCCCCTCCATTTATGTTTCTGTCTTGCTCACTAGCTGGCTATCTTTTTTCCTTTCGCAATGTGGGATTGCCTTTTATTGGCGCTGTGGGTGTCAAGGATAGGCTGCAGCCACCTCAATTGTCACAACGATTGAATGGTTTACCAGTTCCTGCAGTTGCGTTAATCGGCATTATTGTTGTGTGCTTTACAGGTAGGGAGAGAGAGAGAGAGAGAGAGAGAGAGATTCAGAGGAAGAAGTCGTGTGAGCAAATATTGTGATTTATTTTTATTTTTATCTGGGAGCAAATATTGTGATGGGTTCTGTTGGAGTGTGTATTTTCAATTGGTCTTGAGTTGGATGCCTTAACATGGTATCAAAACTAGGGTTTCGGAGAATTTGTTTTCCCTTATTTGTGCCATAAGTGCACCGTTATTTGTTGTGATTCATGTATTATGGATCCTTTATTTACCTCTCCACGTACAAGTCCGGGGTCGCACGTGCGGGGTAATGTTGGAGTTTGTTACTTTTTGTTTCACATTGGTTAATTATCTTCTCTAAAAATAGTATATGAGCCTGGGTGATATCTCCACTAATTGCCAATTGGTCTTGTGGTTGCCAATTGGTCTTGTGGATGCCTTAATGGGTTCTGGCATGCATAATCCGGAGAACTATTTTGGCTATCTGATTTGAACATTTTTCCTGAATAAAAGCTCAGATTTAAGGAAACAAAGAAATACATTTAAGGAAACAACGAAATAGATTTATTCAGTAAAAAAAATTTGTCCAGTAACAAAGAAATAGATTCAAATCAACTTTTGTATTGGAAATGAGAGAGTTTCTTTCCCGAACCACAAAGTTGATTTAAATAGCTCAGGGTTGCGATCACAGACATTCATCTCAATAATTGATAAATAGCTCAGGTATACAGTTAGACGGGTACGATCACGTGAAATGCCCCGCTCCAGTCCAATAGTGGACTGCAGTCAAGCCTTTCATAAATGCGATGCAAAACCAAGCAAAGTGACATCAACGAAGTATAGTCATAGAATATACTGTACTTCGTTGATGTATTAGCATTAGCATGCGAATTAAAAAAGAAAAGCATAATTGAGTAAGATTCTATATTCCCAAGTAAATCAATTGGATGCTTGGTTGCCCTCGTGATAAGTAGACTGTCTTTGTTTCTGAAAGTTTAATGCGCTCAGGTTTAATTGATAGCCCATGCTTGTCTATATGATTCAAGTTGTCCAAGTAGTCTTTGTCTGAGACTTAGGTGTTTTATTTTTTTTTAGGGTTTCAGATTCGATTCTCCCTGCCAATAATTCTTGGGGCCATCTCCCCTACGAGTAAGTGTGTGAAACGGCTGTGGGAGGGCTGTAAGGATTAGTCTGAGGTGCGCGCAAGCTAACCCGGGACACCCTGTATTACCTAAGAAAATAGTATACATCCTATGTGACTGTAAAAAGAAACAAGTATGAGAAACTTGGAAAATCCCCAATCTAAAACTCACTCCATATGTTGTGCTGGCCAAACATGTCCTCCTATGGTGACAGCCTTGCATAAATGGATAGGAGTCAGGAAAATGTAGTAAATTGAGTGACAAAGACATGGGGTTTTCCCCCTCATTTGTAATGTGGCCCAAAAACACATCAAACACGTTACTCTTTCCAATTTGTTCTGCAACAATTTTAAAGGTAGGGTCACCTGCAATTTCCCCCAAGTGTTTTGTAGTCTCAAAATCTATCGACAAAGTCTCCAATAAATTTTTTTGATTTGCCTCTTGCCATTTATTATTCTCAAAATCCAAACCCAACATGACTGTTCTGGTTTTTTCTTACTTGGAAAGAGGGATTTTTGGGTTTTTTCTTACTTGGAAAGAGGGATTTTTGGATTTTTTTTCAGTGGAGATAAGTTGCTTCCAAAAGTCTGTATCAATCATGCCTTTGATGTGAATGAGTGATGGGGTCCTACCATTGTCCAAGCATAGGAGCCTGCCTACCTTCCGTAACCTTTTTTTTGTACGAAAATGCTACGGCCACCGAAGCCAAAAGCGGTGGCCGGCCACTGCATGCGTGTGGGGCCCACTTCAGGCCCCGCAAGGATAATCTGAGCCGTTCAATAATTTTAAAAAAAAAAAACCGAGTGGGACCCGTGAGAAATCACCCCCGTCCGATACGTGTAAGTGCTCGATCCAAAATTCCAAAAATCAGATGATCCGAGGATCGAGCACTTACATGTATCGGACGGGGGTGATTTCTCACAAGTCCCACTCGGTTTTTTTTTTTAAATTTTTGAACGGCTCAGATTATCGGTGCGGGGCCCGGAGTGGGCCCCACACGCGTGCGGTGGCCGGCCACCGCTTTTGGCTTCGGTGGCCGTAGCATTGCTCTTTTTTGTAATGTTTTGAATTATTACTATTTACTATTTGAGTAGTGCTATAGGGACCGACGGTCTCCATACCGAAATTGCATCGACGGCCGCGCCAAGCCATCTCCGGCCACCGGACGGCTGATCCGAGCCGTCCAAAAATTCTATAAAAAAGAAATAGGGTGCTTGGATCAAGCTCTCTACACACATCGGATGCCGTTGATTCCCGCGTGGGCCCTTTCGTTTTTTTTAGAATTTTTGGACGGCTCGGATCGGCCGTCCGATGGCCTGAGATGACCCGGGGTGACCGTTGGTGCGATTTCGGTATGGAGACCGTCGGTCCCTATAGCTTTATTGTATTTATTTCTAGGGGGAAAGGCGCATCGCATGGGTTCCAAACCTGGCTTTTCTCTAGAATTGAAAATCTCTCCTCTGAGTTTTTGGTTTTCTCATGTTGTCAAGAATAATGATTTTTTCGGGTTGTCAAAGAGTTGAACAATAAAAATAGATGGAATTAACGTACAATGAGTAGGGAATGTATCGTAATTTGATTGAGCATTAGTAATCATTTCAACGTTCAACCACTCCTGAACAAATTTCTTCCCAAGGAGATCCTCATCATTGTGGTCAGGTCAGTTTTAACTGATCCAACCTTCACCGCCGCGGGGCACATTCTTCATCACACATTTGTATGGGTTCTACCACCAAGTGTGTAACTCCCGCACAAATGTGTAATGGAAAACGCTCCAGAGCACCACGTGACGGTGCTGAGCACTGAGATTACTCAGGTTGTAGGATTAACACTTGCATTGGGAATGGTGTCATTAGCAAATTTTATGGTTGACTTGTTACATTGTCAAAGGTGCCACAAGGTAACCGCGTATTGTTAGATTTTCTAACACTACGTGCAGCCGTGAACTCAGCCGTACCCATCTGATTTAGTCCTTAATTAGAAAAAAACTCAACAAATCCTCTGCTTTAGAAGCTTTGACGAATCAATAAGAAGGCCTATGTAACTACTGCATTTCAGAAACATAAGTAAAAGAAAACCCCAGTCTAGATGTGGAAGTCCCTGAGGCTGAGAAGGGCCTATTGGAAAACCCAAAATAGCTCCCAGCTGAGACCTGGCAATGAGATTTTCCGACCTGGGCTGCTCGGGGTGCTTCTCTTGATTTTCCTAATTTGCAGTAATGAATAATAGCTTTGCCGATTGACAAAAAAAAACCCAAAAAGAGCTGCTAAGAACCTTTTGACATTTTTTTTTCTTCTCCCTTGGTGACTCTATCTATAGCTGGTGTGTCTACATCTAATGTCTGATTGGGTCCAAAATATTCAACTTGAAAAGAAGTCCTACCAAGGATGGTTAAAATGGATATTTTGTTGTCTCTTTTGATTTGATTTTAGAGTGTAGCTAGAGATGCACATCAAGACTCAATTAATATTGGTGGTTGGTGATCTTTACTCACTTATTAGGAGTATATATCATTGTGGTTTCATTTTTTAAATAGAGCAAATGGGTCAAAATAGTTGTCATATTATTTAGCTCAAATTTTGGTCATATTATTAGATTTGCTTCAATTCATTATTAAGAGAAAAATCTAACCTTTTTAGGTCAGCTAGTCAATTAAGGATAATTGATAAGTACATAAAACAATATTAGATTAGACATTTTTATTATGTTTAGAAAGTTAAGTGACACCTTAAAATATTCAAAAACTGTGAAAATATTCACGCAAAGAGGTCGATCTATTGACTTCCTTTCATAATTTTGGATATTATTAAGCCGTCCCAAAAATTTAATAATTTCGTCACGAGTATGGCACAAAGTTCTCTTTGTCCTTAATGTGAGGGATTACTCCACAAATTTGCATGCACGATGCCAATATCGGCTCCCATCAACAGCAAAAACTTCTTTGGAGCCATTAGACATATGTTCAATCGTTAACTATTAGATATATGTTCAATCGTTAACTTCAATGTATAAGCCATGGGTTTTGAGTTATCAACTGCTTTGTTCACTTCTCAGTTCTCACTCGAGTTTGGAAATAGGTTGCTTCCTCCATATAAAGGTGAATGCACTTTATTTCTCAATTAAAAGTGATAGTATTATTTTAGATTGATCAACCCTAAATTTTCCTAGGCTCCAACTCTTAGCCATGGAGACGAGGTTTTGATACAGATCATAGTTTTGTGGATGAAAAATAAAACATAAGAAAAGAAAAGAAAATTCAAGAATTCTTACTTTTTGTTGGGTTAGGAAAATAAGAAAATAATCCATAATTTTTTGAAACGATACATTCCATTTAAATGTCATAAAATGGTGACAAGGAGGTTTAAAAATCTACTACGCTAATTTTTTTTTTCCAAACATAAAGTATTTGATTGTATAAAGACACTCATACAAAATTACAAATGCATGATGTTAAGAAAACCTCCGAACAGTCGAATCGTGCATCCGACGGCTTAGATCTCATATCGGTAATGAACAGCTCTCAATCGTTGGTTGCCAAGATGAGATTGAGCCGTCGAAAGCACGATCTGATGGCTCAGAGGTGGGCTGCACCAACCCAAAGTCCGTTAAGAAACGATTCTATTATAAGCGAAGGATTGACTATTTTCTCTGTTTCTTCACCTCGCCTCAGTAATTCCAAAATCCCAACAAATCATTTCGTCAATTTTTTTTTTTTTTTTTAAAAACGAAAACAAATAATTCGTTACATAAATGAAAAGGCAAAGCATTAATAACCCTTTTAATTCCCTCATTCAATGTCTTCCAAAACTCTGCCGTCCAATCATTCCGCCAGCTAGCACCGTTGGTAAAGTTCATGTCTTTCCGTGGTGGCCTAGATTTGAGCCCCACAAGGGATGGGGTTTCAAGGCGACAGATAACCTCTGACCCTCCGTTGATTAACATCTCACTAACTCTTGCTTTGGAAAAAAAAATCATTCTGCCAGCAAGACAAACTCTATTGCTTTAATACCAATTTTCCCACCAAAATTCCTCAGATTCCACCTCAGAAAATAAAAAACCAGAAGTCTAGGGATTCCTAATTTTCTTACAATCCTAACCTTATTGTTTCCGATCGAATTTTGAGGATCCGAACCGTTCAATATATTTAAAACGTGTTTTTAAGGGTATCAATGAGAAATTTGAGAAAAGATGACTTGGAAGAGCTTGATATGAGCAGTTTTTCATAAAAATGTGTTTTTATGCATTTTTATAAAAACTACTCAGATCAAGCTCTTTCCGATCATATTTTTTGCCGATTTCTCGCAATTACCCTTAAAAACACGTTTTAAACACATTGAATGATTCGAATCATCGAAATTTGATCAGAAAAGTGGCTTTTCGCATGAAGTCCGGACCGTAAAAAAAAATCAGGAATCCGTGACCTGACCTGAAGAGGACCGAATAAAAAACCTGCTAAAAAAAAGAGCAAAAAACCTAACCCCATCCGGACGTCAACCAGTTTCTTCAACCTGCAAAAAGAAAAGTCCAATTAATAATTCTCCATTTTCAAATCCGCCCACTCTGAATTCGCACACAGATCGCCATAAATATAGGCTACACGTATATATATATATCTGTGTATCTATACCAGCGTCATATATAAATAGGGCGAAGGAAATCAGTTGGGAGGAGGGAAAAACAAAAAGCGAGGGAAATCGTGACTCGGTCCGAGTCAGACTCAACCGTTGAATACTCGCTTCGACTCGGATCGAAGGTGAATCCTTCCTCCTTCTCTTTCTATTGTGGATTTTGTTTTTGAACTGTTGTCGTTAGATCCGTCTCCTCAGCTTTTTCTGACGTCTTTTGATTTTGTTTTCGGCACGCATTTGTCGTGGATCTTGAGTGTAACCGACAATGCGCTTGCGATCGCATCATCATTTGACTTATTATGCATTTGTAACGTCAGAAACTGTTGGATTTTGGAGGGTTTTGTACGTTTGGTGCAATGATTTGAATAATTTGGAGGTTTATCTTCAATTGCAGTAATTGTGATATGTGCTGTTTACGTCGTCAGATCTGGCGTTTATGTTGTTGATTATAGCTCTGTGATGTGCATATTTGTGCTGCTTGCAAGCTTTGGTGGTTATTTGGGAATCAAATTCCTCTATACCGAAATTCCCTGTGCCGGTGCGTTTTCGGCCATATGGATAGTATAAAAATTTTAAAACAAATAAAAACTCACACAATCTGACAACCCAAAACATCTTGGTACGGAGCTACACAAATTTTTCTGTACAGAGGATTTCGGGTGGGTTATTTGACATTAAGAATGTGCAAAAGGAATGGATAATATATCTGACCTTTCTTTTTTGCCTTGCAAATTAATGATTTGATTCTCTGAAGAAAACAGTCTCGCATAAAGGTCACGTTGTTCCAATCGGCGACAACCGCTTCGGAATGGTCAAATAGAGCTACACAAAGTGGATTCAGATATAGGTATTAGGTGTCAAAGATTTGATGGTTCAAGTTTTGTGACGTCTTACCTCTGTCACCGTTGAATATAATTACCAACGAGGAAGTTATTGCTTTTGATTTGTACTGACTTCCACAAGATTTTCTACTGACTTGGGTTAGGGAGGGAGAATCATAGGAAAACTCCGTACCGAACATTGTGTTCCAATGACAGTTTCGAACTCCATTTTCATTCTAGCTATGAATTTTTTCAATGAGGCAAAACTTGTGTCCCCTATACAGATAACAAACAAAGAAATAATGCTAGATTGATCTATGTTGCATTTGGGGAACACAAATTTCATATAAGAATCGTATAATAGAGGTAAGGTTTTGCTTAGATCTGCGCTTTTGGGGAATTCCATTTCACTATATATTGCGAAATTGGTCCGTTTCTTTATAAAAATTCTCCTGCTTAGAGCTACTCCAACCCACTCTCCATATCTCTTTTTGGAGCATGGAAATTTAACCATTCAAGTGTATTACTTGGACATAAAATTTAAGAGTTGGATCAGTTCACTTCAATCCATGTGTCACTTGAAGTAATGTTTAACACCCAACTAGATATGGGTTGCGACTCTTTATTCTTTGATGGGGTAGCCCAACAAAAGCTTCAATAGATTTGTCTCATACCCATTCAAACCTACAGCCTGTGGTATAGCTGGAATTTGTTTTCTTATACGAGCTAAACCATTTGGCCGTTTCCTTGAAACCTGGCTTTTAGATTATCAGGTTCCTTTTCTATGTGCTTGCCTCCTATTATAGAGTTATAGACTGGCTTGCTTCCTGTCCCCTGCGTCTGGTGTTCTTGTGTCAAACTCACCTCAACACCTGGCTGTTAAGGGCCGAAAGGTTTTCCTTTGGGGGTGAGTTTGTCATCATTTCTCTTTATCCTAAATGTTGTCCTCTTTGCCTTGAACAAATATGAAGGGCTGGGAGTCCATCATCCAACAGTATTTTAATTGCATTCTTTGCTGTATCTCTGTTCGCGGAGGACTTCTGCTTATATTTTTATTGGTCAATTGACAGGATAAACAGGGCATCTCACTATGAAGGCTCTAATTCTGGTTGGAGGTTTTGGTACTCGCTTGAGGCCATTGACACTTAGTGTCCCAAAGCCACTTGTTGATTTTGCCAACAAACCCATGATCCTGCATCAGGTTTGGTTTCTTACTGCACCTCTGGTATTTCATGTTAGTTCATGTTGATGAATCGGAACTACGTTATTTCATTGGCTCCTCTGGATAGTCAACGTATGTTGCCAATACAGGGAACGGATTCCTTAAGTTCTCCTTGAAAAATATATGCTACTTACACATTTTCATGTTTGAGCCCTTGAGTCAAAACTGGTTGTTTCTGTGAAATGGGAACATTTCGAAACCTAAGCATTGTTAAAGTAAAAATGATTTCTTGAACCTTCCACTCAAATTTGGGATACCTTTACGAGGGGATTTATTTTCTAAAGAACAACAACTAATTTGAATCCGTTAGGCCCTATTGCATGATATCTTCTGCTTGTAGTTATACTTGAGTACTTCTGGAAAAGCTGAACTCCTGTCTCGCAGAGGAGAAAATTTCCTAATCTGTCAATCGTCTGTGAATTGATGTTTTTTTCTTTTGAATTGTATCAGATTGAGGCTCTCAAGGCTATTGGAGTAACTGAAGTGGTTCTAGCTATCAATTACCAACCAGAGGTAAAACGACTGAGGCTCTTTTTGCAATGTACCTTTTCAAGGGCTGTTCACAAATCGCTAATGTGGATTGTAATTGTCAATTGCATTATGAATTAAAACACACCTTGTTTCTGCAGGTGATGCTGAACTTCCTGAAGGAATTTGAGACAAAAATCGGAATCAAGATTACGTGCTCCCAAGAAACTGAGCCCCTGGGCACTGCAGGTCCTCTGGCTTTGGCCAGGGACAAACTGATAGATGAAACTGGTGAGCCATTTTTTGTCCTTAACAGTGATGTTATCAGTGAATACCCTCTCAAAGAGATGATCCAATTCCACAAATCCCATGGAGGTGAGGCTTCCATTATGGTAACCAAGGTAACATATGATTCCTGGATTTCTCTTTCTTTGAGCATATTGAACCCTCCATCCCACTTTCTTTATCTATTTCCGGCGGTCATGCCTTTGAATCGGAATAACAAAATTTATTCTCAATTAATTCTACGAAGCTTTTTAAATTATCTGAAACAAGGATAGCGTAGACAATTCAGACGGTATTTTGAGACGCAAGAAGTTGTGAAAATGGACAAGCAAGGTGGGACGGAGGGAGTACTTTATATGAAGTTAGATGATTGAAAGCTATTTGATTGGTTGATGTAGGTTGACGAGCCGTCAAAATACGGGGTTGTCGTCATGGAAGAATCGACCGGGCAAGTTGAAAGATTTGTGGAAAAGCCCAAGTTATTCGTGGGTAACAAGATCAATGCTGGGATTTATTTACTGGACCCATCTGTTCTCGATCGAATTGAACTAAGGCCTACCTCAATTGAGAAAGAGGTATTCCCCAAAATTGCCTTGGAGAAAAAACTCTATGCTATGGTTCTACCTGGCTTTTGGATGGACATTGGACAGCCAAAAGATTACATTATTGGATTGAGACTCTACCTCGACTCTTTGAGAAAGAGAACTTCATCTAAATTGGCTAGTGGAACCCACATCGTAGGAAATGTCCTTGTGGATGAGACCGCGACAATTGGAGAAGGATGTCTTATTGGGCCTGATGTGGCAATCGGGCCAGGCTGCATAGTCGAGTCGGGAGTCAGACTCTCGCGATGCACTGTCATGCGCGGGGTCCGCATCAAGAAACACGCTTGCATTTCAAGTAGCATCATCGGTTGGCACTCCACCGTGGGCCAGTGGGCCCGCGTGGAGAACATGACGATTCTGGGGGAGGATGTGCACGTGTGCGACGAAATTTACAGCAACGGGGGAGTGGTTTTGCCACACAAAGAGATCAAATCGAGCATTTTGAAGCCAGAGATAGTTATGTGAAGGTATGAATGTTGTTGTGTTAGGGGGTAACAAGTTATTTGCAAATTCAAATATCGTTGTTTGGTTTCGTTTTCGTGTTCTTTTGCAGTTGTCCTTTGCAAGTGTAAACAAAGGTTGGATGCTGTTAGCTACAACACCCAAAGGGTGTGTCTGTGTTTGTATCTGTGTCTTAGTGTCTGTCTATTATGAAGAATTTGAATTTGATCCGTGGTGTGAGACGTGTAATTTATTTTTACTGTATAGGAATAAGTCATTCGCTGTATGTCTCTCTGTTCTTTTGTTACTTATAATGAGAATAACCATAGATGAATCTCAATGTGGAATTACGGGTGTGAGTCGATTACTTTTATTTTGCGATCGACATTGTTATTTGAAGCTGTATTCCTGTCTGCATTTTGTGTTTACGACAATGCGCGAGGCTCAGCGGTGTTCGATCGGAATATGGTTGGCTGTTGTGGATGAAGAGTGTTTTTTGAGTTTTTCCCTCAGATCTGTAGTGAAGCTAGTGAGAAACACTACTTTAACCTTTGCCGTGAGAAGAAAAATCGAAGACCCAATTCCTTAGTTATGTAATTTTGGATTAGTTAGAATTACTGAAAGGATGAAAAGAAATACGTGTGTCTTACTCCACCGCCTCAAAATTTCAATTTTTGAAGGTCATGTTTTTTTCGTCCATAATTCTTTTGAAATTTTAGCCACCAATCCAAAAAATCAATTCTATTATTTAAATTGGCATGAAACCAATTTTAAAATTATGCAATTGAGCTACTTTATTTCCGTATCTGTCAAACGATATGGTTTTTCATTATGGATCAGTTTATGAGATGGAGGGAGTAATGTTTTTCATAAGAAGAAAGAAGAATAAAACAAGGTGCACAAAGGAAAAGCAAAAACGACTTATTAAGACAATACCCTTACCCTTATTATCCTTATCCTTATCCTTTTCGTTTTCATTTTCCTTTTTGCGTAACCAAATAAAATAAAAAAAGATATTCAGCATTTGCCACAAACGAATTACCCAATCGAAACTATAATAAAGACTCTTAAAGAGAGTAAAAACTTTTCAAAATGGATGCCACGAATTTTGCAGTTGTCACTCAAAAAAACCAAAATCGAAAATAGATAATTCATCTCTCCCCATTTTTTGGTCCATCATCACAATTTTTTTTTGGCAAAAACATTGTCCCAATTCAAAAATAATGGACAAAAATTAATGAGTTTAGGTATTTTTTCACTCTTCCTTTGTAAAATTAATAATTACTACCAACAACAAAAGATAAAAATGAAGCAACGAGCCAAGCGTACAGTCATTGGAGTACTCTAGAAGGATACCACACCCGATCCCAACCCTAACCCCTGAACCCCATCTATATAAAGTTCCCACTTCCCATAGACACAAAGCCCTAAAACCCTAAACCCTAAACCCCTCTCTCTCTCTCTCTCTGCAAATGGCAATCGCAACCATGCTTCGCAGGACGGCCGCCGCCGCCGCACCCCTGATGGGTCGGGCCATCAGAAGCCAAAAGTACCATCACGGCTCTGCTCTCGCGTCCGCCGTCGTCAACCGCAGCAGCGGCCTCTCCCGACAGGTGTCCCGGAGCTTGTTCCCGGCGGCCCGCAATTACTCTTCGCGGCCGAGTTCCGACGAGTCGCTCCTCCGAGTCATCGACTCGGAGATCAAGTGCGCTGAAGAGACAGACGATAAGGAGGAGGTAACGCTTACCCGTTCTGTTCTTTGGTTTAGGGTTTACGGGTCATTTTGATTTCTGATAGAGAATGGACCGTAAAGAAAAAAATGAAAAAGAAACACACACAAGGCGATGAATAATCAAGAACAGAAAACAAAGACTCTAGACACAGATATTTTTACGTAAGTTGTCCAACTGTGTAGTTATTGCTTGTATTTATAACCTAGGTACACCACCAATACAATACACCTGTTTAGGTTTCGGGCCAGGTGAGCGAAGCACGACTCAAATCGAATGAGTCTTTCTCTAACCAGTGGCGGATGCATGATTTGTGCCTACTCGGAGCCCGAGCCCAAATCACTTGTATTTCTATATTGGTGAATAGATCCAAATAACAGACTGCGGGTAGCCGCCATTTTATTTTTTACAAGCGACCAAGAAAAACTATTGATAATTTGAAATTTTACAGTGGTTCTCCACACACGTATAGGAATTTTAGGAATTCTTTTTCTCCTAAGAGACTTGCTGGGGCCAATCACATAATTTTTCTCAATTATTTTAAAATTTTGTATAATATGTGAGAATATTTGGGGTTGTGCAGGGGCCCGGGCACCCCAGCAGCCCCTTGCGTTTCTCATCATCCTCCAATGTTTCTCACCATCCAGACAGTAATAGGATTTTACTTTCGTTTCTCTTCCCACCCTCTAACTGTCTAACACAAATCAAAGGGGCTGTTATTGGTGCATGAGGAAATAGTAGCAAGTTAAACAGATTTGGAAATGCATTTTTCGTTGTTTTCGAGGTTTTTTTGTCCATGTGATTTCAGTTGCTTTTGGTCCTAATTGTACGATTGTCCTGAACATTTCTGCAACCACAAAGTTGGGTTTAGAAAGTGGGGAAAAAAAAGTGGGATCAAGTTTTTGATGATGCAAGTCTTGTCTGCTCTTCTGTAATCTGTTTCTGTGATTATTTGATTTCATATGAAGGGAAGGGCTCAATTAGATTAAGCAAGATACTGAATCAGGCTACCGAATGTCCTGAAAAAGTTGTAGACATTGTTGATTAATTTTAAGATGGTAAACTTTGAATAGATGTATGAATAAAAAAGAAGGTAATTGGTCATTCAAATGGTATTTTGGATAGTTCGATTCTGGCCATAATGAAAGAGCAAAAAGGAAAGAGGTCCCTGCTAATCTGCCGATTGCAAGCCATTTCTTATCACGAAATTGTTGGAGGGTACCACATGGCCTATACTTGTATTGCCAAATCTTAACTAGTATCTGTAATAACAAGATCTTTTATTTAACAAGATTGATGTCGTCTCGAGCCATTTGATTTAGTACCCAATAATTTACATTACAATGGAGCTCCATACACAATACCAAAGGGCATGGCACGAGACTCGGCCAGGCAAGCCGCCCAAGGGCAGAACAGACATCTTGTCTAGAAAAGAATAGACTCTCTGGAACCCGAGAGTATGTATGTATTGACAAGGTGTATGAAATTATCTAGAATTCAATACAAGCTATCTAGAAAGATGTATGAAATGCATTGAGTCTATTGACAACAGGTTTTCTTTTGGGCAATCTACAACTTGTCTTTTTCTAGGTGGATGGTGTCCCAGATGGCTTCCCATTCAAAATTCAGGATACCCCTGGGCAACAGACAATATCTTTGACCAGAACTTATCAGGACGAAACCATCACAGTTGAAGTTCACATGCCAGACCTTGTTACTGGAGAGGATGAGGACGACGATGATGATGACCACGATGATGAGAAGAACAATCAATCTAGTGTTCCACTTCTAGTTAAAGTTTCTAAGAGGAGGGGGCCCTGTTTGGAGTTCACTGTCACCGCTTTCCCTGACGAGATTTCAATAGACAGTTTATCTGTTAAGGATCCAGACAGCTCTGAGGATCAAATTGCCTATGAGGGGCCTGACTTCGCGTGAGTATTTTGAGTCCGAAGCTTCTTGATAGTTTTTGTTATGATGTTATTGTCTCTTGTTTCTATCTATTATAAATTTCTACTTCTTTTTTTTTTTTTTAATTCCTTTTGTTTCTTAGGGATTTGGATGAGAATCTGCAAAAGGCTTTCCACAAGTATTTGGAGATAAGGGGGCTCAAGCCCAGCACAACCAACTTCTTGCACGAGTATATGATCAACAAAGACAGCAGAGAATACCTAATGTGGCTGAAGAACGTGAAGGCGTTTATCAAGGCTTAAATTCCAGCTTCGAATTACAATTTTTGGACACCCTGTCGCATTAACTAATTTTTTGTTTGCGTTCTCTGTTCTGAATCTTCATCCGCTGCTAGGTACTATTCATGTGTTATATGGTGATATTACAACCCGGAACCCTTGATCACATTAGGGACTTTGGCGAGCCCTCTGAGGAATCTCTTGAACTTTAGGACATGTTCTCAAGTATTAAATATTACTAGATGTTAAATAATCGATGGGGTTCTCGTTGGAAAAAGTCTGGTTTATTTATTCGACTTCCATCTCTACTTTCTTTTTGTGGTGTTTTGATGAGATACCAGTGTCATACGATGGTCAAGAAAATGCGAATGTTAGCTGAGTGGAAAATGTTGGAACATTTTTGGGCAGGATCTTACTGCATTACGTATTTATGTCCATTGTTTTAATTTGGTTTTAATGTGCAGGAGATACTTTTGTTGTTGCTCAGCAACTATATCACGATAGGTAACACAATTATCGCAACTTTGCTGGCCTCAAAAGTTAACTATAACAAGCAAACTGTAAATTTTTATTTTTTATTTTTAACTGCAAAAAAAGTTTATGATCTTTGAAATTAGGTGAAAGTACATAAACACTCCCTCAACTATCACATTTTCTCGTAAACACCCCCTCACATTTAAAAGCACCCATGGAGACCCCCTCAACTATTGAAAACAAAAAAATGACAAACTCCGTTAACGGAATGAGTGAATTGACGAATATGCCCTTATCATATTATACGGTGAAATACATTCCTCTCCCATTCCCCACTTCACTCGATCAGAAAACACTTCACCCATGGCGATTTTCTCTCTCTTCCTCTCCCACTCGTCACTCTAATCTTCTCTGCGTAGTGAATCGACAGAAACCCTCGAAGAAGACGCATGCTTTGATCGTGGCAACGAAAGAATCGCAGATCGTGGCAAACCTGAAACCCTTGTTTGAAGGTACGTTTTGTACTAAAAAAAACCCTAGATGTCTATGAGACAAAGGCACAAATGTTGATGTATATTGATATAGTATATGATATAGTAGTATGTTATGTATTCTGTATTGGATTATTAGGGTTCTTGGAAGCAGTATTATATGTATTCCGTAATAAAAAATTTGGAGTTTTGACTTGGTTACGAGCAAAATTGGGGCTTTTGTTGTTTTGCATTTGGTTTGGCATTTTAATGGCTTTTGTATGCTCCTGGTCCCCTCGATAAAAGGAAACACATCTTATTTGGTCCCCCCTGTCTGTCCCCCCATCTGTCTTTGTCCGAACAAGGGCAATTATTGACCCTTGTTTTATGTTTACCTTTTCAGTTTAAAATGGGCTTTTCAACAGTAACACTTCTCTTTTACCATGGAGGTTATATATCTGAGGGACCCCAAAAGAAGTATGTTGGTGGGAATGTGACCCCACTTGACATTGACCCTGACCTGATGTCATACATTGATTTAAGGGTTGTTAAGGAATTAGATTCAAATATCTGTGAGATGTACCAAAAGGGTCCACATCAAACTATGGATGATGGGTTGGTGGGTCTAACCTCTGATCAAACTATGTTAGACATGTTTGCAATGCACAACGAAATAACTCTAAAGTGATTGATATTTATATCCGTAACCCAATGATGGTGAAGAACAAAACTAGTGGTGAAGAGCTATCTGCTTTGACTAAGACTGATCCTACTGTGCAAGGTGATGACTTAGTTTACCTTGATGATTTAGTTGACTTTGATGACATAGTTGACCTTGATAAGATACCAACTGATGAAGGAGTAATACCAGTTGGTCCACTGAAGAATGATAAAGATGATGATTCTGATAGAGATTGGGAATGTGGTGATGAGAGTGATGAGGGGAGTGATGATGACAATTTTAGTGGCTTTCATGAGTCATCTGAAGATGATGAGGAGGTTGAACAAATCCTTGCCATTAAGAATAAAAATGAGGAAGAAGAACTTAGTGATCAGAGTGATGACCAAGGGTGTTTAAATCCAGAGGATGAGAGTGATGAGGGTGGCCACATAAGTAAGCACAAGTTAGTTGAGTTTAACAAGGACAAGGATATGAAGAACCCCAAACTTTTGGAGGGCATGATTTTCCCTAATGTTCATGCCTTCAAAGCTCTCCTCAAAGAGTTCCACATTAGGGAAGGGTGTGAATACACCTACTTGAAGAATGAAGCTACTAGGGTGACTGTTATTTGCAAAGAGAAGTGTGGTTTTAGGTTACATGCATCACCAATGCATGGTGAGAAATCATTCCAAATTAAGAAAATCAATGCTGACCATTGTTGTACCAGGAAATACATTAACAAGTATGCAACAGCCAAGTGGATAGCTGACAAGTACATTGAGAACTTGACTGATGAACCAAATAAAAGGTCAAGACACTAAAAAATGATGTTAGGAGGGAGTGGATGTTGGATGTGTCTCGTAAGAAGATTTACACTGCAAAGAAAGTTGCTCTAGACAAAATTCAAGGGAGTCATGAAGAACAATACTTGAGAATAAGGGATTATTGTCAAATTTTGATCAACAAAAACCCAGGGTCAACTGCACTTCTTAAGGTGGAAAGGATGGGATGTATTGTGTTTTTCCAAAAGATGTTCATATGCTTTGATGCTCAGGCTAAGGGATTCCTTGCTGGATGTAGACATTTCATTGGTTTAGATGCATACTTCCTTAAAGGCCCTTTTGGTGGACAACTAATGCATGCAGTGGGGAGGGATGCCAACAACCAAATGTACCCACTGTGTATGGCCATTGTTGAAGCAAAACTAAAGGATAGTTGGGTTTGGTTTCTAGAGAATTTGATACAAATCATAGGAAGACCTGAGGAGAGGGGATGGTGTTTCATGTTTGACAGGCAGAAGGTAATCTTATTCATTGTTCTTTGATATTAATTGCATAAATTGATGTTAATTTCATGGGAATATATTGTTTTGTCCTTATTTTATATGCTAATTGCAAAGATTGATTGCAGGGTTTGATTGAAGCATTCAAAAGATTGATGCCTAATGTGGAGCATAGATTTTGTCTAAGGCATATGTATGCCAATTTCAACAAGATCTACAAAGGAAAAGAGTATAAAGATTTGTTTTGGGGAGCAGCTTCTGCTTACACAGTTTCAGAGTTTACTGAGAAAATGGCAGAGATATATAGTGTTGATAAAAAGGCACATGAATGGCTGCTTGAGGAGGTAAAAGAGGTTTGGGCTAGAGCCTACTACCACTCTAGGTCCAAGGTTAACAGAATGGATAACAATATGAGTGAGGGGTTCAATACTTGGATAAAAGAAGCAAGGGAGATGCCCATACTCACACTAGTAGAGTCAATTAGGAGACAACTGATGGTAAGGTATGTGGAAAGACTTGAATACAGTAAGAAGTTCAAAGGTAAGTTGTGCCCAAATATTAGTAAGTGTTGAGAGGAAAAAGGTGAATGAAAGAACACTAAATGTGATTTACTCAAGAGGGGCATTATTTGAGGTGACTAGTGTAGACAAAACCTTTGTGGTTGATATTGGGGAGCACACCTGCACTTGTAGGAGGTGGGATCTATCTGGAATTCCTTACAGTCATGGATGTGCAGCCATCATTGCTCACAAGGCACAGCCTGAAGATTATATCAATGAGGCTTACACAACTGATACATTTGTTAGGACTTACAGCCATAGGATCAAACCAATACCAGATAACAGCTTGTGGCCACAAACTGAATGTGATCCAATAATGCTTCCACCTTTAAGAGTGCCAATTGGGAGGCCAAAGAAGGCTAGGAGAAAAGGAGAGGATGAGCCCAATAATCCTTTCAAGACTAGGAAGCATAGTACTACTATCATGTGCAGATAATGTGGGCACAATGTAAGGACTTGTAAAACACCACAAGATAGTTGGGTTAAACATAAGGACAAGTACTATGGAAAACAGAAGGTTAGGTTTGGAGGTGGTGTGCCACCAGCTGGTAAGCCAAAAGAAAGTGGAAGTGGGTCTGTTGGCAGAGGAAGGGGGACTGTTGGCAAAGGAAGGGAGAAGAGGAACTGGCAAAGGAAGGAGAAGAGGAGCTGGGACTGGGACTGTTGAGAAGGGCAATGGCAGAGGAACTGTGGCAAGTGGTTCTATGGCAACAGGTGGTTCTGTGGTAATTGGTGGAACTGTGTGATAAGCACCCGTCAATGTAATATAGGGTGCGCTAGTGTCTAGTCTTAGTTACTTTTGTTATTTAATTAGTTGCTTTTAATTGTTTTTGCTCGTAGAGTGTGCTAGTCTTGTTTTGTAGGTAAACCACCCAATAAAGAGATTTTAAGAGCCAAGACGACCCGACGCCAAAGCATGGCCCGTTGCAAAGCAGTCAAGGCAGAAGCGGCCCGATGGCTCGAGCAAACTGGCCAAGGGAGGCCAGAGCAGCAAAGTGGCCCGATGGCCAAGGCAAGGCAAGGCAAGGTGGCCCGAGCAAGGCCAAAGTCAAGCCAAGGCAACACGGTCAACGCCTGGAGATAAGGTCTCGCCATCGATGGCTGGGATTCTGGACATCGGTACCGAGAAGCTAACTCTGGGACAGCACTTAAGCCTTCGCCATCGATGGCTGGGATTTGGGACATCGGTACCGAGTCCTTACGAGGTGTTTTTCAGAGCATCTTCGAGGAATATTCCATCCGCGTACCTTGGAGTATATATAGGAGTGATGTCATTTTTGTAAAAACAATTAGAGAATTAGATTTGCTTACATTTTTAGATCTAGAGCTAGATTCAAATTGTTCTTACTTGTTCTTGAGTGTTCTTCATTTTCAGCTTCTTATTTCTGCATTTTCCTCTTAAGTAAGTTAGTTTTGACTCTTGTCTCCTTAATTAAAGTTGTTTGTTTTCTCCCGATCTATCTTTCCATCTAATTTTCTCTTAGGCTTGTGTTTACAATTATGCTTAGTAGATTTTTGCTTGCTCTTATCTTCATAGATATGTGTGAGTAGTTTCAAGGGTTAGGTCATGGGATGATTAGCATCCCATGACTTGAGTAAAGATTGCATTTTTCACCAATAAAGTTTGCAACTTTGGGTCGGAAATTGATGTGGGGCTTGGATTTGTTTGTCAAATTACCGAGGTGTTAACCTCCTTGATCATGTGTAGGTAAGAGCTTCGCCTACTTACCACACATGATGCTTGGAGCTCTGACGCTCGAGGTGTTTGCTAAATAGATTCTATAGCTAGCTTGATTTTCGAACCATCTTATCTTCCGGGTAAAACCGTGTATTTTGGGTGGAAAAATGTAGTTTAGCTCGAGTCGTGGGTGTTGATTGTTCCTAGACCTAATCCGCTTTTTCTCTAGTTTATTCCCTCTTTAATTTAGCCTTTTTATTTCCACCGCAAACGTAACACCAAGTTGGCTGACTAAAAGCCGGAAACCATACTTGCATCTACAATCCATCAAGCCGTATTAGTTATCTCTGTGGGTACGATCCCGGACTACCGGATTTACTATGCTTCAATCAGACGTTGATGCCCTACGCTTGGGGTGACCTCTTTGATATATATTCGAGCGAACGAAGCATTTTTGGCGCCGTTGCCGAGGATTTCTTATTATGGCTTTATGGAGGCTCGACAAACCATTGTGAGTATCCCGCTTCTTTCTTTTAATTAGTAGTTTAGTTGTTAATTGCTCGTATCTAATTCGGTGGATACCTCTAACCTGGTTTTATGCCTAACTTGAGGTGTAACGAAGCCGGAGTAGATATTGAGGTAGTTAGTTAGTTAGTTTCATTTAATTTGCATTGTTGAGCCGAGGCGGTGGCATAACCCCTCGCACTTTCTATTTCTGTTTGTCTTGTTGAGGTGGCGGCCTAGCCCCTCCGGTCTGTTAGTTTGCTGGTAGATTAGTTGGTAGTTTTGCTTGTGTATGCCTGTTGTCTATCGGAGCCCAAAATCCAACCGGCTTCACCGTTCATCCTCGCCACCGAGAATCCTAAATCGAAATCGCAATAGCAAAGGCCCAATGGCCGAAGAAATTCCAGTTCGCACTCTTCGTGATTATTTGAATCCAGAAAGGGCTCCTTCTATATCGCCTATCGTTATACCTACTCCAACTGCTGGGACTACATTCGAATTCAAGTCTGAGTATCTTCGGGTTATTCCAGAGTTTCGGGGGCGAGAATTGGAGGATCCTTATTTGCATATCCGGGAGTTCGAAAATATTTTGTATTCCATTTGTCCTGCTCAGAATCAACTTGATCAAGCTCGCTTGAAGCTGTTTCCCTTCACTCTCAAGGATAAAGCGAAGCAATGGTTCAATTCCTTGAAGCCTAGATCCTTGCGCAATTGGGGTGAAGTGCAGGATGCTTTTACTACGAAGTTCTTCCCAGCTAGCAGGGCCAAGTTGCTTATTGATCAGATCCAAATGTTCAAGCAAAGGGATGGAGAGACGTATCACAAGTATTGGGAACGCTACAAAGATTTGCTTATGTCAGTTCCGCATCACAACCTCCCATTATATCTCAGAGTTAACTATTTTTACACGGGATGTTCTCAAGAGAGCAAACAACTCTTGGATACAATGGGTGGTGGAGATTTTATGGGAAAGACACCAGAAGATGGTTGGGACTTCTATGAGATACTAGCGGAGAAGACTCAGACTTGGCAGCTTGCTGATCCGGGGGATAGGGCGATGGTCAACCAAGGCCCTTCAGGTTCTGGGAAGTTTTCTATTTCGGAGCATACGGCCTTTGAAACACGATTGGAGGAGATTTCTCGTAAACTTGATAAGTTGGAGATTAAGAGTGCTCAGTCCCAAGAAGTGAAGGCGGTACGCCAAGTGGAGCGCCAAGTGGAGGAAGTATGCGTTATTTGTGAGATGGTGGGCCATTCTACAGAATCTTGCCCTAATATCCCTGCCTTGAAGAATGTGATAAATGGGATTCTTCCAGAAGAGGTGCATGCTGTGCAAAGATTCGACCCTTATTCTCAATCCTACAACTCAGGGACTCGACAACATCCCTCTTTCCGTTGGAGTCAACCAAATGAGGGAAGCTCTTCTCAAATGCAACCTCCTGCTCAACAGTTGCCTTGGAAACAACAAGCTCAGAATGCCTTCCGTTTTCCTCAAACTCAAGCTCCGCCGGGGTTTGCTCCTCCTGCTCCATTTCCTCAAGCAAGTCAATTCCAACAGCAGCCTACTCAATTTCAACAACCTTCTAAGTTTCAACAGCAACAACCCCCTAAGCGTTCTTGGGAAGAGCAATTTGGTGCACTTTTGCAAGGCCAGAATACTTTCAATGAGCAACAGACCCAAATGATGAATGATATTCGGAATCAATTGGGCAAATTGACAACCACTGTGGGGATATTGCAGCAAGAAAGGGGAAAATTCCCAACTCAGCCTCAACCCAACCCGCAATCAACTTCCAATCCGACTTCCCAGGGTGTGCACTTTGCTAGCTCCTCGGTGAATTTCCCCGAGCAAGCAAAGGCGATAATCTCCCTTCGAAGTGGAAAAGTGGTAGACAACCAAGTGAAAATGCCCTCGGATCCTATTTTGATATCTCCTCCTATTGATCAGTCAAGTCCAACAATCCTTGGGGAATCTCCCAAGGAGGCAAGTGAGGAAGCTCTAGAAGAAAGGGAGAAGGAAAAGGGTAAAGCAAAGGAAAGTGTACCGGATCCTCGAGTTGTTCCAACACCGGCACCTTATCCTCAACGCTTGAAGGCTTTGGCGAAACCAAATCTTAATGCGGAGTTGCATGAGTTGTTCAATCAAGTGAAGATCAATATCCCTCTTATGGATGCGGTCAAGCAAATCCCCTCTTATGGTAAATTTCTTAAAGATCTATGTACTCGAAAGCGGAAGTTGAATGTTCAAAAGAAGATCTTCTTGACCGAACAAGTGAGCTCCATTATTCAGACGAACATTGCGCCAAAGTACAAAGATCCGGGGAGTCCCACCATTGCAATTACCATTGGAGATAAGCGTATCGAACAAGCCTTGCTCGATCTTGGAGCAAGTGTCAATCTACTTCCGTACTCCGTCTATCAAGAACTTGGGTTGGGGGAGATGAAGCCTACTCGAGTCACCCTTCAGTTGGCCGATCGGAGTGTTCGTGTTCCAAGGGGGTAGTGGAAGATGTCTTGGTGCAAGTTGGTCAGTTTATCTATCCAGTGGACTTTGTGATTCTTGACACAACTCCGACCGACTCTTGTGCTACTTCTACTCCGGTAATCCTTGGGAGACCTTTCTTAGCCACGGCGGATGCAGTTATCAACTGTCGGAACGGATTGCTTAACATGACCTTCGGGAATATGAAGATGGAGGTTAATGTGTTCAATATTGGCAGTCAAATGGGGGATGATGAAAATGTGAATGAAGTGAGTTTTATTGACTCTTTGGTGGAGGAACATGTGGACGAGTTGCTTTATAGTGATCCTTTGGAGGTTGCTCTCACAGCCGAAGAGGCTGAATTTCTTGGGTCTTCTGAAGTGAACTATTTGTATGCTTTGATGAATAAAGATGAAGCTTGCGCACTACATGCTTGGAACCCGAAGTTGGATGAATTTGAGGAGCTACCGCCGATTGAGACGAAGGTCTTGCCCTCTAGTGTGGAGCCACCAAAGTTAGAGTTGAAGGTTTTGCCCGACACTCTGAAATATGTCTTCCTTGGAGAGAATGAAACGTATCCTGTGGTTATATCCTCTTCTCTTGGGAATCTCCAAGAGGTAGAGTTGATTACTTTGTTGAAGCAGCACATGAAGGCTATTGGATGGACAGTTGCGGACATCAAGGGTATCGATCCAACACTTTGCTCTCACCATATTGCCTTGGAGGAGAATGTCAAGCCATCTCGACAACCCCAACGCCGTTTAAACCCGATCATGAAAGATGTGGTTCGCGCTGAGGTTCTGAAGTTGTTGGATGTTGGGATCATCTATCCTATTGCTGATAGCAAGTGGGTGAGTCCAATCCAGGTCGTACCGAAGAAATCTGGGGTGACAGTTGTACGGAACGAAGACAATGAGCTTGTACCTACTCGAGTTCAGACAGGATGGAGAGTATGTATCGATTATCGGAAGCTCAATGCAAGCACCAGAAAAGACCACTTTCCTTTGCCGTTTATCGATCAAATTTTGGAACGAATAGCCGGGCATGCGTTCTATTGCTTTTTGGATGGGTATTCTGGGTATAATCAAATTGAGGTTGCTTTGGAGGATCAAGAAAAAACCACATTCACTTGTCCTTTTGGTACATTTGCTTACCGCCGGATGCCGTTTGGGTTGTGCAACGCTCCGGGAACATTTTCGAGGTGTATGATGGGTATTTTTAGTGACATGGTTGAAAAGATCGTAGAAGTTTTCATGGACGACTTCTCGGTGTTTGGCGACTCTTTTGAGTCTTGTTTGGCCAATCTCGAAAAGGTTTTGACAAGATGTGAGGAGAAGAATTTGGTACTCAATTGGGAGAAATGTCACTTCATGGTTACTCAAGGAATTGTCTTGGGGCATATCGTTTCTTCCGAGGGTATCGCGGTAGACAAGGCGAAGATCAACCTCATTTCCAATCTCCCGACTCCAAGGTGTGTGAAGGATGTTCGTTCATTCCTCGGGCATGCCGGGTTCTACCGCCGGTTCATAAAAGATTTTAGTTCCATTGCTCGACCGTTGTGCCATTTGCTCGCAAAGGATGTGCCATTTGAGTGGACACCGGCGTGTGAGGCCGCTTTCGCCAAGCTCAAGTCAAGTCTTACCTCGCCACCTATCGTGCGGTCTCCGGATTGGGAGCTACCATTTGAACTTATGTGCGACGCGAGCGATTATGCCGTAGGAGCGGTGTTGGGACAACGCCAAGGGAAGGAGCCGTATGTCATTTATTATGCTAGCAAGACTTTGAACGAGGCCCAAATGAATTATTCGACTACCGAGAAGGAGTTGTTAGCCATAGTCTTTGCACTTGACAAGTTCCGTTCTTACCTAGTTGGAGCCCCGATCACCGTGTACACCGATCATTCCGCCCTTAAATACCTTTTCACAAAGCCAGATGCCAAAGCTCGTCTAATTCGGTGGATCCTGCTTCTTCAAGAGTTTAACTTGTCCATCAAAGATAAGAAGGGCGTCGAGAATGTGGTAGCCGACCACCTATCAAGGTTACAAATTGAGAATCCTACTTCGAGTCCTCCTATCGCGGACACGTTTCCGGATGAACAATTGTTGGCTATTTCGAGTACCCCGTGGTTCGCCGACATCGTAAATTACTTGGCTACGGGACTCTTACCACCGCATTGGTCTCCGCAAGAGCGTCGTCGGTTCCTTCATGAAGTCCGGATGTTTTCTTATGATGACCCTTATCTCTTTAAATATTGTCAAGATCAAATAGTGCGCCGTTGCGTTCCGGATTCGGAGCAACAAAGAATTCTCGAGCTTTGCCATTCGGAAGCTTGTGGGGGTCATTACTCTTCGAGGAAGACTTCCGCCAAGGTGTTGCAATGTGGATTTTATTGGCCTAGCTTACACAAGGATGCTCATCACTTTTGCGTCGCTTGTGAACGTTGCCAAAAACTTGGGAGTGTGACTCGGAAGGATGAGATGCCACTCACTAACATCCTTATCGTTGAGATTTTCGATTGTTGGGGCATTGACTTTATGGGACCATTTCCTGTTTCTTTTGGGAATTTGTATATTCTCTTGGCGGTTGATTATGTTTCAAAGTGGGTGGAAGCCATTGCAACACGTACCAATGATGCCAAGGTGGTGGTGGAGTTTCTCAAGGACAATATTCTTTCAAGATTTGGGATGCCAAAAGCAATCATAAGTGACCAAGGGACACACTTTTGCAACCGGACGTTCGAGGCCTTGATGAGGAAGTATGGGATCAATCATAAAGTTTCCACGGCTTACCATCCACAAACAAACGGGCAAGCGGAGTTGGCGAATAGGGAAATCAAGCACATCTTGGAGAAAACAGTGAACCCTAACCGGAAGGATTGGAGTCTTCGTTTGAATGATGCACTTTGGGCTTATCGCACGGCATACAAGACTGTTTTGGGAGCTTCGCCGTATCGTTTGGTTTATGGGAAAGCATGTCATCTTCCGGTTGAGCTTGAACATAAGGCATTTTGGGCTATCAAGTCATTGAATTATCGTTTATCGGCCGCCGGCAAGCACCGAAAGCTCCAACTCAACGAGCTTGAAGAGATTCGAAGAGATGCTTACGACAACACCGCCATTTACAAAGCAAAGGTCAAGGCCTTCCACGACAAGCGAATTCACCGGAAAGACTTTGAGATTGGACAAAAGGTACTCCTATACAACTCTAAACTTCATTTGTTTCCCGGTAAATTACGTTCTCGATGGGTTGGTCCTTATGTTGTTGAGCATGTTTATCCTCATGGTGCTGTTGATGTTGTGAATCCGATTAATGGTAAATCATTTAAAGTTAATGGTCAAAGGCTTAAACCATTTCTCGGCACTTTCGAGGTTGGAGAGCCGGATGAGGAGTTGATCAATCCAGTTTACACGGTTGATTAGCTTGTTTCTTTATGTTTGCACGGGAGCGAAAGCCTAACCGCTGAACTTAATTGTTTGTCGGACCCGGCCCCTTGACTTAATTGTATGGGGCACCCACCATTGACTTGGGTATATGTAGCTCCGCACGCCGCTACTAAAAGAAGGATCGTGTGCCCAGCTCCGGTTCGAAGGGCAATTCATTTGATATCAGTGACATAGGGCTTTAATTAGCTTTTCTGATAGGAGTAATTCACAGTTAAACACTCACGTCTTCCAGATTAGCCCCAACGGGGGCGGTTTAGATCCTTAGGTTAGGCCTTGATACTCCCGTGCTTACGCACTTGGCTCTATCTTGTTGCTTGCCTGGTTACGATCTTAGGGGACGCTGGACTTCATTGTTTGGCGGAGTCGAGCTGTGACTTTGACGCTCCGAGTTCTGATATTGAATGTGTAAATACTGTATATATGTTCTTTCTTTCTTTCTTTTACGTGTTTCTTTTCTTTTGTTTAGTATGCATGTTTAGGTTTGCTATGTGTTTCTTGTTTTGAATAAAGTCTTGGAGATGTTTCACATGAAAAGATTTCACCAACGTGTTAGTGTAAAGGGCTTTCATTAGTTCTTCTTGGTAATAGTTTGTCGTTAATGATCCATGCTCTCCGAATAGGCCTATCGGTGGCAACTTAGGTCTATGGGTGAGGTGTGATATTGCCTGGAGTGCACGCTAGGTTGTTTCTTATCTTGCTTTGTTTTGATCGTAGGGGACGCTGGACTTCATTGTTTGGCGAGGTCGAGCGATAAATTTTATTACGGGCGCTAGCATAACAAATTCTCAACGGTCTAGTATAGCCACCCATTGCTTACCACACCGGTAAGGGATGGGAAGAAAAGTATGACTCGTTTGATCGCGTGATGATCGGGTGGTGCATTGCATTGCATTCTGTTTTGCATGTTTCTAATTGTTTTGCATGATCTTTTGTGTTTTTCTTTGTTATCTGTTTTTATTTTGGTTTGGTTTGAAGCCGGATAACACGGGCCGGTGGTACTAATGTCATTTGTTTGTGCAAAGTCTTTCTCTTAAGTCTTCTGCAGGGTTTATTTGCTACCACACCAGCCTTGGTAGTTTGGGTCTAAAGCCGGGGTGAGTGAGGCATTCAAGAGCCCTAAGCATGGGTGCGGCTGTGCGCCGCGGTTATTAGTCCGATAAAGCTTTGGATATGGCCCAGTGTGACTAGCTTTGGTTTCGAGTGAGCAAAACCGAAAGAGTAACACCTGGAAGCATTTAATCAGACTGGAGCAAGCAATTGACATGAAATCCTCCTACTTGGTCGAGGTATTTAGGGGTTGACATTCCCCTTGGACGGTACATTCGCGCACTCTTTCCTTCCTTCGCTCATGTTCCTAATGCTATGAGGGCATAGCATCGCTTTAAGTTGGGGGGAGGGGTTAGCTTATGTGCTATTTGTTTGCTAGTTGCTAGAAATTTTGAAATTTTGAAAATCCAAAAACAATAGAAATTGAAAAATCCAAAAAAATGAGAAAATTGAAAATTTCAAAAATAAATAAAGGTTTTTAACTTGCAATTCTTTCCTTTTATCATGTTTTTAGCTCTTTTTCGTAACTTGTTGCATGCTCAATAATTGAAAGGTGGCAAGAGTTCGTAGCAACCCTAAGAGATTTTGGTGCTTCTCAATTTGCATGCTTAGTTGAAAATTGAACGGTTTTGGTCTTGAGTTAAGTTTTTGAGCAAGCTTTGGCCATATCCCCACCCTTTTCAATTCAATAAAATGTTCGTAGTTAGGTGAATAATCGCATGTCTATCTCTAATTGTGTTTAAATGTCGATTTTCAATCATTTTGGAATCCAAAGCGCACTTAGGAGAAGATACAAGGCATTCTTTGCATGATCATACCACACACGAGTCCCCTTGACCTGTTTTGCATCCTGTTTTTCTCCCATTCTTTGATTTAACCTAGGCGAACGGTTGTTTGGAGGGGTGTTGGTGTGAGTGATTTCTTGTTTAAAGGTGTTTTGGGGAGTTAACTGAAGTGATTGAAAGTTCTGGGGCTCAAAGTGAATACAAGGCAAAGTTTCTGAGTTAACAGGTCGGCATCGATGGCTTAAATAAGGGACATCGGTACCGAAGGCTCTACAGTCAACAGCAGTTAAGCTCTCGCCATCGATGGCTTAAAATTGGGACATCGGTACCGAGAGCCTTTGTCAGGAAAAACTTCTGAACGTGAAAACCAAACTTCTGAAGCTTTTCCCCTCCCCTCTGACAGACGCCCCTCTCCTCCCTTTTTTTTTTTTTCCTCCATTGCCACCCAAAACCCTAACCCTAAACCTCAAAATCCCCACTAAAACCTCCATCCCCCTCCTGAGTATGTGAATTACCCTATGAAGGACGTGTCAATTAATGCGGATGTGGTGAGTAGTGTACTGTATGTTGACCCCTTGAAAGCCACTGACCCCCATGTGCCTGGGAATTTTAAAGGAAGTGTTAGGTTCTTAAATAAAGTTATCCATTTTAACTTATACCCTCGAGGCTCGGAACATAGGCCAAGTAGGAAAAGTGGAGAACTCATGTTTGCTTTCCTAACTGATGATTTGGTGATTGACTGGGCAATGTTTATCTTCACACAGCTGAGAGATTTTAGGGCTAACACTATGATCAATGCCAATATCCCATTCCCGTGCATGATTACTAGTCTATGTTGGAAACAAGGAGTGAAGGGTTGGGGCTATGAGAATCTAGAAGAATTATCTCCGGGGCCCTTTGATGAGGCATTTGACATGAAAAGTTCTTCTCAGGCTCATTCAGCAAAAGGTAAGCAGGCAAGAGGAGGGGATTATTTGACCTCAATGCCTAAGAAGAAGGACAAGCAGTCTTCTTGGATTAAGAAATTATTTTGTCAAGGGGTTGCAATGATCAGTTCTAGAAGGAAAGAGAAGGGTGAAAGGAGACAGATGAAGAAAGAGATAGCCTGGCAGACTTCGGTCCTGGAACAGCAATTTGGAGTAAAGTATACCCCCGAGCCTGTAGAGGAAGGGGAAGTCAGTGATGATTTCGCGGGTTATGATAGTGAGGAGCAGGATGAATGAGGGCAGTGATGTGGTGAGATGGTGACTTTAGATGATTGGTGGTGTGGCATGCAGTTGGTAGAGAGTCGGTGGTGCTAGAAATCCCCTTACTTGGTCGGGGTCTAGGTTGGTTGACATGCCAACCACTCTATCCTTTTCATTTTTGTCTTTTGCATCTTTTATTTTGTAGTTAGTTTTGCACTTCAGTATCTCGTACTTGGTTGAGCCGGTTTGGCTTTAACTTGGTTGTTTTATTTATTGGCGGCGGTCACTTGGGTAGTTGACCATGCTAGTATAAACCGTCACCCATTTTTGTGCTAACTTTTTCTTGGAAACCAAGGTCATTAAAAGCTTAATAAGTCCTTAGTTGATCTTTTGCGCGCTTGGATTCCTCTATGATTGACTGTCTGATATTTGCATAATTAGTTGTAAAGCTTGCTTTCCTTTCGTATCCAATAATCATCCGTTAGTTGGTTAATTCTGTTGAATAAGTGCTGTAGTTGTTTGAGGCATAGTATTTGTTTTTCACTTTGCCTGTTTATCCAGCACTCTTTGGCGGATATGGTTTAGTTTGATCTCGCAAGGTGTCGTGTCCCGTATCCTCCCATTGTTCGAGGACACGAACCTTTTTAGCTTGCTCTTAACTTGCTTATACTTGGCCTGTTTAGTTTGAAACTGAAACTGTGAGTTGTAGAAATGAAATAAAACGTTGGATTGTTTGAACTCTTGCTAGGTTTCAAAGTTGAGCATGTTCTAAGTTGTGATAGCGGGGGAATTGTAAGTTGTTAGTTTTCTGTTTTTTGTGTCCTATTTGCTAGGGACTAGCAAACCTCAAGTTGGGGGGTGTGATAAGCACCCGTCAATGTAATATAGGGTGCGCTAGTGTCTAGTCTTAGTTACTTTTGTTATTTAATTAGTTGCTTTTAATTGTTTTTGCTCGTAGAGTGTGCTAGTCTTGTTTTGTAGGTAAACCACCCAATAAAGAGATTTTAAGAGCCAAGACGACCCGACGCCAAAGCATGGCCCGTTGCAAAGCAGTCAAGGCAGGCGCGGCCCGATGGCCCAGCAAATTGGCCAAGGGAGGCCAGAGCAGCAAAGTGGCCCGATGGCCAAGGCAAGGCAAGGCAAGGTGGCCCGAGCAAGGCCAAAGTCAAGCCAAGGCAACACGGTCAACGCCTGGAGATAAGGTCTCGCCATCGATGGCTGGGATTCTGGACATCGGTACCGAGAAGCTAACTCTGGGACAGCACTTAAGCCTTCGCCATCGATGGCTGGGATTTGGGACATCGGTACCGAGTCCTTACGAGGTGTTTTCAGAGCATCTTCGAGGAATATTCCATCCGCGTACCTTGGAGTATATATAGGAGTGATGTCATTTTTGTAGAAACAATTAGAGAATTAGATTTGCTTACATTTTTAGATCTAGAGCTAGATTCAAATTGTTCTTACTTGTTCTTGAGTGTTCTTCATTTTCAGCTTCTTATTTCTGCATTTTCCTCTTAAGTAAGTTAGTTTTGACTCTTGTCTCCTTAATTAAAGTTGTTTGTTTTCTCCCGATCTATCTTTCCATCTAATTTTCTCTTAGGCTTGTGTTTACAATTATGCTTAGTAGATTTTTGCTTGCTCTTATCTTCATAGATATGTGTGAGTAGTTTCAAGGGTTAGGTCATGGGATGATTAGCATCCCATGACTTGAGTAAAGATTGCATTTTTCACCAATAAAGTTTGCAACTTTGGGTCGGAAATTGATGTGGGGCTTGGATTTGTTTGTCAAATTACCGAGGTGTTAACCTCCTTGATCATGTGTAGGTAAGAGCGTCGCCTACTTACCACACATGATGCTTGGAGCTCTGACGCTCGAGGTGTTTGCTAAATAGATTCTATAGCTAGCTTGATTTTCGAACCATCTTATCTTCCGGGTAAAACCGTGTATTTTGGGTGGAAAAATGTAGTTTAGCTCGAGTCGTGGGTGTTGATTGTTCCTAGACCTAATCCGCTTTTTCTCTAGTTTATTCCCTCTTTAATTTAGCCTTTTTATTTCCACCGCAAACGTAACACCAAGTTGGCTGACTAAAAGCCGGAAACCATACTTGCATCTACAATCCATCAAGCCGTATTAGTTATCTCTGTGGGTACGATCCCGGACTACCGGATTTACTATGCTTCAATCAGACGTTGATGCCCTACGCTTGGGGTGACCTCTTGGATATACATTCGAGAAGAACGAAGCATTTTCCAAAAATGCTTCGCTCTTCTCGATGTATCAAAAGAGAGATCACCCCAAGCGTAGGGTATACGCGTCCAATTGAAGCATAATAAATCCGGAAGTCCGGGATCGTACCCACAGAGATAACTAATACGGCTTGATGGATTGTAGATGCAAGTATGGTTTCCGGCTTTTAGTCAGCCAACTTGGTGTTACGTTTGCGGTGGAAATAAAAAGGCTAAATTAAAGAGGGAATAAACTAGAGAAAAAGCGGATTAGGTCTAGGAACAATCAACACCCACGACTCGAGCTAAACTACATTTTTCCACCCAAAATACACGGTTTTACCCGGAAGATAAGATGGTTCGAAAATCAAGCTAGCTATAGAATCTATTTAGCAAACACCTCGAGCGTCAGAGCTCCAAGCATCATGTGTGGTAAGTAGGCGAAGCTCTTACCTACACATGATCAAGGAGGTTAACACCTCGGTAATTTGACAAACAAATCCAAGCCCCACATCAATTTCCGACCCAAAGTTGCAAACTTTATTGGTGAAAAATGCAATCTTTACTCAAGTCATGGGATGCTAATCATCCCATGACCTAACCCTTGAAACTACTCACACATATCTATGAAGATAAGAGCAAGCAAAAATCTACTAAGCATAATTGTAAACACAAGCCTAAGAGAAAATTAGATGGAAAGATAGATCGGGAGAAAACAAACAACTTTAATTAAGGAGACAAGAGTCAAAACTAACTTACTTAAGAGGAAAATGCAGAAATAAGAAGCTGAAAATGAAGAACACTCAAGAACAAGTAAGAACAATTTGAATCTAGCTCTAGATCTAAAAATGTAAGCAAATCTAATTCTCTAATTGTTTTTACAAAAATGACATCACTCCTATATATACTCCAAGGTACGCGGATGGAATATTCCTCGAAGATGCTCTGAAAAACACCTCGTAAGGACTCGGTACCGATGTCCCAAATCCCAGCCATCGATGGCGAAGGCTTAAGTGCTGTCCCAGAGTTAGCTTCTCGGTACCGATGTCCAGAATCCCAGCCATCGATGGCGAGACCTTATCTCCAGGCGTTGACCGTGTTGCCTTGGCTTGACTTTGGCCTTGCTCGGGCCACCTTGCCTTGCCTTGCCTTGGCCATCGGGCCACTTTGCTGCTCTGGCCTCCCTTGGCCAGTTTGCTCGAGCCATCGGGCCGCTTCTGCCTTGACTGCTTTGCAACGGGCCATGCTTTGGCGTCGGGTCGTCTTGGCTCTTAAAATCTCTTTATTGGGTGGTTTACCTACAAAACAAGACTAGCACACTCTACGAGCAAAAACAATTAAAAGCAACTAATTAAATAACAAAAGTAACTAAGACTAGACACTAGCGCACCCTATATTACATTGACGGGTGCTTATCACTGTGGCAAGTGGTAAAAGGAAGGCTGTTGACCAACCACAACAGAACCAGGTGTGTATGACAGTTATGCTTCAAATTACTTTAGTTAATTGTATACAAGAGTCAGCTTCAATTTACTATACTAATGCCTATGACTTATGTGGTACTTGTGCGTGTATTTTGTTAGGGTTCTAAGAGATTGAAAAAAGTTGGTCAATGTTGGTTTTCTAGTCAACAATCAAGTACTTCACCATCAAAGTTTGCACCAGGACCTCGCATGACTAGGAATGGAAAAGTCGTGATTACTATTTCCTCTAAAGCCTCAAAATGACTTGTAAGTGACTGAAGTAGATAGGCTGTTTTTTGTAATGCCTTTTGAATGGCCAATGTCTTTTTGTAATGCCTTTTGAATGGCTAAAGGCTTTTTGTAATGCCTCAAACTAAAGTACTTTATTTTGCCAATGCCTTTGTGCCTCAAAATCAAGTACTTTATTTTGGCAATGCCTTTGTGTAAGGCATAATACTTTATTCTGATAATGCCTTAGTGGAAGGCTTTTTGTATTGCCTTTGTGCAAACATTATGGCTTTTTGTATTGCCTTTGTGCAAACATTATGACTTGTGCTTTTGTAAGGCTTATTTTGGTATGGCTAGTGACTGTGTTTGTAAGCCATTAATGGAATGTTTATTCTAATAATGTCTTTGTGGAAGGCTTATTTTGTGCTACCTTTGTGTAACATTATAGGAACACATGCTCATTGAAACACAAACCACATATTTCATTACATTGCATTAGTGTACAAAAGCACAATGCATTACCAACAGTACAATGCATTACCAATAGTTCATGGCAAGTACAACATCCTCCCAGAGGTGGGTTTCCAATTACCCAACCAAACTACCAAGAGTAAACCTATGACTGCTATACACACTACATTGCATTTTCACATCATTTCATTTTTCTTCTTCAATTCATGGTTCATTCTCACATCTTGTCTATCTTCTTCATCTTTTCCTTGTCCATTTCTACAGATTCATTCAAGTGCGAACTCGATCCGCTCGGTATGATCCGCCCTCGTCACATACCCCTCCTCCTCAACCACCGCCGGAGCTTTTCCCCTGCCCGAACCTTCCGGCGGCGGCCCCGGTCGCTCCATACCAACTCCACTACCACTGCCACTGCCGCCGGCCCCAACCGAACCACCACCGGTCACGACGAAACCCTCTACGCCACTCCTCGAGTCCAACCGACTCACTCGTGGGCCCTGTGACTCCACCATCTCCGGTGTACGCCCCTCCAGTACAGGCGCACGCCGCTCGCCGTCGTCACCCGTCTCCTTTGCATGGCCATCGCCACCCTCGTCGACCCCTGTAACCTCTGCACCAGTGCCCGTAGAAGCCTCGCCAATGATTTGATCGTCGATCCGAGTACTCTCTACCTCGATTTCACCAACCTTGGATCGGTCCTCGCCAATGCCACCATCGCAGCCCTTGTCGCCGCTGCCGCTGCCAATGTCTGCCATGGGTGTATGGGTGAGTGGATTTCGAGAAGAGAAGGGAGAAGGAGTTTTCGGAGGATTTTGGGGGAGGCCTCGAAAGTTTTGAAAACGGGTATGGCGGTTTTCGTTCGTGTCCTGGAAGTTTAATCAACGAAGAACAGCACCAGGCCGGGTCTGGGCCGGATCTGGGCCTGGGTACTTCAGTATAAGTGGCGCACGGTACAAATTAGCTGGCGCACGCCAGTAGTTCTTGGGCCTGGGGCCCAACTCACAGTCCGTGGTCAAAGTTTAGGCCCATGGTCATCAAATTGGTGTCATCACTTCGGATGGTTACTCCCCAAGCAGAGCCCGTCCAATTTCAAATCAACGACGATCTATCCGTCCAAATTCAAATCAACGACGATCTATCCGTCCACATTCAAATCAACGACGATCTATCCGTCCAATTTCCAAGTCAACGACGATCTATCCGTCCAATTTCCAAGTCAACGACGATCTATCCGTCCAAATTCAAATCAACGACGATCTATCCGTCCAAATTCAAATCAACGACGATCTATCCGTCCAATTTCCAAGTCAACGACGATCTATCCGTCCAAATTCAAATCAACGACGATCTATCCGTCCAATTTCAAGTCGAAATAAGTAACCCTGAGTTGCTTTCAATGGACTACCTTCCCCAGGAGAGTCCCCCAACAAAAGACAGCCTGCTCTGTCCATCTCAAATCAACGACTATTCGTTAGTCCGATTTAGCAACGGTCCACCCGAAGGACCGTATCTTTCTCAACAGAGCCGATTCACGGCTTATCATTCCCCAGCTGAGTCAGCCGCCCCGGCCGCGCTATCAAAAACCAATGCCAGCATCGACTCAACCAAGCATATCATCTCCAACAGCGATCTATCCGCTCCAATCAATCCGACCAGTCAGGTTATTTAAAGTTCCACGTTCTCATTGATTCGTATATGCTGTTCCGGACGGCCTAGATGGGTGTCTAGAAAACCTTTGACGTTACTTACGCCAAAACAATGGCGCTCTAAGTGCCGTCAAAAGGGGGGCTACTGTAGACACCCTATTCTGGACGGTCCAGATTAGTTTACTTACGGTCTTTGATTCCCTGATGATGATTAAGGTCAAGAACATCCCGAGTTTGTGAATGAGTTTGAGCTTTGAGCGTCCCGAACCTCGTCCGAACCCATTTCAAACCCTTGTCGAACCCTCAAGCCAGAACCAAATGGCCTCAGCAAGACCCTACTGGAGTACGCTGGTGGTGGACTAGCGTGCGCAGGAACCTCTGCCACGTGTCAGTCATCGCCGATTTCTGGCGCACCCCACTCAATAAGTGGCGCACGCCGGTCAATGCCAGTCAAATCAATCTTTTTCAGCCAGATGCGCGGGAGATTTTGTAACCGACTGACGTCAGCTGGCAGCCTCCTGATCATTACTTCGGCCAGAAATGTTCCCCCCTCTCTCCTACACCCTCCATCAAGCCAAGTCCCATGCATTAAATGCATGGGAGGCTCTCCTGCAGGTCTTTGACATTCTCCTGCAATTTCTTACCATACTCTAGTCCTCTAGGACAAGTAGGAGGATCAACCCATATAAAAAAATTGCATGCATTCTTCTCCTACAAACCCATTATAAAACTAGAAATTAGAGCAAAGATTTCAGAAAAAAATAAAATTAGAGTAAGGAATTCAGAATTTTTTTGGATTATTGTATGCATTAAACCACCTCATAGTTCACACAGCCCAAGAATCTCCTTTCAGGGTTGGCATATGTTTTTGAAGTCCTCAAGGGGGCTTTTTCTCCACAACCGCAATAAGCATCACCCCAGTTCTGGGTTTGGCTGTAGCTGTTGCTATTGTTGCTATGGCAATGGCGGCTGCTGTTGTTGCTGTTCACAGATGCCATGGCTGGATATAGAGAGAGAGAGAGAGAGAGAGTCACCTGGACTATAGAGAGAGAAAGGAGAAAGAGAATCACTGGGTTTCTCTGGAAAACAAGATGGATATAGTACTGAAGAAGGGCATTTATGTCCAAAAAAGGCCCATGTGACTGACATGTGGTCATCCAACTAACAGTTCTGAGACGGAAGGGTGTCACATGGGTAACGGGATTAGTTGAGGGGGTCTCCATGGGCACTTTTAAATGTGAGGGGATGTTTACGAGAAAACGTGATAGTTGAGGGGATGTTTATGTACTTTCACCTTGAAATTATTACAAAGACTAAAGTAACAAGGGTTGACAGCTAAATCTAAGAATATATTTTCAAATATCACAGCAAACTGTGATATTTGCAGTGCAAAAATGGTTTATTTTCGAAGACTGATTAATGCACGAGAATTTTTGTTTTAATTGAATTGGAACACATAAAAACCATTTTATGCATGTGCATTACCCTCCACTCTTAACCCCAAAACAAGATTGTCTGACGTTTGCATGACAAGTTGTTAATGTTACAAGTTACTTAATTGACATTTTGGCAACAATTTGCCTTATTAAAAGTTGAGAAAAACCAATATAACTGTTGCACATAATGGTACAATATGGTGGAAGGCGCAACCCCTTAACTCATATTTCCTCAACCCTGCTACACGCCACGATACAACAGCTACAATAGTTGTTTGAGAATGCAGCACATAAATTCATCAAGCGTGTAGAGTAAGGTCTTTATGAGTGTAAACAACCCCTTTATCGCCATCCACCACTTGCCCGCTACCTCTAGCAATCCTGCATTCAGAATACAGGAACCATAGCTACAGTCAACGTGGCAAAAACAATATAAACTGGATCGAAAAAACTTGCTCTTATCAGTTTCCTGTTCTTATTTTCCTTTGCCTTTCCTTTCAAAAATGCAAAAAGAAGTTCAGAGTATTGATTTGAAATCTGTTGTCTGGGATATCTTCTAAAAGAAACATAATTCTCCAAGAAAAAGTAGTAGAACGTTTCCAAAAAATGTTACCTACAAAAATGAATCCGATGGGAATTCGATGCAACGAGTGTTTTTGAACTCTTCTTCTTTTGAAAAACAAGCAGCGGATAAAGCAAAAACGAGAAAACAATAACAATACCAAGTACACAGATTGGGTGGATTACCACAGATTGCTGTATTGTTAACAAGTCAAACTACAAAAACTGCAATTAAATTTACCAATCAAGAAAGTGGCATACCATCTTGTTGTGAGCAGTCCTTCAACTCCTACCGGCCCACGAGCATGTATCCTACTTGTACTTACTCCAACCTGTTTAGCCAAGAAGAATAATTAAACGTGGTGGAAAGAACTTGGTACATTCACTTTTGGTCAACAGAGCCAGTAATACTACCTCTGCACCAAGTCCAAAACGAGCCCCATCACTAAATCTTGTGCTTGCATTGTGGAATACAGCAGCACTGCCGATACAAGTAAATCAAGTTCAGCATGGGTGGCATACAAGAACGGTCAAACAAGAAGAGTAAAACATGATATCTGCTCTGGTCAGACCATGAAATCAATATTCATTTTTTATTCTGATAGTTTCATGTTCATCAGTAGAAAAAAGGAAACGTGTAACTCCAAGTACTAATATAAATATACAGTAGATAAAGATTAAATAAGAAAATAAGCAATCAAACCTGTCAACTTGTTTTAGAAAGATTTCTGCAACTTCATTGTCTTCTGTGATAATGCTATCAGTGTGTGCACTGCCAATATTAAGGGTAAACAGAATAAACCACCTTGATACATCTTTTTACTCAATGCAACAAGTTGCCCATGTGAGTGAGCGCGCACACACACAGAGAAGGGTTAGAAAATTAGAAATGTCAACATGCCTTCCATGACGGTGTATGTGATCAATGGCGGCGTATACATCGTCCACAATTTCAACAGTGCAAGCGAGTGCACTGTATTCGTGATGAAATGACCGCGCCTCTGGAATATTCAGCAAAGAGCTTGCCTTGGGCCCACCATGTATGGCAACACCTGAAACCGAGATAAGTTACTAAACACTGTAACCCGTGATGTATTTGTCTTAATGTTTCAGACTACATAGTCCATGAGTCGCATTTTACAGAGGAACATTGTTAGTATGAAGAGATCCACCCAAAAGTCATGTTCGGGACGCCCAAGAAGAGTTGCCGAAGTATCCATAAAGTGTTCAAAGAAAGCGTACAACTATGATTTAATTTTTTAATTAGGACACGTTGAATGAGTGTTGAGCACACATTTCGGAGTTTATGAGTGTCCGTGCTTCTTAGCTTATGTGGCAACTGGTTGCAACTTAGGCCTTACCTTTAATTTGAAGTTCTACAATAAGCTCGTGAATAGCACCATTCTGCACCAAATCCTTGTGAACAAGGAGTGTTTCCTGAGATTGATTAAAAATTAGGAAAGGAGTGTTTCCTGAGAATTTAAAAGGGGGAGAAACAAAATAAACAAAAATGTCAAACCACTCATAAGTGATTTTGTTGCTACACCACACGCAATTAATTTGAAGTTAAATGAGTACTTGAAAACCAGTTTTGACCTTATTTGACATGACATAAAGATAATAAAGGAAGAATTTCAGTTACCATTGCATTGCAGACTGCAGGATAATCTGTTTTCGAATCTAGAACAATGTTTTTTGCCATTTCCATATTAGCAGACTTGTCAACGTAAACATGACAAACTCCATCTGAACAACAAAACAAAGCATATTCAACACGACATCCTTGTTCAATTTCTCATTTAAGGAAAAAAATTACTTTTTCAAGCGAATATCTTACCAGCATGACCCAGAACTGGAATTTTTGTTGATTCCTTGATTTGAGAGACGAGCTTATTGCTGCCTCTGGGAATCACAAGATCAATTACATCATCAAGCTGAAGCAGAAAAGTAAATCCTTAGTTCCAACCAATGGTCAATGTATCTGTCATCGCTCTCAGCAAGAAAAAGTTCCAGTTATTGTAATCATTGCAGGGGCAACCAACCTTAAGCAAATCAGGAATCTCCTCTCTAGAAGTCACAAGTCCTATAAGCCTTTCACCAACATTTTCTGGGATGGCAGAAGTAATGACCTAAAATTTTGGGAAAAGGCGATAAATGCTGAAAAACATATCGATTAGAAGTTACATGGTGAAGGATCTTAAAATCAAAGAAGCCAAACCTTGTGCAAGATTGCGTTGGATTTTTTAGCCTCTTTTCCACCTTTCAAGAGTAACCCATTCCCTGATCTGATTGCTAATGAAGCTATCTATCCAAATAGAAAGAGAAATGAGAAGGGCTTGTATGATCCATGGAAACCGTAAACTTGCAAAGACAAATAAAGCATTGCCCAAGTGTTGCTCTATGAGATGAACAAAATCAATATAAGCACACGAAACAACTCAAGTAGAAAGGGAGAAGACAAAAAATACAATATTCATATAAACCAAAACAAGTCAAGTTCAGTTTAAACTTCCAAAGCATTAGACAACAAGCACAGCAATTATTCACCTTCGTGACGATGCAAAATAGACTGCAAACTTGCACCCCTTTTACCTGAACTAATGCGTCAGGTCGAGACTCAAAGATAACCAGGAGAACACCCAAGGGAGATGATGTCTTTTCTAAGACCAGTCCATCTGCAATCTGGATCAAAGAGGAGCAACCAGTCATCAGATCAGATGTACGGAGATCATGAGATGAATTAAGATGATAACCCAAACAAACAATGACCTTTTGAAAAAAAATAAGAAAGAAAAGAAATTAGTCATTGTTGTGAATAGTCATTGTAAAGCCGCATTAATAATTATCGCAGAAGTTGACCAAATTTGCTTCACTTCTAGCTCAAGGCACAAAACTTAGATTTTGGTGGTGCAGCAAAGATATCTTGGCATTTAATCTGCATATGTCAGTTAATGAACTTGAAATCCATGTACCAATGTCTGACCTAATTTACCTTTCTCCCATCAAATTAACAAAAATCTGTCTAAATTTATAGTCAAAACTCCAAATACCTCAGTTCTCTTCAAAACCTGACCAATAGGCTCTTCCATGGTTGCAAGCACACGAATTGAATTCGCAAGACTGGAAATCTATACCAATCATAAAATGAATTCAGCACCAAAAATACATGAACGATTTGAAACATAATCTAAGGAATGCCATTAAGATTTAAGAATGTTTTATTCAAGGGAAGCTAGTTCTAAAAGTAAACATAGTTGGGAGAGAACCAGAGGGTAAAAGCAAAAATTGGAAGGCAATGCTAATCCAACCTAACCAGACTAAGTACTTCCAAGAAGACTTGTACAGCTCAAAGAGCATGAAAGGCCACCAATTGGGTGTGTACAGGTTTCCAATCCCAGATCCTTTAGAGGTTAGGTAAAGCTAAGCCTGTGCGTAGGCTTGGGAAAAGCTTGCCCCTTCCTCCAAAAAAACTCAACATAAAAACGAAAAAAAAACAATGTAACAAAAAAAAATATTGTAGCAAAATCTTGCCTTCGCAGGCTTTAGAGCCAGCCGAGCTATCAAAGCTTTTTCGTAGCCAGCCTGCTGTGCAGCAGCAACATCAGCTTCATTTTCTACTGTGATCAGGTTTTCATTTGCTTCCACGGCATCAGCTATGTCCAGCAAAATTTTCCTCCTATCTTGTGGAGACATGGCCTGCAGGACAAAATGTACCACCATAGCATTTACAAATAAAAGGCTGCAAACAAGAATTACTTGTATCCAAGAACCGGAGACTTTGCAGCCAAAGAGCAATCCTCCTCTTAATATATAAGAGGATAACATGTTTTTCTGACTTAGGTAAAAAATATACAATGGAAAACAAATTGTAATGAGTAATGGCCATCAAGGAATGTGATGCTACCTGCAGTCGTCTGGAACTCTCCCTAGCTGCAACTGCCATCTCACGTGCACCAACTTCTCTAAGTGGAGCCAACTTCTGCGCATCTCGGTGAAAGAGGGTACCAATCCGCTCTCCTTGAAGTACCCTTAGGATGTTGTCAGTAGCAAAGCCACTTCAAAAAAATACCAATAAGGAATATAAAATGCTTCAGGCGACAGAGGAGCAACAGAAATACTTTTTTTGATAAGTCAGAGGAGCAACAGAAATACGCATGTCAAGTATTGTAGATAGCAGACACATAAGCTTCCAGCAAACTATGTATTGCTTTCAACCATTCTGTTACTATTGCTTATGGAATTGAAAATTTTCAAGAAAATAGCGCGGGATGAAAGGATGAGCTTTTCTGCTTTAGGAGCTAGTCCTCTTCATCAAACAACTGAGTTGATCTCTTTCCAGGAAATAGGTGGAGAGCTTAGGAGTTAATCTAAACAAATTGTTTGAGAGATGTTTTGATGTGCAAAAATGATGCCCGTGTTTGTTAGTATTCGGGGGAGGTGTAGCGCCCTACAGGGCAACGCGGTTGCCCCTTACAATGTGTAACACAGCAGCTTGGGTTATTATTCAAACTTACATGCCATAAGAACAATGGAGTGAATATGTATGTCGCAATTTTGGAGTCGAAGCAAAGACATGTGTTCATATTTTCAAACATTCTGGATTGAAAATGTAATAGAACTTGATTGATCAAATTTGAAAAGCTTTATTCAGCCAGGGCGTGAAGGTAAGACAGTTAAAAGGCAAGGAAAAGGGGCCGGAAAAGGGGCTTCTCACTGACATCTTTTTCATCCCTCAAATTATTGGTGATCAGTGCGGTGGCACTAAGCAGAAGATCTGCTCTTGAGTCCATTTATCCATCATTGGAAGTACTAGAGCCCCACAGAACGTACATTCTATTGCCCTAAACTGCCTTCATTGGTTTACCTTTAGGGGTAAAATCTTCACTTCCAACCAACTGATGGACCACAAAGGACCCACTAAGCCATTACATACTCGATCTTGACTTTCTCTATTGAATAACATATGCTGAACAAAAAATATCATTTCTAAGCTGATGCATTTACACATATTAATAGGAAAATGATGGCATTCTGTTCCCAAAATCTTGGATTATCACAAAATATCTTGCACACACCCAACTCATTGATTTATATTAACGACCCTCCAACTCGTTCCAACTTCAGGAGGGAAAACAAGACCCATCTTTAGTTTGAGAGAGAGGTGATTGAAATTCCTGGCCTTTAACATGTATAATCAAGCATAGCTACAACTAAAACATAATAAAAAGCTAATTAGAAGAATAAATATAAAAATGCTCAATCCAATGCATTCCATTACCCAAAATAGATAATTCTCACAGAATCAGAATACCTGGTGATAACAACAGGGATGCCAGCATGCGATGCATAAACAGCAGCTTTTACCTTGGCAGTCATACCCCCTCTCCCCACCCGGGATTTGTCTCCAAAAGTAATCGCTCCCTCGTACCTTTCCTTAATGTAAGTATGGATAAGCTTCGAATTTGGATCACTGGGTGGGCCGCTATAAAGACCCTCCACATCACTCAAAAGAACAAGAAGGTCAGCCTTTAGCTCCAAAGCCAGTAGAGCAGCTAAACTGTCATTGTCCCAGAATATCCCAGAAGAATCCTGCAATAAATGCTTAAAATCAACATCTAATACAATCATATGCCACGTATGTAAAAAATAACATAACAAAAGGAGTAAATAAGAAAAGGGGTTTTCTCAGTACAATTAGAAGCCACGGATTGTATCAGTTAGGACGTTCACTGAAAGTCTTAGCAGGCAAGCACAAACCACAAATGGACTATAAAAGACACGCAGTAGAACTAGCCGCCTTACTCAAATATTAAAGGCCCGCAGACAGAAACAATAATCCAAAAAAATTCTGCGAATAGCAGGCTCGCAGCCATACAGATAGGTGAATGTATGGACATTTACTAACTCCATGCAGAAGAAATCAGTCAAACTAATGTATACAACAAGGAGTACAGCCGGCCTATATTTGATCAAAAATGCAGTGTCGTTCCTCAAGATCATTCAAAACAAATTCTCATTTATTATACAAAGGTTTGGACTAGAGTACAAACTTGAACCTTGACATGAAGTTTGACTTTGCAAATATGCAAACGAAGCCACAAAAGAAGGTATACCTCATATGGAGCTCTCCTGGTGCTGACAGCATCATTTTCATTGAATATTGGGACCACCTTCAGATTTAACAGTGATTCTACTGTGTCTGTAAGTTGCTTTCTGAATTCAGGATCCCTAAAATCATTATCAGTGACAAGTAGCTGAGCTGACGTCACATCCAGCTGAATAAGAAAAACCCAAAGATTAAGTTTCAGAAGGGTGATCATCCAGATAATTGAGAACCTAAGACCAATTCAGGTTGCAATGCGAAACTACATAATGTGACGTCCAAATAATATTATCAACTGCAATTACAGAAGCAAATTATGACCATAACCTGGCTAAACAATGTATCATAGAGAGCCATTAGACCATTTTGCCCAACAGCTGCACACGCCTTCCCATCAAGTTCGACTTGTGGCTTTTGGAGGTCAGCAAAGCTGCAAGCCATGAACATATCAGTCAATAAGTAAATTAACTATATTTTGTCTCTACAATTCGGGACTACATCCATTTCTCAAACAAGTTTTCCTATGATAAATTGCGCATGGTAGAATTTTGAAGTAGAAGCTGCAAATTTTATCATGGGCCCTTACAAACCATCTATGCAAATACACCAATGTCTCGGATTACCAGATGAAACAAACTCAAGGAGAATTCTTTTTTCCTCAAAAGGCAAATATTCGTTCAGTATTGCAGGGGTGATAGGAAATTTGGCCACCAATCATGTGCACCCTAGGATCATTTATCACAGTCGGATCATTTATCACAAGTAATTCATGATACAGTGCAAACTCAGCATAATAAATCTTCACACATATCAGGGAAATGCACAAGGCTGAAAGGCACGAAAAGAACCTGCTGTTGACCAATCTCCGGTATCTAAGCCGTTGGCGACCGACACCGACAGCTCCTGATGTAACCAAAATAACCTCAAATCCTTGAGAATTCAGTTCTTGAATCTATAATGCAGGACCCATTTGTAAGGTTCAACAGATGCCAAAATAAATTAACAAGCTAAGAGCTAAAAGAAATACACTGCAATATGATAGCGGAAAATCACACGCTTTACCTGCTCGCAAAGTGCTCCTAGTCTTCCAAGTGCCAGTCTTCCATCAGCTTGAGTGACAACAGCAGTCCCAACCTTTAATAGTCAACAAGTAACGCCAGCAAAATGTCAAAGCACGAACTTTCAAAATTATTTCAACGTGTTACTGTTCCAGTATGAGTTTTCTTGCGGCTAGCAAATTCCGATTAGTGCTTGCGGACGAATACCCTGGCAAGTCTCCTCTCCTTAACAATTCTAAAACGAGAAAGCTCAAAGTAGAGTGTATAACTAGGGTAACTAACTCCATCTATTTCTTACGAGAAAAAGATACCGGTCTCCATAACAGTATCGATTGCGATGTTGCGGTTTCTGGGTGTATCAGTCGTAGCGTAACAGTATTAGTGACCGGAGTTGTAGATTTTTTTAAATTTCGCACAACATATCACCATTACCACCGTTACATATCGACCTGTATAGGCTGTAATTTGACCATATCACCGGTAATTTTGACTGTATTGGCCCATATCAGCCATAAAGGACCGATACCACCGTTATGTATCGGCCGATACATATGCGATTTTCCTTCACACTGCTATATTGGTCGTATCGGGACATGGTAGTAGAGGCCGATACCGATACGTACCACCGATATTTCAAACCATGGTTCTGTGCAACTGTAACATCAGTGCGAAAGGTAAGTAACACGTTTTGCAATATCACATATACCACACAAAAGATTATGATTCCATAAAATTCCGTCCAATCAAGCTTGCAAAGTGTCAGGCAGATGTTCACAAAGAGACCTGTTTTTTCGCATTTGCTTTGCCGTCCACAATTTTTCCCGGTCCCCCAATCCCATACCTGTCCAAAATCAATTGTATCTAATGTTTTCTTTGCTCTTTTGCTTTCTTTAAAGCACTTCGCAAGCTCATGGACAGACTATCGTGCTTCAGCTACAGCGAGGCTTCAACTATCACGTTCGACAAATCAGAAGTAATAAAATGCTACATTTGCTTCGAATGAGGAAGAAAGAGAACAGAGTTAAAGTAATCCTGAAGCTATGGAAGAGCAATGACGACCTAAATTCCGAGAAGAAATGACGAATTAAAGCAACCACGGGCATTTCGTAGCAGAAAATGCGGTGTATTTCAACGTAATCGAAACAACGGACTGTGAATGTAGTAGAATATATACCTTGATGATGACACGCTTAACGCCTTTGACGAACGCTCGTGTTGAATCCACTGCGTCCATTGCCCGGCGCAGACGGAGTGAGAGGAAGAAGAGGGGGCGGGGGAGAGAGAGAGAGAGAGCCGCCGAGAAATGAGGCGACACGGAGGGTGGTGGGCGTAGGGTTTTTGGAGATTTTCCACGGTACGTGGTACGTTTATTAGTTTATACTAGGTACCGGATCTGAGGGAGAGTACGGCTGGCGGAGGTTGGACTTTTCTGGGCGTGCCGTGAACAGTCAAAGAGCGCCACGTAAGCACAAGTGGGGTCAGCTTCGTTATCTCTCCGCAAATAAAGACTGGCTTCCGAATCAAAAACACTGCAGCCACCGAACCCAAAAGCGGTGACCGGCCACCGCACACGTGTGGGGCTCACCCGGGTCTCGCACGGATAATTTGAGTAATTCAATAATTTTAAAAAAAAAACTGAGTGGGACCCATGGGGAAATCACTCCCGTCCGATACGTGTAAGTGCTCGATCCAAACTTTCAAAAAACAGATGATCCGGGCCGTTCAAAAGTGAAAGATTGAATCGAGCACCTACACGTATTGGATGGGGTGATTTCGCACAGGTCCCACTCAGTTTTTTTTTTAATTATTGAACAGTTCGGATTATCCTTGCGGGACCCAGAGTGGGCCCCACACAAGTGCGGTGGCCGGTCACCGCTTTTGGGTTCGGTGGCTATAGTGTTACTAATAAGTCTAGGTACACTACATCCATCCACTACATGTTTTGTAGGGCTCACTCCGGGTCCCAAAAAAATACAGAAAAATGTTCATAAATTTTAAAATAATATATTATGGGGCCATGTAAAAAATCAGCTTCAACAAATATCGGTAAATATTATTTCTTGATTCGTAGGGGCGAAACTGTGCAGTTGAGCAGTTTCGCCCCTACAAATCAACAAATAATACTTATCGATATCCGTTTGAGCTGATTTTTTACATGGCCCCATAATATATTATTTTAAATTTTATGAACATTTTTCTGTATTTTTTTGGGACCCGAAGTGGGCCTTACAAAATATGTAGTGAATGGTGTAGTGGTTAGATGGTAGTGTATGTAGCATCTCTCGTAGTGTTACTCCTTCCGAATGGCCATCAATAATTTTAGATGGTGTTCCATTTTCTAAAAAAGTATTTTTTTTTTCACGAAAGTAATTTCAAGTTCAAAAATCATGTGTTTACGCAAATAATTTTCCTACCAATATGGATCTTGTTTGATAGATCTCATTAAAATCTTTTAAACGGTGCAAAAAATATTGAAAAAATATTTTTCATTTTCATTATATTTGAGTTTAAAATTTCCTTCGTTTGAAAAAAAAATACTTTTTTAGAAAGTGGAACACCACCTTAGAACCACACACTTACACAAACACTTTACACATATATTCACATCTTTTCATGGATCCCATACACACTGGAGGTGTAATATGTGTGGGTGTCAATATGAATGTGAGTGAATTTATATAATTGTTTGATGATTTCCGAATGACAGGCAACGAAGCAGGGCAGGACTAATGCGTTGGTGCTCCTGTTATTGTCCTGGTTGGAAGACGAGTTTATCCACCTCACTCCGCTCCGTAAAAAAAATGAGGAAAAGTTATTTAACCTTAATAAAACAAAAAAGGAAGAAACAGTTATATATAAGAAGGCATCTTTGGTAGTATAACGGTGAAAATATATACTACATACGCTTCTTAATGAGACCCTTTTTTCAACATATGTACTGCTTACAAAAATCGTCTCTATCTCACAATTTATGACATTTAAAATAATTTAAATTTTTATTCTAATAAAACTAATTGAGATCTATCAAACAAGATCTTAGTGCATATGTAAGATATTATAATTGAAAAATGTTGGAAAGCACATGTCAGAGTATCCACAATGGCATAACTAAAAGTGCTAGGTTTTTAAAGTTAACAATGTTGGTGCAAAATATGGCTCACAATGCTATAATCAAACTTAGCAACCTCCTTAGAAATAATCAAATTTTGGACTTTAGATAATCAAAACTAACAACCTTTTGCCAATAACCAATATTGTTCTGATGGCTCTGTGGAAAGGTACAAAGCAAGGCTCGTAGCCAAGGGATTTACACAAGCTGAAGGTCTTGATTATCATGAGACGTTTGCGCCCGTCGCAAAACTTGTCACTGTTCGTTGCTTACTTGCTGTTGCTTCTGCAAAAGAATGGCCTTTGCACCAATTGGACGTCAACAATGCATTTCTTCATGGTGATTTACATGAGGAAGTGTACATGACTCCACCTCCTGGTTATACTCTGAAAGAGAAGAATTTGGTTTGTCGACTTCAAAAATCTTTATATGGTTTGAAGCAAGCCTCGCGACAATGGTTTGATAAATTTTCCACAACACTCAAAGAAGCTGGTTTTATGCAATCAGTTGCAGATTACTCGTTGTTTACTTTTTCCAGTGGTTATCGTTTCACTGCGGTTCTTGTGTATGTGGATGATGTGATTATCACGGGGAATGATAATGCTACCGTCAATCATCTCAAATCGTTTTTACATTCCAAGTTTCGCATCAAGGACTTGGGTCTACTCAAGTATTTCCTTGGAATCGAAGTCGCTCGATCTGCTACAGGTTTATTCCTAAGCCAAAGGAAATATCTCCTAGACATTCTCAAAGACACTGGCTTTCTTGATTCCAAACCAACACCATTTCCAATGGAGCAAAACCTTCGCCTTGTAGCTGATGATGAGGTTCCTCTTAGTAATCCTGCGTCGTATAGGCGTCTCGTGGGCAGACTAATTTATTTAACTATCACACGGCCTGATCTTACCTATTCAGTCCATGTGCTAAGCCAATTCATGCACAAGCCTGGTAAGCCACATCTTGATGCAGCCCACCGAGTGTTAAGATATCTAAAAGGGACTCCAAATCATGGGATTTTATTGCCTACTACATGCAATTTACAACTTTCAGCGTATTGTGACTCAGATTGGGCAAGTTGCCCCACATCTCGTCGCTCCACCACGGGTTATATAACCTTTCTTGGTGCAAGCCCGATTTCATGGCGTACCAAGAAACAGACCACTATTGCCCGCTCTTCGGCTGAAGCCGAGTACCGGTCAATGGCCACTACTTCATGTGAGTTAACTTGGCTCAAGTATCTCCTTACTGATCTTGGTGTATATCATCCCAAGCCCATGGAACTACGCTGTGATAACCAAGCTGCTCTCCACATTGCTGCTAATCCTGTTTTCCATGAACGTACCAAGCATATTAAATTGGATTGTCATCTCATTCGGGAAAAAATTCAATCCGTTCTCATCTCTACGGCTTACGTTCCATCTCGATGCCAACTCGCCGATATATTCACCAAGCCACTTGGACGAGAACAATTTTTGTTCTTGCTGTCCAAACTGGGAGTTTCGAATCTGCACTCTCCAGCTTGAGGGGGCCTGTTGGAAAGCACATGTCAAGCACTAGATAACTATTCCTAGATCTCCTCACTTATCCAAGCAGTTGGATACCTACATGTTGTAGATTATCTTGTTTTACACTTAGGCTCCGTTTGTTTCGATGTAAAATGTTTTACAATGTAAAATATTTTCCATGTAAAATATTTTTTCAGAAAACAAACTTCAAACTTTTATTTTCCGGTGTTTGATTGATATTTGAAAATATTTTCAGAAATCAACAAAATAGTGTAGAGAGAGAGATGGAGAGCTTAAACGGTGGAGAGATATGAGATTATTGGAATTGAACGTGGGTTAGGACTGACGATCGAGGAAACTGAGCAGTGAGAATTGCAGTAGAAGGCACCGAGTTCATTTCGGAAAATAACTTACGAAAGATTTAAGGGTAAGTCATTTTCATCCAATTGATGGAAAATATTTTACATGTAAAATGTTTTCCTCATTTTTTACACAACCAAACATCGGAAAATAGGTAAAACATTTTACCGGAAAACATTTTACGTCCAAACAAACGGAGCCTTAATCTTTTTTTTTTCTTTATCTTTCTGATACTAGGATTTTTATCCTTATCTTTTGTAACTGATGTAGTCCCATGTAACTAGTACATATACGTACTTTGAGATTCAATAACATTTATGCTTTTTGAGCTTTCATTAATTTAACAAAAAATATAGACTTTTTTTTTCAGGCAATATCATTCAGAACCCTACCCGATCCTGATCGAATTTTTTTAATTTTACCTCGAACCCAACCCAATTCTCGAAAAAATTAACCAAACCCCGCCTCCCAAGGGTCAAGCTCGGGACGGGACGGAGCCAATTGCTAACCCTAGATTGGCTTTTCCACTCTGCGAATACCTCGACATATCTATATCCAGACACAACCTTGTTTGTACATTTACACTAGACCAAGTTCAACAGATAAAATTACCTGAAAAAACAGACGCTTCAAAAAAAAAAAAATTTACAAAAGATTCTTCTCCCTCTGATGTCTCCCAAAAGCTGCAGACGAAATATTTGAGCCATTCAGATCCAATACCACTTGACAAGCAACTTGACTGGAAAACAGCATGCTCCCATACAACTACCGTACTGTTGCTGAATGTCTCCTTTTAACTTTTACAAACATTAGCCAGTAAGCATATCCGAGGCAATGGTTCCCCGACCGGGCATCAACATGGTTAACATCTTTGAAATTCTACACTACAAAACAGACATAGACTCAACGAGCAAGGACCAACAGTGGTGTCACGTTCATGCAAAAAACCACATCTTGATGAAGATTGCCAGGCCCAATTGCAAAATAAATGCAGCAATCAGCACCACTGTGAGATCATCCCCCGCTACGTACGACTTTAGGTTCAGGGTAACAAAGGAAGCTGATGCAGCACCGGTAATGATAATGACAGTCCATCGGATAAATTCAACAGGGATTATCAACAGTACCTGCAAAATATTGTAAATAGAAATGTTATGAGAAGGCATCGGATCACAATCTTCCCAGAGAGAATGATTAATTTTAGACTTTGTATAAAAAATAGAGTAGCTCCTCCGAGAATTCAATGGACCATTGTATATTCATCAGGCAAATTAAGGTTAGATCTCAGTTATAACCATTTACAAAGAGAAGTACATCGATTTAGCATGTACCAAAGGTTTCGCAACACAGTAACTACTATTTAGGCAGTTTTTTCATCAGTAAAGACACCATCAATGAAGAGATCCTCAAATTCACCTTGTATACAACCAACATATTAGGTCAAAACATGTCTCTCTTCTTTTGCCTCTTTTTCAACTTTTCGATCAACACGTATAGAAACGAATCAAGGACAGACGACAAACCAATTACTCATTTTCTCCCAAGCAAAAGAAACATTTTGCCCTGGACCCCCACTCATCTGAAGCAGAATGGTGGACTCTTGTTATCTTCAAGAAGCAATAATGCAAACAAGTGTTGGAATTCATTCAGACCTCGGCCAAATTTTTCTTAGTTAGAAGTTAGGCCAATAAAGCACACTCTATTCGCATTATAAATATTCCAAAAGTAACAAAGGTGATGTTATTGTAGGGAACAAAAAATTAGAAGCTAAAGCTCATTTGTCATGGACTCATAATAGTTGTGAAATAGGGATAGTGTAACAAACTAACAATTATTTGTGTGTTTTCAGGATCATGTATTGTAAATCTTTAACACCATAAAAAATAGGTAAACGATAACTAAATCCAAAGAAAAAAAGGAATATCTTGTAAAAAAAACTGAAACAGCGGCCGTAACAATTTCTAATCTTCAAATATCATATTCATAGATTACATAATTGCCTGTGGGTAACATGCATAAGCGGATAAGAAGGTTTAATGTGATGTAAGTGGGAATAAATCAATCAGTCTAAAATCCTCAAAATAAGGAGAGTAAATTTGAGGAAGGTAGACATAGTCGCACAAGCTAAAGTTTACTTTCGTAGGGTACATGCATACAATAATTTGTTGTAATAATGGGATAATTTGTCGTAATACTGGGGTCAGTTATTTTTATTCCTCAAGTGTTGAACAAAGATCAAGGTAGACAATATACATGCAGCATGTTTTGTATATCGGGGGATCATGTATAAGCATGTGCATATATATTAACCAAACATGTGGAAGAGTATATCCACATCCTATTGTGAATCAGTAGATATTGGTTGTATAACCTGAGCCAGTATAGAGACTTACAGAGCTGAGAACAAAAATGGAGAGTGAATATCCCCACATGCACCAAAAGCTTATAAGGCTGGGTTTTGAACCCAGATACTGAAGCAAGAAGTAGAATGCCAGTGGAACAATGACTATGTAGCCATATATTGCGCATGCTGCCACATTTACGTAGTTGACGTCAAAGCTCCAAGAAGTACTACTGTCACTGCGTTTATCCATCAAGTAGGTGGAAAAATTTCCAAGGGAAGCAATCACAAACATCAATGTAGCGGAGATCCAAACAAGCCCATAGCTGAAATATCAGAACACATGGCAACTTTGAATCACCAAGCATGTATGGTAAATCAAGGCAACCATACCGAGGCATTGGAACATGAATTCCTTCATACTCATTATTGGAAAAAAAATTAGTGGTCAACAATCAACATAACATTCAGGATACACCATGAATATGGAAAAACATGCACTCAAGACCAGCAAAGCCACACATACAAATACCAAGACTACGCTCATAGGTCGCAAAGCAGAGTAATTGAATGCCTTCAGTAGTTAAATACCCTTCGTCGATGTTTTGATTTCCTACGTATGATAATGCACAGGTAAGATCATGCTTACCCACTAGAAGCTGTGTCTCCGCAACTTGCCCAACTTCCTTTCCTGCAAGTTGTGTCTCCTCATGGTAGGAAAGGAAGTCAAAGGGGTCGCACAGGTAAGATCATGCTTCCCCACTCTATAGTTGGAATATTTTTCCAGTTTTTTTTTCCCAGGTCATTGAAGAAGTTTTCAACTTCTTGTAAGTGCAGTGGTAAGTGTATTATTCTTGTACGATGTATGCTTGATTGCCTGGGCAAAGGAAGACTTTCATCCTTCAATTTCTGTTCTTACCTTGAATCTTCTGGTTGAGAATCCAAAAGATAAGCCAAAAATGGAAAAGAGAAGTAACAAAAAAGAAGAAAAAGAGCAAAGAAAAGAACCAACCACAATTTGCAACAATTTGCAACCAACTTACCCTCTGACATACGTATGTGATCCATCTATCAACATCTGACACCATGCATATGCCAACGAACATACGCGTGTCAGAAATGTAGAGGAGAAAACTTCTAGGCTTTGACATGGATGAAAGCGAGTTATCCAAACTTTACTTGTCCTAAATAATTTACGCCGTATAACCTGAACATACTTTTTATTTCATTAGGCAAAAGAGGGTTCAAGAAGGTCTCATGCTTTACATACGCACTTGAATCTAATACTCGTCCCCTAGTCCATTGTAATGCAGATCATGCATATACAATGTTAAATGGAATGTCTGGTATTTTGTTTATATTACTATTGATCAATAAGCAAATAAAAGCATGAAATGAACCCACCGATACCACCATCAAACAACCAAAAGAATTCTCCAATGACATTCTTTTGTAAGAGAGTACAAAGTACATTTAAAAAGTTTAGAATATCTATTCCTAAGAAGGGTCTCGAATGAGTAACTGATTCTTGAGTGAGGGAATGGGGATTTATAACCAAACAATAGATTGCAACGAAGACACACAAACACACACACAAAGATTTTGAATTTCACTGTTCCATCACATTGCTAAGTGTACTTTCCTTCGAAATCTAAAAGTCAGCAGGGATAACTTATGAGTAATAACATTCCTCAACCAGTTAACGTATCAAACAAAAATCCTTCGCCAAGCCCAACATGTCCAAATTATCATCTACAACTTCCCCTTGCATGTCCTCCCGCCCAAAAAATGAATCTTTCCCCCTCACACCCCTCTTTCAACTAACACAATTAGATTGAAAAATCGTGTTTCCAATCATTTGTTAGTAACAAACCAAAAAAGATAGTGTAGGTAAAACTATTTATGAGACTGAAGATTCCCAGAACTCACAGATCAGGGTTACTGTCAATCTTGCTGAAAAAATCTCCATTGATGGGATACAAAGAACTCATCAATCTGTTCAACACAATGTCAGTGTCTACGTTGAAATACTGCGTGTATGATGAGATACTAAACACTCCATTCCAATTGTTCGCTGGTTGTAGTTCAATTTCTTCTGCATAGTTAGACAAGAAGGAAATCTATTAGGAATATATTAAGTAAAGATTGAGCAAAAGAATAAAACTTGATAAGCATTGTTGAGCAAAAAAATTGTCTTCTTGCTTCTAGCGCCACAAGAAAAATGAAACAAAAGGTTATTAGAAAATCAAGCAAGCCATAGACTCCATCCAATGATTCCATTACCAGATGTAAATTTTGCTCAATCACAAAGCAAGAGTAAGCCATAGGGCAATCATCAGCTAATGGAAAATTCAATATATACAATAATGAATATTGACTATTCATTAAGATAATTAAGGTCAACATCAAGCTTCAAACATGGAAAATGTAATTCGAATCACATACCAATTGGACTTCGAAGTGTTTGGTATCCCCGCCCCCCGCCTGCACTGTTTGGAGGAAATGCTTGCAAATTTGCAACAGGGGCTGCACATAATTTGAATTAGGCATTAAAGAACGTTTTTAATTCAGATTCAAACACAAGAAATAAAGTCTTAAGGGGATTTGAAGGATTTCCAATTTGAGCCCCATACCCTCATAACTAGTGCTCTTCCGGTCTTCACTAACCACGGCCTGTATGATGAAAAGCAAAACAAATTCGTGAATGCAAAAGGCATAATTAACAAATAGATCTGCTCAGAAGAGTTGCACTCTTGCAATGAAAAGATTACAAAGTAACCATAAATCAACATAGAGAACTAGATTAACCAAGTTTCAATCCCTGATTATGACTAAATGTATAATTGATAATTTACCCTCCGAATTAATGCCTCTATGGACAATACAAATCTAAAAACTAGAACCAGTCGTCTAAACAAACTTTCAGGATATTGCAAAAAAAATCGAAATTAAAGAGTTCACGTCGAAGCTTCTATGAATATCAGATTTATTCTTTCAATTCCAGTATCTGACCTAATAATATAGAAGCAAGAAACCTCCAGTTCTCCAAATTTATCTTCATTTCCAATTTTCATTTTCTGATAAATATACAACTCCGACGAACAAAATAAAATTGCCGATAAAATGAGTGGACAAAAACTTTCAGGATATTGCGAAAAAACATCAAATTTAAAGAGTTCGCGTTGAAGCTCGTATGAACCATCAGATTTTATTCTTTCAATTCCCAATATTTGACCTAGTACTGTAGTATCAAGAACCTTGCGGCTTTCTAAATTTATCTTCGGTTCTTTCATTTCCTGGTAAATACACAATTCCGAGGAACAAAACGAAATTGCCGCTAATATCTTCCATTGGCATTTCAACGAATTACATTTTCCCAATATTATCTTGATCACTAAAATCTGTACGGAAAGCATGCCATGACATCGCGCAATAAAATCTAAAGCAATCCCAGATTAGGGAAAACTAATCATAACAACATTCCACAAAAACATTAAACGAAAATACATGAGTCCGTAATCAGCGCGTACCGGAACAGAACCGAGCAAGTGGCTGGTCTGAAGGTTAGCGTAAGATTCGTCCATGGCGAGACAGAGGAGAGAGAGAGAGAGAGAGCGAAAGATCGTTCAGGTTGACATCTGCAGTTAATCGAGATTCGAGATTCGGGTTTCAAGACGGGGGAGCCCTAGGCTGAGCAGGCTCGCTTTTTTCTCAAGTCTGGAAGAAAATGCATTCGTGGATCTCATTGGTCAATACTTTCTCAGAGTCGTTAGAGCAAAACTACCGTTTACTTCGTTAGCCGTTAACTAACAACTTTCGACGCGCGACGAGGGGCTGGAGATGGGCCAGACGGTGGGCTTTTGGAATCGTTTTGAACTCGGTAGAGTACTAGAGTAGGGTCGGTTTACATCTTGGCCCAATAAGAAAGCCCATGTTACTAGTTGATTCAGCCGCGGGAACTTGGAATTGGTTGGACAAGTAGAGGTTCAAGTCTCCGTAGCCCCTCATTGGTGGTAAATGTACCCCTAACGCAACTCACACGAAAACCGTGGATCTTGTAGTTCAAGGGTGCATTACAGGACCCCCGAGTCGCCACTCACACATGCTGGAACCTTAACCTCTGTACCGACATAGGTGCGGTGGGATCCCCTATATATAGATAGTGTTGTGGCATGACGGAGCAATATTTCCTGGTAGAGGTGACGGGTACCATACATGCACTTCCATTTCTTGCAAACCAAAAAGATGGGAAATAATAATTTGTACATGAATTTTTAAAAGAATCCAATGTGATACATATATATTTTCTTGTGTTCTCAAATATATGATCTTTTACTATGTCATTCTTAATTTATTGAACTCTGAAAGTGTTCACAATCACTTTCATGTGGATATATTTACAAGTAATATTCATCAATATGAACACAACCGAAAAATCATTTTGTTAGCTGACTTTAATTTAAATGGTTGATTACAATTTAAAACCCAAACACATGTACATGTAGTTTAGATTGACACTTAAAGTCAAGGAAAAAGATCTCAAAAGACTCACTCTCAGGAGCAATGAACAAAATTTTATAAACAAGGAAAAAAAAATTAACACAAATTTTGATTGATCTAACTTTTCCCAAAAAAGTAGGCCTTTTTATGAATCAAGAACTTGACTCCGTCCTTGTTAATTGCTAGCTAGTAGTTTATCCATTTTGGAACAGTAGAAAGGTTTATTCAAAAACACAAATCCGGTAGAAAAATACGGGAGAGGGATTTGAATTTGTCGTAAATCGAGCACGCAAAATTCTTATAGTTATATCTCATGCATAATGTTTGAGTATTTATTAGGGACCGTGTGCGTTTTGGATACCCAAAACAAACAAGCCTTTATAACTAGGGAGCTTTGGCCAGGAGTCCATAATAAAGGAACTTATGATGCAATAAGGACATGTATAGTTTCCGTACTGGCACCAGGACTTCTGTCCCCAGTTTTTCAAAAACACCCCTAACTCATAAAACACGCTCAAAACCAAAATAAACCCACGCTAGAGAGAGGGAGAGATCTGTTGATGTCTGTGGACCAAAGAAGAGGCGGCAATAGTGGATAGCGCCGGCGGCGAGGACATGCGATGTTGGGCACCGGAGATGATGACTGGGAGTCGCCGGAGCCTTTTATCGGAGATGGAGTTGTTGCTGAAATCGTCAGAGCCGAAACGTCGTCATGTGGGGCAACTCATTCTCTTCTTCAGAGCCAAAAAGCTTGGGCTGACTGGTTTCACAACAGACGTTCTCAAATTCAGACGTTTTTTAAAACCTCAATGGATGATTCTTACTATATAATTTTGAGAAATGAAAGTGATGGAGCAATGCCTTTTTGTCTTACCAAGTATTAACTGTGATGTCTTCGGTGAAATATTACAGAGAACAAGGGTGGGTGGGGGATAGTGGAAAGGGGACAAAGTTCTCTTGGGAAGTACAATAGTAATTTTATAGGGATTACTATGGTGCAATCATGCATCACATTCCTTTAGACAATTTACTATTATTTTTTAATTAATGCAATTTAGTTTTTCACCAAAAAAAGAACTACTTATATCTTTTGGTTGCAATGTTTCTTTTTGTTTTTCGCCTAAGTAATTTTTCTTGTATGCATGTGACATATCTAGTAAGCATAACATTTTTTTTTTCTTTTATGCAAAAGTAAAAAAATGAAACACATGGGTGAGTTTGGTCAGATAACTTTATTTGTCAGTTTTTTGGAGATAATAAAGAGTATAGATTTGGATAGATAACTAAATCTGTTGATTTTATTACAATTATACATAGTACAGAATTTGCAGAGATAACATTATCTATTGGTCTTTTGGAAAAAAATGATAGTATGAATTTAGACAGATAACATTATTTGTCAGTCTTTTGGGAGTAATAAAGAGTATAGATTTTGATAGATAACCATATCAATTGATTTTGTTTGTGACTATATAGAGTACATAATTCGCAAAGATAATCATATTTGTTGATCTTTTTTAAGACAATATACAGTAGAAATTGATATGGTTATCTATCGATTGACAGATAACCTTATTTGTCAGTCTTTTGGGGATAATAAATAGTATAGATTTGGATAGATAACTAAATCTGTTGATTTTATTACGATTATAAATAGTACAAAATTTGTAGAGATAACATTATCTATTGGTCTTTTGGGAAAAAATGGTAGTATGAATTTAGACAGATAACATTATTTTTCAGTCTTTTGGGAGTAATAAAGAGTATAGATTTTGATAGATAACCATATCAATTGATTTTGTTTGTGATTATATAGAGTACATAATTCACAAAGATAATCATATTTTTTGTTGATCTTTTTTAAAACAATATACAGTATAAATTGATATGGTTATCTATCAATTGACAGATAACCTTATTTGTCAGTCTTTTGGGGATAATAAATAGTATAGATTTGGATAGATAACTAAATCTGTTGATTTTATTACGATTATATATAGTACAGAATTTGTAGAGATAACATTATCGATCTATTGGTCTTTTGGAAAAAAAATGGTAGTATGAATTTAGACAGATAATATTATTTGTCAGTCTTTGGGGAGTAATAAAGAGTATAGATTTTGATAGATAACCATATCAATTGATTTTGTTTGTGATTATATAGAGTACATAATTTGAAAAGATAATCATATTTGTTGATCTCTTTTTTAAACAATATACAGTATAAATTTGAACTAATAACCATATCTGTTGCTTTTACTATAATAATAATAATAATACGTATAATGTTATATATGTTTTGGTTTGGAGCCACTCATAAAAAAAATAAAATTATAAGGTTATCTGTGTGCTTTGTGTTATGCATATAACTTTGTTTATGGGTTTGCTTATTTTGTTACTTAAGATGACAAAATAACACCTTATAAGATTATCTGTATGTGTTAGTGGAAACACCCCCTTAATATATGTTATGTATCTTCTTAAACAAAACAATAGACAACGTTATCAATGTTAATATATTCTTTTTTTTAATTAGTCAAGGTGTGTAAACCAAATATCCATTTATAAAAAGAAATGTTTGGAGTATTGGAGTAAAATGTGTAATCTTACTTACAAAAAAAGAAAGTGTAATATTGAAAAATGCTACAACTACACTCATGTACATATTCAAATACACACCCACACTCACATGGGCGTGCGTGTAATATTGAAAAATGCTACAACCACACTCATGTACACACTGCACGCCCATGTGAGTGTGAGTGTTTATTTGGGTGTGGTTGTAGAATGATTGCATTAAAATAAAAGGCTTTGTTTTGGAGAATTTTGCATGAAGGGAGACATGTGTAAGGCTGTGTGACAGAGCAATTAACATGTGGTGTCCAGCTTTGTGCCTTGGAACTCACCCACACATATTGAGCCTAGGAGAGTGTAATCTGGTTCATACATATATGGGGCGTGTAATTTGCAAAAGCATTAGCAAACCCATGAATTGTACTACGTATCATACAACCACAACTCCCACTAGGCTAATACGCACGAGAGAGAAGCATGCGCGGAAACAGGACATTTTTGTCCAATGAAGGACCTTAAGCGGTAAAACTTTTAAATTAATGGATTCTAAACCTTATTAAGACCAAGCGTGGACTAATTGGCTTATTAGGCACCTACTCTTGGACTTTAGACCAATTTTCTGTTATAACTAACCTGATGACTCATGATAGTAGTATGTTGCAAGTTGTAAAACAACGGCTGATTCCCAAAAATGAAATTGAAGAATTTTGTCTGAGCCCGGGTTCGAACCGGGGACCTTTAGTGTGTGAGACTAACGTGATAACCAACTACACCACCCAGACTTAGCTGACAAATGTTCACTCAATATTATATAAATACTATAATATTCCGTTGTCTCTCTGTGGGCTAACGGAAACAGTTAAAAGAATAGAGAAGACCACGTGGCAGTGTGGCACGTAGAACACTGGCTTTCTTTATACTACGGATTATTTGTTGGACCGTTGAAACGACCCTTTCGGAAGTTCCGCGGAATGCCCCATCGGCTCCTCGTGTTCTCTCTTTTTATTTGATCTTGCCTTCACAACTAGTGCTTATCCGTGCCTACGGTACTACGCACTTCCGTAGTGCCGTAGGCATGGGCATTTTTGTAATATATTTTTGTTTTTTTATGCCAACGCCAGAAGCCGAGCAAAGGGTAAAAAGAACCGATGATATTTTTGTAATATATTTGTAAATGTGTGAGTGTTTTTTTAAGAGAGTTGGAAAGCACACATCAGCCCTTGGATCAAATAAATCTCAAACATTCTTTCAACTTGTGTTTGTGTGATCCCCACACCCTTATGTTTTATTAGGTATATGAGGCCATTTTTAGGAGTAATTATCGCATGTCTCCGGGTATCACGTGGGGGTGTCCAATGCGACGTAGATGCTAGCCTTATAGTAGTGGTGTCGTGTCAGATGAACCCACTGCCCTGCAATTCTCTACACTTTACTGTATCAATAATTCTACCATCACACCCATTTACACAGTGTGTAGTGTGTGCGGGCTCCACCCTTGTTGTGAGTATGGGTGTGTGGATGGGTGTGGTGGTGGAATGATTCTTTTTTTACATTTTTTATTCATCGTCGAGACAAACCGGTATTACATAAAAGTTTGGCGCGACAATAACAAACGTGAAAAAAAAAATTAAATAATGACAAAACAAAAAAATATATGATTCACAACTTGTTGGTTAGTAAAAACACCCTCTAATAAATAAGGACAAAACAAAAAAATATGATTCACAACTTGTTGGTTAGTAAAAATACCTCTAATTACCCTTTTGTCCATGATCCAATAAGTATACTCTAGCATATGAGGGATATATTAAATGTGGTGCTACACAATACCACTGACAACAATTCCTAGAACCGCCACTGACTGTGCCCCAAATTCTTTTTTCAATACACACATTGTGTGGATTCGGCGTACTTTGTGGTAGAAATCATACAAAAATGTGCGGTGAAAAAAGATTTGGAGGCATTACAATAATGGTGCTCCAGTAGCGTTGAATAATTTTCCCATTTTTAGACACCCCACCAACCCCATTAGGCCATTATCCAACACAACAGTCGCTTCCGGCCGGCTAACAGATGTTAACTAAAATTATTAAAGGCTTGATCGATACTCCCCTTTTTTAAATTGAGAGTCCATTATTCTATTTTGGATTGTTCCAAAATAATAGTCCTTCTCCAAAAATAGAAGAAAAAAAAAATGGTGATTTTTCCAAAAGTGTCCCTCAAAGGTGAATATAAGTGTTATAAAGTAGGTAGAATATATGGGTAATGGTGGAAATGATAGGTATTATAAGTGTAATCATTGCATATCCCCTTAAATAGTTGAAATTCCCAAAAGGAACTCTCTCAATTTGGAAAGGAGGGAGTAGTAAATTTGATGTTAAAAAAAAACCTGTCCCTTTCGGATAGGGTATAAGAGATCGCGGCGTGGATCAATAGGGATCGACCTGGATATACATTAGTTCGAATGAGATTGTCAGGTCAGTATTACTTTATTTTCAATTTTCTTATGTTTTTTTTTTTCCACAACTTTCTTATGTTTTGATCTCATCTATTTTTAGTTGTTACAACAAAATTAAAACTTGACATATACTATTTAATTTGGAATATTTGTTGGTTCTGCTATCAATTTTGACAAGTTCTCTCAAACAATATCCCAGCAAGAAGTTGACATTTCATTTGACTTTTTCTGGCTGTAACATCAAATAAGGCTAACTACAGACGTTAACACTAACAGCTTAGGTTTGAGTCTTCGGTTAAACGTCGGCTTATTGGCGGGTTAATTAAATACGCACACGTAAGGTTGGTCAGTTTTTACCCCAATTAGGCTGGGTTTGGATTAAAAAGTTAGGTGACTTATTTTTTTTTGTCTTTATTTAATTTTTTTTTTTTTTTGCATTTGTTTGTTGTGCGTTAAATTTTTTGTAACTTATTGATTCGTCTCGTTGAGAGGAATCGAAAAAATAAAAAAGTATGATCGAAACTCATAATTTTTTGAAAAAAGACAAAAATAAGTAAAAAAATAACTTTTCTTTTATTTATTTTTGTCTTTTTAAAAAAAATTATGAGTTTTGATAAAAAATTTATACTTTTCCGATTCCTCTCACCAAGACGAATCAATAAGTCACAAAAAGTTTGACAGAAAACTAACAGATGCGATTTTTTAATAAAGACAAAAATAAGTTACTATTTGACTTTTAAAGCTAAATCCACCATTAGGATATTCCATATTAACAATTAATAGTAAAATATAACAAGAAATTTAGATAGTCATTGGAGATAAAAAGACGACTTGTCTCAATAGTATATGAGTAACCAATGCAGGTTGGCCAAGTGTTCCAAGTGATTGTGTAGCAGTATTCATTATTGTGAGGTAGCGGGTTCCAATCTTACGGAAAGGAGTTTGACATACATGGTAATTTGTTTGGATGCGATTAAGGTAAAATTTAAAATAAATAAATAAATTCTTGTATTGTATGGGAAATTTTTTTTGAATTATATATATAATATATATACACACACAAAACTTCCAATAAAGGCGCCCTTAACTTATTAAGTTAAGGACGTCTCTTTTCCGACCAATATGCGATGATTCAAGCCGCTCAATATGTTCAGAATGTGATTTTAAGGGTACCTGCAAGAAATCAGAAAAAAAAAGAGACTGAAAAGGGCTTGATCCGAGCAGTTTTTGTTTGTATTTTATCGAACGGTTCAAATAAAAATTACAAACAAAAACTGCTCAAATCAAGCTATTCTCGGTTTTTTTTTTTTGCTGATTTCTCGCGGGTATTTTTAAAATTACGTTCTGAATACATTGAGCGGCTCGAATCATCAAAATTTGCTCGAAAAATGGGAGGTCCGCAGGGTAGAACCGTAAGGAATTCTTCACTGGATAATTTATGTATATATATATATATATATCCGAATTCGAGTGATATTTGTGATCCTCTTTTGTGTACTTGTCCAAGTCAGCTTGTAACTTTTTTCCACTTGTATTATTGACCGTCAAAGTACCTTTCAATCTTCCACTTATCAATTTTAGGCCATGTTTTGTTTTAAAAAAAAATTATTATTTTTGAATTAAAAATAATATATTATAAAAGAATAACATGTCTCATAAAGCGAAAAATTAATACTTAAAACATAACAACCTCAGCAAAATAAGACCTTAAATATCATATACTCACTATATCACCGCAAGCTAGGCCCGGACATGGAGTTAAAAAAAAAATACCATATACATCGCCCCTGTAATGTGATAGTTCACCACACTTGTGACTTGACCGTTTCGTATTTAACCGAAACTTATAGAAGGTGACGAAGGCCGGCAATAACCAGGACTTTATCTTCCAAGAACGCCAATTGACAATTTCAAACAGCACTGTTGCCTGTTGGCCATTTCTTCTGTTCCATTACACCTCAGGTCCTCACCTCTCACTTCGTCCAAAAATGGCTGCTACCTCTTCCCTCTCTCTCCTCCTCCTCCTCCTCTCTCTCCTCACCCCCACCTCCGTCCACCCCAAACCCCTCCAAGACTCCCCGTACCTCTCCCCCGCCACCGTTCTCTTCCCCGACTACGACCGCATGGTCGCCACTTTCAAAATCTACGTCTACCCCCCACCAACGCCCTTCACCTTCGCCACCCCGTCCGAATCCCTGTTCCACGCCTCCCTCCTCAACTCCCGGTTCATCACCGACGACCCCGACGAGGCCCACCTCTTCTACGTCCCCTTCCCGCCCGACCTCCCGTCCCGCTCCCTCTCCGGCCTCGTCGAGTCCCTCCGGACCAACTTCACCTTCTGGTACCGCAGCCTCGGCGCCGACCACTTCTTCCTCTCCCGCGCCGGCATCGGCCACGCCCCCGACCGCAACGTCCTCGAGCTGAAGAAGAATTCCGTCCAGATTTCCTGCTTTCCGACCACCTCCGGCGACTTCTTCCCCCACAAGGACGTAATCCTGCCGCCCGTCCCCCCTTCCCCACTCGCGCTTCCTCACGCGCCCGTGGGTAAAGAAACGGCGACGTTTTTGGGGTTCATGAAGCGGGACGAGGAACAGGAAAGTCAGTCGAGTCTGGTCGAGGAAGTGGAGGGTGATCCTGAGTTTTTGGTTGAATCTGAGCCGTCGGATTTAACGAGGAGTAAATTCTGCTTGTTCGTGTACGGCGGGGATGGGTCGTGGCTGGGGGAGGCGTTGAGGCTGGGGTGCGTGCCGGTGGTGATTACAGACCGTCCGATCCAGGACATGCCGCTGATCGACGTGGTGAGGTGGTCGGACATCGCGGTGTTCGTGGGGTCGCGCGGCGGGGTGGCGGAGCTGAAGTGGGTGCTGGGCGGGATCGGCGGGGAACAGTACAAGCGGATGAGGGGATTGGGTGTGACGGCGGGGAAGCATTTCGTGTGGAACGAGGTGCCACAGCCGTTCGATGCGTTTCACATGGTGATGTATCAGCTGTGGCTGAGACGACACACCATCAGATACGCCCGGAGGGAGTGGATGTAGATTTTAGATCCAGATCCAGATGTGACCCGGGAGTTCGATCCGAGACTACTCTCTCGAGCACGCCTCGTGTATTTTGTTTTCGTCAAAAATTCTAAAACCACACAAACGATCATGGGTCGAACGAACATCTACACAAACAATTACGCTCACTCTTTATCATGGATTGGTTCCACGTACAGGAGTGAGGTATTGTTTTGTTTTTGTTTGGCTGTTAATAAACACTTGTTCTGTGCTTTGTTGTCATGTAAAAAATACTTACATTTTACCTACTTGATTCGCATGATTTGGTTAGATTCACAAGTACTTTGTAAAAATAAACTAGAGATTCGTCTACCAGAATTAATTTGCGCCCGTCCCTTTTGTACTATTCATAGGCTTGTTGTCTTTATTTGTATAAATTTATTACGTTATTACGCAATGTCTCCGTCTTTTCCTCTTTTCTCTTTCCTCCCTGAGAACTTTTTAAGAAATTATAGGTTTTAACTTGCGCAATCCCTTTTGTACTATTCATAGTCTTGTTGGACTTGTGTAAATTTATTACATTATTACGCAATGTCTCCATCTTTTTCGTATTTTCTCTCTCCACGCTAATAACTTTTCAAAAAATAGGTTTCAACTTGGGGGAGGGGTTTGTGGCTTCCCCTTCCCCCTCTCATAAATCTTCGATTTGGGGGATGGTGTTTTGTGCAGTGGTGTGCTACGCACTTTTGAGCCGTCGGATCGTGTATCCGACGACTCGGATTTCATCTCGACAATAAACAACTCTCATCCGACAATCTCATCTCGACGCTAGATTTGACCGTCGGATCTCATCCGACGATCCGACGGCTCAGAGGGGCGCAAAACAGTTTGTGATGTGCACCTCACTGCACAGTACCAACCCGAAGTCCTAAATCTTCATCTTTGACAATGTCTATGTCAGATCTAGCGTCCACCGTCCACTTCAGCAGCAAGGCTTGTTTGGCAACATTGGGATCGATTTAGACGGCAAATCACAAGATCTATTGAGAAATTCCGCCATACCAAAAAAAAACCAAGATCTATTGAGGCCGGCGCTTGATGGTGAAGACCCAATAAGGGTTTTTATTTTCTATTGTTGTTTTATTCTTCTCCTCCTTTTTACGGAGTGTTTTTTCCTTTTATGGAGCTTTTGCAACCCTCTGGGTTATTTTCCTTCTTGTCATTATGGATGTCATTTGTGTTTGTTTTCGTTGATTTGGGTTACCCATTTGTTGGGGTTTCTACTTCCTCTTGGTTGACACTATTTTTTAAATTTGAGATTTACTTATAGTATGTGCAATTTGAGTCTATTAGAGCCTGTGGCTCATATTATGAGAGGTACTAAGAAATTCTACAATAAGGGTCAGTTATGAGCGTAGTGGAGCGAAGTGCAACTGGCCCATCACGGATTCAAACTAGACTTTGGCCCAGGAGTTCCGTAAACGCCCCCCACTCGCGCTTCCTCACGCGCCCGTGGGTAAAGAAACGGCGACGTTTTTGGGGTTCATGAAGCGGGACGAGGAACAGGAAAGTCAATCGAGTCTGGTCGAGGAAGTGGAGGGTGATCCTGAGTTTTTGGTTGAATCTGAGCCGTCGGATTTAACGAGGAGTAAATTCTGCTTGTTCGTGTACGGCGGGGATGGGTCGTGGCTGGGGAGGCGTTGAGGCTGGGGTGCGTGCCGGTGGTGATTACAGACCGTCCGATCCATGACATGCCGCTGATCGACGTGGTGAGGTGGTCGGAGATCGCGGTGTTCGTGGGGTCGCGCGGCGGGGTGGCGGAGCTGAAGCGGGTGCTGGGCGGGGTCGGCGGGGAACAGTACGAGCGGATGAGGGGATTGGGTGTGACGGCGGGGAAGCATTTCGTGTGGAACGAGGTGCCACAGCCGTTCGATGTGTTTCACATGGTGATGTATCAGCTGTGGCTGAGACGGCACACCATCAGATACGCCCGAAGGGAGTGGATGTAGATTTTCGATTCGGATCCAGATGTGACCCGGGAGTTTGATCCGAGACTACTCTCTCGGGCACACCTTGTGTATTTTGTTTTCATCAAAAATTTTAAAACCACACACACGACCATGGGTCGAACGAACATCTACACAAACAATTACGCGCACTCTTTATCATGGGTTGGTTCCACGTAAAGTAGAGAGGTATTGTTTTGTTTTTGTTACTCCAATAAACACTTGTTTTGTGCTTTGTTGTTATGTAAAAAGTACTACATTTTACCTACTTGATTCGTGTGATTTGGTTAGATTCACAAGTACATTGTAAAAATAAACTAGAGATTCGTCTACCAGAATTAATTTGCGCCCGTCCCTTTTGTACTATTCATAGGTTTGTTGTCTTTATTTGTATAAATTTATTACTCCTTCCGTCCCGATTTGTTTGTCCATTTTTTGGAACTCAACTTTTTTAGGGAACATAATGATTACACTTACAAACACTAACTTTCCAACATTTACCCTTTAAACTTTTTTAAAAAGTTACTTTTTTTTGAAAAAAGTAAGGGCAAAAAGGACATTTAGTTCATTAAAAAGTCAAATGGACAAACATTTTGGGACATCGAAAAATCAAAAAGTGGACAAACAAATCGGGACGGAATGAGTACGTTATTAGGCAATGTCTCCGTCTTTTCCTCTTTTCTCTTTCCTCCCTGAGAACTTTTCAAGAAATTATAGGTTTTAACTTGCGCAATCCCTTTTGTACTATTCATAGTCTTGTTGGACTTGTGTAAATTTATTACATTATTACGCAATGTCTCCTTCTTTTTCCTATTTTCTCTCTCCACGCTAATAACTTTTCAAAAAATAGGTTTCAACTTGGGGGAGGGGTTTGTGGCTTCCCCTTCCCCCTCTCATAAATCTTCGAATTGGGGGATGGTGTTTGTGCAGTGGTGTGCTACGCACCTTTGAGCCATCGGATCGTGTATCCGACGACTCGGATTTCATCTCGACAATAAACAACTCTCATCCGACAATCTCATCTCGACACTAGATTTGACCGTCGGATCTCATCCGACGATCCGACGGCTCAGAGGTCCGAAGTCCTAAATCTTCATCTTCGACAATGTCTATGTCAGATCAGCAACGAGGCTTGTTTGGCAACATTGGGGTCGATTTAGACGGCAAATCACAAGATCTATTGAGAAATTCCGACATACCCAACAAAAAAAAAAAAAAACAAGATCTATTGAGGCTGGCGCTTGATGGTGAAGACCCAATAAGGGTTTTTATTTTCTATTGTTGTTTATTCTTCTCCTCCTTTTTACGGAGTGTTTTTTCCTTTTATGGAGCTTTTGCAACCTTCTGGGTTATTTTCCTTCTTGTCTTTATGGATGTCATTTGTGTTTGTTTTCATTGATTTGGGTTTACCCATTTGTTGGGGTTTCTACTTCCTCTTGGTTGACCGACCCTATTTTTAAAATTTGAGATTTGCTTATAGTATGTGCAATTTGAGTCTGTTACAGCTTGTGGCTCATATTGTGAGAGGTACCGAGAATTCTACAATAAGGATTAGTTGTGAGAGTAGTGGAGCGAAGTGCAACTGACCCATCACGGATTCAAACTAGACTTTGGCCCAGGAGTTCCGTAATTTGGGCCGGCAGTATGGTACTTCCTTAAAATATCAACATGTTTCCTTACAAACACACATCTACGTACTCCTTTAGATTTGCTTTCTTGCGAATTCAACCAGCTAGTTCCATTCAAAGGAACTTCCCCTCCCCCCCCCCCAGTTCTCTTACTTCCGCACATATATAATAAAAAACCAGATAAAATATCACTCTCACAGCTCACCCTCACCAATTAATTCCACATGCACACACTCACCCTAGCAAAGACAGCTAAGTCTATCCATGCATGGTTATCCATTAACTATATTTTGTAGCATAAAAGTTAAAGCTACAAGACAAGTAAAACCGAATCCCATGTAATTACAAACGACAATAGCTTCTGACATATTCAAAAAAAAAAAAGCTTCTTTTTTCCTTCTTTTTTTAATACGGGATGTTACACCTATGTACCGTGATCATCAATAAAAGATTGCTCTTTCGCTCCCGTGAACGTATCCGATTTTGAAGAACCACGTATATTGTTGTGTCGATTTATTTACTGTATACTCGTGAATTGTGTGCATGTGTGTTTCAATCCTAATAGAGTCTGTACTTTTTATTTTGAAATGCACATTTCTATTAAATGGTTGTAGTTCTTACCATACTATCGTGATGAAATCGTTGGTAAGTACTGTATGGTTCATGAATGAAATTCTCGATGTTCAAAATTTTTTACATTATTAATTAAGGAAAGTCTACAATACACACCCCTTAAAAGAGTGTACCATATGCACCTATTTTACGCTTCATTTATAACATTTTAGAGAGTTTCATAACTTTGTTCTCAAATTCATAACTTTTCAGCAGTACGATTCGTAACATTTTTATTATGATTCTCAACATTTTGGTGTATCTCGTAATCTTTGTACGATTTGTAACTTTTTAGCAATACGATTCGTAATATTTTCTCTATAATTCATAACATTTTGGGGGTGCATATGATACACACTCAAATAAGGGGTGTGTATTACGGAGTATAGTTTTTCCCTATTAATTAATGTGTGAAAGTTAATTGATAAAAGAACAATGTAAGTATATATGCAGATGGTAAAAACTAAAATTAGAAGTGCGAATATCATAGTTTTTTAAGTTTATTATTATTATTGATATTGATACTCCATAGTATTTCAAAAACACATTGGTTCATGAAATTTTCTCTCACATTCCCCTTTAATATAATTTATGCTCCTATTTTGATCGAGGAAACGAGATGAAAAATGAGTTGAGCCAGTGGATAAACGAATTGTTCAAGCTTTAATTGAAAACTCAATGAGTTAGAAAGATCAGCTTAGCTTGACTTACTCTTATTAGTAGTAGAATATATTGTTATCAAACAAGTTTTAATCGATGATCAAGTAATCTTTAATTTTTAGATATCAACTTGCGTAACGCTATAAGTTTATTGAGCTGCGTGCTAAATGTGGTTGGTACTCAAAAGCATGTGTTGTCAACATTAAATTTTCAATTAATTGGTCATTTGTACCTTAACCTTGATTACAAAATAAAGATTTATTTTGAACGGAGATTAAAAAATAGAGATCGAGTCTTTCTTTGTGTAATGCTTTAATTTTTTGTCAACACAACAGTAAAACAATAAATTAACGAGTGACATATTATAGAACAAAATATTTGCAAGCATGGAGTTACTATATACTATGAGAAAATGCTAGGGGTGATATTTAAACAGACAAAACCAAGTCGATCGAAAAAATAGACCGAGCTAGTCGGTTCGGTTTGGTTCGGGACTTCGGGGGATAACTTTGGTTCGGTTTGATTTTGCAAAAATATATATTTTTCGGTTTGTTTTTAGGTTCCAGGGAGGTGAAACCCAGAAGATCCAAACCGAGCCGAATTTGACATATACTTCCTCCGTCTTCATTCTTTTGTCCTTCATCATATCCCAACCGGATAAAAAAACTAATTATAACTTTTAATTGGTAATACTATTTATATGCAATATCAATATTATTTGATAAATATCAATGAGTTTTTTTTAAAATATTTTCAAAATTATCTAGAAAAAATTTCAAGATATATTCAATTAAAAAGTCGCACTGCACAGTTGATGAGATATCTACCGTTGAAAGCTTCAAACCGCTTCGCTTTACCCCCAAAACACAGGACACCGATCGACTTCAAGATCGAGAGAGAGAAAACTTTCCGGGGGCGTATCTCATCGAGAAGATCACCGGGCTGAGCCATGGTAAGTCTCTTCGTATGAAACCCTAGCTTTGGTTTGGATTGATCATCTTCCGTGCATTATACTAGTTGCGTACATATTTGATTGAATGAATCTCAAAATTAGGTTTCACCTATATAATTGTTCCTTCCTAGGATTTGATTCCGTTTTGTTCCTGATTGGTGTCATGGTGTGCTCTGCTAATGATTACTATAGTAATGATCCGAATCTAGAACCGGGTTTTGGGTGTTTCATTTGGTTAGGTTTGACTTCCAGCCCTTGTATAGGATCCATTTCCATGTAAATTAGGCTAGTTGGAATAGCATGTAGAATCAATTTTATGATTTTAAGTTTTCTTATAAAGTAAATGATTTTGGCCTCTCATTTTGAGGTATGCTAAAGCTCAAGTTTTATCCGAATTGTATACGATTCAAATTAGGCTATCGGTTTCATCATTTCATGTTGCCTAATGTGATTCAGGTCATCTTCTTTGTGGGTGCTCGTTTTTTTTTCCTTTTGCAATTTTGTTATTATTGCTTTAATAACCAAAATTATCTTTTGCCCTTTCTTTAGATAGAAGGTGGGCACAAACTATGTGTGTGCACATTTTTAGGATGGGTGGGGTAGTGGTTATGGTAGGTGGTTTTAAATTGCTTACTATTTTGCCCATAACAAATTTTCTAATGGCAAGTAAAAAATAGTCATAAATACTTAATTTTAGAGGGACAATTATGGAAATCACTTTTTTGACGGGGCTTAAAAAAATGGGAGACACCACATTGGTGCTCTCCCTTTATATATTAGAATAGATGACTGGTTTGAAGATCTTGTAAGTATAACTTTAGCTCATTTGATTGCTTAAAGACGAAGAAAATGGGGCAAATCAATTGTGGACCTTATTGCATATCTAACCCAAGACTAGTTATCCATTTCCTGTTCAGTTTGTTTTGAACATAAATGTAACTAGTAATTCTGGTTCATTCCGTGTCAAAAGTTAATCTCTATTAGGAAATGAGGTAATGTAAAACCTCAAGAGCTTGAGAGATCGTTTGGTTTTTAGTTGCTTGGAGTATGTTGCACGTTAAATCAATTCAAGATAGCTTCTATAAATAAGAATACTGAATATGTTTAGCCATACCCTCCAATATGGAGAATTATTGAGTGAAAATCATGAAACTTGTTCCGTTTCAAGGACTCACGATCTTTTTGTTTTGCTCCCAAACTTATTTATATTAACTAATCTACAAAGGTGCAGATTCTGAAGTAGTTATGGCCGATGAAATTATCATTTTGCATCATAAAACTACTCCTAGCAACTAGAGCAATTTTTATTTAACAAAAAGCTAATGTTGTTTTACATTGACTTACGGTGGCTGTATTTTTGCCCTTGATCCAATGGTCCAACCACGAGGCTTAGCCATTAGGGTCATCCTGGGGTGTGTAATATGGTTAAAGATAGCTGGCACCTCTCATCTTAGGCATCAAACATAGAGAAATAAAGGTTGTGATGAGCGACGACTCATGACCCGGAAGAGTGTTTCAGTAGGCACCGTGTTTCAGATGTTCTTTGACCACGGAATGTTGTAAAGTGTGAACCTGTTGGTTTGACATCGTGCCCTTCCTTGGATGCACCGTTGATCATATTTTATTGTTCCTGGGTGTGATCCTAATTTCATTCGTCAGATTGGTTTGATTAGCTAAGTAGTTGTAAAATGGACAGCCTATGGTTTCACATACTGTGATACTTCATATTCGGGCCTTTATCTCCTTGGATAAGTGAAGAGTAGTCAAATTAAGAAGTTTTCGTGAGAAATGAACTTTAAGTGAACATTGTTTTCCCAATCTTATAGTAGTTGAAGTGTTGGTCCAAATAGCAACCCAAGAGGGGGGGTGAATTGGGTATCTCAAATATAACGCGGAATTTTAAAAACTAATTGCAATCTATTCAACCACAATTCCAATTTCAATGATATATTATTCTACTCATGCAATATTGATATGCAAAACTGAAAATAAAGAGAGTAGGGAAGAGAGAATCAAACGCAAGGATTTATAGTGGTTCGGTCCGCAACTTCATGGCCTAGTCCACTCCCCAAGTGTCCAACTCAGGATTTGCTGCACTATCTCCAATAGTTACAATCCTTCTAGCTTCGCGGGTGCTAGACAACCTTTACAACGAGCGATCTATCCCCAATCACTCCAACTATTTTTGACTCCGGTGTTAGTCACACCTAACCCAACTAGTTTTGACTCCGGTGCTAGTAACACCTAACTCTCAAGTGATTTTCTCTCCAAAACCACTCACAAAAAGATTAACTCTCACAAGAGTATGAATAGGGGTGTACAATCCCTTTTACAATGAATATCAACTCACAAATAACACTCTCTCTAAGTGTGGATAAAACCAATTTAGCTCACGATTAATTTCTTCTTTACAATAAGCTCTTTTCTTCAATCTCTCTGTGTGTTTTCGTGCATTCCTCTTCTCTTCATTATATGCTTGAAAATATAACCGTTGGATAATAATCTTGTAGCACAAATCTTGCCTTTCCAACTCTTTCCAGTTTCTTCTTTGATTTGACTTGAATGAAGCTCCTTCCAAAATGCAATTTGTCTTCTTCACTAGCCGTCGAAAGGATTGGCTCCAATCTTCTAGTCAACAAAAATGTAGCCTATCAATATCTTGTTCCCATTTCTTTCCTGCAGTACTAGCCGTTAGAACCCATATAGGTAGCCATATTCTACTTGACTTGTTCCCATCATTTAGCCGTTAGAGATAATTAAGCTCCCAAGTAATCTTCAATCTTCCTCCTTGATTAGCATTTGCTTTCTATAAAATCCCTTGTAGCCAATTAAAAAATAGGAGAAGATTTGTCCTTAATCTTCCTCCTTTCAATTTATCTTGACCATTGTAGATAGTGATTTGGTGTTGCAATCTTTCCATGTGCACTTCGACCAAATCCTACAAAATAAACATTAAGGTATTCCAAATATCATAATATTAATTACATTTCTTTTCAATAAAATATATTTTGTTATCATCAAAATCAATAAGGTATTCCATAAAAACCTTTGGGCTAACATGAAGTTTTGGAGAACTTGATGTATATGCATCACACCTCGATGTTGTGCATACCGCTGATGCGATTTAGTTCCAGTACCATTTCGCTCTTCCATGTATGGCATGTTTTCCACATTTTGTTGGGTTTCCTTAACTGTTCATTATATTAGATGATTGTTTTAAGCTTTCTAGGACAAATTCTTGTTTCCTGAAGCCTTTCATTGAATTTTGATACCTCATCAGGCAAGCCAGTACAAAGGTGCATCTAGGAAAGATAAACCTAGAGGACGTCAGCATGGGTTAACTCAACAGAAGAGGCAAGAGATAAAGGAAGCATTTGAGCTTTTTGACACCGATGGCTCAGGTATTGAGTTCTCTTCTCGTGCAAGAACACTGATTTGTGTCTGAAACTTTTTGTAATTAATTGCATTTTTCACTTGTGTCATCTAGGCACTATTGATGCAAAAGAGCTGAACGTTGCAATGAGGTATTGATATCTTGTCCCAAGCACTGTTGGCTTTTTAGGTTGATGAGACTGCAACCTAAAAGTGAGGTATTGATATATTATTTCTTTTCAGGGCGCTTGGTTTCGAAATGAATGAGGAGGTAATATCTACATGCTAACACCTTAACTTGATGGTTCCCAGTTTAGTTTATGTTTCTCAACATTATCCCTATAATTGCCGAAAGTGATGACTGAGGAGGCACCTGCCTGGATAAATCTCTCTCTCTCTCTCTCTCTCTCTCTCTCTCTCTCTCTCTCACAATAGTTCATTTAGTTACTCTGTTGCTTGTGGAATGAATCTGATAGGAAATGTGTAGGACTTTCATCTGCGTGCGTGCACATTTGCGTTGGTTTATATTAAGTGACTCTTTTTTAAAACTTTAATTTGATTGCACTAATTTTGGTAAGTATACGAAATGGTCATTTCTAGATTGTATTTTAGCAGCTAATGTTGTTACGAGCTTTCTGTCCGCTAGTTAGGCTTCTTTTAGTAGAGCTTTTTCTTGTCATGAAGCCTTAGCCCAAGTAATGAGGTGGACTGATTGGTAATTTGGCTGATGAGTCTTGAGATAGCTCATCGCCATCACGTCTGAAAATGGATGGCATATTATGGCCACACTGTTAAGCAATTGAATTGCCTAACTATACGGTTGAGTCTTGAACACTGGTTATCATGCTACATGCTGAACTTAATTTTTCCTGTGAAGGATCTGTTTCCTCTTCTAAGGATCTGTTTTTTCTGTTTCATGTTTTTCAAAGTGATTTGCTACTCATTTTGTACTTATGTCCTTCCAACTTTAACTGTGTATGATGTTCCTAGCTTCCTACAAATGAAGGCACCTTTCTTAATCTCAGTAAGGAGTCTATGGATGTGATTAAGTTTTCATTCAAAGATGAGATAATTTATGGTTTTGGGCTTTGGCTGATTGATTTTCTTGATAAAGAGAAAGTGTGTACTCTCATGTCTCAACTCAGTTGATTTATTATTATTTGTCATTATTTGATGCTTAACCCAATATTTCGGAAGCAAATGTAAATTATGACTGCTAGCTTACATCTGATTTCAATTTAACAAAGCAGCAAATTAGACAAATGATTGCTGATGTAGACAAGGATGGCAGTGGTGCAATTGACTTCGATGAATTCGTGCACATGATGACAGCCAAGATTGGAGAAAGGGACAGCAAAGAAGAGCTCATGAAAGCCTTCCACATTATCGACCAAGATAAGAATGTAAACCACTTATTCTGTACACCTTTTACTGTCTTTGGCTTATGGAAACTGATTATATGTCATTTGTGTATAGGGAAAGATATCTGCCCCGGACATTCAGCGAATTGCAAAGGAGCTTGGTGAGAACTTCACTGACAAGGATATTCAAGAGATGATTGAGGAAGCAGATCGTGATCGTAAGTCTTCCTTCTTCTGTTTTGTTTACACATTTCGCCAAGCTGTGTGCTTCAGTTTTTTGTTTGAACCACCTGGCATTTTAGGTTTGTACTTTTAATTGTTTCTGAATTAGAAGTTAGAACCGTTTTTGTTCATGCCACAAACTGATCCTTTTACCTTTATATGATTTACATTTGTTATTCCAGCTGAAGTTCTTGCCTGCGTATGCTTTTTTATTGTTGTTTTCTTTTCTTGCATATAAAAATAGTTAGAACCAATAATTTTGTGAGCCAATAACACTAATGTCACCCAGATCAAAAAAAAAAAAAAACACTAATGTCGCAAGCATCTCTCTCTCTCTCTCCCTCCCTCAACTCTGCACAAGCACAAATTTACAGGGACAGTCCTTGGTGAACCAATAACATTGATGAAATAAACATCGACACTCGTACATGAACTTAAAAACAATAGAAGGGGGGCATTCAGGAAAAGAAAACGACCTGATTTTGACTGGATTTTAGAAACTTTAGACCAACAATAACTATAAAAAACAATAGATCAACAACAATTACGAATCGAAGAGCCAAAACTGAACTTTTACCCAAAAGCCATTTGGTAAGTCCTTCGTGTGAAGCCAGGAAGGGCTTAAAAAAATGTATTTGGAATCTCTAGCTTTGGTGCTCCACTTTTTCCTCTAACATATTCATGTTATTGGTTTTATTTATTGGTTATTAGGAAAATGTTGAACGATGGTTTTCAATCAGTTCTTATTAACGTTTAGCATGCTTATTAATACTCTAGTTGTTTAAAAATTCAGGTGACGGAGAAGTAAACGTGGATGACTATATGAGGATGATGAGGAAAACTTCGTATGGGTTCTAGAATCCTGCTGTACAATGTTGCATGTTCCAACTTATAAAATATACATTCTGATGGTCTGTTTGTTTAATTTGGTTAAATAATATTGCTGAATTCCAAACATTTTGCAGCTATTGTAATTTGTATGAGTAGTTTGTTTGCATTTGGAAAGTTTTCTTTCTGCAGAAGTATTCCTAATCTACTAGATGAAGCAGAGGATGCGTAGCATTATTGCTGTGCGTTTGTCGTAAAACATGATGCAATGGGCTTTGTTATTATGGTGCAGATAAGTTCGATTCTAACTGCAATTGTAGCATTTTGATGCGAATACAAATCTTTGCTAGATTTGCGATTGGTGTCATATTTCAGATAGAAATTCCTCTCTTTTGGGTTTGTTGGACATTGTTATCGGAAGATGGAGATCTTGCCTGTGAAGATATTCGAACCGTTGGCCTCTTAGTGAGGTTCCAAGGATTATGACGAAGTGAGCTAGCCTCAATTGATGGCAGTTCTTCCCTCTCTCTATCGTCTCGTTTGTCGAATGAGGATGGGCTGATATCATTTCGTCAAATTTATGTTCTGGTTTCCTTAAAAGCATGTGAGGGAGGTTTGAATTTATAGTTACTGCTACATGATCTTACATAATCTGGTACATGTCGATATATTAAAAAAAAAAACTGGCACATTTCAGAGTTCATGGGTTTACATCGTTCTGTAAGAACACAAACTATTTTTTTAGTTATTTCAATGGAATTGCAAGTTATAATACCCAAATAACTCTTGAAAAAGTGTCTCCCCCAAGTCACATAAGTAGTGGACGAGTGTGCGAGCGTAGAAACGTCTCAGAACCGCATCCCAAGCTATTAAAATCCGTGAAGCTACAGTACATGAATTGAGAGCAGGAGCATGGCATTCTGGGAGAAAAACAAATTGGAAGAGAGAGATGATTGACGAGGGTCTTGCTGGGGAGGGCATATTCGTCAACACAAACAAAAGGTCGTGGCACTAGAAATATGCCTCGTGATATCACTTGCCTTACTTATAACAATAATGCTATCACCACACACATTTACACAAATAACACACTAACAATTGGGATGGGCCCCACACACAATGGAGGTGTGCAGTGTATGGGGCCCATCTCAATTACGAGTGTGTGCAAGTATTTGTATGAGTGTGTAGTTGTATAATTATTACAGTACTAGCGAATGCCCGTGCCTGAAGGCACGGCTCGAACATTCTGCAACGCAAATTAAAACTGAACAACAAATTTAACCAACTAAGACGTATAGAACAAACTCAAATGAATAAATATATCTTGATCAAATAAAAAAACATCATCCAAAACACGTGCCTTGAGGAGACATCTAAAAAGAGAACATGAAACATGTCAAGACTAAAAATCTTCAAGCATATTGATCTTTTTGAGCTTCGAGGCTTCTCGATCGCAATCCTAAAAAAGAATGATATGTCAACAGAAGCCCAGTTAGTACACTAAGTCATTTGTTTAAGGGATGATATATGATAACAGAAGAAAATCAAATTATAATACTCTACAACTCGTTGTACCTGGTATGATAAAGCAAACTAGTGCAGAACTTCAGGATAAACAATATTGGTAGTGGAATCTGCTTCTTCTTCGGAGAGAATGACAGTTATACGGTCAAAAGACGTGCACCTTGATAATGCAACATATAGTTGCCCATGACTAAATACAGGTGTGCGCAAATCGACTCCAACGAATTTGACGGATTGTCCTTGTGATTTGTTAATAGTCATAGCATATGCCAAGCGAACTGGAAATTGACGCCTTGTCATATGAAAAGGAAAATCTGAAGATGACGGTGATAAAGATATTCTTGGTATGAAGGCCAATTTGCCAAATTGTTCGCCTGTTAAAATCTTAACTTCAATAATATGGGAGCCGCACCTGACAACCATCATCCTTGTGCCATTACAAAGTCCATCTTTTGGGGCAATATTTCTTAACAATATTATAGGGCAACCCACTTTCAACTCGAGCTTAAAAGGTGGTAGCCCAGTAGGATCTAATGAGTTCAGATAATCGTTGGGATACCGGTTAGTAATGCTTCTATCCATTCCGTCATCCTCAGACATTTTATCTGCAATGAAAAATGATTGGGAAAAAAAATGGATGGAAGCTCGAAGTTCAATTGTGATATCGAAGTTGCGGTTCCCTATCAAACTGTATGGGGCATTTTTAATCTCCAGCATCATTTTTACCACCGTTAATATAGCATAAAAAAATGCCTACCACCGCGCTCGAAAACCACCGTTATAGACATCCATCAAAGATCTTATAACCTTCCCTATAATGGTTGTAGCTAGAAGTAGTACAAAACTACAAATTATGTAAGAAATTGGTTTTTTTTAACTAATGAATATGTGCCTCAACTAATTGGGGTAAGCCTAGCTATAGGCATCAAAACCAAGAAGGATTGTGATAAACTCTCACTGGAAATCAAACTTCTCATATGGACAATCTTACAAACACCTTGAACGCAATATAAAATTCTAAAGTACATAGCTACACCTTCAGAACTTCATCACTCATACCTTCAGATACAAAACTCTTCAATTGGACTTCAACACAAACCCCAACTTGAACCCTCATCCCAACTTTCAAAACCCATGCCGTCGGACCCATCAATTTGGGAAGAATCACCGACATCCATTAGTGCGCATCCCCGTCTACGGTAGGTTATCAAACTGTATAAAAATTTAAGCAAACAAAGAGGAGTTCGACAAAACTATACTAAGGGGTGACTGTCAATTTCAGAAATTAAAGATTATGTTTAACACTAAACATTTTCTCATTTTTTTTTACCTTTGTTGATATCAATTATCATCAACCAATCATAGCGGAAAAGTGCACATTGTGAATGATGATAGTTAACACAAACAAAGCCAGAGTAACAATAAAAATTTAACACACAAAACTTGAGAAACTAATATGATAGAACTTACCTAGAGCCGAAGTTAAGGGTGTGTTTGCCGTTAAAAAAAAGACAGAAGAGTGTGTTTGGAACTTATGAAAAGAAATGAACGGGAAGGGGAAGTTACAGAAAATTCTCTTTCCGTTGTTTGGTTTCAAGAGAAAGAAGAGAAAGTACGAAAAACGAGTTCAATTTTCCCTCTAATTTCTTCTAACTTTCTTTCTCGTTTTTTCCGTTATACACGGAGTACAGTATTATTTTTCGGTTGCTGATTTTGCCACTCCCTTTTTTGTTAACGCCACTCCCCTGAAATACATTTGGAACTAATTCAGGGGAGTGACGTTAACAAAAAAAAGAAGAAGTGACAATCATTTCCCGCCTCTTCTTCTCTTTCCATCCCTAGTTCCAAACAGAGCCTAAAAGTGGGGTAGTGGCATTAGGAAAACTTTTTCATTAATTTGACAAAAAAAGAGGGCCGCCTGATTTTGCCAATCTCTTTTTTAGTTTTTTATTAACGCCATTTCCATATACGAGTGTATTTTTGAAATACAATTGCAGGGAGTCATTTCCCAAATAGAGTTTCCTTCTTTCTTCCAACTGAATTTGGTTTCCCATACTTTTCGTTCCTCACCAGCTCCCCGTTCTCTCCTCTCTCTCTCTCTCTCTCTCTCTCTCTCTCTCTGCGGATACATACACCTACGCCAGTAACGCCATACCATCTATCGATCTTCTTTCACATGGCTGAAGGGGAAAATGAATCGCCCAGACCTCGGGCTTCTCCCTATGACGAGGCAGTGGATGCTTTGTCATCTCTGATAACGAAACGCAGCCGTGCGGATAAGAGCAACAAAGGCGATCGATTCGACATTCTGTACGATTATATCAAGGTGATTATATTATTACTGGTAAATTTGGTAATAATACGATGACTTAAATTGCTGTACGTACGTTTGTTGTTATGTTGAGCTGATGGTTTGCTGTGTATAATGAACTGCAGATGCTGGATTTGGAGGAGCCGATTTCGAAGATGAAGGTTATTCACGTTGCTGGAACCAAAGGAAAGGTAGTGTGATTTCCCGTTTTCTATGTAAGGAGTAAAAGAAGAATTTGGTTTAGCTGTAACTGTGGTGGCTTATTTCTCCAACGGTATATGCATTGGTTCTAATCCAGAGTAATTAGGGCTGCAACGAACCGAGCTGTTTGCGAGCAGCTCGAGGCTGGGCTCATTATGGGCTCGGCTCGTTTTCTAACAAGCAGAGCTCGAGCTTGATTTTCAAGCTCGTTTAGTAAAGCTCCAGTTACTTGTAACATGGCCCGTTTGTGTAAGCTCGACTCGTTTAGTAAAAGAACCGAGCTTGAACATCTTGATATTTAACAAGCTGAGCTCGAGCTAGATTATTTGGGCTCGACTTGAATTCGAGCCGAGCTTGAGATAGACTAGTTTTGAAGGAGCTGAGGTTGAACACTTAAAAGCTCGGCTCATGTCATCTCGTTTGCAGCCCTAAGAGTAACACAGCTCGAATTTATTTCATGTTCATTAGTCGTAGAGTGTTACGGTCGACGAAGAGACATAGTTACAACACTAAAGAAAAGCGACGAGACTACCACTAATGGAAATGCTAGTCGGAGGGGATGACTTAAGTTGACATGGAATGACATGGTAAAAAGTTATGAATCTACTTAATTTAATTGAACATATAGCCCTTGACAGTGCGGAATCGGGAAAAAGAAATCAGGGATCCAACCACAATTGAACAGGAAACCAAGGCTTAGTTTGGTTATGACCGGTAGTGTTTTAACTTTTTCATGCAAAGTCTATGTTTCTTAGAAACATTCTAATTGGCTTTTTGTTTCACTGCCAGCTAACTCTGTTGGGTTCTGGGTTCTTATAAGAAATTAAATATATAATTTTGTTTTATCAGCAAGCATTAACCTGTTCATGATTCCCTTCTTCACCCTGCCTTAATTTGAAAGATTTGGCAATGAGATCCAACTAATATGCTGGGGTAGTCATTCATAAACTGTTTCACATCTTATTTTGCTTCTTCACTTAAAGTCAGTGCAATGTACTGTCCAGTAGTTACTTAGTTTTACTTAATACAATATGATTCAGCGTCACTTAGAATCTTTCTTTGTTATGACTAACTGAAGTTGCATCAGGTAGAACCACGTTCTTGACATATTTAGAAATTACTTTGAATTCTGTTTATGGAAGCGATACTGATCCATCTTCCATCACGAGATTTACGAAGGGATCAACATGCACGTTTGCAGAATCTATATTACGTAATTGTGGCTTCCACACTGGACTTTTCACATCTCCTCACCTCATTGATGTCCGAGAACGATTTCGACTGGATGGGTAGGTTTATTGACCTTTGTTATCAAGTCTGTATTTAAGTCCTGGTCCAATATTCATTTCTCAGATTTCTGATCAGTTCATTTTCTAGTTGTTGAACTGACTTAGAGGGGTGAAAACTTGAGTATCAGGTTGCGTAGCTGGTTTGATTTGATAATCAATTTTAGCCAAGGTCTCAAACCAATAGTTTTTAATCTCTCGAAACTTTGGATTCTTCTCAACTTGTTCTGTTTACATTTTTTGGCCTGTTGTGAAGGCCTGTTTAGTTTTTGATGGTAGAAAATACTTGTCTTGTTGCATTGCATGTTGGGTAGGCCTATTCCTACATAGGGAATTATCTTAATTGTACTTTCAGTTTTGAATGTGCCAAAATCGTTATTTGTTATATTTAATTTGAGTTTTAATGCTTTCATTCTGGTTGAATTGTTTCAGCATGGACATATGCCAAGAGAAGTTTCTCGCATATTTCTGGTGGTGTTGGCATACACTAAAGGCATGCACTTTTATACCCCTTTTTTGTTGTTTACTTGTTTATGGACTTATTTTCCTGAGCTATCAAGCCTTGTACACCTTCTTCTGTAGTGTTCTTTTTTCAAATTTTTGTCAGCTACTTCATGTTCTTGTGTATATAAAATTTGTAGTAAAGATTAAGCTGTGGAAATATCTACAGAAATTATTAGTGTCTCTCTTTGATGGGTATGAGCTTGTTTTTGTAGAGCTTTTGAGTCAATGCTTAGCAGTTTATACTTTATTAACTATGGCATTTACAAAATACAGCTTTTGGAGCCCTTTCACTTGCTTTATTATGGATTATCTAGAGAACTTAGTACCTTTTGGATTTAGACCTACTCTCACATATAGTACCCAACGGGACACTATCTAGAGTTAGATCCAATATATAAGCGGTTTGTGTTTTGTTATGTCTTGAAGGTTAACATGGATAGTGCCAAGATGCGTCAAGTTCTCCTCAAAGAGTGGCCCGAATGTGGTACAGTTCTGGAGGTAGAGGTTTTGTGTGTCAGGTAGGGGAATTTAATAGCTACAATGGGAGATGGAGATATGGGTATACTTGTTGGCTGTAGCTGTTTGGACTTTGGAGTTGTATACTACTACCCTTTAATATACATTGAATATAAAACTATTTTGGTTCCTTTCTGTGTCTGACCCCATCTCAGATGCGCAATCCTCTGACACATTTTTTTCTCTAAAAAGAAACTATTCCTGATACCCTTAGAGACATTTCAACGTCGCCCATGCATTTGAATTGTGTGCCTCTGTGTGTGTTTTCTGTTCTGCTATTACAACCCCACAGTGTGCATTTATACATAAGCATGTATGTAATGTTGTAAAAATAAAGAAGAGATGAAACATCTAGCCTGCTCTTATCTGCCATCAAGTTGGTTGTCTTAGCTTTGTATTAGGGCATTTGGCGTAGAAATTACAAAGCCAGTCTAAGTTGGACTAGTTGTGTTTGCATAGTATATTGGTAAAAGTAAAACTCTTATTATTTCCCGAGTTACATTTGAATTGCACTTGCCGATACACTATACAAAATGACCATTAGGGCTGTTGGACGAGATGTAGCTCTCTGGCCTCTTGCACTTCAAGCCAGCCTGATTTATGTTTATTTCTTTTTCTTGCTTAAGGAAATTGATGGTCATTGGCTGACAACCTTTTAGCTTACAAGTCAAGTCATTGCCAATTGTTTGACCTATTTTTCCAAGCTCCTACTCCTTTGATACCTTTTAAAGTTATGAAATGGAAACAGTAGAAATTCTTTTTCCTGTACAAGAAGCAACAAGAATTCTGTTTTGCATAACCATTGCGTACAAGCACACAAACCTATATGCTCCTGTATAGTTGTAGATGAATGATGAAAGTACTTATGATCAGTTAGTTATGGGGGTTTCTTCTGTTCATATGCAGGAAAAAACCAGTGATGATATACCTATGCCTGGTTACTTTCGCTTCCTTGTGTTACTTGCCTTCAAAATATTTGCTGCAGAACAGGTAGCTCATGCAGTTTCTTGTCATTTCTCTCTCTTTCCTTTTCTTTGGCTCTTGCCCTTTAAGAATCACATAGCACTAGAAAATGTAACTTCTACCATTCCTTATATTCATTCTACCTCATGAGCTGAGACCATAAGCATTATGTTCATACCAATGGATGAGCTAAGAAGAATCATCATCAATATAAGGATGCTCTGTTTTGCTGCAGGTAGATGTTGTTATCTTGGAGGTTGGGTTAGGTGGAAAGTTTGATCCGACAAATGTGGTATGCATACATAACTGTTCATTGACTGTGGAAGACAAATTTTCTGTTACTTTAGTTACTTGAGATGTGCTCACTTGTTGGATGGATAGAGTGCTTGGGTTGGACATCTCTTACACTATTATAATCACTTTTCAGGTACAGACACCAATTGTATGTGGTATATCGTCCCTTGGGTATGATCACATGGAAATTCTTGGTAAGTTAGTTCCATGTCCATAGTTTGAACACTGTACTATACTGTTAGAGTAAGCGAATCAGTTTCTTCATCTATCCTTTTGAAATGCAAAACTACATGTTGTGCATTTGGTAAGGACATTCAACATATCTTGCATTACCGGATATATGTGTATGCACTACACACTAGAGAATAGGCAACATAGTAATGATATTTACATCTTTGACTACGAGTCCCGCAGCATGGCTGGTGCTTTTCTAGACAGTGAGGGTTCCTGTAGGTCGGCTGTTAAAACATACTCTTTGACGTGAACCATGCATCTTGTTTTGCTCCTATGTATCAATATATAGACATTTTTATGACTAATTTTTTCATCACTTGATTTCTTGCTGTTGCTACTTTTCTTTTTTAGACTGAATTGCTGGTACATCATTGTGCTTATTTCCTGGAAAGCATAATCATTTGCTGTCTGTCTTCACGATTATTCTGGTCCGGGTGTCAGACTGCCAGTTGTGGAATCTAGAATCTGGCTGCATTTTGGGTGGTTGAGAATATTAAATTATACTCCCTCGTCCCATTTTGCTTGTCCATTTTCGTTATTCGTGCCGTTCTTTAAACGCTTATATGTCTCAATCTATAGTGTTTTTCATAATTTTGAACACTTTGTATTATATTTGAGTTTTATTGGAGCATTTGTTTGAGTTAGTGTATGAAATGCTTCTATAATAGGAGTTGATAAATGAGTTTTCTACTTTTCTTCAATTGTACGCAGGAAATACTCTTGGAGAAATTGCAGGGGAGAAGGCTGGTATCTTTAAGGTAGTCTTCATAAACAATGTTCCTCACAACATTTTATGTATTTCAATAGGACATGCTCCTTGCACTCGATACAAATTTGGTCATCGGTCATTTTCATATTTTTCTTCTCCTTCTCTCTTCCATTTTGTTCCGAGCTCATATTTGTGTTGACCATCTTCCATGCAGCAAGGAGTTCCTGCCTTTACTGTGCCCCAACCTGATGAAGCAATGTGTGTACTTGAAGAGAAGGCTTCCCAGTTGGATGTAAGTTTCTGATTTACTTAATGATTAGTGTAGTTTGCTGCAGGAGTTGGCAGTAAAACTGACTCAAATGTCAAAGCTCAACTCCAAAGTTGAAGGGTGAATTTACTTGCTTGCTCAACCAGCTTCTGAGCAAGAGCTGCATGAAAAAAGCTACTCATATGGGGAAATGGAAAATAAAGCCACCAAACTGTCAACTCTTGCGCGTCTCGCAGTTGGTGAAAGTGAAACTTTGCAAATTGATGAATTTCTTGGACCACTCAGGGTTGGCTTGGTGGCACAAGCCATAATTCAAGCTGCATAAATTACAGCCATGGGTTCTATTTTTTTTTAACTATAGCTGAAATATTACCCATCCGTATTTGTTTTGTGAAAATAAGCTTTTTCTTCGTACTATGCTATCTGGCCTTATGCTACAAGTACCTTTTCAATTTGTTCCAACAAGGCAAGCTATGACGGCATTAACATGTGGTTGCTGTACTGGTTGTTAGGTGTATTTTCGTTTTTAATTGCCAAGAGGAATTAGATTATGGATTTATTGAATTGAGGAATTTTTCCGATTGCAGGTAAAACTACAAGTAGCACCCCTGTTGGATGCGACTTTGTTGAATGGTCTACATCTTGCGCTGGATGGTGAGCACCAATATCTAAATGCTGGTCTTGCCATTGCTTTATGTTCTACTTGGCTCCAAAGGACCGGCCACAATGAAATCAACTACCTGGATCAAACTGTAAGTTCTCCTCTCGGCATAGTGTTAAGGTTCTTTCGAGTATCTTTCTGCTTGATAGTTTTCCATTCGACAGACTCTTAGGCTGTGTCTGACCTGGATTGTTGGGTGGAATGGAAAGGGAAGGAAATGAAAAAATTGAAGGATCTAATGGCTAACAACATAGCTGCTTGCCCGACCAAAGTGTGTCGCAGTAAAGAGCGCCCCAAGCGTAGGGCTAGGTCGGTTGCAGCATAATAAACTCGGAAGTCCGAGGTCGAATCCACAGGGAGCCAATGGAGCTAGGCCGGAGGTTTGATTTACGAAGGGTTTTTAGCGTTAGGACCGCCAACCTTTAGTTCAGCTTTGAGACGGCCAACTTTTGAGTGATGGAAATTCTCTCTACCTCCTAACTTTAATGGAAAACAAAGATTGACTAGAAATTAAAAGCGGCAAAGTCTAGGGGTTCATTCCGCCCATAACTTAGGCCGTTCAATGCTTCTCTTTGATAACTCAAGTGAGAGTCATTGTCATTTGATCTCACTCGGAAGATTCAACCATAAAAATCAAGTTTAACTCATACAACGGGGTCTGGAAATGGAAAGGAACTCATTTAGGCATTTTATCAAACACATAGAGTGCCATGGTTCTAAGCATTGGGTGTGCCAAGGAGACTTGTCTACACCCAATCAAAGAAGTTAACAACCCTAAGTTTAGACCAAAGATTAGAGTTCAACAAGTTCTTTGAGGGATTTTGGCAAACACCTAGAGTGACATAGCTCCAAGCATTAAATGTGGCAAGAGATCGAGTCCTTGCCTACACATAATCAAAGAGGTTAACAACCCTAGGTTTTGGTACATAAAAATGAACTTAGTCCATTCACAAACCACATTAAGCACAAGAAATGAGAGAAGCCATTAAACTACCCAAGTCACGGGATAGAAATCACCCCATGACCAAGCCTTTATCACTACTCAACCATAGAACAAGAACGAAGAACAAGCATAAAAAGATAAATACGATTCATGGATGAAAACGAAAATAAACTTAAGATTACGAAAGATCTCAAACGTACCTACAACATTAATGAAGACGAAATACCTCAAAACCCAACTCTTCAATCTCCTTTGAAGAGAGATGAAGAGTTTGAAAGGAGAGGGAGGTAGAGAGAGAAGTTCCTAGGGCTGAGAATGAAAGATATCCTCTCAAAATGAGGTTAAAAACTATTTATAGTCCCAAACATTCGGGATACAAAAGTCTAAACTACCCCTGAAATGTCCAACAGTCGGGCAAAAAAATGCAGAAATTTGGGAATGTCTACCGGTAGACATTGAATATCTACCGGTAGACATTGGTCGTTTCAGAATGATGCAAAATGGTGTCCTCACTGATCTGGAATTGAACCGGTAGACATTGAATGTCTACCGGTAGACATTGTGTCTGCCAGCCTTCCACAGCAGCTCATGTCAACTCATGTCAGGCTTTGTTCCGGGGCTTCCACGACAATCCCCAAGCTCCGGAATCGCTCCGATTGGAGCCCTCGGATCACCGAACGTTGTTGGAGCGAAACTTGGCTTTAATCAAGCCTTATTCACACGGAAAACCTGTAATCACCAAAAACGCACCTTTCGCGCAATATCAAACAAAAACAAAGAGTTATGCGCGTGAGCGTGGCAAAAATGAGCGAGATAAGCCCGGTTATTTACACTATTGAGGGCTTATCAATAGCCTTAGGACTTTGTTATATCTGACATAGTTCTTTTCTTTCTACTTGGATGTAGAATTCTCTGCCCGAACAATTCCTTAAAGGGCTTACAACAGCTACTTTACAAGGACGGGCTCAGATTGTCCCTGATAGGTTGATTGGTGCTGAAAGCCCAGGAGATCTGTTGTATTATTTGGATGGAGCCCATAGTCCTGAAAGCATGGAAGTATGTGGAAAATGGTTTAGTCATGCCATCACAGGAGAAAGCAGACAACAAAATGCAAGCAATCAACGACAAGAAAACTCCACTCAGGTATAAAAACCACTGTTTTGATCTCGTTGAATCAATATCTCTTGAGACATTTAAGCTTATATGGAAAATATATTTTTGAGGACTAATTGGTAGAAGTAGGGAAGTTAAATTCCATGTTGTATAAACCAATTAGGGCTAGCCTTGTCGGCCACCCTCGTACACTATCTATTTGTTCTCCTGTATATGAGTCTATGGGTTTGAGTTTATTTCTTCCCCTCAATTCTTGGGTTGTTCTGTATTCGGTTTGATTTAGTTGTTGCTGACCTCACATGATTGAAGAATGTAACTCTCCTTCCGCTTGGCATAAACTAATAAAATAGGATCCACTTTGTGTACAGTGTGTTGGCCACTAACATGAAGTGGGTTACTTATTCAGGAAAAAAATAATTTCCACTAAACTTCGAGGAGTGACATGACATGAACACAGATGGAGCACTGCTGTATCCCCACTGCACTCAAGAAAGTTATACCAACCTGCATACTATACTGCTGCTATCATAATTTAAGAGAACAATGTAGTAAATAAGAAAATGAAGAACAGAGAAGTGACGAGTCATCACATATTTTGTGTGTTTGAGAGAGTCAGGAGACAGTAGCAGTCTTAATGATGATTGCATTATACGCAGCCTCCACTTAGTGGCCTGATTGTCAGCTGGGAGTTATTTCTTCAAAGCCAAACAGCTTAGAAGCGCAACCTGAGTTGGAATGTCAAGTATCTGGAATAAGCTATTGGAGCAAACACTTTAGTGAACTTCCACGCCACTTTGATTGAAAACTCATCCCTAGGAAAAGCTATTTATGCGATTTGATACGATAAACGAAGGCAGGTCATGAAAAATGAGGGATACAACTTGTATAGTTGTCAGAAAATGAATTGTTATTTCAATGGGTAGTTGAACTGAATTCAACTCTTGCTAGCTTTTACAAATCAATGAAAAAAAATATAGAGAAGCCATCTCCATTCTTCACTATGATTCTCAGTTTTTAAACTCGTATTGCCGGGAGTAAGGAGGCACATTCTGTTTCTTATGTGTGTACTTTGTGTATTACTTGTTTTGGTGCACCGAAGTTCTAAAATTATGTCGGTGTGTAACAACGGTTTTGGATTATTTGGAAGTTAGATTAATCTTTATAAATAACTATGAGCTAACTTGTTGTGTAACTGGATGCTGATGAGCTAACTTGTTGAAAAAATGCAGATATTGCTGTTCAATTGTATGTCGGTGAGGGACCCACAGTTGCTTCTTCCACGCCTGATTAATACATGTGCTAATCATGGTAAATAATAAAGGCAAATACCTAAAGGACATTCCCAATGCTTCAAGGTGGTTGATATAGTAAAGACTTAGTGCCTGGTGTTTCGGATCATTGCGCGTATGGGTTACTTTCATGCTTGAATTTCCATTTCAATCCCGACTGCTTCAGGTTCTACCCCATGCTGCATGGACAAGTGTAGATGTATTGGGTGCTAACTCGCGTCTACTTCAGCTACTAAACATTTTGTTTGTCTTATTCTGAAGTCCAAGGATATTTTGGGATACAGCTAATTAGCTAAATCTTCACATTTCTTGTTTTCTGTTACTTTAATTTCCTGTGTCCGTTAACCTAGGACCTCACTCCTTTTGAATCAACTTGGGAGAGTTAAGGCAGTTTACATACAAATAAATAGAACAACTGAATTACCAGATATTCTTGCAAGGTCCATGTTCAAATGGAAATTTTGGATGTAAAACCCATATAGACAATTCACGTATTTGGAAGAGTAGATGTGGCATATCTTCAAAGCAGCGTACAAGGACATAGCTGCTTTGTTTTTACCATGCCATGGCTCCACATAGCTGATACATTTGGGGGCGTTCATGCAATTTATACTTAAAATGCCCTAAATGAGGACCTGCTATTGGATAAAATGCTGTTAGCTAAACTTTAAGCGGGCAGCTGACAATTTTAACCTTTGCTATGCACATTTATCTGTTCTCTGTGGTTATATGAAAGTTTTATGTGTTATTCATGGGTTGTCAACTGGATATTCCAGGAGTCCACTTCCAGAAGGCGCTTTTTGTACCGAACATATCTGTATATTACAAAGTGTTGTCCAGTGCCTTACCACCAACCGATTCCCAGGTTGATCTGTCATGGCAACTGACTCTTCAAAATGTATGGGAGAACCTCATTGGCATTGAAAAAGGTACTCTACTTGTACTTTTGATGCATTTTCTTTTCAGATGGAGAAGTGATCAAAATTTGAGTAACTGAACAAATATGATTCATCTCCTGTTCAGAAAAGAGTATGATTCCTCATATTTTTCAACAGTTGGCATTTAAGTTTCATGTACTTCGAATGATCTCGATAGTTTAACTCCGATTTGTATGGGAAACTACTCTGATTTGCATGGAATTCTTTCACAATCATATGTTGTGTGCCTTTAAATCATGAGTTCCGATTTGATAGGAAGGGATGCCAGAGATGGAGACCTTGTCTACGAAGAAAATGACAAAAGCAAGGAGAGTGGAGTTAGGAGTTGTGAGAACAGCATGGTTTTTCCCTCGCTTCCCATTGCTATCAAATGGTTGCGGGACTCTGCGCAGCAGAATAAGTCTGTTTGTTTTCAGGTAATGGTTTACTTCCGAGAAAACATGTTTCCTTAAACTTTTTTGTTTGTTAAATATGTTTCCTTAAACTTATCCGACTAGGAAAGGATAACAAATGCATACCACATTATTCAAGTATCTTTGAGGAAGAACAAAAATTTTAGGTTGTTTGATGTTTGAACCATCGAGGAATCTTCCAATAGTATAGACGTTTTAGGTTTCATATACATATACATATACATAAGTCCTCATTTTAAGGTCCTTATTAGAAGCTCACTGTATATAAATACTAGTCCCCTTCTACTAAGGGATCCCTCATTTATTTCATGCAATTGAACAGTGTTGTCCTTTAGTTGTCTTCATTGTCAGCCCATATTCCATTTCCATATGCACCATCTCCAATTAGGAACCATGCCTAAGCAAATAAGACTTCCTTGCTCTTTCTCGTTGGTGAGTTCTTCCTGAGTTATGTTACTCGAAAGGTGATCGTATCGGAATGAGGAACAGGAGGGTATGTGTTATAAGACACATACCCTAAAATATCATGCTTCTTTTAAGTGATAAACTTCCAATAAAAAATACTCCCTCCGTCCCGTATTGCTTGGTTTGTATTCGAAATCCAATTTTTCAAGGGGACACGCAATTAATGCATGTCTCCTTAGAAAGCTTGGCTAAATTTCCAAGAATACCCCTTATTCTCTTCATTAAAAGCTACTTTTAATCATTTATGAGGGGTAGTTCGTGGAAATACACACCCCTTTTAGTTTGATTTTTCAAAAAAGTACAAGTATTTTGGGACATCCCAAAATGAAATACAGGACAAGCAATATGGGAGGGAGTACTATTTTACCAATTATTCATGCAAAACACACTCTCAAGAGAATAATGACCAATTTTTTGGAACATTTTCTAATGTCAAAATTCCACTCTTTCTAGATTTTTAGCTATTTGATTTTTCAGGAAAACTTTGGGACCTCTTTTGATGTATTAATTTCCAAACTAATATTAGTATATCATTTTTTGGAGCGTGGTTTCCAAAGTGTAATACAATGGGGTATTTGCCTTCCTACTAATGCGATTCCTGAGAGTTCAACTAGCAAAGTCAGAGAGTACTACTTCCTCTACGGTTTCTATGTGAGAAGAATCACATCATTCTGCTTATCTAGTTACAATTCGATATAACATAAAAGCTTATGATGAACAAAGAAAGGACTATAGTCCATAAAATTGGCCGTCTTTCTTTTGCAGCCTTTCCACTACATCTCTTTAAACACAAATGTTGTATTCCACCTGTCAATAAATCATGTTGCTTTAGTGTGTATCTTCTTGTTGCTGTTGTTGATGATGAGGTTTAGAAGTCATTGACTCCTACGGTACTGACTTTTTTCTCTGGTTTCTTTTATCAGGTGCTCGTAACTGGTTCGTTACATCTCGTGGGTGATGTATTAAGATTAGTCAAGAAGTGAGACATGAGAGTTGAGTTTGTATCGCTGCTTCGGAATGTCGTTCAAACTGCAACCTTTTGTTAGGGAAGGCGATGATTGTTACATTTTATTTTGAGTGAAATCTCTTGTACTATTTACTAGTAAAAGTGCTTCCATTGCTGTTGTATTTCTGGAAGTCTGATAAAAATCATGGGGAATGAGTTGGTTTTTTGTTTGCATTTCTGACAATATCATAGTGCGCACCATTTCAAATTGCTATGATACATTTTGAAGGATCATGATTTATGGGAAATGATTTGAGATGAATGGAGGACAACAATCTAGTCAAAATAACTTCTTATCAATCCAAAAACAAAATTTTGTTTATCTGCTTGAATTTTATCAATGAAGCAGGTTCCGAACAGTGTTGGAATTGTTCAATAAATCGACATTTCCTATCTTCAGGATATCATTGCCATTTCAGATCGTTGGGAAACTTTTAACGCCACACTCTCAACCCACGTGAGTGTCTGTGCACCCGAGCAAAGAGAGTGCATACACCCGAGCATAGTGAGAATGTATGCACCCGCGCAGAGTGAATGTGTAAGTTGCATGATTCCACCTCATTCGATACTTCACAAATCACAATCGGCAATTTATCAAGGAAGAAAGCATAAGAATGCAACAAAAAATGATAAGTGGATAAAAAGCCAAAAAAAGAAGAAAGAAACACGACCGATAATTACATCATTTCTTAAGTTGACAAAATGTTGTACAACTGTTTTTCACACAAAACCCTCATTCGAGCTTCATCATCCACATCTGTAAATAGCTTTTTAAAAAAAAAAAAACAAACCAACCTTGTTGGTATGTCTCCAATTTTCTTCGTAGACCTCTTTACTCGCTTGTTGTGGTACACTTGCAGTAATGGTACAGAGTTGAAGGCACCGCGATCCACACACCAAATAGAGAAGTGATGGTACAGAGTTGAAGGCACCACGATCACCAAATAGAGAAGTGAAAGCACACAAGAAAAGTAAGCCTCTGCCCGTGATTATACTAATTGCCGAAGCTGCTGGATTTCCTCACGAAGTGACTGAACATCTGCCCTAAGCTCAGCTTGATTTTGCCGAAATAAGCTCACCGCGCTCGACATTTCCATCTGTCCAGTGGTATAGTAAGCGAAAAACTAGGAAAAGAGTAACAAAAATAGCAAACAAATGAGATTGAATAAAGATATATACCTCCTGCATATGGAACTGTCTTAAAACTTCAATATGAAGGTTCCTCATATCTTCATGAAGGGATTTCCGAAAGGAAGCAAGGGTTTCTTCGAGTGCCCGTTGAAACAGCTGAAGCGAAAAGGAGCTTCCCTCCTGTGTGTCATTTTTAGATGGGATTTTCTGCACTTGTGATACCTGTCACGACGTTACAGGTTAATGATCAATTTGTTTTGTATAAAGAAATATGTAAACTTACATTTACCAAAAGAAAAAGGTAATTGATTTTCACTCCCCTTTTTTACCATTTGCACTCCTTTTATTGTCTTTAATAATTCGAATTTACAACAATGCCCTTTAAGGTGTGAAAATTTTGAACAAGGACAATATTGTAATTTGACAAGAATAAAAACGAGAAAAGGAGTGTGGAAATCACTCCAAAAGGCAAAATGAAAGAATGATGCTAACTTCCACTTATGCTGGGATCATGGCTTCGTGGATAGATTACCGGAGGAAAAGGAACTATAGATTATGAATTAAAGAAGCTATAGGTGGCTTGTGAATAAGACTGGAAAAACTATCGGGATTCTTGTATAGCTATATGTTTTGACATGATAGTAATCACTGCTAATATGTAGTCATTTCGAATCCACTGTGATTAAGCTCCCAAGCTCAATCTTGAGATCCATTTAGCAACATGCTTGACCCATGCTTTTACTAAAAGCACAATGGTGAAAGAGTTGAATCAACACAAGATCTGTCAATGTCACATTTCCCGTAATAAACCATCTCCACTGCCAGATGGAGGCACATGGAATCTTACAACCAAGGAATCAGATAAGTACATTGAGGGATACTTACATTCCAAGGCGCATCCTTTGCTTCAGCTCCTGTTTTCATTGTTTTAGGTGAACCCACAAGAAGAGATGCTGTTCTATCACTTAAGGATGAAAGAGTACTTGTCCTCTCAGCATAAGTAGAATATCTTCGAGGGGCTAATGCTGGCCCCAGAGAATCGGTATTAGAAGAAAGAGACGTGGAATTGAAGGGGAAGTGCTCTGAGAATCCAAATGAAGTCTCTAGATTGGAGGAAGTATTTCGGGAGTTTAAACTCGCAATGTTCAGGCCCGAACCTGCTAGGTAGCTCGTACTCGTTTGGCTTGTTGACAATCCAGAAAACATTGATCCTGACATCAGACTAGTAGAGGACGACATCGCAAAGCGAGATGGCAAATTGCCTGGTTGGCGATGGTGAGTGAGTTTGTCAGATAATCTCTCCCCACCCCAAGCTTCTGGAGGAGTGATGGACGAGTCATCGCTCTTGGAAGATGCAGCTGGAGTTGATACCATTTGTGGAATGGAGCGGGTGTCATCCTGCATAAAGTGTGTGCGTTAGAAATTATTAGTGTTCTATTTGGAATAAAGGGAGTTGAGGTGAAACATTGCACCCTAACAGCAGGGTAGAAAAGGCAATTTAACCTATGCTATTAAAAGGAATAGAGATGGGGATAAGAGTGAACCTGTTTGGAAGTGGAACTAGCTTTCCAGTCAAAAATTGGATGAAGATCGCTGCCTCCTTCCTCCGAAGGGGAATATCTCTTGCTAGATGAAGGAAACAATGCAGAAGGTTTATTATCAACTAGAAGATGATCTTTCTTCAATCCCTCACGTCCCTCCAAAAGCTTGTTAACTGATGGTGTAATTGGCTGTACTTCCATGAGTGGGGAAAACACTTCCATATCATCCTTGAAATTATACGTACGAGGAGCATTTAATCTCGCCAAAGCTCCACCACCCCACAAAGTGCTTTTAAGTGGCGTTTCCACTGTTGTAGAGGAATTGAGCGAGTTCAACATGGATGCACTGGATGGTGTCATTACTGTCATGGAAGGGAGTGGATCAGGCATAAGTATTGAATCTTCAAGACCACCTCCAAGAAGAGCGGTCTCGGCTGTGCAGTTGTTTTCATTTACCATTACTGGTTTGCTTCTTTGCCAACACAGACTTGTGACAGCCTGAGGAAGAACATACAATGAGTTATCCCTGATAAACATGACAATCAAGGCTGGCTTATGGTATGAGGCATAATTAAGTAAAAGATTAACACTATCGATAAAAACCAAAAGGAGGAGTTTATTTTTTGAGCCACAGACTTGTGAGGCCTGCTGATCTGGTAAACATCATCGGTACCTGGTCTTTTTTTCCCCAGACGATATATATCAGTGGGGGTTAGAGGGGAGTTAGTAAGTTAACAACTAAAAGGATTTCGAAGTCTCTCCATAGACTTGAACCCTATACCTCCCCCTTGGAAGCCAAGGGGTTCAAGTAGAACAATTATGATGGTATGCCTCATAAGTTGTAAATGTGCCCACCTTAAATCAATTAAAACTCCCATGCATTTTCAACATCCCAAAAGGTTACTGCAACTTAAGCCTTAGATACCAATTTGGCAAAAAGCCCCTAAACCGGAATCACTCTCCTTTCTCTCTGATTTATCTCTACTCCTAACTAGGATAGATTATAAGAAGGCCTTTTGAACCGTCCTATCAATTACCAAATACTAACCTAATACTAAGATGTGACCAATGGCTAGTGACTGAGCCAGAAAATTTCTGGAGTGCAGTCTTCTTATCATATACTCTTTGAACGCAAAAAACTCAACAGACAAACAAACCAAACAATTATTTCTTATAAATACCCGACTACTAACTTAAGAACGAAATTTCATATCAACTTAGAGAATTTACAAGCATATAAAAATTGATACCACACGATCTATAAATATTGAGTTCATAAATTGCAGCAAAGCTACCATTTTATTAAATCCATCTTGAATCAATAAAGTACCAAGGTTAACCACACTAATACGCTGTTGCACACAAGCATATGAAAAACAGTAAACAAGCAAATACAGAACCACTCATTTTGATATCCCTCAATATCGAAGGAAGCAAATTCACCTCAGAATTGCCAAATGCACGGAGAACAGTGAGGGGCTCTGGTTTTCCACGGACATCATAGAATACCACTTGTCCACTGCTTGTACCAGCAGCTAATATCAAACCATCGTCTCTATATGCCAGTGAAGAGAAAGGTGCCTCATAAGGAATGCAAAATGAGTGTCTCCTACTCCCGGAGTCAAAAGTGTACAACTTTTTATCCAGACCAACGCTAGCAATTACCTGCACTTAGGCCACAAAGTAATGACAAGGAACAAATGCAACAAACATTTTCGCTAAGAAATTTCAATGACTAGAGGCCTTTTACAGAGCTGGTTCTATTCCCCATAAAAATGAAACCCAATTAATACAGGAAGTACAAGACCTTGTCGTTTGAAGGTGAGAAACAGATACCGGCAGTTGGCGCGGAATGCTGCTTCAACCAAGAAACCTGCAAAGTGCAAAAGATAGCCAGTTAAAACCCGAAACATATTTGCTGAGAAAAGAAATCTTTTGACAAACTAAAGCATATAAACACAGAGCAAAACACATCCATGTTCAGAATTTTTAGCGAACCAAAGATGGCCAAGTTGAAAGTGGGCAATTCAACTTCACAAGTTCCACCATTGTGTCCAAACTAAAAAAGCTGTCAGTGAACAGCATCTTGACCCAAGAAATGGTTTCATTTAACATAGGAGAAGTGAACCAAGTTGTAAGGAGACTCATGGTTGCGTTAAACAGAGACATGCAATCTGAGTATTGCTCCATGCTGTCCCTGGACCACAGGCTACCTAGACTTCCAGTTCATCTAGGTTTTCAGAAATTCAAATAAAATCAGTAGATGAACTTGCAAGAGATTGAACTTTCATGGACCCTCAGCTCCAAACAGCCTAAAGGCCCTAAACACTGTCAACAGGTTAAATAGACAAAAGTTCTATTTACAACAACAGGGTCATGATGTTATCAAGTTTCCCTATCTAAAGTTTTTTGAAAACGTAACATCACAGTACCTACCTTTGGGCTGCGACCAGTTGTATCCCACAGATGTACTGACCCATCATCACCAGCTGTCACCAACAGGTGACGGCTAATCCGCGAATAATCAAGCACTCTCAACACCTGGTCACAAAGAAATTCTTAACATTTCGCACCACAAGGAAAGAAGTATGCAGCTCGAAAACACGAAAAAACAATGAAGATGCTTTTAGGCTTCAGCCAGAATTTGAAACTTGAATAACAACCTGATTCTTTGGATCCTTGAATTCAGCAGCCCTTGCACCAGAAGCGAGACTGTGAAGAATAACATCCCCACTAAGACTGACAGAAGCCAAGTGCTCATCTTTGCAGTTGTACATTGCACCTGTTATTGTATCAGTATGACCTCTCAGCCATTTGATACAGCGCTTCCTCTGCAAATCCCATATTCTCACAACTTGACCACTTCCCCCTGAACACAAGTATCTAGATGACTTGTTGCTAAAGCTAATGGCCATTATAGTTTCCTGGAGGAAACAAATTTTTCCACAAAGAATCAACCTCCAAAAACAGAAATGAGTAAAATAGACATCAAAACCTAGAGTCAGATATAGATAACACTAACTGTTGCAAACTTACAAGTACAAATGGAACACTATAGAGCAAAAAGAAAGAGCAGAACCGGGCCTCAAGTACATTTTAAGTAGGAATTCTGCTGCTCGGGTTCCTTTTTCATATATATTGAGTTTTGGAGTCAAGGGCATTGGTCCTTTTCCATTCTGTTATTGGAACCTTCCGAGATATAGGTTTACAACGTGTGACCACTTCTCTCCACAAATCACGTCCCCAATTCTCCCACCATCCGCCATGTGTCCTAGTTTGTTCTACCCTTGACCACGTCTACGGGATTTTGAAGGGTTAGTATGAAACCCTCATTCCAACCGACAGGTTTCATGAACTCGGTTCAAACCTCTTCAGGACCTGGGCCTTGTTATGTTGGGCCCTCTCCATCTACTGTCAAAGCAAACATAGATTTTGCCAAAGATAAACCATTCTTTAATCAACTGTATCGATTGAAGAAAGCATGACCTGCTTTGTAATTGCATGCTTTGGCAATAGCTGTTCCTCCGATTTTGTTTCTAGACACATGGAGTCATAGGAATTAAGCTCAAACAGGGCTTTAATCCCCATCTCATACCCATAATCTCTTCATCCTTATCACATGGTTACATGTTAAAAAAGCAGCCATTGCCTCAATGACATAAAACTTAGTGAGGAAATGATTGACTGCAAAGTATGAGGCACATTTTGAATTTGCGTCACAAGAGTGACTTCAAATATTGCCTTAGTAATAATAAAATTTCACAATTATTTTCATTATAACATGAACTAACTGTTAGATCAAAGTGTTACAAAATCGCCCAGCTCAATCACCCACCCCAGCTCAACTACACACTCCCACACCCCACGTAATCACATGCACACATGGAAGTGTACCCAACTTCAGGTAGCGGTGAATGCCAAATGAAACAGAAACAAATTCTGAATAAATCTCACTGAAATCAAATGGTTGACAGATGAAAAATCACCTCAATGTTATCGATAGTGTCGGTGCCGGCCATTGGAATGGTCCCCATACTCTCCCCATTCTTCCGCCACAAAGAGATCTTCTTATCGTCTCCAGCGCTCGCCACAACCAAATCTGCAACAGTAGCACTGCAATTTACTACTCAGAAACAGGGGCAGGCGCCGCAGGCCGGGCGGCTCCATGATTTTAGTTCAGCGGTGACAAAAATGTTCAAATTTTTTTTGTATACAAAACTCTGTATACAGTAGTGATATTTATTTACTGTATACAGAGTTTGTTTTGTTGAGTTATATTTTCTACTTACTCGCAAATGTAAGTGAATTTATTCACTTTAACTTCAGATGAACCAGTGTAGACAATATTATAAAAAAAAATTATACGAAAAAATGTATAATTTTCATGTATTTTTTGAACAGGGGGTTCGGGTTCGCTTGAACATCCTCAACCCATGCTTGAGCCGCCCTTGCTCGGAAAGAATTAATGGTGCAAACTAAGTCACATAATGCACGTGCGTGTGTGCAAGCGGGAGCGCAAAGGCGTTTTTAAAAAATATTCCAGACTACTAAAATTCGCAAGAGCGAGATTGAGAGCGGGCACGCAGCGCGGAGGGCCCTACTCAAGGATTACGTGACTGAGGTTGCTAACACTCGAAACAATTTGAATTCCCTCCCCCCCCCCCCCCCAAAATAAATAAAAAAAATATCGAAACAATTTAATACAAAATCAGTTCAAAAACGAAGAAGGAATATTGAGTCCTCACTGGTGTGGTTCCATTTGAGCGAATTGACTTGAGAACCGGGCGAAGGAGTGTAGCTCAAGGTGCAAGGATCGCCGGACTCGACAGAGGCGTCGAAGAGCTTGACGGTGTGGCCGCCGGCAGCCGCCAAGAACGCCGTAGATGGATCCGCGAAGTTCATAATCGCACTGGTGTAGAGAGAGAAATGTGGTTTTCTACAGTAATTAGCTTTTTGGAGAGAGAGAGAGAGAGAGAGAGAGAGAGAGAGAGAGAGGAGTGGACTCAAATCGGGACCATATTTTCAGTTCAGTTGAGCTTTTGAATGTTTCACGCCCTATACAGGCCTGCTTTTTTAGGAGGAGAAGTAATCCAACACAAACTCGCGTTCAACAGACGCGAGGTACCCAAAACGACGTCGCTCGGGTTAATTAAGACTTCGCAGGTTGAACATGAGAAGTACATTGAAACTCGTAATTGGTAAATTGTGAACTCGATATGGTTTATTTATATGATCCAAACTGTTCAAGTTGTAGAAATCGTTAAGAATATATACCTTGTTGAAAATCATGTTAATCTAATTTTGATTATTTTGTAATCGGACACGATTTGTGCGAATTTATTTTTAATAAAATAGGTTTGGTCTCACTGGATCAAACCCAACACTGTTATGGAGTCTTTGCAACGTGTAATTCGTAAATTGTGAACTCATTTAGGTTAATATTTATGATCGAATCTATTCAAATTGTAGATCGTGTCAAGAAGATAAACCATGTTGAATATCATATCAATCGAGCGTTGATTAGTTTATAATCGGAGATGATTTGTGTAAAATTATTCTTACGAAAATAGATTCGGTCACAGGGAATCAAACCCAATATTGTTAATTAATACTTGGGAAAAATTCAAAAAAACCCTTGAACTTTGAATCCAATGTCAAATAGGCACCTGAACTTAAATAAATTTCAATTGAACACCTGAACTTTCATTCCGTTATTCAATTTACCCCCTGCCGTCTCAATCTGTGACTTTCCTAACGGCAACCGCTGAGCTGGACACTAACAGACAAAACAAAACGTTAGAGGGAGAAATTGGAGGGAAACAACAGTGATCTGGCACCTTTTTAAGGCCCCGTTAGGCTAAATAAGCCTACTGGCTTATTTTTTGCCCTTATTCAAATTTTTTTGTATTTCTTATACCTTGTTCTCTTTACAATTCAAAAAGAATTTTTACAAAAAATTCTCTCTAGATTCTCCATACTTCCAACATTTCACTCTCTATCTCTCTTCACTTATTACCCCTACTATTTTTCAAAAAAAATTTCAAACACCAATCCAAACATAGCAAGTTTTTCGTTATTTTTTTGGGGATTATTGCACTGTCACGACAAGAGGAATCTAAAAAGTAACAAATTACGATCGAAACCTAATTTTTTTGAATAAAGACAAAAATAAGCCAATAAGCCAATTTTTTCGTCGTTATTAAAAAAAATGGATTTCGATCATAATTTTTTACTTTTTAGATTCCTCTCGTTATGACGATGCAATAATTCCCAAAAAATTGACGAAAAACTAACAAATATGAAAAAAAAATTGAATAAGGACAAAAAGTAAGCCAATAAGCTTATTTAGCCGAATGAGGCCTTAAAAAGGTGCCAGATCACTATTGTTTCCCTCCAATTTGAGCCCAGTCATGTGTATAACGTCTGTTAGTGTCCAGCTCAGCGGTTGCCGTTAGGAAAGTCACAGATTGAGACGGCAGGGGGTAAATTGAATAACAGAGTGAAAGTTCAGGTGTTCAATTGAAGTTTATTTAAGTTCAGGTGCCTATTTGACATTGGATTCAAAGTTCAGGGGTTTTTTTGAATTTTTCCCTTATGGAATCTAGCCTAAGATCACTCCCATCGTAGTGGCGACACTTGCCCACTTTTTCTTGTCCCCTGGCCTAATGGGAAGCAGAAATTAGAGTAAACATGACACGAGGAGAGGAAGCCAAGTGGTGTCATTGACTCGGTGGATCTAGCTAAGCTAATTCATGGAAAGGATAAAATATCTACTTGTCCCATTAACTATTCAATTTTTGTTTACTTAGTCCTTTAACTATCAATACGCATGCCCCTTTAACTAACCGAATTAACCGAATGTTACTTATTTCATCCAGTTACCATCTTCCATCCAAAACTTGGACGGAAAAGTTATGAGCTAACCCAAAAGAAGGGTAGTTTGGATATTTACTCCCAAACCTAAAAACACATCAAATCTGTATACAAACCACCGCCACCACTGCCGGACTTGAAGGAAGAGAGAGAGAGAGAGTGAGTGAGGAACCAACTACCACCACTGCTGCCACCACCACCGACGCCCAAATTGTTGTCTCCTCTCCTCGATTCTATCCTCCTGTTCCTCTCTCCCCAAATTTATGTTACACTACCGACCACCACCTACAGTCAACGAAACCACACTCTTGTACTCCATTACACCCTTCAAATTACTCCCGAAACTTTTAGATCCTTAAATTTTTGATAGCTCATACTTCTCTCTCCCCTGATTACTTCTCTCTTTGATACACACTCTAATATTGGTATCGATAAAGATTCTTCTTTTCTTCCTTTCAATTTCAATTTCGTTCGTGCATCACCATTCTTATCGCTCCCCATAGAAAAAAATTTGGGCAAAGAAGATCACCTGAATGGTAAGCATCTGCTTGGATTTGGTCATGTTTTTCTCGTTAAATGCTCTTAGCTAGGGTTAAGAAAGCTCCAAATCATTTTTTGCCCGAATCTTTTAGAACCCCCAAATTTGTTAGGGCTTTGATTCTTGAGTGAAATTGGCATCCCATTTGTTAAGGGCTTGATTCCTTTAATTTCGAAAATCAAAGATTTTTTGCAAAATCATACAGTGGAACGATCAGTTTCGATGAGATCTCTGATCAAACCTCCAATAATCCAGCACGAAACACAAGTGAATTGGATCTGCAAAGAGGGACTTGAAGGAATCACCTTGCGATGGCGAGAAAGGCGACAGTGGGACGACAACAACCATGACATCAAACTGGCGACGGTGATGTGGGGGTGGGCGTCGGTGGTGGCGTTGCTCTTTGCCATTGTGCAGATATGGGGAAGAGAGAGAAGGAATATACATAGTGCAATGGTTGGTGAAAGACTAAAATACCCTCGGTTCTAATTTTTCCATCCAAGTTTTGGATGGAAGATGGTAATTAGATGAAATAAACAGTAACATTCGGTTAATTAAAGGGATATGCGTATTCAATGATAGTTAAAAGGACTAAGTAAAAAAAAATTGAATAGTTTAAGAAGCAAGTATATATTTAACTCTTCATGAAAAATAGGAGTACTTTTTAGGAAAATGATATTAGCACTCCAAAAATTATTGCAAGTACTCCAAAAATTGATATAATTTCAAAGCCACTTTCTTTTATTTTTTGAGGTGCCTGCATCATTTTTTGAGATACCAATATCATTTTTCTACTTTTTATCGTAGAAATTAAAATCCTTTTAAGGAAAAAGCAATTTTTCCTGCATAAAGCAATAAACATTACACATAATTCTGGATCTGGGCCTGACAAGTTGGTGGGCTTTCCATGAACCGAGCAGCTTGCGAGCTCGACTCGTTAAAGTTCGGCTCGGCTTGTTCAGTAAAACGAGCTAAGCTCAAGCCGCAGTTCTCGGCTAATAAACGAGCCAAGTAAAGCTAGGCTAATAAACGAGCCAAGTAGAGCTAGGCTTGCTTGACAAAAGCTCAACTCGTTAAGGGAGGTTCGATTCTATTAAAGAAGTTCGTTTAGTTAATGACTAAGTTCAACTTGTTAAGAGCTCAGCTCATTAAGGCTCGAACCGAATTCGACAAAACTCGGCTTTGGCTCGACTCGTTTGCAGCGCTCGGGCCAGGGATGGCAATCTCGACCGAACCGATGGGTACCCGAACCGTAACCGCTTTTTTTCCCCGAACCATAACCGAAAAATTCCCCGTTGGTGCGGATATGGTGGAGGTTGGAAGATAACCGAACGGGTTCGGTTCGGTTACGGTGGAGCTGATAACCGAACCGTTACCCGAACCGAACCGTTACCCGAACCGAACCGAAACAAGGTATTTACCAAAATACCCTTGTATATATATATATTAGCCATTCCCAGAATCCCAGACTTCCCACTAGTCCACTACGGCACTACTCACTTAGGGTTTTCACTTTTCATTTCATTCCCTCGGCTCAGTCGGCTGCCACTCCTCCAGAGCTCCACTCCTCCAGAGCTCCACTCCAGCGAGGCAGCGATTGCTCTAGTGCTCTGTTCAATCTCTCCCTCGATCTCTCTCTCTCTCTCTCTCTCAGTCCTCTCGGACCTCTCCAGACGGACCAGACCAGAGCAGCCGGCAGCGACTACTCCGTGAGATCGATCTCTCTCTCTCTCTCTCTCTCTCTCGATCTCTCTTAGTCTCTCTCTCTCTCGATCTCTCTTAGTCTCTCTCTCAATCTGGACTCTCTAATCTCTGTAACTCTATTTTTGCAGGCGACGACGATCGACTGACTCAGTCGACTGTAAGTCGATCGTGAGATCTCTCACTCACTCTCTCTCTCTATCTATCTCTCTATCTCTCTCGATCTTGTCTCTCATCTCTCGATTTTTGCAGGAAATCGGTTGCAGCAGTCCGGCAGTCCGCACTCCGCAGTCGCCACTCTTCGGAGCCCAGTTGACTCAGTTGACTGTTATCGTTGGTTTATCTCTCTCTCTCTTATGTGCTCGAAAATATAATTTGCTTCAGATCTATGCTTGAATATGCTGCATGTGGGCCAAGTGTTTGATTTTGTTCATAGACTAGTGTATCAGTGGATGAGTTGATCACTGGACTAAAATTTGCTGCATGTGGGTCAGTTATATATCAGAATCTTTATTGATTCAAGTCGAGTGAGTGGTGGTTCGATTAGGCTGAGTTGTTTGTTTGATTAGGGTCAGTTGTTAGTTGTTAAAATTTGCTGACTGTGGGTCAGTTGGTAGTTGTTAAAATTTGCTGTATGTTTATTTGTTTGTGGGTCAATTGAGCTCAATTTAGCGGATACCTCTAACTGAGCCACCAATTCGACTTGAGGTGTAACGAAGCTAAATTGAGCATCAATTGCCTTTTATTGCTTTTAGTTATATAACGTGGAGGTGGCATAACCCCACGGAATTGTGCATCAATTGCCTTTTATTTATTGCTTTTAGTTATATAACGTGGAGGTGGCATAACCCCACGGAATTGTGTTGAGAACGAGGCGGCGGCATAGCCCCTCTAGTCTGCTTAACTAGCTTGATTGTAGTCTTTCGGTATTGTAGCTTGTGATTTGATTGGGAGCACGCTTGTGATCTAATTGTGGCTTGAACTATAATTGTAGCTTAAATCTGTAATTGTAGCTTGAATCATGTCTAAATCTGTAATTGTAGCTTGAATCATGTCTGAATCACCTGTTGGTTCGAGTGCTCAGTCAACAAATCCGGTTGATGGTTCTGGACCATCACAACCAAGTGGTAGCCCCGTACCATCATCATCCCCTCTTAATAACCATGCAAGTGACAATCCTACTAATGCAAGTGACAATCCTACTCATCCTAGTGACATTCCTACTGATGAAGTTGAAGTTGTATCAGAAAAATCCGATGATGGAAAAAGGTTAAGGAGTCCTTATTGGGCTCACTATAATAGGGTGAAAATTAGCGGGATTTACAAGGCCATTTGCAAGTATTGTGGAGCAAAACTTTCTGGAGAAACAAGGAATGGTACTTCGCATTTGAAAGAACACTATATAAGGAAACACGAAAAGAAGGATAACATGAGGCAACAAGTTCTAACAAACAATTTCATGAACAAAGACCGTCCTCCGCTACTAACTTCATATAGTTTTGATCATGAGACGGCACGGAAAGAACTTGCAAGTGCCATAATCATGCATGAGTATCCCCTTTCAATTGTGGACCATGTTGGATTTAGGAGGTATTCAAATGCTCTTCAACCTTTATTTAAGGTGCCGTGTAGGAACACAATGAAAGCTGAAATATTTAAGATTTATGACTACCAGAGGGGGAAGACAATGAGTTTGGTGGTGAGTAATGCAAGTAGATTAGCTATCACAACAGACATGTGGACTTCGAGTAATCAAAAGAAAGGCTTCATGGCTGTCACAGCACTTTATTGATGATTCTTGGACTTTGCAAAGTCGCATTTTGAGGTATTTGTGACTTATATCGCTATATTTATTCCTTTATGCAATGTAAATCTTCATTTTTCCTTTTTTAACTAAATATCAATGTTGCATGTTAGGTTCATATATGTGCCATGTCCACATACAAAAGAAGTTCTATGTGACCAATTGTTGAATTGCTTGATGGATTGGAACATTGATAGGAAGATTTCAAGTATAACGGTTGATAATTGCTCTACTAATGATGCCATGATTGATCTTTTGTGGGACAAACTTGATAGTGCGTCGCTCATGTTGGGTGGGGAATTGTTTCATATGCGTTGTTGTGCGCACATTCTTAATCTTATTGTTAAAGATGGGTTGGATGTTATTAAGGTGGGTATTGAGAAAATTAGGGACAGCGTAGCTTATTGGACAGCATCACAAAAAAGAGAGGAAAAATTTGAAGAAACAGTCCGCCAATTGAATGTGACTAGTACTAAGAAATTAGGACTTGATTGTGTGACTAGGTGGAATTCAACATTCTTGATGCTTCAAACAGCCCTACTTTATAAGGATGTGTTCATTCGGTTAAGCAAACGGGATGCTCAATATAATTCCTTACCTAGTGAACGTGAGTGGGGGTTTGCTAGAGATGTTTGTCAGAAGTTGAAATTTTTTTTTAAGGTCACAGAGTTGTTTTCTGGAACTAAATACCCCACTACTAATCAATGCTTTCCGAATATATGTGAGATTAGACTTGAATTGAGAGATTGGCTGCATTCTGAGAATCAGGTGATTAGGGAAATGGCCAAAAGAATGGTGGAAAAATTTGACAAGTATTGGTCTGTGGTACATGGTGTTGTGGGGGTTTCTGCTGTGTTGGATCCTAGGTATAAGATTAACGTGTTGGAGTTCTACTTTAAATTGTTGTTTCCAACAAGTTATACGGAAGAAGTTGACAAAGTTCGTGCACTTTGTTATAAATTGCTAAAGGAATACCAATGTCCTAATTCAATGATGGAGGGTATTGGTGACTCTTCTTCCCAATCAAGTTCCATTGATGAAGAGTCACTATCAAAGTATGATGTCTACATGCTTAGGGAGTCGAAGAGAAGTAGGACAATCGATACTGCAAAATTGGAGTTGGATCATTATTTGTCGGAAGCTGCCTTGCCAAAATCCGCGGGATTTGATGTCTTGAATTGGTGGAAATCACATCAACCCAAGTATCCAATTTTGCAAGCCATGGCTAGGGATCTGTTAGCTATTCCGGTATCGACGGTTGCTTCTGAGTCCGCATTTAGCACGAGTGGTAGGTTGGTGAGTCCACATCGTAGTAGACTTCATCCCGATACGATGGAAGCTTTGATGTGTGCTCAAAGTTGGTTGTGGGCTGCCGAAATGAAAGGTAATGAACTTAGTATCTTGCATTTTTCTACTTTAGTAAACTAAAACTAGTACTTATGAATTTTTTACTTTATATTTGTTAGGTGAATCAACATCAGGATACGCCACTATACTAGATGATGCAGAATCGGGGGATTCGTGCGTGACTCGTGAGGTAATTGGCATTTGTCTTGCGTCTCTCGTGGTTTTAACATTACATATTGCTCATATTAATTGAACTTTTTTTGTTGATATTAATTCGCTTTTTCTGCCCTTCAATTTAACAGATATGAACTCAGCAAATGGAAGTTGGCGTTTCAAGATGGAAATCAGAATTGATTCTTATTTTGTTTTTCCATCTCTTAATTCTGCAAATGAAACTTTGTATTATTTCAAGATTTGTGATGTGGTGAGATATGGTAACTGAACTTTGTATTATTTCAACTTTGGCTGGACTGATTGGTGTGCATGTGGTGACTGGAGTGGCTGGACTCATTGGTTTGCCTGTGGACCTGTGGTGACTGGAGTAAATGGAATGGGGTGGACAGTGGACTTACTGAACTTTGTAATGGGGTGGCTGGACTTATTGAGAATGTTGGGGTGTAAAATGGTTGACTATTTTGTGGTGACTGTATTAGTTTTTTGTGCATGTGACTCTATTAGTTTTTTGTTTTTTTGTCAAGAAAAGGTCAATTACTCAATTCTTACTGAACTTTGTAATGGGGTGGCTGAACTTTGTTATTTTTGCTTGATTAAAAGGTGTTATTCACTATAAACTTGGCAGGATCAGTTTTTTGCTTGATTAAAAGGACCTGTTTTTTTGCTTGATTTCGGTTATCCGTTCGGTTATTACCCGATATCCGTTTGGTTCGGTTATGGTTACCCAGTTCCTTCCCCGTTCGGTTATCGGGACGGATATGGGTGGTACTTCGGTTTCGGATATCGGGTACGGAATACCCAATATCCGCCCGAACGCCCCGATTGCCATCCCTAGCTCGGGCACAGGAGACGCATAAATTTATTATTTTTGGAGTATAAAAATTACTCGTAAGAGGAAAGTGAAAAATGAAATGGGAAGAAAAGGATAGCGGAAAGTGAAAAAGGAAATAGAATAATGTTGGAGGTGAGAAAGGAGAAAAGAAATGAAAAATATAGTCAAGGCATTGAAAATGCATCGCTTCGCACCGATTTCGATTCGTCGGACCTAGGGTTTTTTCCGAAACATTCTCTCTCTCTCAGGTACTGGCTCTCACATCCTTCTCTCTCTATAATCATCTCTGCACATCTTCTGCATATTATGCATACATACGTTTGTGTATCTATGTATAACCGTTCACAGATGTGCGAATTTTTCCTTCAACGTACATTTTTGTGGGGCCTATATCGGGGGTCCCACAAAATGATCCGAACTGCTCATTTTTTTTAAAATATTTTTTGGAGGTTTTTTTTTTTTTTTTGTAAAAATCAGCTCCAACGAATATTGGTAAGAGCTTTAAAGATGAGCGATTTGGATCATTTTGTGGGACCCGATATGGGCCCCACAAAAATGTATGTGCGTGATATGTGCACAAAAATCTGTGTGGGAATCATAACTGTTTTTCCTGTGATGTATTATACTTGGGCTATACTAGTTTTTTTTTTGTGTGCCCGCGCATTTATTGATCTCGTAAATCACTATTTGTGATTCTCTTCCTGGTAGTGATTTCTAATCAATTCGCTTTCTTTTGTATTACTAGGCTCTTTTTTTTCGCAAAATTTGAAATTCTCATCCTTCGTTTTGGTTGTAGTTTGTGGTTTGAATAATGAGATTTCTGGCACTGGCTGATATTATTTGTGTTCATTTATAGGTGTTCAGTACCATGATCAGGGTTTGATAATTGTCAAGAAAGTGCAAAATTTTGGCGACTCTGTATTTCTCGAAAGGATTTGAAACAATTAGCAATGGGGTGGTTTAGAGCTGGGTCTAGCATCGCTAAGCTTGCCGTTAGGAGGACACTATCACAGGGAGGATCCTATGCGGCAAGATCGCGGGCCATCCCGGCCCAAAATCGTTATTTCCACACAACCCTTTGTAAATCCAAGGCACAGGCGGCACCTGTTCCCCGCCCTGTGCCTCTCTCTAAGTTAACTGACAGCTTCCTAGACGGGACTAGCAGTGTGTACCTCGAAGAGCTCCAGAGGGCTTGGGAGGAAGATCCCAATAGTGTTGACGAATCATGGGACAACTTTTTCAGAAACTTTGTTGGTCAGGCAGCCACGTTGCCTGGAATTTCGGGCCAGACCATTCAAGAGAGCATGCGGTTGTTGTTGCTTGTGAGGGCTTACCAAGTTTATGGTCACATGAAAGCCAAGTTGGATCCATTGAATTTGGAGCAGAGGGAAATTCCGGACGACTTAGACCCAGCTCTTTATGGGTTCACAGAAGCCGATCTTGATAGGGAGTTCTTCATAGGAGTGTGGAGGATGTCTGGGTTTTTGTCCGAGAACCGTCCAGTGCAAACCCTGAGAGCAATATTGACCCGGCTTGAGCAGGCTTATTGTGGGACCATTGGGTATGAATACATGCACATTGCAGATCGCGAGAAATGTAACTGGCTGAGAGACAAGATTGAGACGCCAACACCAATGCAGTACAATCGGCAGCGGCGCGAGGTTATGCTTGATCGTCTCATATGGAGCTCGCAGTTTGAGAACTTTTTGGCAGTTAAGTGGACTGCAGCAAAGAGATTTGGTCTAGAGGGGGGTGAGACTTTAATTCCTGGAATGAAGGAGATGTTTGACAGGGCAGCTGATCTTGGGGTTGAGAGCATTGTCATTGGAATGTCTCATAGAGGAAGGTTGAATGTTTTGGGTAACGTCGTTCGGAAACCACTTCAGCAGATATTTAGTGAATTCAGTGGGGGCACGAGGCCTGTGGATGAAGTTGGTCTTTACACAGGCACTGGTGATGTCAAGTATCACTTGGGTACTTCTTATGATAGGCCAACTAGGGGTGGGAAGAGGCTTCACTTGTCTTTGGTTGCAAACCCAAGTCATTTGGAAGCTGTAGATCCAGTTGTTGTTGGGAAAACTAGAGCTAAACAGTATTACTCCCACGATGTGGATAGGACAAAGAATATAGGAGTTTTAATTCATGGGGATGGTAGCTTTGCGGGGCAGGGTGTTGTATATGAGACGCTTCATCTTAGTGCACTTCCGAATTACACTACCGGGGGGACTATACACATTGTGGTAAATAATCAAGTTGCCTTCACTACGGATCCAAGGGCTGGAAGATCTTCTCAGTATTGTACTGATGTTGCCAAAGCGTTGAATGCCCCCATCTTTCACGTCAATGGCGATGATTTGGAAGCAGTTGTTCACGTTTGTGAACTTGCAGCAGAGTGGCGCCAGACATTCCATTCGGACGTTGTGGTCGACATAGTGTGTTACCGTAGATTTGGTCACAATGAGATTGATGAACCATCTTTCACGCAGCCCAAAATGTACAAGGTTAGGCTTACTGTATTTTTAGTCCAGGTCTCTATTCCTTATCCACTCTTGTTATACTTTGGGTTGCAAGCTTTTGGTGCTTTTCTATTTCTTTTTGGCTATTTTATTTATGCTACTTTTGTTCGCATTCTTCTTTACTCATTTGACTTTCTTTAATTTGTATTATCTGTTTGGCTGTTATTAGCATATATTTCATGTTTCTAATGGATGGTTGCTAATAGGTCATCCGGGAGCACCCCTCAGCGCTACTGATTTACGAACAGAAACTTTTAGAATCTGGTCAGGTGACAAAGGAAGACATTGATAAGTTGCATGACAAGGTCAATAGAATTCTTAACGAAGAATACATGGCCAGCAAAGATTATGTGCCTAAAAGAAGGGACTGGCTTTCAGCTTTTTGGGCAGGATACAAGTCTCCAGAACAGATTTCACGTGTCCGAAACACTGGGTGTGTTGTCTGTGTTTTCCAGTTTTAAATTCCTATGTGCACCTGTTTGTTTTGTTGGAGTAATAGTGAAGCGATATATAATCTCATAGGATTAAGTAATTCTGTCAGATTAACAGGGAGGGGATGAATAATACCACATCGCCAAGGTATTGCATATCCCATGTTTTATGGGATATCTAGCTGACGGATACTTCATCCTAGTCCTGGAATGTTCCAACCAAAAAAGAGATATATGATCCCTTCGGATTTATTGTCCAATTCATTTCTTTAATGCGGAGAATGGACAAACAAATGGGGTCAGTAAGTTTTGTAACCATATCTCTTTGCTCAATGTATTAAGCTGTTCTGCAGAGTCAAGCCAGAGATTTTGAAGACTGTTGGCAAAGCAATCACTACCCTTCCGGAAACTTTTAAGCCTCACAAAGGAGTGAAGAAGATTTTTGGAGAGCGTGCTAAGATGATTGAAACAGGGGAAGGAGTTGATTGGGCAGTTGCTGAAGCACTTGCTTTTGCCACATTACTTGTTGAGGGAAATCATGTCAGGTTAAGTGGTCAAGATGTTGAGAGAGGTACGTTTAGTCACAGGCATTCTGTACTTCATGATCAGGAAAGTGGAGAGATATACTGTCCTTTGGACCATGTTGTCATGAACCAAGATCCAGAGATGTTTACTGTCAGCAACAGGTAAGTTCTATTGGTATTTATTCTGCCAACTCATGTATTGTATTCCAATATTTTTCTTGTCTACTTTATTATTTCTTGTCTGAATTTTTAAGATCTTTTGATCTACTATGTTTGTTTGAATGGAAGAATGAATTGTTGGTGATAGAAATTAGTTAGTTATATCAGTTCATCATTGTTATTCCCTTTGTGTCTGTTATTATTATTTTGCCTTTCGGTGAATAAAGCCATTAATAAATATATGGCCACCATGGACCTAAGGTTATAGGTGGAAGGAAACATTTTATATCTTTATATTTAGCTCATTTTTGGGAATTTTTGTGCTTTTGTCAGTTGCTCCCTAATTCTTTTGAATTTCTGCTAGGAAAATGCTGACCACAACCTACTAGTTGGTGGATAAGGTGCAAAATTGGTGTTCAATGTGAAGATTGCATTGAAATTTGTGAAGTATGTAGCAAAGTTTCAATATTTTTGGCATTATTTGCACCGTAACCACCGCCCAGTGCGGGGTTTCTAAAAAGGAAGTTATGGGATGGAAGAGTTTCATTATCTCTATGAAATATGTGATCCCAATCCTTGCTAGAATATTGTTCCTTCTGTATTTTTTTTTTTCCTGATACTGTTATTTATTGACCACGAGTTCAGCCCTTCAATGTAGCACTAGTAAGTTGCGGTAGAGAAAATTGTTTGTTGTTAAGGACGTCTGTGTCTCAACTTTTTATGAACTCTGACATGGTGCAATTTTATTCTTATATGATCTATGACGAGGTTTACCCAGATTTAATAGCCATTTTTTGTTTTTTTCAAATTTTGCAGCTCTCTTTCTGAATTTGGTGTTCTGGGATTTGAATTGGGTTATTCGATGGAAAATCCAAATGCGCTGGTAATGTGGGAAGCCCAATTTGGTGATTTTGCTAATGGAGCTCAGGTGATATTCGACCAGTTCGTGAGTAGTGGGGAGGCCAAGTGGTTGCGTCAAACTGGGCTTGTTGTCTTGCTACCTCATGGTTATGATGGCCAAGGCCCTGAACATTCAAGTGCACGGTTGGAGCGATTCCTTCAGGTATTGCAATCTCAGTTTTCATCATCTGTTCTGTGTACAGGCCACTTTTTGTTTGTCCACTCATGAGTCTCTCTCTCTCCTTAATGTGTACTTTTTATGCCTTTCTTAATTCATTTGACTTGACATCAGTGTGCACTTATATCCCTCAGAATCAGGGAGTGAAATTCTCAAAAGACGACAATTCTAAATTGAATAGCTTCATATGAAATAATCGCTACAAATATTTTACCCTCTTTATGCATTTTCTTATTGTGTCTTTCCGTGAGCAAGCATGGTGTTAAACACCCATCTTTTAAGTATCCTTGTCTGTGATACTTGCTTTGCTAAGGATGCTAAGGATGCTGTTTGATTTTTGATAGGTATTGTGTTTCGAATCCTGTTGCACTAACGGAATCCTATAAACTTTGATTTCAGATGAGTGATGATAATCCTTATGTAATACCAGAAATGGATCCAACGCTCAGAAAGCAAATCCAAGAATGCAATTGGCAAGTTGTGAATGTGACAACTCCAGCAAATTATTTCCATGTGCTCCGGCGTCAAGTGGGTGCAGCTTATTTAATTACGAATGTCTTCTAGCATACTGACGAATTGTTTTCCAGTTATTTTTTTGGTGTGGCGACTATATCCGGTTGTCTTATATACTATGTCTTTATATTCTAGATACATAGGGAATTCCGTAAACCTCTGATTGTGATGTCTCCAAAGAACTTGCTTCGACACAAGGAATGCAAATCAAATCTGTCTGAATTTGATGATGTCCAAGGCCACCCAGGTTTTGACAAGCAGGGCACCAGATTTAAGCGTCTCATAAAGGATCAGAATGACCACTCAGATCTTGAAGAGAGTATCAGACGTCTAGTTCTTTGTTCTGGAAAGGTGCGTGGCATACTTTTCATTGGTGTTTTTTTCCTTCTTTTTCTAATTTTTGATTTTCTCAATACATATTCTTTGGTTTTTCCAAAAAACAATGGATGTCACTGGACGCCCATTAGGTCTTCCTTAAACTCGTCTGACCAAAACTTTCACAGGGATGTGTTGTAAAATACATGCACATTCTGATATTATCTACTTCATTGCTTTCTGGATTCCAAGAATACCTATTTGGTTGGTTTTCATTTCCGTAAGTTCTTTTGCTTGTACAAAGTGCTGCCTCAATCATTTCTGTATACCATTTTGCAGGTTTACTATGAGCTTGATGAGCAGAGGAGGAAAGTCGATGGCAAGGACGTCGCAATATGTAGGGTGGAACAGCTTTGCCCCTTCCCGTATGACCTCGTTCAGCGTGAGCTGAAGCGATATCCAAGTATGTATTCGAAACTTGTAATTGATATACTTTGACAGGAACAAGGACCCTACCTAGTTTTTCTTTTTGTCCATGGGTTAAACCAGAAGCCATTCTTTCCAGAGGACCGCTTTTATTTTCTTCTGTGATTCCGTTAATAATGGTGACATTTATACACCGCCTTTTATATTTAGATTACATCACACACTTTGAGTCCCCATGTAAGAAAGCATTCCTCCATGTTGAAATCGGAAGATGCGTGTATCCTATCACAGTTTTACATAGGAAATTTCGTGTGGAGCCAGATACTCTCTGGCTCTGTTAATTATGATGCCAACACCAAGATTCTTGTTGGTAACTTCAAAAAAGAGACCTGAAAACAACAATCTGGTTGGCACTGCTTCTGAATTTTTGCTTATGGCCCAGCTACAATTTGCAGAAATGTTGCAACTTTTTAGAAGCTTTATCTTTTCCCCTTATGGCTTATGCTTTTCAATAGTAACCTTGTAACATGAGTTTGGCTGCTACTATCACCTCGTATTTCCCATGACATGAGTTTGGCTTATGCTCTTAAGAATTGGTAAATCTTCCTCTTCGGTGGGTTCAGGGATGCAGTAGGTTTAAGGATATGTATGTCATTTTGAGTCCTTTGTAGTAGAGGGTCTATAAATAGGAGTTTAGAGTGCTCATTAGGGAGCTTTTTGATTATTAAGAATATTGAATATATTGATTGAGACATAGTTTCTCTCTTTAGCCTTCGGGGTTTATCCCCTTGAATGAGATTTTGCTCTCTTTTTTTGAATCTTGGATTCCCTTTGATATTTTGATTGTATCATTTGGTATCAGAGCTTCTAGGCTCGATTCCCACCGTTCATCTCGCCAGAAACCTAAACCTCGCCGGAAACCTAAGACGGCGCCGGAAAATCTCTCCGGAGCACCCAATTCACTCGTCTCCTACAGATCTGCTCAACCCAAGCCCTTAAAACCTCGATTTTGACCCTCAAAACTCACTAATCGACCATTTCGGAGCTGATATCTGTTGATTTCAGACATCAAAACCCATTTCGGAGCATTTCGAGCACTACTACAGTGATTTCGAGCCTGCTACATTGATTTCAAGCTTGCTACAGTGATTTTGAGTCAGATCTGTGGGTTTTCAACCTCGAACAACTCGCATCGAACTCGTTTTGGGTTGTAAACACAGATTCGAGCACTGTACAGTCATTTTTGAACACCCAAAACCCATTTCGGAGCTGTACAATTGATTTTCTGTATTTTTCGAAGCCCAAACAACCTCGAAACCCACAAGATCCATGCTCAGTTTAGCTTTTCGAGCTTGACCCAGCCTTATCCAAACTCCGAAAAGGCAGAAACCAGTTCAAAGCAGGCAGAATGAGGCTCGTACAGCCTCGATTGGACTCGTACAACCTTCGATTGTACCCGAATCAGAGGTAAAGGCTTCCGAACTGCTCTTTTGGCACTCGAATCTGCATTTTTAGGTTTGATTCTAGCTGGGCTTGTCTCGTTTGTTGCGATTTGCTGCGATTACTATCAGATTTTTGTTGTTTACTTGCGAGTTGAGGCTGTTTAGTTACTGAGTTAACTGGGTTTGAGCAATTTTGGTTGAGTTGGCTGAGTTTTGCACCGAGTTGACTGAGTTTGGGTCTAAAATCACTGAGTTGACAGAGTTTGGGTCTAAAATCACTAAGTTGACAGAGTTCGGTGTTTGAGTTGACTGGGTTTTCAATATTTGGGATTGATTTGCTTGTTTGGAGTTGATTGTGGTATTGTAATGGCTCAAAGAGATAGAGAAAGAAGAGGTAGAGGTAGAGATGTTATGGGAAAGTTTGGTGATGAAATTGATACTTATGGCAATTCAAATTGCAAGATGAATGAGATTAAAGAGTTGAGTGAACAAGTTGCTACCTTGTATGACAAGGTGCGGCGTTTGCAACGTCTGACCGAAAGGAAGGATTCCATTGCATTGGAAATTCGTTATGGTGCTCCGCATTGGCATAGAGCAAATTTGGTTGGATTTGAATACACATCGGTAAACGATGTTGATAATGAACTTCCCAAGTTTTGTGGAAACCCACCAGAGTTCGTTGGTTGGTTGAACACTATTGAGAGTGTTTTCGAATATTGTTTTGTTACCAAAGAAAAGAAGGTGAAGTTGGCATCTACTTACCTAAAGGGGAGAGCTTCGGATTGGTGGACACAACTCAAAGTTAGTCGGCAAAGGAGAGGCAAAGAAAAGATTAGGGAATGGGGTAAGATGAAGAAGAAGCTCAAAGATGAATTCTTACATTTCAATCAACATCCCAATGCCAATTCTTTGACTAGTTTTGGTAAGAGTAAGTCCTTGGGGGCTGTCCCAACTGAAAATCAACCTTTAATCGGCACCTTGGAGGCTAGAATTCGTCACCTTGTGGAATATTCGAATGCTTCAAGCTTGGGAGATCATCTCTTGAGTTGGAAGTTGGTGAAAAGGCTAGTGATCATGTTCTTAATCCTCTCTTTGTCAACGAGGTGAAAGAACCAAGTTGTGATGATGATTATCGGTATACTAATGTTCCAATCTTTGATGAACATCCAAGTGAAGAACTTCAGGGTGTTCTTGGAGATGATTGCGTATTTGAGATTGAAGATGAGTGTGAAGATTTACCCATCTTTGATGAGTCTCTTAAGGAAGATTTTGGAGGTGTTTTGGAAAGCGTTCCCGAGTTTGATGAGTTTTCAAAGGATGACAGTGATGATGATGATATTCCTATCTTTGATGAGCTCTCACACGAAGATTTGGAGGATGATTTTGTCTTTGAGACTAGTGGTGATTTAGATGGTGCTCCAATATATGACAAGTTTGAAGAAGTGATAAAGAAGAAAGATTTGACGATGTTGGTGGTAGTAGTATAGAACAAGAAATGCCTATTCTTGTGAGCAATGAGCCTTGCTTCTTGCATTGGGAAGATAAGGGACAAATACAAGAAGAATGGCATGGAGTTGATGTTGCATTGTGTGTGCTACCAAAGACAAATGAGATTGCTTTCAATCCGTAGATTCTAGGGGACTTCATAGAGCCAAAATCTGATGATTGTTCTTCGAACATGCCTCTTGGATTGTCTTTGGCACAATATGTCCAAGTTTGTGATGTTGTGGTGCCCGAATAAGTTCTGAAGTTGCCAATAGAGGGTAAGCACTACTTGGGACAACTTAAAGACCCCTTGGGTATGGTGTCACTCCAGCGAGTCTTGGGTACGATGTGGTGCCGGGTTTTGACTACTTGATATGGTTTGTTACCGGTTCTTGAATCTTCCAAGGAGTCTAGGTACATTTTTGGAGCAAGTGATGAGAATTATCTTGATAATGCTTTGCTTAACAAAAGACATGGCAAATGGATTGTTTATTCACACCTAAGTATGGCTGCGGTGGATGTATACAAGGAGAAGCTCACATTGAAGATTGGTTGTGCTGAGGGTGATGCGTTGATCAAGGAATGCAGCCACATGTCTAGTTCGTAGTTGCATGATAATCACTTCTATGTTTTCTTTATTTAGTGTCTTGTGTTTTGTTGTCCAACTTGAGGACAAGTTATTTTTTTTTTTAAGAGGGTGAGTCTGATGCGGTAGGTTTATGGGTATGTATGTCATTTTGAGTCATTTGTAGTAGAGGGTCTATAAATAGGAGTCTAGAGTGCTCATTAGGGAGCTTTTTGATTATTAAGAATATTGAATCTATTGATTGAGACATAGTTTTTCTCTCTACACTTTGGGGTTTATCCCCCTTGAATGAGATTTTGCTCTTTTTCTTTGAATCTTGGATTCCCTTTGATATTTTGATTGCATCATTCAGTTAAAATTGTTTGCTGTGAAAATGTCATCTTTTTATTGCATGAAAATGTGTATATTTGAGTTTGGACTGTTTTATTTGCTGTGTGGCTAAGTCACTCTCCATCTTTGTTGCAAAATTTTCAGATGCGGAGGTTGTCTGGTGCCAGGAAGAGCCAATGAACATGGGCGCCTATCAGTATATAGCACCACGCCTTGGCACCACAATGAAAGCACTTGGCAGGGGTGGTACGGACGACGTGAAATATGTTGGACGTGCTCCTTCTGCTGCCACAGCCACCGGGTTTCAGCAACACCACGTGAAGGAGCAGGCTGAACTGGTTCAGAAAGCCTTGCAGCCTGAACCCATCAATTATCCATTCTAAACCCCTTCCCTACTGATTTTTTTTTTTTGATCCGTCCTTCCCTACTGATCAAAACCAGTTTTTTCATGTACTAGTGATTGGTGGATGAAAGATTGTGTTGCAATCTGAAACTTTTCTGGTTGGAAAAGAGACAAGAAACCGGATGTTTTTTTTTTTTTTTAATTGTGTTAGATTCCTTGTTGTTTGCTTGTTTTGGCACAAGCTGAGAATCGGTAATTTACCGTTTAGAACATGATATCATAGAATAAAATTTTGATGAAATTCATTTAAAAGGTTCTGATGGAGATGTTCTGGGCTATACTGTAGAGCCGGTGAGCGGGATTTGCTTGTGCTTCCTATTGAAACCCAGTTTAGCGGGAAAGGTTATTTGGAACTGGCCTTATTTTATCTGTTCAATGAAGTCGACGGTCAAAACTTACAGCTTTGCATGAACTGATCTGTGCAATAAAGGGTGACCATTTTTGTGCTCCTCCTGAAGCCTGCTAAATTTTGATCTACCTCGTAGAAGCTGACAGAGAGAAAGCTCATCCCTTGGAGGTCTTCCATCCTCTTTCAAAATTGCATTTATGCGAGGCTTGGGAGTAAAGAAGAGTACGGATCCTCTCATGTGATGGTCTCTTATGTGATCCGTAACGTGATGCAAAATGAGACTCATTATGGTCCTATTTGTCAAATTGAGCTCTATTTATTTGTAAGGATGTGCTTGTCGCCCATGCCAAAAATTAGGATGATTAGGTATTAGTAAGGCTTAGTCGAGTCATACTTTTCTTAGGAAAAATAAACGGTTAGAGTCAGCACATTACTCCTTCGTCTAGATGGATGGTGACTTTTGATGAACTTGAGATTTTGCATGGATGATAAACACAATAAGAACTACAAAATAAATGGCTTGAATCGTCTAATAAGACAGTGATGGGCTTGAGATTAAATTCTTTCCAGATGAGGTGTAAACCTCATGGTTTCCGCCGCTCATTGTGAGCCCTACCATGCATTCATTGTAATAATCTAAACCGTTCATCTTGTAGGGCCCACAAAATAGTACATTCACACAAAAAATTAGCTTTATCGGACATCATTAGCTATATCAAAAATTAAATTTTGATTTATAAAATAGATGGTTGTGAACAGTTTAACTAAAAAACTAGTTATAGAATTTGGCCATCCGTTTTAAAAATCAAAAATCAACTTTTGATATACTTATTGATGTCCGGTCAAACTGCGTGGATACGTTATCTTGCAGACCTATAAGATGAACGGTTCAGATTACTGCAGTGAACGTTTGATAAGGTCCACAATGGATGTTGGCGGAAAACCCATGTTTTCGCCTAAGCCGGACAGAACTTAAGCTCGATAGGCTTTTATGTCGGATGGGAACATATGAGAGGCTATTTTACTGCATGTGTAATAGTCACACCCTCTCACGGTGGGTGGACCCCTCGGTAATTATTCAATGTCCCTGGAGCACCGTCATGTGGTGTTTCAAACTATTTCTCAACCACATATATGTGTGGTTCTCACCTCAAAGTATGTAGAGCTCACAACAAATGTGTTGTAGAGAAGAGTCCGGGGCACCGTCACGTGGTACCTCATGGGCATGGAATAGTTACTCCAACTTAAGACGATTTCATCCTCTTATTCTGCGTGGCGTAGCGTAACAGTCAACAAAAAAAATTGCTAATGAGAAATGGGTGAACACTTCTTGCTACAATGTACTACTAGTAAATTTTGTTACTCCCTCCTCCGTCTGCTTTTTTGTTGGTTCATTTTTAGTATTCATGCCAGATGTTACTGAAAAATGAACCAACAAATATAAACGGAGAATGGAGTAACAATGGGTTTCATGATTTTAAAAAAAAATTCTCCCATTATTATTCTCATTTCTCTATCTATCTCTCTCTCCCTCGTTACTTCAAAAATCTCCCTCGAAACTAAACCCGAACTAGTCTTTTACTTTAGGAAGAGATGGGAGACACGGCTCCGTTCCGCTTTCTCCAAAAACATTCTTTTTCAAAAAGAAGATAATTTCAAACTCAAATATAATGAAAATGAATAATTTTTCGATTTTTTTTCTCACCGTTTAAAAGATCTCAATGAGATCTATCAAACGAGATCTATATCGGTAGAAAAATTATTTGCGTAAACACATAATTTTTGAATTTAAAATCATCTTCTTTTTCAAAAAAAAAAAGTTAAAAGTAAGAAAGTGAAACGGCAACCCTCACCTTCCACCCACTTGGCAACTTGCAGTTTCTACCTTGGGAATAGGAACGTCAGAATGTGACTTTTTTGGTTGTGAATCCCAGTTTGATGTAGAAAGTTTGACAAATATCACCAAAGACCGACTCCTCGCTTTGAAAATTTGTCCCCACCTTCACTTCGGTCCGTGAGCTATATCATCAAGTCACACCCAAACTATATATTGAGAAAAAAATGTTGGCTTGGGGCCCTACATTTGCTTTAATTTTGATGACTTTCATCCTTACAATAATACCCATTTCCATCCTTGTTTGGTGGCCCGAATGTTATTAATCACCTCGGAAAAGTGTCACATTATTATCTATTACTATTTCTTTCTTTCTTTTTTCTAGACGTTCAGGGATATTCGGGTCAGTTTACGCGTATTTTTTTATAATTCTCTTCATGCCCCGATCAAAGGTAGAGGTCATCCACGCAGGAAACAGAGAATTCACAAGAAATTACTTGTTGCGGCCTGATCCCAAAAATTGAACTTTGATCAATTGTGTGAAAAGCAAACTCACCTACCAACCGGACCAACTGTTGGAACCATTATGTACTAGTGTTTCTTCTTGTGCTTGACTTTTGAGCTTTGTTGGACTGGGTCTGAGTTTAGTTAAAAAGACCAAAGAAAATGAGGTCAATGGACACTGGATTTGCGGAGGGATTAGGGAATTAGTTTTTGTTTGTTAGCTAATGTCTACCGCACCTCCGCGCTAATTAGCTGGAATCTATCCGCCACCTACTTCCCCACTTATTTCCCGCTTTCTAAATACAAAAAATGGATTCTTTTGAATTTTGGTATGAAAAGGACAGATTACAGGTCCAATTCAGAGTACCTCAATCTGACAAATTTTTGGGTGCCGGAAGGGTACCACGCATGTAGTATCTCATGGGCGATTCAAACCGTCCAAACGTATATTTGACAGTCTGGATTTTAGAGAGAAAAAGAGGAGAGAGAGTGGTGGGATGAGGAGAAAGAGAGAGAATAAATCTGGACATTCCAAAACACGTTTGGACGGTCTGAATCGCTAACGCGTACCACCACGTGGTACCCAATCGGCACCCAAAAACCTCTCATGAAACTGAGTTTGATTTGTGCTCAGTTGGGAGGAACATTTTGGACTCACTCGGTTGATTAAATTTACCGACATCCACCCTGCTGTCCTTAAAGATCCTAATAGATTGATTTGTGTTGGCAAAATAGTTTTAGATTGTACGTTTGGTTTGTTCAAAATCATTTCGGAGCGAATAAAAATTGACTCCATTAATCTCCATTTAATTAATTGGTTGAAGAAAGTCAATAAATATTATATTTTTATTTATTTTTCCTAGAATTGTGTCTATTCAGGGGGTGTTCCACTTTCCCTTCTTTTTTAAAAAGTACTTTTTCTTCAATTTTCAAACTCAAATATAATGAAAATGAAAAATAATTTTTTAATTTTTTTTGCACTGTATAAAAGATCTCAATAAGATCTATAAAAAAAGATCCATATTAGTCATGAACATATATTACAGAGTAGTTTCTTGGAATGATTTTCTATATTCATATGAGTCTTGAGTCTTCACATGAGAGAGTCCAAAACTCTAATTGCTTCGCTAGGCACATCGATGGTAGTCCTACTTCGGTGGCATTTCGATTATTGTATCCTAGGAGATAGACGTCTAAAGAATTCATAAGCAACGCAGCGGGAACAAATTTGCCTCAAGAACATAGTACCATCTAACGCTAGCCTTGACCATTTTTCATACAAATTTCAAGTTCTATCTTATTAGGATTTTGTCAATTTTGATTCCATCATTCTTGCTTCTCAGTATCACAGTAATGCAAAACGAATACATATTTCCTAACAGAATCGGTGGTCAAAGTCTGAGATTTAAAGACAATGTTAACGCTCCTCCCGAGTCTCAGGCCGAAAACATTCTATGTGGTGTCAATTCTTGTCGAAATTAGTTGAGGTGCGCGGGTCACATGCTGAGTTATCCACACACACATAATAAAAAAATGCTCAAGCTCCACTCGTGTGGGTATAAATATATCACAATATTTTCCCACACCCACTTGGGTGTTTCGTTTTTCACCAATCCAATTTCCTGAGCTTCTCTTCCACATTTCCCAACACGGCCAAACCCTTCCAATTCCAAATTCCTAAAACTAACTGTGAGTCTGTATTCTCTCCTCTTCCATTGTTGAGTTGAGTTGAGTTGAGTTGGGTTACCTTAGCTAAGCCCATGGCCATGAATTCAAGAACAAGCACAGAGTACTTGATCCCAAAGAAATGGCAGGAAATGGAGATCATTAGCCCTGAGAAACCCAAGATTTCAACTGAAAATAATCTCAGGATCAACAACAAGTCGTCGGTCTCTTTCTCTGTCTCAGTCTCTGTTCTGTACTACATCTCCAGAAATGGCCACCTCGATCATCCCCATTTAATGGAAGTTCCTCTCTCTTCTTCCCACGGACTCTATCTCAGAGGTAATATATATACCCATATCTACCTAGCTCACATAATTTGATACATAATGTGAATGTATACCAGATTTCTCTCTCTCTCTCTCTCTCTCTCTCTCTCTCTGTGAAGAGTAGGACTCTAAACAATTTTGGGTTTTTTTTTTTCCTACTTTTCAGATGTGATAAACAGGTTAAACTTTCTCAGAGGTAAAGGCATGGCGAGCATGTATTCATGGTCTTCAAAAAGGTAAATTTCTGGTTTGCTGTTTGGTCCCCTGGAAAACAGAGGAAAAAGGAAGGAAAATATTTGACTGCAAAATTTCACATTGGGTTGATAAATTCGTTTTATTTTCTGGCAAGCGTTGTACCGCGAGTTGTGATTGTTGACTGGTGAATTACTCTCCGTTCCGCTAAGGTTTCTCATTTTTCATTTTACGAGACAGACCATTCTCTCGTAATACATATAATACATAATCTGTAATTCAAAAAATAAGTACAACTCATATCAATGCATGATGCATCCTTGTTTCATACATCCTCCATCCCATAATATTTGTGGGATCCACAAAACGAAGACTTAAACATAATACAATTTTTGCAAGAAAAATTCAAAAAAAAATCAACAATTTACTAAATATTAAATGAGTTCTTTTAATTTACGAAAGAAGTTTGAATTTTTCCTTGGAAGAATTGTATCATTTTTTTGGAAAATTTTTCAGTGCCGCGGGGATACTACGTGGTGCCCGTTCGCGCATCCGAGCCGTCCATTGCGTGTTTGAACGGCTCAGATTTGGAGAGAGGAAAAAGAGAAAGAAAGTGTTGAGGTGAGAGGAGAGAGTGGGTTTCAATCCGAACCGTCCAAAAGTGTATCGGACGGCTCGGATGTGCCGAGCGAACGGGTACCACGTAGGATATACCCGCTTGGCACTGAAAAATCACTCCATTTTTTTGTCCTCGTCTGTGAACCGGACAAACGTTTTGTGATGGATGAAGTATAATTGATGCATCTTGCTATTGCATAATTTTTTTACAATGCATCCATCCATCCATGTGAGTGTAGGAGCTACAGAAACGGATTCGTGTGGCACGATCTGTCGGAGAACGACCTAATACATCCGACCCACGGCACCGCCGAATACGTCCTCAAAGGATCAGAGCTTCTCAGAACCTCTTCAAGCTTCAGGTACCCCGAAAACACAAGAACGTCGGAAACCGTACCGGAAGCAAAACTCTCCGGCGAAAATCGCAGCTTCCCGGCGACGATCAGGAGAAGAAACCGGTCGTGGAGTTCCTTCGACGAGTCGAAAGAGTACAGAGTCTACAGCGGAGAACTCGCCGGGAAATCCGCCGACGCCGCCGACGCGTCGACGCAAACCGGCGACGATCGGAGATTACGAACGGGTGGCGAAGAGTGCGGAGAGACGACCATGGAGTTGAGCAGAGGGTCTTCTTCGATTTCTAGCTCGGAGGTTATTCTGGGGAGCGTGATGAGTGGATCGAGAGCCGTTGATGTTTCTGGAGAGATTGGAGATCGGACGGTTAGTAGAGAGCATCACAGTGGGAGGATGAAGGCTTCGCGCGTTCTGATGCAGTTGGTTAGTTGTGGGTCCGTGTCGGTCAAGACTCGTGGATTGTGAGTCAAGGGGTTGAATCGGTTCTGTTCCGAAAATCTCTATGCCTCTGTGCTGAAGAATTTTTCGGCCGTTAGATTGTGTGATTTTTTTTTTCTAACGACCGAAAAATTGCCTGGTACAGAGGTGCGGAAGTTTTCGGCACAGAAAATCCTATCTCGTGAGCTAACAATGCAAAATCAAAAGCAAACCAAATTTGTAGTGCTATGTCAGCAAACTTGAATAGTAAATTTGCTACACTATTTTGGTGGATCTCTCTCATTCTTCAAACTTGAATAGTGATTTGTCACTCATCAAATTGTCGCATCATCAATTAAGGTGTTGTTCTGCTTTCTTTTTAAACCTTCTGTTTCAAAAAGAATGTAATTTTAAACTCAAATATAATGAAAATAAAAAATAATTTTTTAATTTTTTTGGCACCGTTTAAAAGATCTCAATGAGATCTATTAAACAAGATCCATATTGGTAGGAAAATAATTTGCGTAAACACATGATTTTTGAGCTTGAGATTACATTCATTTTCTAAAAGTTCCTTTTATTAGAAACTGGAACGGGCCCTAAACTATTCATGATTGGTAAATGAATCTAATTTTTTGACAAAATGGGTCCAATAAAATGAAAAGAGTACGAAAAATTCAAGTTTGGAGTCCACGTGTTGCAAATGGCTCTTTAACTTGCCTCATGTATCACCAACTATTTACTATTTGGTAAAAAAATTTGATACCTCCCTTGGAGATGCTCTAATGAGGTCGATCGTGAAAGGGAGAAAAAGTCTCTCGATAATATGTAAAGATATTATTAACGATTTGTAACAGAAAAATAATTTTCATGCTTATGATCTTTTTAACGAATGCACTCTATTTAAGGTCTTTTAAAGAAATTTTCATGTGTAAATTTTTCCAAAAAGATAAGAAATTGGGTTCATTAATAAAAAATGGAGTGCGAAAATCATTACTCTTTATAGGAATATTAAGGTTTTGTAATTGGAATGTGTGGAAAAGAGAAAAAAAGGAAAGGAAAATTGGGAAAAAAATATCTTCCGAGAAGAAGATGGGAAGAAAATAGCAAATTCAAGAATTGTACACAGTGGAAATTTCCTCTCATTTTCCTTCCATTTTTTTTTCCTTTCTTTTCTCTCACTTCCCTTAAGTTTTGTAAAATTTGCGAGCGGGAGGGATAAAAGCGGAAGCATATAACTTGAGTTATGACTTGTGAGACTTGTAACCGAATAAGACCACTTCTGGCATTAATGAGTTATGACTTGTGAGTCTTGTAACCGAATAGACCTCTTATGGCATTAATATTTAGGTCTTTTGACTGAGTTTTTTTTCTTCTAATTTTTATTAGATTCGAGTTAAATTTTTAGATTATTCATTTGTCTCGACGAGAAGAATTAAAAAACTATAAAAAAAAAATATAGAATAGAGTTGAAAAAAAATTCACCAAATACGAAAATATTTCAAGAAAGACGACAACGATCCTTGCAAAAAGGAAAAGTATTAATGATGCCCTCACATTCCAGAGGGAAAGTTCTAGAGGGATTGCTATTTGAAAAATGGCATGATACATGAAACCGGGTCTACGAAAGTGTGAATCTGGACCATCTATTCATTTTCTTTCATGAACACTTTTATGGACCCGATTTTATGTATTGTACCAATCCTCTTTTACTTGTCGCGCTTCGTTCTCTCTGGACAACTAATAGAAAGAAAATATTCCAGTGGAATACTTTCCCAGTTTCCTTTTTTTAATCATATTTTTCACTTAATTATCAAAACAAAACCCTCAGAGGGAATATTGTTATTTTACTTGTCGCACATTATTTTCTCTTTCTCTGGACAAACAAAATAGAGAAAATTAATAAATACTATAGTACTAACTACCTTCGGGAAAAAAACTAATAAGCGTCACTGCTGACCTGACCCCCTTCATGGCAGTGCTGGCTAATGGCAAATGCATTGTACATAGACGATAAAGAAAAAAGAGCACATGACACGTCATGAATGATGATGCCTTGACGGTGCTCATTATATTAAAAATACGACTTCTATAATTCAGGGTGTTCGGCTAGTTTGTGAGCACTTATCCAGTTCTACCGTTCACAAGGGGAGAGACCGAGTAAAAGAATATGACATGTTAGGCATTGAAACCAAGCCATCGCCACATGAAAATTAGGTTCAAGGCGAAGGTCATTTTTGCTAAAAACTTTGACATCATATCCAATCAAGCTAGTTTCTTCTTATCGGCATCCAATCGAACTAGTAGTAGAGCCGGAGCCGTAAGTAATTTGTCCATTAATTAACCTTAATTATTAGCATAAACACATGATTAGCAACTATAATTGAAAGGCGACTCGGAAATTAAGACAAGTGGTCTTGGCCAGCATTGTGACTTCGGAGTTTGTCCCTTCCTAAGATTTCAGGTTCGAATAATTCTCCTTGTTGGCAATTCTTGCGGCCACCTCACCCTCCCGTGTACGTAAGCATGTGAATCGAAAGCTCCACCTAGCCAGATATATAGCGAATTTTTTAATTATTTTGCGTGGCATTACTACCATGAATATTTCCGAAAGAACTACTCTAATTACGTAGATGATGATATCAGCAATGGGTCATGATGTCGAGAATTTTATTAATATTATTTTTTGTTTATGGTCGCCACTGAAGTCAATTTTAATACCATTAATTTTAGTAAGCTGAGCTTAGACTTTGTCTCAAAGAAGTCTAAGAAGCCCATTTTAGTCATTTTCCAAAAATTGGAAAAAAAGAAAGGTGGGTGGGGGCTTATTAATTAATGTACGTGATGCATGATGTCAAACTGTACGTACGGTATCAAATGTTGACTTCCACTGGTGAGAAAATAATTCCTCAATTATTCGACAATTTATTTTTGGTGAATTATTTGCCCCATTTGTTTGAAATATTTGTTACTACTAAATTTGGTAGTGTAATTTTTACATCACATTGGCGGGGGCTCGATGTGAAAGTCGAAAAAGTATACAAACAGAGCCTAAATCTCAAAGTTCAAAAATGCTTAATAAAAACATAGGATTAAGTTTTTTTTGACAAACAAGATAATCCCAGTTATATTTGTCTTAAGCTAAGTGCATGCATGTATAATCGACCTTTTTTTCCGAGTCAAATACGGTCCGAGCATGTGACAAATATAGTTTGGTACCTTTGGCCTACTTATTGGAGATTTTTTTGGCACAAAGTTTGGTTATTTTTCTAAATTTCAAATAGATTTGAGTCAAATTTTTACATCACTTGCTTCGTCTCGATGAGAAAAATCAAAAAAATTAAAAAATATAGATCAAAGTTGAAAAAAAATACATAAGACGAAGAAAAGACCGAAAAAGTTATGATTCCTCTCATCGCGAAAATAGTGTAGTTGATGAGACATTTGACCAAAATCTGGTAAAAATTAAAACTCCTTCTGTCCCATTTTGGTTGTATTTTTTTTATATGTTCGTATCAGTTTTCAATCGTTTATATTTTTCAATTGTGAATCTCCAAAAATATACAATATGGATCTTAATTATTTGATAAATTTCAATTTGTTCTATAATACAAAGTTGTCGAAATCATGAAAAACAATATAGATTGAAAGATATACGCAATAGGGATCCGGGGGTGCTGTAGTGCACCCCCGGGTAGTGCACGTGTAGAGCAGTACACAGCTGTCGATCTCATCAATCAACGGTTCACATTAAAAATCATATCTCAACAATTAATTGTCAAGATCGATCGCCCGTGTTCGCCCTACAGGATGCCTTGCAGGCCCTTGCACTACAGGGTTTCCCAATCCATGCAATAAACACAAAAAAGACAAAAGAAATAATGGACAATCAAAATGGGACGCAGGAAGTACCACGTAGAAATTAGAAAATAACAAAAAAACATAGTACCAGAAAGTTGCTAAGAAATTAGGCCGAGTGTCTCTTCAATTGATTCCTTTAAAAAAAAAATATATATATATATATATAAGAACTACAGTACCAACGTGGAACGAACGTGTTGGTGCGAGAAATCTTCTTCTAGATGGGTCATGGGCGAACGTTCCAAAAGACTGACTCAGACTCTCTCGTGGCTCGCCAGTCACGACTCACTACTCGTCTCTGTTTGCTGGCGTAAAGCCACTGCGGTCAAGCTTGCGTGGTCCATGACGGCCCTCCCTATTCACACTTTTTTAACTAAAAAATGATAACGACAGCCCTAATGAAGCGGGGATCGAGAGATGCTGTCAAGCGGAGGTGCTTGACAGTGGTGTCGAGCGGTCGATCTGACCGTTCATATTTGGAAATTGACAGCTTCGATCTTGACCGAGTAATGGACGGTTCAGATCTATATGTAATCAGATTCAATCCGAACCGTCCGTGCTGAGATAAACGGCCGGATGCCGCTCGGAAATATCAGTGAAATGCGTGTTGAAGAAAACTGAACTTGTTGGTCATTTTTTCCACATTGTTCACGGCACAAAGATCTTTTTTAATTTTAGTACAACCAATTTACGCTTTTGCCCCTATTACCTGAGCCATGACCTCACTTCATTCTAGCCAAAGGTCAAGTACTCCACAAGTAAAGATTCAAGAAACACCCTCAACTCCTATAAAACCTATATAAAGTATACACAACCGTTAACACGAGCCTAAAGCAAAAAACAACTTCCCAGCCAAAACAATATTTTTCCAATTCCGCCCTGTTTTTTAATCATGATGAAGAGAGGTAGAGAAGGAGACCTAGACGCCTTAACAACCATGGCCAACTACTTAGTGCTCCTGTCACGCGGCGGTGGGGGCGCAGGCTTCCAGTGTGCCGCCACGGGACGGCCGGACCGGGTCTTCGAGTGCAAGACGTGTAACCGGCAGTTCTCGTCGTTCCAAGCGCTCGGCGGGCACCGCGCCAGCCACAAGCGGTCGAGGGTGGAGCCGAACCACCACGTCGAGACGACGCCGGAGAAGCCTAAAGTCCACGAGTGCCCCATCTGCGGGGTGGAGTTCGCGCTAGGACAGGCTCTGGGTGGCCACATGAGGCGGCACAGGGTGGCCGTCGACGAGAAAGAACCGCCGGAGCTGAGCCTGTCGCTGCCGCGGGTGACGGTGTTGAAGAAGTCGAGTAGTATTAATAGGACGGTGTTGTGCTTGGACTTGAACTTGAGTCCGGGAGAAAATGGGCTGGAGTTTCAGATGGAGAAGGTGGCTTCTCCTATGCTTCATTGTTATCTGTGATGGGGAATTATCGAAGAAAATTACTACTATTCTTTTGCCCTGGGCACCGCTACGTGATGTCCCGGGGCACTGAATAGTTACTCACTATGAAGAGGTTAGTGTCGAATTAGCGATGATCGGCATTCTTGTTTACTTAATTTTTTGCCTGGACATATAAAAAACATACGTTTTTTTTTGGGATGTTTCAATTAGGTTAATATTGGGATTTATTCATTTGTAATATTTTGTATACTAATTTGTCAAGGAGTAATATGGAGTACTATTTTTTTCTTCCCGGATTAATGGTCGAGCTCTGCACGAAATAATTCCGAGTATATATGAGATCGAAGAAATATCGAATTTTAAGCCATTAGAGCGATCTTGAGGCCTCATCGAGATTTAGGCCGACCCAGATTTTTGATAATTTGATGTATATATTAGGATCTTAGTTGAAATCATTGGAGAAAAACCCAATTTTAGGCTCCGTTTGTTTCGATGTAAAATATTTTTCATGTAAAATGTTTTTTTTTTTTTTTCTGAAAACAAACTTCAAACTTTTATTTTCTGGTGTTTGGTTGACAGTTGAAAATATTTTCAAAAATTGACAAAATATTGTAGAGAGGGGAGGGGGGGCGCTTAATCGATGGAGAAATCTGAGAACATTGAAATTGAATGTGGGTCAGGACCGACGATCGAGGAAACTGAGCAGTGAAAATTGCAGTAGAGGACAACGGGTTCATTTCGAAAAATAACTTACGGAAAATTTAAGGACAAGTTATTTTTATCCAATTAATGAGAAATGTTTTACATGTAAAATGTTTTCCTCATTTTTTACACAACCAAACACTGAAAAATGGATAAAACATTTTACCGGGAAATATTTTATGCCCAAACAAACGGAGCCTTAGTCAAACATGAATGCAGAAAGGTAGTTAAGGATGGAGAGGTGAGGGACGCCAAAAACAGTGGCGGCTCTACATTCACCATTCCATGGTTACATGAACATCCAAACAAATTTTTTTTGCTTAGAATACATGTAAAAATTATGGGCTAACCTCTCTTTGAACACCTAACTCAAATATCAATGAACACCTAATTCTAATAATTATAGTCTTGAACACCTAACTCAAAAATAATTGAACACCCAACTCAAGCAATTGAACACTCAATCACAATCCAATTACATTCCATCAATCCAAATAATTCATAGTTGAACATCTAACACATTATCTCAAATAAAACTCACAATCCTAATTGAAAAAGAAAGAAAGAGAAAAAGAAGAATCTAGTGGTTTAAGTATTATGCCTGTGTTCTCTCTCCCTCCCTATTGTCGATGGTCTTAATGTGTTAATTTTGCATTCGTAACAATAACTACTTTATTATTATTATTTATCTAGTTAGCTTATAGAATTAAAGACAAAGCTTTAAAAAATTCAATAACATACATTCCCCGTTAGCTTGAATAATATTCCTTCGAATTTAAGATTAAGATAAAAAATCTCATCATGGCATCCTAATGAACAATATATTTTTGAAAAAGGTCGGCCTCAATATACTCTCTACGATTTCTTTCAAAATGATTTTAGTAGATTAATACACCGATTAAATGTTGGCAAAAAATATGATAACTCGTCTAGAATAACTCTAAAATTTAAGTCCCTCCATTCTCGAAACACTATTGACTACGCAATGCAACTTTAAATTTTTTTGATTTTTTGTTCAAAAATATGGTACATATTTTCAAGTTCTCGGTTTGCCTCGTAGTTAATTTTCTTAAAATAAAAGTCATGTCTTTTTGTCTTCACTATTTATATTAATACATGAGGTTTTGCACATATATTATTAACCTTAATTATTAGCATAAACACATGATTAGCAACTATAATTGAAAGGCGACTCGGAAATTAAGACAAGTGGTCTTGACCGGCATTGTGACTTCGGAGTTTGTCCCTTCCTAAGATTCCAGGTTTGAATAATTCTCCTTGTTGGCAATTCTTGCGGCCACCTCACCCTCCCGCGTACCCTCCCGCGTACGTAAGCATGTGAATCGAAAGCTCCACCTAGCCAGATATATGGCGAATTTTTTAATTATTTTGCGTGGCATTACTACCATGAATATTTCCGAAAGAACTACTCTAATTACGTAGATGATGATATCAGCAATGAGTCATGGTGTCGAGAATTTTATTAATATTATTTTTTGTTTATGGTCGCCACTGAAGTCAATTTTAATACCATTAATTTAGTAAGCTGAGCTTAGACTTTGTCTCAAAGAAGTCTAAGAAGCCCATTTTAGTCATTTTCCAAAAATTGGAAAAAAAGAAAGGTGGGTGGGGGCTTATTAATTAATGTACGTGATGCATGATGTCAAACTGTACGTACGGTATCAAATGTTTGACTTCCACTGGTAAGAAAATAATTCCTCAATTATTCGACAATTTATTTTTGGTGAATTATTTGCTCCATTTGTTGAAATATTTGTTACTACTAAATTTGGTAGTGTAATTTTTACATCACATTGGCGGGGCTTGATGTGAAAGTCGAAAAAGTATACAAACGGAGCCTAAATCTCAAAGTTCAAAAATGCTTAATAAAGACATAGGATTACATAAGGTTTTTTTGACAAACAAGATAATCCCAGTTATATTTGTCTTAAGCTAAGTGCATGCATGTATAACCGACCTTTTTTTCGAGTCAAATACGGTCCGAGCATGTGACAAATATAGTTTGGTACCTTTGGCCTATTTGTTGGAGATTTTTTGGCACAAAGTTTGGTTATTTTTCTTAATTTCAAATAGATTTGAGTCAAATTTTTACATCACTTGCTTCGTCTCGATGAGAGAAATCGAAAAAAAATAAAAATATGGATCAAAGTTGAAAAAAATACATAAGACGAAGAAAAGAACGAAAAAGTTCTGATTCCTCTCATCACGAAAAGAGTGTAATCGATGAGACATTTGACCAAAATCTAGTAAAAATTATTACTCCATCCGTCCCATTTTGGTTGTCATTTTTTGATGTCCGTGTCAGTTTTCAATCGCTTATATTTTCCAATTGTGAATCTCTAAAAATATGCAATATAGATCTTAATTATTTGATAGATTTCAATTTGTTCTATAATACAAAGTTGTCGAAATCATGAAAAACATTATAAATTGAAAGATATACGCAATAGGGATCCGGGGGTGCTGTAGTGTACCCCCGGGTAGTGCACGTGTAGAGCGGCACACAACCGTCGATCTCATCAATCTATGGTTCACATTAAAAATCGATTATGACCGGTAATAAATGATTTTTACCGGTCATAATTAAAAATCATATCTCAACCATTAATTGTCAAGATCGATTGCCCGTGTGCGCCTTACAGGATGCCTTGCAGGCCCTTGTACTACAGGATTTCCCAATCCATGCAATAAATACAAAAAAGACAAAAGAAATAATGGACAATCAAAATGGGACGAAGGAAGTACTACGTAGAAATTAGAAAATAACAAAAAGAGTTTTTTTTCTTTTTATCCTCTAAACTATGCACTTTTTCTCTACTTAGTCCCTGAACTATCAATTTGGCGATTTCATCCCCTCAACTATCATTCCGTTACCTACTTAGTCCAATAGATAACGGAAATTAAGAATTTGGACGGAAAATGCCACGTAAGGCCCTGTTTGAGACCCTATAGACCAGTTATTTTATTATAACAGCCCTAGAGATAAAAATTAATTATGACCCTTTAGAATAAAAAAATAAAAAAAATAAGACATTCGCACCGGTTCAAACAGATTGAAAATTGGAGCATTTAATTTTTTTTATGAGGTTCATATATTAAGATCTTACATGGCACTTTATAGAGACTAACAAATACATATTTTTTCCAAAAAGACTGACCTTCTTATATAGAATTTAGACTGTTTATATATTAAAAATATGGTTAAAAAGTAAGCGCTCTAATTTTCAATCCATGTGAATTGGTGCGAAAATCTTATTTTTCTGATCATTTTATCCTAAAAGGTCATAGTTAATTTTGTCCATAGAGCTCTCATAATCAAGTATCTGCTCTAAGGGGCCTCAAATAAAAAGTAGATAATTAACTATGAAAGCCTTAGAGAAAAAAATTAATTATGACCCTTTAGAATAATACGATTAAAAAAAATAAGATTCTCGCACTTGTCCAAACGGATTGAAAATCGGAGCACTTAAACCTTCTAAAAAAATTAAGTGCACCAATTTTCAATCCGTTTGAACCGGTGCGAAAGTCTTATTTTTTTTTTATCATTTTATCCTAAAGGGTCATAATTAATTTTTATCTCTAGGGCTGTCATAATCAAGTATCTGCTCTACGGGTTTCAAACAGAGCCTTATGTGACATTTTCCGTCCAAATTCTTAACTTCCGTTATCTATTGGACTAAGTAGGTAACGAAATGATAGTTGAGGGGATGAAATCGCCAAGTTGATAGTTCAGGGACTAAGTAGAGAAAAAATGCATAGTTTAGGGGATAAAAAGAAAAAAAACTCTAACAAAAAAACATACTACCAGAAAGTAGCTAAGAAATTAGGCCGAGTGTCTCTTCAATTAATTCCTTAAAAAAAAAAAGAAATCTAAAAATATAAAAACTACAGTACCAACGTGGAACGAACGTGTTGGTGCGAGAAATCTTCTTCTAGATGGGTCATGGGCGCACGTTCCAAAAGACTGACTCAGACTCTCTCGTGGCTCGCCAGTCACTACTCGTCTCTGTCACGACTCACTACTCGTCTCGGTTTGTTGGCGCTAAAGCCACTGCGGTCAAGCTTGCGTGGTCCATGACGGCCCTCCCTATTCACACTTTTTTAACTAGAAAATGATAACGACAGCCCTAATGAAGGGGGGATCGGGAGATGCTGCCAAGCGGAGGTGCTATGTACTCAGATTCAATCCAAACCGTCCGTACTGAGATAAACAGTCGGATGCCACTTAGAAATATCCGTGAAATGCGTGTTGAAGAAAACTGAACTTGTTGGTCATTTTTTCCACATTATTCACGGCGCAAAGATCTTTTTTAATTTTAGTACAACCAATTTACGCTTTTGCCCCCATTACTTGAGCCATTCTGGCCAAAGGTCAAGTACTCCACAAGTAAGATTCAAGAAACATCCTCAACTCCTATAAAACCTATATACCGTTAACACGAGTCTAAAGCAAAAAACAACTTCCCAGCCAAAACATTATTTTTCCAATTCCGCCCTGTTTTTTAATCATGATGAAGAGAGGTAGAGAAGGAGATCTAGACACCTTAACAACCATGGCCAACTACTTAGTGCTCCTGTCCCGCGGTGGCGGTGGCGTCGGCGCGGGCTTCCAGTGTGCCGCCACGGGACGGCCGGACCGGGTCTTCGAGTGCAAGACGTGTAACCGGCAGTTCTCGTCGTTCCAAGCGCTCGGCGGGCACCGCGCCAGCCACAAGCGGTCGAGGGTGGAGCCGAACCACCACATCGAGACGACGCCGGAGAAGCCTAAAGTCCACGAGTGCCCCATCTGCGGGGTGGAGTTCGCGCTAGGACAGGCTCTGGGTGGCCACATGAGGCGGCACAGGGTGGCCGTCGACGAGAAAGAACCGCCGGAGCTGAGCCTGTCGCTGCCGCGGGTGACGGTGTTGAAGAAGTCGAGTAGTATTAATAGGACGGTGTTGTGCTTGGACTTGAACTTGAGTCCGGGAGAAAATGGGCTGGAGTTTCAGATGGAGAAGGTGGCTTCTCCTATGCTTCATTGTTATCTGTGATGGGGAATTATCGAAGAAAATTACTACTACTATTCTTTTGCCCCGGGCACCGCTACGTGATGTCCCGGGGCACTGAATAGTTACTCACTATGAAGAGGTTAGTGTCGAATTAGCGATGATCGGCATTCTTGTTTATTTAATTTTTTGCCTGGACATATAAAAAACATACGTTTTTTTTTGGGATGTTTCAATTAGGTTAATATTGGGATTTATTCATTTGTAATATTTTGTATACTAATTTGTCAAGGAGTAATATGGAGTACTAATTTTTTTCTTCTTCCCGGATTAATGGTCGAGCTCTGCACGAAATAATTCCGAGTATATATGAGATCGAAGAAATATCGAATTTTAAGCCATTAGAGCGATCTTGAGGCCTCATCGAGATTTAGGCCGACCCAGATTTTTGATAATTTGATGTATATATTAGGATCTTAGTTGAAATCATTGAAGAATAACCCAATTTTAGGCTCCGTTTGTTTCGATGTAAAATGTTTTACAATATAAAATATTTTCCATGTAAAATGTTTTTTTTTTTTCTGAAAACAAATTTCAAACTTTTATTTTCTGGTGTTTGGTTGATAGTTGAAAATATTTTCAAAAATTGACAAAATAGTGTAAGGGAGAGAGAGAGAGAGATCTGATAACATTGGAATTGAACGTGGGTCAGGACCGACGATCGAAGAAACTGAGCACTAAAAATTGCAGTAGAGGGCAACGGGTTCATTTGGGAAAATAACTTACGCAAGATTTAAGGGTAAGTCATTTTCATCCAATTAATGAAAAATGTTTTACATGTAAAATATTTCCTCATTTTTTACGCAACCAAACACCGAAAAATAGATAAAATATTTTATTGAAAAACATTTTATGCCCAACAAACGGAGCCTTTTAGTCAGACATGCATGCAGAAAGGTAGTTAAGGATGGAGAGGTGAGGGACGCCAAAAAGACTTAATTCCGTAGGCACAGGCCTATCAATGGACCGAATTCAATCTGGACCAGATCCGAATTCGGTTTGGAAATATGCAGTGAATGATTCTAGCTTGGAAATTATTGGGATTTGTCCCACATCGGTTAAATATCTCCTCCAAAACTAGTATATGAGCTTGGGCGGCTTCTCCACTCTTTATCAATTGGTTTGTAGTTGGATGTTTTAACAGAAATGGTGTTGGAAGAAAGTAAGAGATTAGAATCGAGAGGGAGTTTGAATTGTAGGGGAGTCCAATGAATGAAGTACGTTCTCCTTGACAATTAGAACTTATGCACACAAGAAGAACGTACAGAGTACACATGCATCACAAAGTGCACATGCATAAGTTGTTGGGTGTTTGTATGACATCTTGATCCGACCTTGTGTGCATAAGTTCTAATTGTCAACAACGCATGTGTATGCAAGAAAGACTAGCTAGTTGTGTTGGAATTTATTCATGTGGGATGTCAATCCTATTTATATATTATAGTATTTATGTTCGTAACTAAAATATGGGTATTAGATTTAATTAAAGTATTGCCTAAATAATTGGTGACTATTCATGAAAAGGTTTGGTGGCTATTCATCATTTGTAAGGTTGCAACTATTAATGAATAGGTAGGTGCCTTATTACTTCTTTGATAGAAGGAAGTATGAAAGGTTGTGTCCACTGGGAAAGGGTCCCGATCTATCTATATGAAGGCTTGTGATTACCATTAAGTTACAAGTGTGTAAACATTTATATAGATTAGATTGGAAATCCTACCCTTTGCTCCCCAAAATCAATTAGTAGGAGTTTCATTGAGTCAAGCATATTGGTTCAAGATCGAAACGATTTCCGGATTTCTTAAGACTTAAACACCATGGCAGAAGGTAAGTAATTTTTCCATTGCGTATTTGTTTTGATTCTCCCATATAGGTTTATCAAGTTGTTCTTTCTGTTTTTCTTGGGAGGAAAAGAAGCAGCTGTGTTATTATTTGAAGATACGGTAAAGGAAGAAAAAATAAAATCAATGCAACGTTTATTTGCAACGCCCTCTTACATGATGTGGGTCTCATGTATGTGTAGGTCTCATCCCATATGAGAGAGACATTACAGATAACCTTTGCATTGAAAATTTTCTCCAAAGGGAGGGGGAAAAACTGCAGCCCCCATCTCTTTATTTCTTGTTAATTGCGTTGTTTGAACTTCGAAGCCCATACTAATCAATTGGACCCCGAAGTCAAGATGTTCGCGGCGAGCCCAGTCCACACTAAGTTGGGCCTTCTTTCTTGATGACATAGCTCTTGGGCCCTCTCCTCTTTCGGGCCAGACTATTTAGAGGTGGGCTTAGGGGGTGTTTGTGAAGAATTCGAAATTTTATAAAGCTATTTATTAAAACTAACCAACCAGCGGTTGGTTTGGTTGTAGAAACTCAGACTTGATTGGACAAGGTTCAGATTTGAGTCTCCATAGTCTTTACTGGAGCTAAACATCCTCTTAACACCACCCACCCATAATGAATCATTCCTTAGCAGTTAGCATCGGTCCCGACATATGTGCGGTGGAGTCCCTTATCGATACCAAAATAGTCATGTGGACTGACCAGGGGCGGAGTTATGTTGTTCTTTCTATTTTTCTCGGGGGGAAAAAGAAGCAGCTGTGTTATTATTTGAAGATAAGAGTAAAAGAAGAAAAAATCAAATCAATGCAACGTTTATTTGCAACGCCCTCTCACATGATTTGGGTCTCATGTACGTGCAGGTCTCACCCCATGTGAGAGAAATATTACGGATAACCATTGCATTGAAAATTTTCTTCAAAGGGAGGGGGGAAAACTGCAACCCCCATCTCTTTATTTCTTGTTAATTGCGTTGTTTGAACTTTGAAGCCCTTACTAATCAATTGGACCCTGAAGTCAAAGATGTTCGCGGCGAGCCCAGTCTACACTATGTTGGGCCTTCTCTCTTGATGACATAGCTCTTGGGCCCTCTCCTGTTTCGGGCCAGACTATATAGAGGTGGGCTTAGGGGGTGTTTGTGAAGAATTTGAAATTTTATAAAGCTATTTATTAAAACTAACCAATGAGCGGTTGGCTTTGTTGTAGAAACTCGGACTTGATTGGACAAGGTTCAGATTCGAGTCCCCATAGTCTTTACTGGAGCTAAACATCCCCTTAACACCACCCACCCATAATGGATCATTCCTTAGCAGTTAGCATCGGTCCCGACATATGTGCGGTGGAGTCCCTTATTGATACCAAAATAGTCGTGTGGTATGACCAGGGGCGGAGCTATGTCCCCCCCCCCGCCCGAGCTTCCGAGTTTTGTAATTGTACAAGAATGAAGACTAGGGCTGTTAGCCGAGACCGAAAAATCGATCGAAACCGGAAAAACCGGACCGGACCGCATTTTTCAAACCGGTCAAATAATTTCGATCTGGTTTTATGTGTTTTAAAGACCGGTCGAAACCGGACCGGTTATTATATAAAATCAATCATATATATATATATATATAAACTGTTTTTATGGGTTTTTTTTTTATGTATTGGGCTCAAAATTGATCCTTTTTTGTTGGGCCCAAAAAAAGAGGGTTGAATTATGGGTTTTTGCTTGATATTTTGTGAGTTCAATTGTGGATTTTTTGATGTGTTGGGCCCAAAATATGGCTCATGAATGGAAACCGGATAAATCGGATAAACCGGACCGAAACGGTTGAGCCGGTCGAAACCGGACCGTATTATCTCAACCAGTTCCGGTTTCTAAAAATCTCAAACCGGATAACCGGTTTTGATCGAAAAATATGCCAAAACCGATCGAAACCGGACCAGTATCACCCCTAATGAAGACAAAAAATGGAGTGCACTTGGATAAAAGGGAAGTGTGAAAATCAATTTCATTTTTTAAAAGGAGAAAGTAAGCTGTTTTTTTTTTTTTTTTTTGGGTGCAACGGAAATTCAAAAGTAAGTTGTTTATTGCTTAAACAAGAGCGTCATTTCTACCCAGACAACAACACATTTTTTGATCAGCAAAAGAAAATTTCATTAGCACGAAGATAAAAGATGGAATCAGTACAACAACACGTTGCTTTTTCAGTTCTAGTTTGGACTTTTGGAGAGCTTTTTTTTTTTTTTTTCCCGGATTATCGAATTGGATTTTAGTAATGGGATATGCATGCATTGAATGTGTGTAATATTTTCTCAATCTTCAGAAATCAGAACTATCCCTGAATTTTCCTTTATATATTAAATGCATTCACACTGTATAAAACAGGGGTGATATGATAATAGTTACTGTATGACTTATGAGACTCAACTAACTTAATCCATGACAATTAAACAAAAAAAACTAACTTAATCTGGAACGATTCGTGTAATTAGAATCCGAAGTAATCAACGGTTAGATTTTAAACATGATCAAACTAGTTAAGTACATACTGAACCAAAGCTTTTACCAAGAAATCTGAACCCAAGGGGTTGGGCTAGGACTTGGGAGTGATTTTCACCAAGTTAAATTTCCTGAATGGACTTAAAGCCAATTTTTCATGGATTTCTAAGCAAATTGTTCTCCTCACATATATCAACAAACATAGGATTTAGCGGAAACGAATTGACTATTGCCATGAGCAGCAGGAATTATACTCCTTAGGAGTTTGTTCCCGCCGAGGTCTCATGTTCAATTTTCTTTGCTAGGAATTTTTGGGGCCATCTCACCCCCATCGCGCAAGCGTGCGAAAGGAATTAGTCTGAAATGCGCAAACTGACCCAAGCTACCCTTTATTACAAAAAAAAAAGAGAAGAAGAAGAAGCAGCTTTTAAGAAATTTTTATTTCCCGGAAGAAACTCGAATTATTGCTTCAACAAATGATCAAAGTAAAGATGGATCATGGAGTAAAATCCTGTCATGGGACCATTTTCAACTCGAATTATTGCTATGAGGCAAAGAGTTCGATTACATATTCGCTGGTTAAGGGCCCAAGGCCTAATCAGCTTTAACCCAAAGGGATTAACCAAGTGGTCTCGGTCTGAGAGTTAAGTGTTTGTTCCGTCTTTAGGTCTCAGGTTTGATTTTTCTTGCCAACAACTCTTGGGGTCACCTCACTCCACCCGTAAGCATGTGAAACAACCGTGGAAGGGACTGTAGAGATTAGTTCGAGGTGCGCGCAAGCTGATCCGAGACACCTTGCATTACCGAAAAAAAGAGAGGGCCTAATCAGCTAGCTTTTACTCCTTGAGATTTTGGTAGGTGCAATGGCTAACTTGTTGCTCATTAATGCCCATCAAAAAAACCCAAAAATGAGATCATATCAGCATACCACTCGACAATTTATCGGTTACTTGATTGCATCCTATCAGTTACCCATTGAATCCGATGTAATCTGGACTCAACTTTTTGTAATCTTGAGTAATCTGCTTTCTGGAGTGTTCTCATTACTTTTCTACAGAAAAAACTAGTGCAGACCGTTCAGTGTGCTTGGTGTCATCTCCTAAAGTCTCGTAATTCGCATGCGTGGGTAAGAGCGCGAGCGCGATCGTGAAAACGTCTTTGAAACACATCACAAATTACTAAAGTTTGCGAGCGCGCGAGCGCAATGTGAGAAATGAGAGCGAAAACGTAAAGCATTTCGAAGAATTATGTGACTAAGGTCATGTCTACAATGTTTTACTATGAAAGCCAATCTCATCACCGTCAATTTGCTGACTTTTGAGAATCTCTAGAGATTTTTTTTTCCGACTTGTCAAAGGTGTTCGAGTAAGTTTACGCACGCCTCGACTATTCTTTTCCATGGTCCGGTCAAAGGCATGCCACACCGAGACTAGAAAACCCATAAGAAATTTTTGTCATGCAACCTAACCCCGAGAGATTGAGATTCTATGTTCGGTGAGAGTAAAGCTTCAGTGCCTCACTGTCAAAACCTTTCACATGATTACCGCGTGAGGCAAAAGCGAGAGTCACGCACAGAATTGGATTATTTGAGCCGTTAAACTACAGGTTTCATACTATTCCCCCTACCATATAAATCCTGTATTCATTCAAATAAGGTCCCGTTTCACTAAAATTCTTATTTTTTAAGTACTCATTTTTCACTTTACGAGACAGGTCATTCTCTTTACAATACATCATCTTTAATTCAAAAAATAAGTAGTACTTACGGTATTTTAGTTATGAAACACACCCTAAGGTCTCGTTCCGCTAAGGAAAATAAGTTCTTATTTTTTTAAATTAAAAGCGATGTATTATGAGAGAATGACCTCGGGATATAAGTACTGAAAAAATAAAAAACCTTAACAGAACGGGACCTAATACACGTTATACACTCTCCCTAAGGCGGCGGTTAACGTTTTTCTGGTTAAAATGACTATGGATAGCCTGTCAACTTGTTTCACATTCAAATTTTTTATTTCCCACCTTTATAATAAAAGGGCTCAGATTATGAAATTAAAATTATAGAGGTTCTCTTTGTTTTCACATTAAAAATTTTCTCTTTGAAAAGAAGATAAAAATAAGGTAAGACTTTAAAAGGTGGTGTTCCTGTGGAACAAGTTACGGGAAGGCAACAACCTAATCATACACGTGGACGAATTATATAGGTTTCATGCTCATACGGCTGTATCTACTATCAATTCACTTGACCAATGAGTTATGGCCACGTCATGAACCGAATCTCTTAAGCTGCGTCGAGTTTCAGAAGATAAGCCCTCCTCGGTTACAATCCAAAGGTCACGTTTGCGAAATCATGGCCATGAAAGGACGAAACGTGTAATTGGGAAAACAAACCTTTTAATCCTGTGGTTTTCGGCGCACGATTAACCATATGGCCAAACCAATCGTCGATGGTCAAGGCGTGAGACTTGAAATTTGCTCTCTTTCAGACTTTCAGTTCACGAGTTTTTTAGGTGCTTATCAATTTTTGTGCGACCTATTCATACGAAATTTTGTCCCAACTTTAAACGAGCCCCTTTTAATGGAAAATCATGTTTTAAATCTTGTTGAGAACATTAGTAATGTACCAAAAATTATATCGATTGGAAATCGATAACTACGACAAAATATTAAAAGTGAACAATTGTGACCATCTTTGCAGGTTCATAAAGCACCCACAAAAACCTCAACCAGTTAATTAGAGAGAAACCGTCTCCTATTCACAAATGAGCAAAGTTGTCAACACAACTTTAAAAGTATAACTCTGGACGCAACTAAATCTAAAACTGTTTGATGTACATAATTCTACAAATAGCTTTGGACACGGAGTTGTGTTTGTAAGGGACAACACCCATTCGAGCCGTCCATGTTTGGCAATAAACGGCTCAGATTTCATCTCAGCCGAACAGACCTCAGCTGTCCAACCGTGTATTGTCGAGATGAAATTTGAGCCGTCCAACCGTATATTGTCGAGATGAAATCTGAGCCGTCTATTGCCGAGCATGGACGGCTCTGAGACCCCGGGTTCATTTTTTTTTCTTTCACAAATGGGCAACCCATCTTAACGTCTCTGCATGCCACGTGTACGTATAGAAAATTCAACTAATAGGTTAATGGTACACGAAACCACACCATAGCTTTCTTCAGCAGTTTAAAAGTCTCACTCTTTCTCAGTTCCTTTCATTTCTCCATTCTAGTATAAAAAAAACACTTCGGCTCTGTTTTCTCCGGCGTGGGGTCGCCGGAAATTTCCTCCGGGGGCGTCTCAGGTACTTCCACATTTCAAACTCTCTCACTGGTACCGTTTAGAATTCACATTCTTCTCTGTCATTTGATTGAGTTTCATCTCCTAGCCTTGACGGTTCATACAAATGATACAATGCATGTTGTGTGCGTATAGATATATGTATAACATGTAATCCTTGTGATTCAATTGCGGTTTAATCCAGATTTCGGACGTCAAGTTTTGTTTACTGTTGTTCTCTTGCTAGGTTTTGCTTGAAGGATTGTGAGGAGGCATTTTGGTTTGTAGCTGACTCTGTGAATTCACTTTGATCAAAAGGAAGAGCAAAAGTGGTGTGAAAAATGGTGGGCTTTCTTTTCTTTTCTGATTGAGGCTTTTCTAAGGGAATTTTGCTTTCGGCATTTTATGTATTCATTTCTTCACCTGGACTATATGGTATCAGAGCGGGACCCATTTCACCCCACAATTTAAAATTTATAATCTACACTCCACGTCGACAGACCAGCACAAAGGCTGCACGATGATAGACCCAAAAGAGGCTACACGTGACAGACCTCAAACGCGGCTGCACGTGAGGGGATGCTAAGGAAATATAGTCCCACCGGGAGTGGAATGGGTGATTACTCAATAACATGAGAGGTCTCTCCACTCATTGCCAATTGGTTTTTAGTTGGATATAAAGTTTCCACAATGATTTATTGTTGTCTAATTCTTTCCTGTTTGGCCAGTTTGATTGTAATCTTTTGTGTATTTGTGGGGCCTTTTTTTGGTCACGTTTTAGAAGACTCTATACCACCTTAATCCCAATCCAACACATCAACAAATGTATCAACTTTCTCTCCGTAGGAATTGAAATTAAAACCTCACCGCCTTTGACTGCAGTTACACAACCTTTAAATCGGCTGCGCCGGTTTGTCAGGCCGGTTAGGCCTAATGCCTTTGGTCATACCAGGAAGGGTGCTTGGTCACACCTACTTTTTATTTATTTTTATAACCGAAGGAAATGAAAAGACTTAAAGTTTTTATTTTTTTTGCTCAGCAATGAAAAGACTTGAAAGTTGATCTCTATCTCTGAAGTTTTAGGTTTTTTAACAATCTCAGTACACTTAAGTGTAGCTACACAACCATTCCAATTGCCCCTTTTGGTCCTTGATATTGGTGGTTGAAACTTGGAAGTATTTAATTGCAAGTAAGTTAGTGACTTGTGTAGAGAATCAGTTCTAGGCTCCAGCTAGTTTCAATTTTTTCCTTCCTGCATTAGAATAAATGCATTGTACGATCAACAGATCAGCAAATTTGGATTTATAGTTAGGAAATTTAATTGTCTCCCTTAAGCTAGCTACCTTGCTGTTTTTGGATGAATCATCTAATTAAGATAAATTGTGTCTAAAGTGCTAGATTTCAATGTGTATGTCTGATTTTTAAAACGTTTTTGCATGTTGGCGAACGTGCATTAAATTATGATAGGGCTCACATTGATCATCGTGATTAGGATAAATTGAAATTAATGTGCTAGATTTTGCTTACTTTGCATATCTGATTCTTTAAACGTGTTTTCATGTTTACGACTGTGCATTAAATGTTGATAGGGCTCACAAAGATCATTGTGCCAAGCAGAGAGCTTCATTGTCTCTTGATTTTGTTTTCTCTTTGCACGTTGTTTCTAGCCCTTAAGGATTCCAGGAGGCATATAATCAAATGATTTATATGTAAGCAAGGCCAATCTGTGAACGGATAACTTCATCAACCTATATATTTGAGTGTCTATAGTTTATTATCTGCTGATTAATTCAACCAGTGTAATTAGAATATGGTTTTGATTGAAGTAATAGTTACGTTATTCAGGATGAAAATGATTGGCTTGTGATGCCTACCTAAAAATGACCAAGATAACCATCTTAATTCGGATTTAGCCGACGATGTATCCTTTTGAGAGCTGATTGGAGAGGATGAATCTATTGAGTGGGATCCCAACTAATATATAGAAACCTTTATGGCATATTATCCTAATAATTGAACTCATTTTGTGACTCATAGAGAGGTAATCCAATTTGATTCGGTAGTTTTTGGCTCCAATAAACCTCTCTAGGATCTAAATGTCCTAGTGCTTTATAAAGTTACGATGGGGGAGTTACCTATACAGTTTTTGAGAAGCTTTTGTTTCATCTTCTATACCCTTTAGGTTCTTTGTGTGTCTTCCTTTCTTTCTTTTTTTGTTTTCTGTGTATGGACTATTGCAATGGAGGGCTGCAACTGCTAAGAGGGAGGAATACATGGCGGATGAGTTGCAAATAAATCTCTTCTTTCTCTATGTTGGTGTTTCTTTGAAGAGGCGTAAGCCTGAGGCCTTGTGGTTGTGTTTCGAAAAGTTCAGGAATGTATTGATAGTTACTTCCCGATGCCTTCCTTGGAATGTGTGGCGGGGGAGGCATAGGTGTGTATCTTGGACTAGAGTAAGGTTCGGGTTTGTAGATTTAGCTAATGCTTAATGTCTTCCACTATTGGATGATTGGGGCAGTTACTTATGTGAAGTCATTGGTTGATTTTGTAGGGTATATTAGCTTTATTAGATAAACCTGGTTTCCACTTATCTCTTGTATTTGATATTAGGCATACGGCTTTCCACCCTCTGCCTCCATACAATATTCTGGAAGAAAATTCCAGTTTTATTGGGGTCATTTTGGACCAACTTAAATAGTATGGTTGAATATTATACATATGTTTTGTGTTTAAGTTCTTTATATACTTGGTTAGTTATGGCCCTACAGTTGTATTTTATCCTTGATGGACTCAAGATAGCATGGAATTACTTGGAATCTCTTGGTGTTAGACCATGTTATTAGAAACATGGATTGCTAAACCATACGGAAGGAAAAGCATATTAAGATTCTACTTGTTTTACCCTTCGAAGTTCCGGCGATCAACACCATCACACTCTTTGATCGGTCAAACAGCCATCCAACCGAGCATAGGAAGGTTGGAGGTGAAAGAGTATTTTTGGGAGCATATAGGAGAAGAGGAGAAGTTCTGATGAACTATCGAGCTCATTGGGTCATTTATATGAGGAAAGAATGAAGCAAAAGTCGAAGAAGATAGGGATTGCTCAACCCAAGGCAAGAAGGAGAGACTTCATGAACCACACAAGCTGGTTAGATGCGTGGGACCTCGACCTACATCGGTGCCACAACCCTTAAAACCTGTAACAAAATGTCATATTCAATATATCTATGTTACACTATACTCCTCCTCCTAATTCATTCCGTTCCGATATGCATAGTCAATGCAGAAATAACAGTAAACACATGCAACCATGTGAACATAAATCTAAAGCAATGAATGAACCAAATGCATGTATTTGAAGGTTTATTTGTTATGGTGTCCATTTGGCGAGGTCAATAATGCTTCTTTGGAGCTTTTATTTCTTGTCCTGCAAAATTAATACTTCTTCAGGGCTTTTATGCCCTCTCTTTATCTTTTTAATATCAGAAACAAAAGAGATTGTATAAAATTATAAATTTATAATGGAAAGAGTGCAATAAGATTCAAGGACAAGAAGTCTTCGAAAGTAAATAAAAAAGATAGCCTTTATGCTATATGTCACATGTCGCTCTCCAATCCCTAAAACAACAATTTAAGGTATCTACCAAAGCCCAGTGGGATGACAAAGTACTCACCGTCTCCCACAAAGACTCTTCAAACTTGTCCTCTAAGATACTTGTATTTTGCTCTAATCAAAGAACCTAAAAAACAAAAGAGGTAACTAAGAAGAGGTAACACATATTCCCAAAGCTTTTGCCTTCTTGTTGCAACCTAAGCCTTAAAAAACAAACCAAAGAAAAGAACAAGGCTAGAAGCTTAACATCGATACATGCCCCTAGTGATAGTACTAGACCGTCGGGGGATCAAGTATTGTACGAAACCCCCTTCAAAAGTCATAAGGAGAGGCAAGATTCTTATCAATTTGAGTCAACGGTTGGGCTACTATCAAGTGCATATTGCATAAGGAGAAGAGTATCTGAGACAAATTAGCCAGAGCCAACGAACGAATCTACTCCAAAAGGAAAAGTCGGTGTCAAAGGATACACTGAAGGGCAATGCAAAGGTGATATGAGGACTACTTATTTCTCCCACACATGATGCACCAATAAGGACAAATATTGCAAACTACGTCTTTATCTTTTTAAGATGTCATTGGTCGTGAGTGTGAAGTGAAGTCCTATATCACCTCGGTACCAAAATAATATGAACAATATAAGTGTGAGGGCACGCTTGCTTCAACAACTAGCTTTTGGGGTTGAGTTCTACCCAAGTCCGTGTAACATGGTATCAGAGCTAGGTAGTAGAGATTGGGTAGGGTGCATGTTATGGGCCTACACGCGGTAGGTGCTGCCGAGTGAACATGTTGCGCGTGAGGAAGGGTGTGAAGCAAAGCTCCACATCGCTTGGGTACCAAAGTAATTTGAAGTATATAAGCGTAAGGGCACCCTCACTTCAACAACTTGCTTTTGGAGTTCAGTTCTACCCCAGACCGTGTAACAGTGAGACTACTTGATGTGAGAGTCCATATAAAAGTTTCAACTTAAGGAGGCACCATTGCTTTTCAAACCCATTTGGATAAAATCGGTCATTCTGTTGAGAAAAGATTAGTGCAAAAAAAATTCTGAAGGAGTTAAGAGACCACATCCATTTATCACTACAATTAGTTCTCAAGGAAATGTCATCAAGTATATCCAACAAAGGCACCATCAAAACATTGTGGCTTTGACCTAACCGATATAAATGTGGAAAGATTATGCAAAATGAAACATTCTATGCTCAAATATCTTCCAAAATTGGACACTCTTCTCCCATTACCCACTTTCAAGGGTACAAACGAGAGAAAAAGGGAAGAATATGAAATGAGAAAAAGGGGACAAGTATGAAATGAGAGAAATGGCAAAGGTGAGAAATAGCTTTGAGTTCGAGCGTTACCCCAATTAACCACCAAAAGTCTGCCATATCCGAAATCCTGTATTTACTCTTGACTATATAGAATTCCATAGATAGTTACGCTCGCACTCGATTGGAAACCTTCATAACTTCTTTCCAAGAAGAGCAATATTCCTTGCCATAATGTTTCCAAGACCAAGACACCTTTACTTACCGAACAGGAATTCACCTTCTAGCTCACTAAATGTCTTCATCCATACTCTCCCTCAAGAAATCCTTGATCTTATATTTTATTGGCTAGTCCTATCGGAATCTCGAAAATTGATGAATAATAGTTTGGAATGTTCCACTAGAGAGATTGAACTAAATTATACCTTCCTCCCTTAGAAAGTACACCCCGCATGGCCCCTCTCCAATATTTTATCTAGTTTCTTAAACACTAGGGGCTGAAAACACTATGCCCTTTGATTGCATATCAAATGTAGCCAAGTACTTAAAAAGGAAAATGGTCAATGGAAGACACTAAAATCTTGATCGACCTTTGTAATTGTAATGACCCGCGCCAGCTGACCTGTTAACCCTTGGCCTAACCACGTGGCTCAAAAGGTTAACCTCAGATTAACAGTAGCTGGTGGGCCTTATTACATATACCACGTGACTTTTCCTTGAAGTCCCGATGTGAGATCTCACAATCTCCCCACCTTATGATGCAATGTCCTCGTTGCATTGGCCCAACAACTTTCCCCTGGTGGCCATGTTGTGGCACTTAGTTCTGTACAACACACTCGTTGCATTGGCCTAACAACTTTCCCCTGGTGGCCATGTTGTGGCACTTAGTTCTGTACAACACATCAGGGTACTTGTACCAGATTCTAGAGGTGGCCCCCACCATGTAAACCACGTTGTGGCACTTAATTCTGATACCAACTGTGACAACCCGCGTCAACTGACCTGCTAACCCTTGGCCTAACCACAATTTTGGCATGTGGCGTACCACGTTCACAATAATACTTAGTTTTACTTGAGGTTTATCACTTGGAAGTGTGAGTTCTAGTCATGTAATCGGTAGAAGCCTACCTGTAGCGCACCACAATTTTGGCATGTGGCCTACCACGTTCCCATTCCCATTCCTTGTACCCAACGAAACATAGGTCTTCAGAAGATGCATGCAGTTTGGTAAACCAGATTTCACCAGGGACCATGTTGTCTTGTCTCTGGAGATTGACCAAGGTCAATGTGAGCTCAAATGACTGGTGGGCATGTCTCAGTGGTTTATCTTTCCAGAAAATTTAGATCAAGCAATATACTGATGCTTCTTGTTTATCATGGCCGTGATTAGTGCTGTACTATAGTCCAACTAACTCTGCTTGCTAGTGAACTCGCGAAGGTAATAGATTTTTCATGCAGTCACATGTACATATTGCAGTTTTATGCGCGATAACTAAACAAAATAGGCGCATTTTTTTGTGAAAACCTTTTTAAGGAATTATCCTCCAAAGCAAGAATAAGCTGATTTTAATGCTTTAAGACAAAGATGTACGTTATGACGCCATTACTACAAAACAAGGGAAAAGCCATTGCCCTGTCAGGTCATATCTGTGGATTTCTTCAACTTAAAGCTATTTGCAACAATCTTTCGGAAATTATTTATGTTTGGGTTTTGGAAAGCACATGTTAATGTGTTTTGCTATGGAATATACCTCCAAATAAAGAATAAGCTGATTTGAATGCTTTAGGACAAAGATTTACTTTATGACGCCATTACTACAAAATAAAGGAAAAGCGATTGCCCTGTCAGATCATATCTGTCGATTTTTCAACTTGAAGATATTTGCAATAATCTTTTGTGCATCATTTATGTTTGGGTTTCGGAAAACACATGTGACTATGTTTTGCTATGCAATATCATCTCTATAATGAATCCAAAATAAGTCTCTCCATCAAAGTACTGGGCATTTCAGGCATAAACATGCATTTCCAATAGCAAGGTATTCTCAATCTGCTTCTCTAGGCTTCCATATATTCTGTAGGTGGTTGAGGTAGGAATCAGATTTCCGTCCTTTTTCATAGTCCCTTGGGTATACTGTAAATGCTGATCAAGCATTCACATGTTTGGATTGTGCGTTATTAGTGTAATTATTTTTAAATGTAGTTGATAATTGATATCTCTTTATCATGTTCTCTTTCGTGATGCCGCACACACTTGTGGACATGTTGATCCTCTTGACGGCTGGACAAGTTTAATTCTCTTGTACCCAAAAGTGTCATTGGTTTACGATGTTGTTTCTTCTGTTACTGATTTAAGCGTAGCAAAGTTGGAAACTTCCTAACCAAATAGATAGTGGATATCTAACTTTTGTGTTTTGACAGTCTTTTCAGAACAAGAGCTTTTGGATGCCAAGGGATGCTGGGTGTCTAGCAGACGGAGACACAAATTATGATAACCCTCCAAGAATTGAACCAAAGCGTCCTCACCAGTGGCTTATGGATGCTTCCGAGCTAGAACTATTCAGGCACAAGAGGCAAGAGATGGAAGCTGTTAGCAGCAGACCAAGGTCAGGAATTCCAAACGGTTCTATCTCTCTATGGGACAACCCTTCAGTTTTTCAGACAGTCTCAGGGCAGTTTTCAGACCATCTATTTGGATCTGATATGGCAAGGACTTCCAATATCATTGATAGGAGCATTCCAACTGCTGGTATGGGGAATTTAAACGCGGAATTGAAGGGCTTTGAGGATCAATTAGGAATCCGTTCATCGGTTAGTTTGTCTATGTCACATGCAATTCAAGATTCCTCATTCTGTATCAATTATGGTGGAATTAGAAGAGTTAAAGTCAATCAAGTAGGGGCATCTGACAATGGTGCGCCTGTATCAATTGGCCACCCCTATAGTAGGGGGGATAACAATCTGTCCGTTGGTGCTGCGTATGATAAGACTGATAACAGGATGTGGCTGGGCCCAACTTATGATAAGGGGAAAGGGATTGCTATTTCTATGGGCCCTACCTTCACTAAGCCCAATGACAATTTCGTTTCCATGGATCACACATTCAGCAAAGGAGATGGCAGTTTCATGTTGATGGGTCACAATTTTTTTAAGGGTTATGACAACAGCTTGTCTATCAGCCAGCCCTTTGACAAGGGTGATGGTGCTTTTGTATCACTGGGTCATGGATATGAAAAGGGAAATGCGAGTATCATGTCTGCCAGTCATGACAACAAGGAGCATGATAATTTTATTTCAATGGTTCCTACCTATAACAAGGACAATGGAAATTTCATTTCAGTTGGTCCCTTTTATGATAAGGGAGATGAGAATAGCATATCGATGTGTCCAACTTCTGTCTCGGCCAGCACATATGTCATACCCAGGGGTACCACCGATGAGAAGGGAAATTCTGGAAATATGTCTGTGGAAGAGAACTGCATAAACGGTGGGACTGGTACTAATTCTTTTGGAGATTTTCAGAATGAATCGGAGACCAATCCCTCTGGTGGGATGACAAGTGGCTATGATTTGATGGCAAATCAAACCTCTGTTCAAACTTCAGCACCTGGACTAGAAAATGCAGCTAAGAATAAAATTGTTGCTCCAGCGGCTACCGCTAAAACCAAAGCCACTCTGAAGAGTAAAGAGCCAAAGCCCCCTAAGAAGGTTGCACTTAACAACAACTTCCCTTCAAATGTCAAAAGCTTGTTATCAACTGGTATGCTTGATGGGGTTCCTGTGAAGTATGTCTCCTGGTCGCGGGAGGTGAGTTATAATCCTTCAATTGGAGTATAATTCATCAAGGTTATTGTCAATTATGGTGAAACTTCGTTTTTTTTGTGGCATTCAGCATAGTCTTAAAGGAATTGTAAAAGGGACTGGTTATTTGTGTGGCTGCTCGGATTGCAAGTTCTCTAAGGCAAGTGATAGTACTTAGTTTTTGTTTCATTTTTTGAGGTACACGAATACATTTAGCCTTTGTGTTTCTTGACTAACCGGCCATTCAAGTTGTTGTTTGTAGTCCCTCAATGCTTATGAGTTAGAGCGTCATGCGGGTTGTAAGACCAAGCACCCGAATAATCACATTTACTTTCAGAATGGAAAGACAATCTATGCAGTGGTCCAAGAGCTGAAGAATACCCCGCAAGAGATGCTCTTTGAAGCAATTCAAACGGTCACTGGATCCCCCATAAATCAGAAGAATTTCTGTACTTGGAAAGGTGATTTTCTTTTTCTTTTTGATAAATTTTTTTTTGAACTGCGAAAACTTTTTCTTTATCTTCTTGATAAGTTGATATGAAACAAGACATAAGAAGTCAGTATTTTGTGACCCTTTTCACTATATAGCTCATCTGAAGATGCTTTTCCAATTTATGTTTTTATGATTTTTGTGTTTTTCTCAGCATCATATCAAGCTGCAACCCGAGAGCTTCAGCGTATCTTTGGGAAGGATAAATTGACTGTAGCATCTTGATATCTGAGCTTCGCCTTTTCCGAACCTGTGAAGTTGTTTACCTCCGGTCTGTGAAAGGCGTTTAATACACCAATATGGCGAACTTAAATCAATTTTCAGGTACTTGACGAAGGAACAAAATCCTTGTTGTTATAGCTTTTAAGCTTTTATGGACTCCAATGTTATTTTCTTTTCGTGGATGGAATGTTCTCTCGTATGAACAGATTTTGATTTTGTTTTGGGGAATGTTAAATTTGGTTCAAAGCAACTAGAGTCAGCTTCTGGAGTTCAGTTATGGTGTCATTATCTGTTATTATACAGTGTTAATGTAGGATATAGGAATTTGGGTGAGTGAGGAAATTCCGGTTAGGATAATCTTCTCCTCTTGGTCTGAACCAGCAGTAGTGGTTTCTTGTCAAGATGCAATACTCGATTGGCATTGACAAGAGCAAAAAGGAATCTGTCTGTCAATGGAACCAAAGTGTGCTTGTCATAGTGTCACTTTACTAAAGCTACTACATTAACATACAGAATCTTGTAGCTGGAGTTGGAGTTGGCTCTGCTCACTGCTCAGTGTGAATCCTACCAGTTCGGTTCAGTTGGGCCGTTGTGGTGGGGTTATTCTACTCCATAACTTCGATTGAAATTGTTCATCTCGTAGACCTCACCGAGTTTATGTTGGTCATCTTAGTTGGTTTTCTGTGATGAATGCCACCGGTAGGGACTAGGCTAGTACATATGTGGTATAATGTCCATCAAGGCCTCAGAGAATATAAGAGTTCGTTCCGCCTTGGCAGTGCTTGAACTTGGACTTACTCATTGAGCTAGGTTTTCTTTTAAGGCCTCGTTTGATAACAGTGATAGATGGACGGGATTCGTAAGGAGATGGGATTAGGATTTGGATTGATAATGAGAAGGGATTGGTAATGAGAAGGGATTGATAATGAGTATGTTTGTTTGAGATGGGATTCGATGATGGGATTATTAATAGTGGGAAGGGCTACAATACACACCCTTGTTTGGGGTGTACCATATGCACCCGTTGTGTGGTCTATATTGTGCCACCTCATAACAAATCGTAACATTTTTTAGAGTTTCGTAACTTTTCAGGAATATGATTCGTAACATTTTCTTTATGATTCGTAACATTTTTGTGCGATTCGTAACATTTTCTCTATGATTCGTAACATTTTTGTGCGATTCGTAACATTTTCTCTATGATTCGTAACTTTTTTGTCGATTCGTAACTTTTATACAAAAAATCATAACTTTTTTCTATCAATTCGTAACATTTTTGGGGGTGCATATGATACACACCCAAATAAGGGGTGTGTATTGTAGAATTTCCCTATATTATTATGTTTGTTTGAGATGAGATTAGATGATAGGATTGGATTGATAGAAGAGATTGGTAATGAGAAGGAATTGATAATGAGGGGAGGTTGGGATGAGATTACTAATACCATCTCCAAGATGGTATAAGCAATACCCCCAAATTGGGGTCTTAGCAATCCCAACGGATTAATAGTCCGGACCCTTTTTGGGAAACCAAACAAGGTATTGATAATACCCCCACTCTACTAATCCAATCCCAACCCCTTGGAGGGTTATCAAACGGGGCCTTAGAGGTTCTGTTGATTGCCCCATCAATTGTGCGTATGGATATCTTCCACGTGCGAGTCAGGGTCGCATTGGGTGAACGAAAAAGTATTATTATTTCTTTTTTACATGTGAGGCGTTTTATAATGAATCTATATAAGTAGTCCTTCATGTAACATTTTTCACTTTTTGATAACTATAGGCATCCTTATTCCTTAATAGTACTTATTGTTTCTGGGTTTTCTTCCTATTATATGTACTGACTATTGGCACGTCACTAAATTTTCACGTTAATTGGAGTAGCATTTATTTTTCAGAGGCCCAAAAATTGGGAAAAAAAATGAAAAACAAAAACAATACTAACTACAAAGCAACAAAAGAGAAATACGATATCAAATTTTATGTATCGGAAAAAACGTCTATATCTCTGTTCTGTGCACTTTCAAGTTTCAACTGCAAGATTGCACATAGTCTTCTCCTGGGAAAAAGTCGTTTGTGCAATCTTGCGGGTGACATTTGGGAATAGAGGTACAGACATTTTTGGGTACAGGTGATCTGAGGTGGAGAAATACAATTTCCCTTGCGCTATGACGAGGACATCCATTTTCTCTCACTTTTTATGTATTTTGTCGGTCTTTAGTGTGTACTTATATTCATTTTCTCTCACTTCTACGACTTTTTCAGTGTTTATTGCGTATAAAATTAGTACTTAATAATTGGAGTGAGGCAATGGAGTTCTGCATCGGAAGAGCACAATATCAGACTCCAAGCAAAGATTGTGCTTGCCTCACAAGAATCAGAACTTTTTAACTTGCTGGATTCATTCCCACAAAAAAAAAAAAGTTTTTGAAATTAGTCAAAAACAGCAGGAAAATCAACAAGTACTTTGGGTTTCGAGGCGCGGTAAATTGCTTTTTTAAAAACCATACTTGTCGTCTACATGAAAAATTGTCCCCAGAAATATTCAATGAAGCATATTGAACTCTGTTAATGATTGATAAGTTGGTCCCTCCTTGCATGCATTTTTATAGAAAGTATCCTGTTTACAAGTGGGTGGCCGTCGGTGGCGGGTGGGACTGGTGGCGTCGGTTTCGGGTCTGTCGGTTCTGCTTAGTGGGTGGCTGTCGAGGTTCGGTGGTTGAAGATTTGTAGATGATTAGGGCTAGGTTTTGGGTATTCTTGGGTTGGGCCTAGCCCACTTTTGTGGGTTAGGTTTTATAAGGTTGTTTTAGAGCCTTAATGTTCAGATCTGGCTTTTTAGGCCTTATTTGTTTGTGCCGTACTGTATATTCTACTAGGCGTTTGAGGCCTTTAGGTGTTTAGGCGTCTTACCCCCGCGTGGTTGGAAGATTGAACGCTCGATGTACCCTTTGTCGAGTTTTAATAAAAAAAATTGCCGATAGAAAAAAAACAATACTTTTTTTATAGCAGAAATAACTTTTCCTCATCTTGCAACCTACCAATATATGTGCATTGTGAAGTAATGGAAAACGAAAGTAATCGAGTCACACTCAGACAAATAAAGGAAAGAAAAAGGGCGAAATAAATACGAAAAATTAGGATTACATGGAACTTATACTATCCGTTGTAACGATATTCAAACGGAGCATTTTATTTTGTTCTTCAAACGGCTTCATCTTCGGGTACCACTTTAATGGATCCATGAATTGAAGCCTGATCAGTCTCTGTGTTATCATCGCCATTTGAGATAGCCTCTTGATCAATGTCCAGTTTAGACAAATCTTCATGATCCTTGCCCTTACCCCATATTACAAGATATAATAAGCCTATCACTATCACTATTGCTCCAAGAAGCCTAGAAATATAGTAAATTCAACAACTTTAATTACCTCAGTTAGTCTAACAAAATGAGAATGAGAAATGATGTTCAAGCAAACGATTATAGGAGTATATCGAACGATGAAACGGAATGCTATAGACCGAGAAAAACTACATACGAAATGTCCAGAATGCAGGGTGAAGCAATAAGTATAAACTCACAAGTCAAGCGAAGTTTTCCGAACAAGATAAGGGTTATAGGAACTACCCTTGGAGTGAACGCTTGATTGCGTATCCATTGCGTATCATGTTCTTTGTTTGGTAACGTAAACATTTGTGATTGCTTTTTTTTTTTTGGTAACATGATAAGAAGGACCACATCCCTCCCCTTATTGTGCATGATTTGTTCCATTTTGTATATAGGTATTATTGCAGAATTTGAAAAACTTCTATACCCGTATAGTACTATAAGTTATAAAATATCGATCATATTGGTCCTTCAGGATTAGTCGAGGTACGCGTAAACTGGCCAAACACCTAAGTTTTCGGTAAAAATTATAACACATCATGCATGCATGAGGTGTAGTGCACAATGCGAAGTTTTGCACCAAGTAAAGTTAAAGAGTGGCTACTGGACTTGTAAAGTTGATTGAAATATCCCACTCAAGATAATAATGTTGATTGGGGTGCATGTTACTGTCAGTAAAAATTTCAAAAATTGGCTGTAAAATCTTTGAAAATCAACTCGAATTTGCATGCTTTGATGAACCTATTCATGCACTTTGATAACATGAATTTCATGCTAATGATAGAAATTGTTTATGCGCTAATCGCAACCATTAACTCGTAAAATCCCACATGGTAGAGAGATATAAAGATAGCGATGAAAGTTTTAAAAATTAAGAAAATAAAGAGAATAAATGAAGAAGCATTGTCCGTTTCTTTCGTGTTAGTATTTTTTTTTGGGTAATGCAGGGTGTTCCGAGCCAGCTTGCGTACACCTCGGACTAATCCCTACAGCCCATCTCACAGCCGTTTCACACACTTACGCGTGGGGGTGAGGTGGCCCAAGGGTTGTTACTATAATTTTGCTTTGTCTACATATTTTGGATACAAACATAACCTAAATGAAAACAAGGGCTTGGTTACAAGAAAAAGCTCTTCAGAAAATGTGCATAAAAAATCAAAATTTTATCACACTGGCAGCAATGTTGTCCCTCTGAATCTCTTTTGATACGTAATACAATACAATTATTAGGCAGCATCAAATTATTTTCTTTTTCAAGACTTTTTTTTAATCACAAGAATCCAACCACAAAGCTAACGAAAAACAGAGGCATTAGGGCTGGGAAAATAGTTTTAGTTGATTAATCCTGACATTTGGACGTAGAATTGGAGTACCCTTCAATTCCATAGGAATTGGAGAGAAGCCGGACTCGAGTCGAGATAAGTTAAAAAAGTTAGTTTTAACTTTTAAGGTATGGCCTCCAATTGATCCGTGTGAATAAGGTGGATTGCATTATTGGCATGCCGTGAGCAATGCATTGTCTTGCCCGGTGACAAACAATCGGCTTGCCATGCCTTGGCCACCCCTTATTTTGGCATGCCGTGAGTCATGCCTTGGCTATCCTTGGTCTTGGCATGCCGTGAGCAATGCATTGCCTTGCCCGGTGCCAAGCGGGGGTGCTTGGCAGCGGTGTTGAGAGGTCCGGCTGTTCATCTCGAGAATCAACGACTTGAATATTGACCAATCAATAGATGATTCAGATCCTCATGCGCTTAGATACCATCGGAACCGACCGTGCCGAGATGAACGGCCGGGTCCACGAGATGGATTCTTAGCAACCATTATTTTACCAAATTGTGCTAATACTCAAATGGTAATTGACTAATCTTCTCAGTAATGGTAATTGATCTTCTCAGTTTCCATTATTTTACCCGTTGTGCTAATCCTCATGGTAATTGACTAACCAATCGTTAACAGAAATGCTTATCCATGTCACGCTTTCACGAGTTCGTACAGTGACCATTTCAGACCCCCCCAAAAAAGTGATTTTGAACTGTTTAAAAAATTAGAGTGATGGGACATCAAGAACGACGAGAAGGACCGGTGTAATTTTTTGCATTCACGACTAACTCAATAACTCCTTCCACTTTTCCTTCTTAAAAATTTAATACTTATTTTTAATTTTTAAACTCAAATATAATGAAAATGATAGTAATTTTTTTTTGCACCGTATAAAAAATTTCAATGAGATTTATCAAACAAGATTCATATTGCTAAAAAAATTATTTGCGTAAACACATAATTTTTAAGTTTGAAATTACCCTTTTAAAAAATAAGTACTTAAAATGGAAACTAGAACGGGGCTACCAAACAATATGAACGGATTCAGATCACTTCCTGGGAAGGGGCCATGTTTGGGTCACAACAGTCCCACAAGTTCCATGGATTACTGCGATTAGCAAAGGTCTGGTGAGCATCAAAGTTTTGTTAGGCACAAACCCAAATCCAACAGGGAAGCACCCTTCTGTTCATGCAAAATCCATGTCTTCTTGCCCATTGGACTATCAAAATAAAGGTTTACGCCCGAAAAAAGAGACTATCAGAATAAAAGCAATACATCAAAACAACCTTTAACAATGGCAATTTAAGCGACTTCAGAAACACTCATTGTCAAAGTAGAAAACGTCAACATTGCCAGACTGAAAAATTGCATTGCAATTCAAGACCAATACAACTAACAAAATTGTCACAGTACCAACGAAACGACTTTGCTCAATCTAAACAGAAAATAGGAAATCGATCTTTAGATAATCCCAATCTTGTTTGCCACATCCAAGGCATCATAGTCTGGAGTCAACCGAACATACGCCTTCTTAGTTCCATCAGGCCTGCATCACAAGATGGCGAGATTTTAGTTTCAGTCTACTTAAGGCATTACGTGGAACAAATGTACTTTCAGAAATTAAGGAGACAAAGTGAATTCTTAATTAAAAAAAATTGATAACCAGAGCACCTATAATGTTCTTTGTTGTTAATCCTGATTGAAAAAAATCTGACAATAAAATAGCCCTTCCTCAGAAATCGGCTGCGGGATCGTTTCAAATATAGAGAGTATCTATGTCGAACACTCAAAACGTGGAAAAGGTATGGGGTATGCATTCGACATGTGTAGTGGACATTCACCTATCAAGCTAGTAATTCGAGTGTGTAAAATAAATGTGTGAACGTCTGATACTATCACATGAAATCCCTGAAGAACCTCGTAAACATACATTTACTCTAGGAAAAATGGATTCCTAAGAGATTAAAAAGCTCGTCGTTGTCTGCATCCTTAAGTATGGGCATAAGATGAATCGACGGTTCTAATACATCATATGAAAACCCAACATTGTATGGCAGAATCCTACTACCAATCAAACTTGAACATCTTTTCTACTTGTTCTTTTGTATATAATCCAGCTGAGTACATAAAGTGTCCCTATATTCACCCATTAAAAGAGAAGAAATCTTTTCTGTCAGATCATTTAAGTGCGTTAAAACAATAGCTACCTGATCAAGGTGTTCACTTTCTTGGTCTGAATGTCATACATCTTCTTCACTGCAGCCTTTATCTTTTTCTTGTCAGCACGAATATCGACAATGAAAACCAGGGTATTGTTATCCTCAATCTTCTTCATTGCAGACTCAGTAGTCAATGGATATTTCAGGATCTGATACTGGTCCAATTTGTTTCTTCCAGGTGCACTAATGCGTGGATACTTAGGATTCCTGTCCTTCTTCAATGTCTTCGGCCTGTGAAACGTAACTGAGGTTCGGATCTTCTTAGCTTTCTTCTTGAATGTTGTAGAAGCTGATTTCACAGCCTTGGCAGCCTTCAAGGCCTGTGCCTTTGGATCACCCTTTTTCGTAACATCAGCTGTAGTGGAGGAAACATAAATGTTGGTAAGGGAACAAGAGAATGGTAACCATACTGTCATATTTTAGTTTGCTGATCTGTCTAACCATAAAGTTTCAACCCAATCAAGCAATAAAAATTGAAAACTCTTTCATCTTTCTTAAAGCATCGGCTCCGGATCGGATTGAACCAAGGACTTCCTAGCAGAAGAATTTTGGAGAAATGGAATGCTCATCTTCCCATATCACAACTAAGGAAAAGTGTACATGCCAAAATTTAGAGAACAAGGAAAGGTTCCAAGCAAGTGGGTAAAACAAGATGATAAACGCATTCACAGAACTGAACAGGGAAAATATCCCAGGATTGTGGTTAGGGGGAAAAATGCAGATGGCCTTCCCTCTCCACGTGTTAGTCCATCTTCTCGTCCGGCCACTTTAGCCCTTAAACTAGTGCTCACAAAGAAGTGCAAGTTGGTTTCCTGTTTTCTTTCCCACTCAGCTGGCCAGAGTAGGACAGATGCTGACAGAGATTCGAAGATTCTTGTACAAATACTCTTGAATGACACAATGACCAGAGAAATCATGAAAACAAAATTGGCCAAATTATATAGATTCACCCACTCAACGTGTTCTAAGAAAATCTAACACCCGTCCATCAAAGATCTTTTTAACCAATTCCATAATCGTCCTCCTAAGATAGTATGCATCTATAAAAAAATTCAAACACTAAATTCAATATTTTACGTTTTGAAATGGATATGACCGCACAAGATTGTATGCATCAACGAAAACATGTGCGATAATTTATCTGACACTATTTAACAATATATGTTCTAAATTGATACCGTCTTTCACGTGACAAAAAAAACTAATCTTCGCCCACCCGGAGACGAAATCCTGCGTCCATCATCGAACAACCAAAAGTCCAAAATCTAGAAAGTTCACCAAAGCATTGCACGAGGAACTAAAAGAAATCCTTTCCTTCACCTAAATATAATCTCACACGCTTCCATTTGAGTGGTTGCATAACCAAATTAACAAACACACAAATTAACAAACACCCAAACGAACCAAATCCCGGGCTTACCCTGCAGACACCCAAACTACGAAAATCCACTTACATTTTTATGCAAAAAAATAAAATCCCAGAAAAGGTCAGCTGTTGTGGAATGGGAATAACATACCTTTAGGAGCCATTGATGAGCACTGCAACAAAACCCTACCTGAAGCAAAGCAGTCAAATGAAAATCAAAAAAACCGAAAAGTGTCGCCCAAAATCTTAAGAAGCTACGCCTCTATACGTTACAAACTGAGGAATACACATGTATTTGTATGTATTATTGGGGCAGGGAAGTTTTAGCAAGATGAAATCGCACCTTGAGACGGAGAGGAGTGAGAGAGAAGATGGATTGCTGCTGCGGCTAACGATTTAGGGTTTCGGAAATGAGGACTATATAAACTGACGGAATTACAGAAGTAACCTTTTGGTAATTTGCCCTGAATCCATGTGGGCTGTTTATTCAACATATGTGTGGGCCGGGCCACTAAAACGATAATTAGGTGGGCCAGAACCGTTTTATGGGCCCTCAAAAAGATCCCGATCTCGTCACATCTTTCCTCTAAGGAGTTTTTTTTTTGGGCTTTTTTAATTTTATCTTTATTCAAAAAACAAAAATGCGTTTGTTTATTTTGTGACAAAATTTGATGGATTATTGATTTGTCTCGATGCGATAAATCGAAAAAGTAATATTATTGTTTTACTTTTACCCAAATATTTTCGAAAACATTCAAGATGAAGCATAAAAAAGTCGGCTTTATTAGCTTATATATCCCTCCTCCTCATCTACGAGTAGAAAAAGTATACAGGAGTATCTCCAATGAACAACAAATAAAACAAATTAATGCGAGTGATTTAAATTTTGCCTAGTGAATATGCAAAATTTCTTTTGTGTTCCGTAAATTTTCGTTCAATAAGCCACTCTATCGAGTGCCCCCACTCAATTCCTTTTTCATTTTTAGGTGTGTGAATGAGTTTAGCATTTCACAAATTAAGAGTGACCCAATTTAATCCCACACATTACGATCCAGAGGCAGAACCGAAAATTTGACATTGGAACAAATTTTGACATTGCTAGTGCTTGGTTAGCTTCACATCGCCAGAGGCTGATCTCAATTTTCCATCTGTTTCTAGAAAAAAACGGTGGAGATCAGAAGAGAGAAGCTCTATCCTTTTGTGATTTTGACATTAATTAATTTTACCAGTTGCAATTACTACAGTTGGGACGGTATTTTCAACTATGAATATTGAAGAATTGATAGCCGAATTAAATAAGTGATCAATGGTAGATTGACAGTTTGGTGATATCCATAGAGCTGAGTGCCCTATTATTGAAGGAGTTGATCAATGAGATTATCATGCAACACTTTCAAAATATGAAAACTTAGAGAACTCAAGTACTGTACTAATGAAAAAAATCAAACATATATATATAAACTCAGTTAAATTCTAATTAATGAGCCCCGTTTGTAGATATAAGTAGTGCCGGCTACAATATTTTAACAATAAGTTTCACTAGCTAATAGTAAAATTTAGAGTGATCAACATTGTGCTTGGTGGACTACAATGCCCACTGGCTATGTTATGGGACTTTTTTTTTTTTTTTTTTTTATTGGATGGCAAAATAGCATTTTATTAGGGAGAGGGAAAAGTTTCCAACCAAGAGTTGGAAACAAAGCAAAAGGACAAAACTCAATGCAACATATGAAGGCTTAAAGTGCCCAGATAGAACAATGAAAACCCATCCCAAAAGAAACCCTAAACCTAACCCTAAGAGCCACCACCCTCCGCCTTAGACAGAGCCAACAACACCGCCAGATTTCACCACCGACAACCACCAAGCCACCAGGCCACCTACAGCAGAGAAATCCGAACCCAGAACAAGCCCAATCTGCCGCGGAAGCTGCACCAAGTCATTAGGCGAGTACCGGGCCGCCCAACGATGGCCACGGCGGGAGCCAATGCCGACCGCTCCACCGAACCCGAAAGGACCCTAGCTGTTAAGCGAAAATCAAAGAACCCAGCAGTATCTCCGACCGAGAACAACAGGCCGGCAAACGGCTGAGAGAACGAAAGCAAGAACGGCCAGGGAAGGGGGTAAAAAAAAAAGCAGATCTGAAACGAAGAAGAATTTGACTTGTAGAAAATGTTCATTTTGTTAACTCGTGGTTGTATCCAAGACAGCACAACCACAAAATTCTAAAGAGAACCTTCATCCTAATAACGGGCATTGTCATTCAGTTTTGCAGCATAGAAGTACTATCTATAGAACATCAACCACTGGGTCGCCGTGTTTCCTTTTTTTTTTTGATCATTGCCCACCGTGTTTTTGAGGAACACACTTGTTAGAACTTCCTTTGTGTTCAAACTAATTGCTTCAACAGATTCAAACCCTGAAAGAAAAAAGGTCAGATAACTTGTTGTGCTTGATGGTTCACCATGACCATTGGGTAATGGAAACTTAAAAGAGAGAGATATGTTATGGGGCCTTAACTCCGCTGAATCTTCAACCATATGATCAAACCAAATCATTGAACACGTTGATAGTGTACCATTGTTAACTCATGATCTCCAGAAGTTTTTGGAAGCAAATTGGGTACCACGTGGCGAGTACCGCTGCCCATTCGAGCAGTTCAAATGTGTATTGAACGGCCCAAATCCGGACACTCTCTCTCCTACTTAGCCAATCAACGCTCTCTGCTTGGATCTGGGCCGTCCAAAATATATTTGGACAACTTTGATGGGCTGTTGGGTACCACGTGCACTATACCCAATTTGCACCCACAAATTTCTCCGTGATCTCATCCACAACAGCACAAACAAAAAAACTTGTAAAGACAGAATGACCAAAGAATGAGAACAGACAAAAACCTGCAACTTCCTTCATGCCTAGAATAGAAGAGAACCCACATAATTAAGTTTCCAAAACATAGTTTAGACAAAACACCAGATGACCTCCCTCGTCCCCCAAGAGGAAAAAAAAGAAAAGAAAAGGGAAAACAAAAACCACCGGGAGAACCTTCATCGTAATAACTGACATTGTCGATCAGTTGCAGAGAAGTACTATCTACCAACTAAGTACTAGTCCCCTAGTTTCCGAGGAACACACTTGTTAGCACTTTCTTTGAGTGCAAACTTGCCTTCAACAGCTTCAAACCCTAGAAAAAGATAGGTCCGATCGATATAAAGGCTTAGTAATTAAAGATGGTTTATGAGGAAAATCCCAATGTCAAAATCTCTAAATTGCATGTAACATATGTGGTCTGCACTTTACTTGGATGCGGAGGTCCGTATTAGAAGCTTACTCTATATATATATATTTAAGAAACTAGAAGTACTAATTCTGGTTTCTTAAATATATCCTTTGTTCGAAGCGAATAAACAAAAAGGAGTAGATAAGTAGCAAATATACCTCAGGCATCCCGAAATGAACAACCCTGTCCTCAAGTGCCCCAACGTCCTTGACATTAAATTTGTTCAACATTGTAATTGCAGAAATCGTGGACATGGGAGTCACCACCAGATCATCCATCACCATATAACTCACCATCCCCTTCACATAACCTCCCTCCCCTAGGGCTACTAGTAGTTCATTCATCCCCGGAACATACTGGAACTCCCCGGTTAGCCTATTATTGCAACTAGGACAAACGGCATAGGCATCATGCGCAACATATGGGTGGCCGTCGCAGTAGTTCGGGCAACAGTAGTACCTTTTAGCAGCGGATGCGCCGCCGTCGAGTGATAAGAGGGGAGCTTTTGTAGCAGAGAGTGGGGCTTTCGGTTTCAGGACAGAGTCTTTGGTTTGGCTTGATACGAAGTAGGTTTCGCTGAGGCTTTGGATGCTTTGGTAGAGGTTTCCCAAAGCGCCCACCATGGTTTGTTGACTCTGTTCGGTGAGCAGCCTGACCACGGTTCCAACGGGCAAATGGAGAAGGTTGAAGAGGAAATCGACAAAGTCTTTCCCTGCTTCTGCGAAAAGGACTTTTTGGCTCTTGGTGTCGATAAGCAGTTTTAGGGTCACTTTGGCTTTGGAGTTGGTTGCTAGGGTCACTTTGGCTTTGGAGTTGGTTGCCATTGTCACAATTTGTTCTCAGATAGAACCCTGGTTTTTCCTCTTTTCTATATACAGAAGAGGAGAGAGAGAGAGAGAGAGAATAGAATAGTGTCAATGCATCTACTGACCCTATGCCATAGTTAACAGTGAGTAGTACTGTATCTTGACTATCTTCAACACTTCAGTTGATTGATATCTTGACTATCTTCCTCCTCCAAGCAAACAATACTTTAAGACCCTGTTTGATAAGATGGATTGGATTAGATGGGATTGTAGGTAAGGGATTATAAGTGAGGGGATTATTTGGGAGTATAGTCTCGGAAAATGATATTGGTATTATAAAAATTGATGCAGACGTTTCAAAATTAATGTAATTCCAAAGTTACTTTCCTTTATTTTTGGAGTGCATCCATCAATTTTTAGAGTGTCAATATCATTTTCCTATAGTCTCTCATATCCCATGTTTGTTTGTGCATGAGATTGAACAACGGACAAGGTTAATCCCGTGTGTCCTACGTTTGTTTTGATAGAGCTTGATAAGGATTAATGTGTCAATTGTCCATATTGCCCCTAGTGCAATTTATAGAGTGATTCTATTTGAACCCAAAAAAATATTTCTAACCCCGACTATTCTTTACAACCACCTCAATTAATTTTATCCAATAAAAAACTTGATTTTCATTTGACTATGTTGCCTTCGATAGTTTACTGAATCTTTTCGATGGTTTTTTTTCAAAAGAGTCTTCTTCGTGAAGTGTTGTGTCTTGCTATAGAAGGGTATGGGTGACATATCGAAATTATTAGATTAAAAACTTGATTGGGGTGCAACAAGAAAAAAGAAAAGCCTAGCACCATGATATTGATACATGGGATAAAGGATGAGAAAACAACTTCCAATAAAGTATTGGAAGAAGAAAAGCTAGAAAAAATAGCCAAAACATAAGGCACAAAATAAATCAGTAGAAAAAGTTTTTTTTTTTTTTTTGTAACGTAATATTTTTTTTTGTCAAGGTAAGTAGAATTTTTTTTTTACCAATTAGAAGTATAACAAAATTAATTTTTTAATTACATAGAATAGCTCTAATGTGTTTTTCCTAAGCCATCTAGGGGCATCTTGGTAATCTAACCTCTACTCTTGAGCTCCCCTTAATCCCATGACTAATAGTTCCACACACCCCACCCCCCCCCCCCCCCCCCCATTGTTTTGTCCCAAGCATGGAAGATAATTAATCCGGATGGGATAGTCCCGAGACTAAAAACAATACAAACATGGGATTAGGAGAGGTGAGGGGATTAATAATCCAATCCCACCCTTAAGTCCCCCCAATCAAACTGGGCCTAACTGATCTCTCTCTGCTCCCACGCGCTTGTTGTATGTAGAATTGTTGCATGTGTAAATTTGTTGGTCACATGCCAGCATCCTGTCCACGCATGTTGAATCGTGGCACTTGGGGTTTTTAAGTATTAGAAAATAGAATTGCGCATTTACCACCACCTGTGGATTTTGGTAAGATGGTAAACGCTTAAACCTAACAATTTGTATCAGGGTCAAGGTTGCGTGTTCAACTCCCCTGGATGGCATGCTGCTTGTGGGCAGGTGCTAGGAGAGATTATTGGTCGCGGGCCAGTATCATGTCCACGCGAGTTGAACCGTAGCGCTTGAAACCTATTATGTTTTAGTATAAAAAAATAAAGTTGTGCATTTACCATCATCTATGAAATTCGGTAAAATGGTAAGCGTTTGATTTTGATATTGGATTGGATTCCCAAAGACAATTTAGATTTCGTGTGGGAACTGGGAAGAGATTACTCTGTTGCACTGGTATGGTTGAAAAACGAGAAGGGAAATTGGATCCCATGTGACCTGTCAAATGCTGCAGTCACTCTATACAAAGGTACACTTTTTCAGCAAAGCTAACAACACAATTTGACCTTGGGGCGTACCCCAGTCGGTTGTGTACCTTCCCTTGGAAGTGAGAAGTTGTGGGTTCGATTCTTAGGAATTAATTTCTTGTGGAAATATTATTTTCTAACATCTCTACTAACTGCTGTTGATATGTACAGTGTTGACAAAAAAAAAATGTAATTTTAGGAAAAGAGAAAATCTTATTTATGGAGGTATTGAAAACAAGTGTTTATCAATTGTGACCGTCCAAAAGTGTCCTAGACGGTCCGAATTTTAATGAAACTTTTCCAGTGCTGCAAACATGCTATTTATAGTACTTCCGTAAATAAGTATATCAAAGAAAACAAGTTTGTTAAATTGGTTGTTTCATTATTCTCCTCAGTGATGACCTGAGTTCGAGTTCCAAAGGGAGCAAATTTAGGAATTTAGGGCTATGGATAACTTCTGAAGCCCTCGTTGACTAACATATTAATATTCCGTTAATTTCCGCTGATGTAATAACTTATGACCAAAAAAAACACAAGTTCAAATATGATTGTGTCTACAGCCGCATCGAACACTTCAGAGACACAGTTATATCCAAAGTTATACAGTATATTCTAAACCGTCATCGTGTTAAGTTGTGTACGTTTGTAGGCTTAACCGTCATCGTGTTAAGTTGTGTACATTTGTAGGCTTTTTGTTCGGACTGTACTGAGATTCTGGATCTATACATATACATATATATACAGAGAGAGAATATAATTATTACAGCAACTGCAGAGAATATAATTATGACATCAACTGCCCAAAAACACGATGACGGTTCATCGCTTCAAGTGATAATAGTGGAGTAATAAAGAGAGGCGCCATTAATTATTTATGATGGAGCATTTTTGTGGGAATCCATGCAGCGGATCTGTCTGTTTCCCACTCGATCGCTCGCTACAGGGGAGAATTGCTGCTGCATGCGTTTTGTATTTGGCTTCCCAATATCAATTAGATTCTTGAGCATGTACATCAAGCATAGCAAAATTATCTATCCAAAAAGGTACTTTTATGTTTTTCTAATTCACTTTTTCTTTCAACTCTACACCAGACTTTCTATCAAAAAAAAGAAGAAGACTCTCACACAGAATTCCAACAGATCAACGGACGAAAAGCAGAGAGCTGGAGATCAACCCACATCCGGATGAGGAAGGAGAGAGAAAAAATAATATTTTATTAGATACCTTGTCAACAGTAGATCGGTATATCTGGAGAGGTTTTGGTTTGAGGTAAAATTGCTTCTTGTTTACCTAAGCTGCTTACCTAAGCTGCTGTAAACTGTTTTGGTGCCTTTAATTAGGTAAAATAGCTAAAAAGGTGGTTTTTGCTATTCTCATATACATGTTCTTAGAGCAAGTTTATCAGATAAAATAAAAAAGCTTTTTAGTTATTTTTGCTAATCAAAATGAGAAAAAGTCTATTGCAACCGCTTATGTAAACAACTTGGTAAAGTCCCTCAATCTATAGTTCTTTGCTATTAGTACCGAAGGACTATTCACTATGAATCCTTTTTTTAATTAGATTTTTTTTTCTTGAATGCTCTTTCTCTCTTTTGCTTTTTTCTCTGCAACGAAGATTTTGGGTTTACTGGCTTCTAGGTTTTGAAAACCCACCTCTAAAATCGGCGATTTGAAAATTCCGGCGATCGAGTTCATCAATCTTGCCCCAGCCCACATGGGTGGCGTCCAAATCGTCTTCGTTCTTCAACGGAGTTCGCCGGAATCGATCGCCAGAATCGTCTTCGTTCTTCAACGGGTTTCTATAGACGTCGATCGCTGGAATCGATCTTCAACGGAGGTCCGGCGACCTCGATTTCACCTGGCCCGGTGTCCGAACACCTCCTCAATCTCATTTTTGGGCTGAACGAAGCCCATCTCGTCGTATATAACAGAGGTATGGAGTTATATATGCATTTATATTATTTTTGAATATTTAAATAATAGAGAGAAAATTATACAGATGCTGCTGTGTGTGTGGAAGGTAAAAATGGGTAGATAAAATGAAAATGTGTACTGTTCATTAGCATTTTTGACTATGCATTGATAAACTTGCTCTTAGAGCATATACATCAGATTAGCAAAAAGAGCAAATTAGTCATTTTACCAAACCAAAATGAAGAAAACTCAACTGCAACAGCTTAGGTAAAACCTTATGTATTTTACATTTTGCTACAGTTCTTAGTTATAAATACCTAAGCACTGTACACCTGTCATTTATTTGTTTATTTGTATTCACCCACTCTCTCTCTCCTCCTCCTGTGCAAGAACACCTTTCTCTCCAGTTTTTTTACAAGATGACAAAAGTAGAAATACAATATTTTAATAGAGGATTGATAAAATAGATAATATTGGTAGAGTGTTGATTGAGATGTGAGAAGGTAAAATATAAAATGTGCACTGTTCACTACTCCCTCCGTCCCTTAATTAGAGTCCAGTATTTCATTTTGACTGTCCCTTAATAAGTGTCCATTTTGTAAAGTTAGTGGATAAAAGTTGGTTCAATATCTATTTTGTCCCTAAAAGTAGATTTCATTTTGAAAAGTAAGTGAGTAAAAGTGTAATGATGATGGGTAAGTAAGGAAAATGAAGGAAAAAGTTAATGTGAAAAGTATAATGATGATGTCTTTTTAATAAGTTGAAATTACAAAGCATGATATTTAAAAATGGACGGAGGGAGTAACATTTTTTGCTAGTGACTGGTAAACTTGCTCAGTTTACCAGCATTAGGTAAAAAAAAAATGGTGAATCGTACACATTTTTCATTTTACCTATCTACATTTATTTCAACACTACACCAATACTCTCTATTTTATCTATCCTTGAATATAATATTATTAGTTCATTATGTGGTGAAGTACAAGGAAAAAAAGTAACCAATTGGAAAAGAGAGAGAGAGTGCAAAAGGAGCACAAAAGAATAAAATAATCAATACCTAGTGAATAGTTCTACGGTATTTATGCCTAAGAACCGCAGCTGCATTCATTTTACCTGGGCATATACCTATGCTGCTGCAGGGTGTTTTTGTGTGTTTGACCCTCTAAATGCCTAAAAATGCACTTTGCCTACTCTAATATACTTGCTCAAATGGGCTTGGGAGCAATTTATTGCACTGGTTTGTATGGTTTCAAAGAGTTGAATTTGATCCAAATGCCAACCAAACTGCTCTTGTAAGAGCATCCACAATGGATTTATTAATTAGTGTTTTAATTGTGTATGTTAAGATTTAACAAACAAAAATGTATTTTTTGTATCACAATGCTTGTGTTAGTTTGTGCATCTGTGCCAAGTTTGACAACTATGCTGGCAAACAATAAGTGAATCAAACCATAACTACTCCTAATACACATTTGTGGGACCCTTTTTTTTCATTATAACAAACATTTTAACACACAAATTTATCAAACTCATTGTGAATGTTCTAACACATTATTATATTAACAATGTCTAACACATACTTGTGAGACCCATTTTTATCTTAATACATAAATATATTAAACCCATTGCAGATGCTCTAAGTTTCTAGAAGAATTGGACGCCAGTGGCGGAGGCAATTGGTGGGGGCGTGGCACATGCCATTCCCAAGTCCAAAAAAAAAATAGAAGAAAAAATAATTAGTTAGTACAAAACAAAATTGAAGACTAATAACAAGATAAATAAATACTTCCAAAAAAAATAAACTACCAATCTTTTTCCACAACAATTATCTCAGAAAGCACCATAGTAGTCGAAATTGTTGTTGCTTACGTAAATCTCAAAGTGTCTTTCTAAGAACCTAATTTGTATTTTTTGGTATTGGAGTCATTCACTTTTTTTCTTACTCGCCTATTATTTTGGCCCCACAATGGATAAAATTTTTCCCGTGACGCAAAATCCTATGCTTTTGGTCGGATCACTTTTGCAAGAAAGTAAATCTTGCAGGAAAATTTAAAAACATATTTCCCACTACTTTCCTGGCAACTGAACACTACAAAAGTTATGAGAAAATTGATTTTTCCATCATTTTTTGTACTTTCCTGGCAACTGAACGGGGCCTAAGTACTTTTTTTTTTTTTTTGAAACATCAAGATTAATGAATCATTCAACACGGCTGAGAGAAACACTAATCCTCATCACAAAATTAATTAGTCAATCATTCTCCCTCTAAGTCTTGAAATGGAAAGATTTATTCGGCAATTGATCATATCCAATTGACCGCTACTACAATGGCGGAGCCTTAAAGGGGTGGGGGTGGCCAAGGCCCCGGCCACCGTTGTTTTTTTTTTTTTTGAGTTTTGCATGTGAAGTTTTTTTATTTAACAAAACAAATCTAATTCTACTAGCACTAATTTAGGACAAAGGGGATGAAGTTGGTGGGGTTTGAACTCTCACCTAGTGTAAGGAGTATAGTGTGTTCACTTCGCTGTTACTCAATTTGCCACATGTGAAGTGGAATAACACTCCCATAGTCATTTCTTATGATTTTGATGGTTAAAACCTTTTTTTGGCAAACTTAATTAAATTTTAAACTCTATTTTAATATACTTAATCAATCTTCAAAATTTCATTTTTGTCAAAAAAAAATTCTCCTCTAATTAGTTCGGCCCATCCTGAGTAGAGATCCTGGCTCCGCCACTGCGCTACTAATGTTAAAAACATCTATTAATTGCCTTATAAAGTCTAAGCTAAATGCGCATTTATTAATTCACAGTTCAATTATAATTTGGTCAACAGACCAGTAATGGGAAAAAACAATTCGGAAGGTTTTCTAGAAAACGCACATGTACTCATAATAGAAAACGCACATACCCTTTTCTTTGCTAGAAATAAAACCAAGCACTAAAGTTAAAAGAATCATTTTGCAGATTTCCACAAAAAAAGGAGAAAAATACCGTTGATACTTATGGCATTGTAATGTGGGAATCAAGTCAGGATGGGATCAAACAGTTTAGATGGAAAGTACGTTACTTTTTTAATACTTTCAAATTTGCAAGTTTTGGGTGATTCCAATGGACTATCCAAATTGGCCCATAAACTTATCACTCTATAACTTTAGCCGTTGATACACTCATTAAGTTATAGTAAGCACATGCAGCTTGTAGATAAAATTATTAGGCGTACGTTCTATCTTTTAATGGTAATGTTTCACCTGATAATAAAATTTAGTTAGTACATTCGAAACATCACTTGTTGTGCTTGATGGTCTACAATGTCCATCGGGTGATCGGAACTTAAAAGAGAGAGATTTGTTAGGGGACTTAACTCTGCTGTTTCAATCTTCAACCATATGATCAAACCAAATCATTGGACATGTTGACGATGTATCCTTTTTAACTCATGACCACAACACCACAAACAAAAACTTGCAACTTCCTTAGTTCCTTCAGAACTAGAAACCACATAATTAAGTTTGCAAAACACCAGATGACCTCCCTGGTACCCCAAAAAAGAAAAATGAAAAACAAAATCCACGCTGAATTCTAAACGACCAAGAGATCCTTCATCATAATAAAGGGCATTGTCGATCATCAGTTGCAACAGAAGTATCCATCAACCAATAATTAGTCTCCAGTGTTTCCGAGGAACACATTAGTCAGAACTTTCTTTGAGTGCAAACTTGCCTTCAACAGCTTCAAACTCTATTAAAAAGTTGAGATATAGGATTAGTAAGGATGGTTTATATATAAAGAGAAAAAAAAAACATATGGTGAAGGATATATTTAAGAAACTAGGAGTAATTATCTTCCCGTGGCAAGTTTGATTTTTCAAAATGAATAAACAAAACACAGGAGGGATAGAAAAGATAGTTTCCATACCTCAGGCATCCCCAAATCAACAAACCTTTCCTCGAGTGCCCCAACTTCCTTCACATTGAATTTATTCAACATTGAAATCCCAGAAATAGTGGACATGGGAGTCACCACCAGATCATCCATCACCATGTAAGTCACCACCCCCTTCAGCAAACCTCCCTCCGCCACGGCGGCCACTTCATTCGCAGCCGCAACATACTGGACCTCCCTGGTCAGTTTATTGTTGCAACTGGGACAGACGGCACTGGCATTATCCGCAACATATAGATGGGAGTAGCTGTACGAGCAATTGTAATACTTTTTAGCAGCGGATGTGCCGCCATCGAGTGACAAGAGGGGAACTTGGGTAGCAGAAAGTGGGGCTTTCGGTTTCAGGACAGAGGCTTTGGTTTGGTTTGGTTGGAAGTACGTTTCGCTGAGCTTCTCGATGCTTCCGTAGAGGTTGCCGAGAGTGCCCACCATGGTTTGTTTTGTGAGGAGTCTCACCACGGTTCCAACGGGCAAATGGAGAAGGTTGAATAGGAAATCGACAAAGTCTTTCCCGGCTTCTGCGAAAAGGACTCGTTTGGCCTTGGTGTCAATGAGGAGTTTTAGGCTGACCTTGGCGTTGGAGGAGGTTGCCATTGTGATTTTGTTCTCGCAATATTGCTGACTCTGGTTTTACAGTACCATCACAACGGACCCGGCCTATATATATACACATATGCATGGGGAGAGAGAGTATAATTAATTGTTCTACCAACCACCTTCTATGACGATCCATCTTCAAAGATTCAAGTGATGAAGTGATGGAGAGAGAGAGAGAGACCCTTGAGCTAGAGTATGTTTGTGAGAATCCATGCATGCAAAGTTTCGAACGAATCTCTCTGTTTCCCACGCGCTTGTTACCTGGAGAATCGTTGCACGCGTTTACCTTTGCTTGCCAAGGATTATCAATCAGATTTCTTGGGTTCAAAAAGGTGGAATTAATTTGATCCCACGCTGCCACGCACGTACTGGTCAAATACAGAGGTGGCCACCCTTATACTACTCTACACTTTTAAACAAAAATGGTACAGTATTCTAAATTAATTATTCATAATATTTAAAAATTTACACATTTTCATAATCATTCGTCATATAGACGGAAGCAGTTTAACGGTCTATCAAGTATTCTAATATAAACTTCAAAGAATTTTGTCGTGAAGAACGATTTTTCTATTGAATTGGATATAGAGGGGAAACAATTTTTTTGGACTTGGGGGGTGGCATGTGTCACTCCCCCACGAATTACTGTGCAATTCTTGTAGAATCTTAACTTACAAAAGCAGTTTGGTTGGCATTTGGGATCAAATTCTACTCTTTGAAACTAGAGGAAAGTTCACTTTCACCCCCTGTGGTTATCGCCATGTGCGGATATCCCCCTTATGATTCAAAATTGACCACATAACCTACCTGTGGTTTTGAAAATGTGCGGATAGACCTCCTGCCGTCATATTTTTCATCCATATTAACGGACACAACATTAAAAGACCGATATACCCTCATCATGTCCCTTGATTCTTTTTTTTTAAAAATCTAACCACACCATCTCCTATACCAAAAATTGAATCCAAACCGTTGATATTGTAAATTTTGACGAGAATTACGTCTATGTCAAAATTCAAGTCAATCAAAAAATGAAAAGCTCATGGTCGAATCAATTTTGTTATGAAATTAAAATTTCAAATTTGAATTTACTAAAAATTAGATCACTGGATTATTGATGCCTGATCGAGATGATTTTTTACAGAGATACTCGATTCTGTATTATGAACGACTCAGATTACATTCTAGAAGCGTGTGAGATACACCTCCGTTAATATTGATGGAAAACATGACGGCAGGGGGTCTATCCGTACATTTTCAAAACCACATGTAGATTATGTGGTCAGTTTTAAACCATGAGGGGGGTATCCGCACATGGCGATAACCACATGGGGTGAAAGTGGACTTTCCTCTTGAAACTATACAAACCAGTGCAATAAATTGCTCCTTTACCCATAAGAATCTAATTGATATTGGGAAGCCAATACAAAACGCATGCAGCAGCAATTCTCCGTTGCATGGATTCCCAAAAAAATGCTCCATCTTAATGGTGCCTGTGTTTATTAAGCATGCAGCAGCAATTCACTTAGAAGATGAACCGTCATCGTGTTTGAGCAGTTGATGTAATAATTAAAATTCCCTCTCTCTCTCTCTCTGCATGTGTGTACATATGTATAGGTCTCAATATATCCAGAATCTCAGTACTCTCCGAATAATATTTCGTCATGGCTACCAACTCCGAAGCCAAAGTGACCCTAAAACTGCTTATCGACACAAAGAGGAAAAAACTCCTGTTCGCAGAAGCAGAGAAAGACTTTGTTGATTTCTTCCTCCACCTTCTCCTTTTGCCCGTTGGAACCGTGGTCAGGCTCCTCACAGAACAAACCATGGTTGGCACTTTGGGAAACCTCTACGAAAGCGTCCGAAACCTCAAGGAAACCTACTTCCAATCTAACCAAACCAAAGACTCTGTCCTCAAACCAAAAGTCCTATTCTCTGCTACACAAGTTCCCCTCTTATCACTAGATGGCGGTACATTCTTAGCTAAAACATTTTACACTTGCCCGAATAACATTGGATACAGTTTCCACCCACATTTCTCGGATAATGCCTGTGCCAGTTGCCGTCATTGCAGCTTGAGTTTGTCGATGGAGATACAGTATGTTGCGGCAGCGGAGGAAGTGGCAGCAGTAGGGGTTTCAGGTTTTGTGAAGGGGGTGGTGACTTATATGGTGATGGATGATTTGGTGGTCACTCCCATGTCTACTAGTTCTGTCATTACAATGTTGAATAAACTTAATGTTAAGGACGTGGGTGCACTTGAGGAAAGGGTAGTTGATTTCGGTTAGAGATGTTGATTTTCTGTATAAATTAACCATCCTTATTGGAGTAACTATTAAGCCAAGCCTATATATATATCTTAATCCTTTTTTTTTTTACAATAAGTCTACAGACCATGAAACCAACCCATGCCCCAACCCAGAATAGCTGATGTCAGCCCAAAACCATGTCGTTTTGGGCGTCCCTAAAAATAAAAAAATAAAAAAAAAACCCAAATCTGGTTCTCTCTCCTCCCTCTTCCCCGATGACCAATATTCCTCCCATGGACGCCCCCCACCTTCCCTCAGACCCCCTCCACTCGCCCACCCATAACCCACTGGTCCCACTCCCACCCGCCGCCGCCGCCGCCGCCCACCACAACGTCATCGCCCACCAACCCTATGGGCCTCCGCCCACTACAACGTCATCGCCCACCAACCCTATGGGCCTCCGCCCACTACAACGTCATCGCCGCCCATCACCTGTGTCGGTCCACCCCGTCCTCTCCTCCTACTTCTGCTGCTGCCGCCGCGCCTCCACTCCCACCCGCCGCCGCCGATTCCGCCCAAACGACCTCCATTGAAGATCCATTCACCCACCAAAAAAGAAAACATCATCTCTGTTTCAACTATCTCTCTCTCCCTCCAGGCATGTTTTCAATCTTGAATTCACAAGAGGCGGTTCTGTCCACTGCTATGGCGGTCTCCGGCATCATCATCCTCCTCGCCCTCTGCCTCCAGAAGTCTTTTCCGGCCTCCCAATTCCAGTCCCCTCCCCAGATCATGCAATTTATATTTCTGAAATTGTTTGGTGGGTGTTCCAAACTCAAATTATCTGCAACTTTGATGAAATTTGTTTTTCTTTTGCAGGAGATCATTTGGGTGGAATCGGCGGCGGTGGCGGGTGGGAGTGGGACCAGTGGGTTATGGGTGCGCGAGTGGAGGGGGTCTGAGGGAAGGTGCATGGGGGGCGTCCATGGGAGGAATATTGGTCATCGGGGAAGAGGGAGGAGCGAGAACCAGATATGGGTTTTTTTTTTATTTTTAGGGATGCCCAAAACGACATCGTTTTGGGCTGACGTCAGCTATCCTGGTTGGGTCATGGGTTGGTTTCATGGGCTGTAGACTTATTGTTTTTTTTTTAGGGTTTGAAGTTGTTGAAGGCAAGTTTGCACACAAAGAAAGTTCTAACAAGTGTATTCCTCGGAAACACAGGGGACTAATGGTTGATGCATGGATACTTCTATTGCAACTGATTGACGATCGATCGATGCTCGATATTATTATCAATGAAGGTTCTCCCTGGTGGTTTAGAATTTTAATTGCTTGGTTTTCGTTTTCCTGTTCTTTTTCTGGCCGAGGGAGGGCATCTGGTATTTTGGAAAATATGTTTTGCAACCTTAATTAATACTATGTGGTTTTGTAGTCTTGAAGGAAGTTGCATGTTTTGGTCTGTTTTGTTTTTATGTTTTTACGCTTATAATATTAAAAGCTAGATTTTGAATATAAACTTGGCAATTTCTCATTTCTTTAAACTCCATCAAAACTATTGTTTTGCTATTTTCTCAGGATTATGATAAATTAGGATTTTATTTTAGGAAATATCTTATTCTTCGTTTAATTATAGTTCTACTAGCATTAAGAGGTTCCATTATATTCCTGTTGTCCCTTTTTAAGTGTCCGCTATTGTTTTGCATGCCATTTTCAATGGATTAATTGAGAGACATGAAATTAAAAATAGCATGTAAAACCGTAGTGAACACTTAAAAAAGAATGGAAGGAGTAAGGAATATCACTCCAAGGGAAAATCAGGTTATCATTTACTCGTCTTGAAACATAAAGTTTTTTTCAGCAATTTATATCCTAAGGCTCCAACCAATAAAAAGGAAATGTTTTCAAAAAGAATAAAGATAGGGAACCACTAATCCTGCTGCATGGAGATCTTTTGATGAATATTACCTCTCAATTTTTGGCCAGGGGGAAAAAAAATAAAGGCATCTTTACAGATTCAACACGGCTGAGGGAAACACTATAATCCTCATTAGAAAATTAATTAATCATTCTCCCTCAAAGTCTTGAAATGGAAAGATTTATTCGGCAATTCATAATCCAAAGGCTCCAACTAATTGGAATGGAAATGTAACACCCTGCCATGCAATCTTCCGATATTTTCGGGAATGTCATACTCCTATTTGATAGATTAATTCTTGCTAAATGGACAAAACACTCTATTCTTGATGATGAGGTGGTACACGTGCATGTGTGCATGTGAGGAATCGGTTAATACTTTGAAATCCTAAGGTAAATATATAGACTTTATAATAGGACAAAGTGATAGGAGGTGGACATGTTTAAAATGTATTGATTAGTCATCTTTATGAAGCATGTGTCAAATTCTAGTAAGAGGAGTCATATGCCTACACACTTAGTCTATTGATTGTATATAGATCAGCCAAGTTAAATGAGAAACGGAACAAAAATAAATAAAAAGGGCTTTGGAGAGAGGAGCCGTTAGGAGCATAGCTATGAGTTCTTATTCTTGTGAGGTCTGGCAAGGCGATTTGAGGTTGAGTGTGAGATACATGTTTCTTGTATAATATTAATGTTGGGTTCTTGTTGGTTGTGTTCTGTGTGGTGACTGTATGTCGTGGAACTGTTTGGTATGTGACGGGGTGACTAGACTAATAAGCTATGCCAAAAGACATGTTGGCCAATGGGCTATGGTGAGGCTGGTGAGGTGGTACGTCACCCGTTATAAATATACTGAGGAGGACCGGATATGTGGTTCCATTTATGTGGAATGTGTTATATTCGTGGTTGGTGTTAATACATGGTGGTTGGTGCTGTGCAGTTATTTTAGTGTTGATATTGTACACGATATTATATCTCACACACTCCTGGGGTCCTTTGGACTCCAGCTTGCAGGTTGATTAGCGAGTCAGGTGCTGGTGGTGTGAGCTTGTCCGAGTGGCTGCGAGAGTGGGATGTTATTAATTTACTTTAGAAAATATAGTTGTAAATTATATTGTTTTTGGAATAAAAGACAGATTGTGTTCTTTTTTATATAGTGGTGCTTGAGGATCCGGATTGTTACAGGAAACATCTATTAATCGCCTTATAAAGTCTAAGCTTATTCCGCATTCAATTCACAATTCATTTATAATTTGGTCAACAGACCAGTAATGGGAAAAACAATTCTGAAGGTTTTCTAGAATCATTACTCATAACAGAAAACGCACATAGCATTTTCTTTGCTAGAAATAAAACCAAGCACTGAAGTATGGTTCTTTTTTTTGGCCAATATTGTATACATTGGCGGAGTTAGTAGGTTAGTCTACACTGAGTTTCAGAGGTCATTCATAGCCATAAATCTCAAACACCCACGACGGAACTTGAACCCTGGCCTTCCACATGAGAATGACAATGAGATGTCAGCTGAGCTAGAGCCCATTGGCAACTGACAAGTATTGTTGAACATAGTTAAAAGAATCATTTTGCATATCATATGTCCATGGTTTTTCGGATAATATTATCAAATTCGAAAAACATTTATTTAAATCCCATTAATTACCTATCACTTGATTTGAAGATTTCAACACACACAAAAAACAAACAAACAAACATAACATTGATACTTACTTTATAATGTGGAAACAAGAAAATAATTTGATGGTGGACCTCAACGATGCCGGGTGTAGAAGAAGGAGACGCAGACAACTCTCAAGTCTGATGAGTATTAGCGAGGAGGCGGATACGAATCCAGATCAAGAGGACGCAATTTCCTCTTTCTCCCCGGACGAACCTGCTCATAGAAATTCAGCCGTGCTACAGGAAATCAGAGTTACTATGGCGATTGCACTACAACAAAAATGACATTTTGAGGCATTCAAAAGTGCCCCAACAAGGGACCTATTGGGGCAGTTTAGCTATTGAGGCACTACACCTTAGTGCCGCGTGTATTGATGCAGCTATAGATGTAATGCGGCACTTTTTATGGGGCATGTTATGGAGCCTCTAAATCTATTTGTCGCTGCACTTTTAAGTGCCACAAGAAGTCTTTGAAAAGGCACACAAAACTGCCACATAAGCATATGTATTAAGGCACTTCACGGTGCTGCTACATCATGTTCATCGTTAATGTTTAACCATGGTTAATCATCTCTAGCAACATTTTAAGGTGCTGCAATAGCTTGATTGATGATGCGCTTGGAACTGCCTCTATAGATTTCTTAATAGGGCACTTTTAACTGCCCCAAAAGAAGTTCTTCTTTTAAAAAAAATTTTACCAGCTAGCTAATTGAATCCCATACTACTCACCAACCATCCAAAATTACGAACTTCTTAAACATATAAAATTCGATTGCCAATCAACATTTACAAATACTTTAATCGAAGTTATAAATACAAGATCCTGCAAATCCAACTAAGTTACGACTAAGATAAAGAGAAATATTCTATCAACCATATTTACAAGTCACTGAAGCTAAAAAATATAACGCCGCAATCACCATCTTAATCCTCCCCGCAATCACTACCTTTATCCTTCGCTACCTGAATTGACAAACAATGATATACAATAAGAAACACTCGCTCATCCAGAAAAAAGGAAATTTAAGGAGTTCTATTATCGTTGTCAAGAATAAAAAAACCAGGAAAACTAAAAACAAAATCAGTCATACACTGCTTTTTCTTCACAACATAATAATGAGAATCCAAATTGATCATTTGTCCAAGAGAGACATGCATGTTAAACATGAAGTAATATATCCACAAGCAAATCATCACATCCATATGTACCTATTGCATACCATGAATTCTGAGTATTGCTGTAGTCAAATTTGACAAGAACTGTACATTGAAGAGCAAAATATAACAACTCTCAAAATCACAATACATGGTACACATGTTGCTTTGGGTACCCCTCGTATAAACTTTTGACTCTTTGTCCCTCAATCATTTAATGGAGTTCACTCAAATTACAGGCTTTTCTAGTCAATAAAATGAAGGAAAAAGAGAACAATGTGATTGAACAAATCATGTGACACATTGAAGTCACAATCTTCAAATGAGCTAAACTAAAAACCCCTATGATGCCAAACTAATACCCCTAGGATATGTGAATGAACTAAGCAATTCAAGACCAATTTAAGTCAATTAGTCCAAGTTATACCAACTACAATTTAAGCAATACACAAAAACCAAAATAGAAAATTTCAATGCTTAAAAAGTTGAAGCTCCAATTCCACACCAAATATCTATAGAGAGAAGAGAGACAATACCAGAATATTACTTCTTTTGCAACCCAAGGGTTCGTGTGAAGAGCCCCATTACCGAACTGATGCTTTTCACATCTAACTCTTTGAGTGTGGGTAGGCTAATGAGGCCAATCTTTCATAACCCTATGGTTCTTCTGGCGATCCCAAATTTTAGTCTTCAATCAATTAAGTTTTCTCGCCTGTCATAGAGCCAAAATCCTATATGGTTCTGTCATGAAGTGAGCCAAGATAGAAATGTAGGGTACTATATTGACAATCAGATGCTCATGAGCTTCAATGCAACAACGAACATAGATGCCATAGAATTCAAGAATTCAGGTGTTCAAAGATTCCTATTGGCCAAGATACATTCAATATGAAAAGGACCTTGTCATTTAAAAGTTAACGCTTTAACTTCACAAAACAGGCAATTCAAACAGAGAGATTAATTGAGTTCCTGAACAAAAACAAGAGCATAAACATGAAGTTCACTACGGAGAGAACCATACCAGAATAGATCTAGTAAACAGTGTAAAGGCCTCGGCAACAATACCAACTATACATGCATCATCATCCCCTCTTTCCTGACAAGGTCTACACGTATAGTTTCCCCATGAATCAGCAATTGGTTGCATCTACAACAAACATAGAAGCATAATTACTAATAGCCAAAGAACGTAGGAGTAACCTTCATGTAATCACAAATAGTTCTTTAAGAGGTTAATAGCCAAAGATGACGTGACTATATTTCTTACTTTTTCGCCACTGTAGTAACACGAGAAATTGAGTCCCTCGTACAGTTGCACAACCATATTTGACAAGTTTTAGTGACCACGTACCCTCTCCAGAAACAAGTACCAAAAGAACTTTGAATGCATGAAGCATATAATTCTACAGTTTAAGTAAGCTTACAAGTTTACAACCATGGCATCACCACAAAATAATCACCATTACTTTTCCAACGGCACCTTGCTAATTCAAATTGCGACTGCTGCAAAACAAGTACAATATACATTAATCACTAAAGCAGCAAATACTTTGTGAAAAAAATGGTATTAGATAGAGGGGGTCAAACAAAGTGGATGAGTAACAAAAGAAATAGATTGAGAGATTTTTTATTTAGAGATAAATTGATGGATTCCAAATCTGGGCATGTCATAACACCCGTGAGAGTTCCTATGCCGCCGTGGATCGACGGCAGTGTTGCTCCAAAACTCAACCCATCTCGGGGTTCTACCTCCGGTGAAATTATCCAGGCTTCTTCTTGAGAAATATGACGATGACCCCTTGAATTTCTCGGTCACCTAAGAACAGAGGCAGAGTCAAGAACTTTCAATAGGGGAGAACATACTTATGAAAAAACAGGGGAAAACATAAATAATAGTTTGCCTCGTAACTTGTAAGGCACCTGAAAAATCAGTAGACCTAATTTTTTTACTAATTAATCCAAACACCAATTGATCAATATCCAAACTAACCATTAAACACAAAAAATTAATAGGAGGACCTAAATTCGAACCTCCATGACAATCGAGATCTAGGGTTTCGTTTGGAAGTGTGACTAGCCTGATTTTACAGCAAATTGAAGAATAGGCGACTGAAATCTCCCAAAATAGAACATACTCGAGCATGTACGAGTGAGAGAGAGGTACCTTGAAATCGTACACAGGAGGCAAGTTGAACCTGTTTTTGGTCGAATCCGAACAAACGCGCATGAAATCAGAGGGTTTGGTAATTTTGGGGAAGAAATTAGGGCAAAACGAGTCGAGAAGAAAGGAAGGGATGACTTCAGTGGCGGGGCTGCGTCGGTGGTGGTGTGGACTGTGGAACTGGAGAGAGGGGATCGATTTTGGGGATTTCTCTTCTTTGGGAAGAAAGGAAGTAGTGGGTGGTTCCTGACTTCAGCCCGCCATTTGTTTGACGGGAGAGTTTGGAATTCAATTATTTTGGGGGATTACCGCCAAAAATTAAGCATTCTCATATCGCGCAGTACGAACGAATTCTAAACTTAATAAACTAATTATACTTTAATAATGGTCGATCTGAACCATTAGAATTTTACGTCTCATTGATTTTATCAGAATCACCAAAATCGAAGATTATCAGATATCGACGACCGCATGATCGGACCACATTTGATACATCCCAAGGCATTAAAGTATTAGATTTCAATACCTGACCCCACCCGCATCTTTTTTTTTCCGATCGGAACCGTCCATCTTTTACATATTATGGAGCACATCATTCGTATTAGCAACGAAGTTAATCGGGAGTCGCTAGACACTTAATCAAACAGAAAAACCCATTTGTTAATGAAATTGTGTGTCGATAATGAAGCTTTCTAAACCCGATCAAGACAAATCTTTAAGAGGATGATTTAATCAACAAGGGAAACAAAAACAACGGTCTGGATCATCGTAATTGTGTCGCGGTCGAATAGCTACCGTACATTCAAGTACAACACAAGACTTAGTTTGTTAACATTTACATAGAACGTATAGGATTTAAAGGTTATTACCAACTCAATTTTTACAGTGATCGATCTAAACCGTTAGGATTTCACGTCTCACTGATTCCATCGTTGTCACAAAAATTGGAGATCATCAGATATTGGCGACCGCTTGATCGGACAAAATTTGATGCATCCTGAGGCATTAAAGTTTTAGATTGCATGATCAGACCCCACAAGAGTCTTTATTTTTCGATCTGAACCATCTATCTTTTACATATTACGGAGTACATTATTCTTACCAAGAATGAAGTTGATCGGGTATCACTACACATTTGATCGGACGATAACTATTATCCAAAAAACAAATTGTGTCCCAATCAAGGAGCTTTCTAAACCTGATCGAGCCAAATTTTTACAATCATGATTTAATCAATAAGCATAACGAAATCAACGGCCTCGACTGTTAGAATAGTTTCATCTTATTGAGATCCGCTAAATAGCCGTATCGAAGATTATTAAAAACTGTATAACATATGATTATTAGATATTGCTCTTGTTTTTTTCCTGTGCGTAGGAAGTCCGACTTCGGGTTTTGGACTTTCAGTTTAATTTTATGTGGAGGGGCAAAGATGCCCTATTAGATTGATCAGAAAATGTTGATTTAAAAAAAAAAAAAGTTGACTACAAAAACGTCGTAGTTTTATGTCTTCAAGTAAGTGCCCTATTAAACCCAGCTTTTCGAGGCACTTTCAACCGTCCTATCAAATTACCATAAAATAATTAAATACGTTAAATTTGGGGGAAAAGCTAACTGCCGCAATAGAGAGAATCAAATGGGGCACTTTTGTAGGTGGTGCCTCATTAATAACTTGATAAGGCAGTATTGAAAAAATGCCCTTTCAAAAGTGCCCCTAAATCCCCATTTTGTTGTAGTGTTGGCAGTCAATTAGGTATTATCTTTCGACCTAATGATGATGTGATTATTGGTAAAATGATAGAAAATGAGGCGCAGGAATACTCAGCCCTGCTGGAGAAGGAAGCTAGAGGGTAGCCATTCTATCTCTCGGTGCTTGGTGTTTGGTTTGTTTTTTTTAATGCAGATTTTATCATGGAACATTAGGGGTTTGGGAAGTGTTGTAAAAAAGCGTTTTGTTTCAAAGCTTATAAAAAAAAGGAAGCCATATATGATCTTCATTCAGGAGTCTACAATGGAGTGCATGGACAGATTTACTGTCCAGAAATTATGGGGCAATGGGGATTTCGACTTTGTTGTGTCTAATGCCATCGGATCCTCTGGTGGTTTGTTGTCCATTTGGAATAGAAAGTTTTTCAAAGCTGATAATATTATCTCCCAAAGGTCATTCATTGTTATGCATGGTGTAATCAATAATTCTTTTCCATGTTGTTTGGCTAATGTATATGCTCCGAATGAGGTGGGAAACAGGAGAGTCCTATGGGATGAACTACTTGGTTTGAAGGCGAATTCCTCTGTTTCGTGGTGTATAGGGGGTGACTTTAACGAGATCTTGTCTATCAGTGAAAGGAAAGGGTGCCAACGATTGGAGAGAGGAATGAAGGAGTTTTTAGAATTTTACAACTCCATGGAGCTTCTTGACATTCCGATGATTGGAAGGAAGTTCACGTGGACAAACTACCAAGATCATGCCATTCTCAGTCGACTGGACAGATTTTTGATTTCTCAACAGTGGCTGGACAGTTTCAAACTTCTTCAATGGGGGCTCCACCGGCCAATTTCTGATCATTGTCCCATTTTGCTGACTGATGACAGCAGAGATTGGGGACCCAAACCTTTTAAATTCATGGATATCTGGCTCTCAAATCCAAAGTGTATGATTATTGCTAAGGAAACATGGGAGAATATGCAGGTGAACGGATGGGCTGGGTATATTATTCTGCAAAAATTGAGAGCCATCAAAGAAAAATTGAAAGTGTGGAACAAGGAGGAATTTGGTGATGTCAACATTGCGATGCAAGATAAGGAAGATGAACTTCATCAATTCGACTTATTAGTGGAAGAGAGAACACTCAATTCGGAGGAGATAGCGTTGAGATGCAAGGCTAAAACTGAATTTTGGAGACTCTCTCGTCTGAATGAAACCATGTGGAGACAAAAGTCGAGATTGAACTGGATGAAATTGGGGGATAAAAACACAAGGTACTTCCAAGCTATTGCCAATAATAGGTATCGAAGGAATATGGTTGGATCGATTAAGGTGAATGACAGAGTGCTAGAAGACCTCGCGGAAATTAAGGCCGTTGCCGTTGATCATTTTACCAACAATTTTAAAGAAGAGAGCAATCAGAGGCCAGTGTTGGGGGGCGCTTTCCCGAGGGTTCTTTCACTAACCACATCGATCCAGCTAGAAAGATCTTTTGAGGAGCAGGAGATCCTTGCGGCACTGAAGGATTGCAACAGTAGTAAGGCTCCGGGCCTGGATGGTTTCAACTTTTCTTTTGTTAAAAAAGGATGGGACTTTATGAAGGCTATGCTACTGCAATTTTTTTCAGAATTCCACGCTAATGGTAGGCTCTCGAGAGGTATCAACTCAACTTTTGTAACATTAATTCCGAAAGTAGATTGCCCCAGGTCTTTTAAAGAATTTCGGCCTATTAGCATGGTGGGTTGGGTTTATAAGGTGTTGGCTAAAGTCCTAGCCAATAGACTGAAAAATCAACTACGTACCTTCTCTGATTGGTGAATCTCAGGCAGCCTTTATTGAGGGTAAACAAATATTGGATGGTGTTCTTATAGCAAACGAGGTGATTCATTGCTGGAAGAATAGTTCTCAAGGGGGCTTGATCTTGAAAATTGATTTCGAAAGAGCTTACGATTGCGTTAATTGGGGATTCGTATTAGACTTAAAAGCAAAATTGGGCTTCGGGGAGAAATGGTGTGCCTGGGTTAAGGAGTGTTTGTCCTCGGTGTCCATGTCCGTCTTGATAAACGGTTCTGCATCAAAGGAATTCCAAATTCAGAAGGGACTTAGACAGGGGGATCCGCTATCTCCATTTCTTTTCAATATAGTGGTTGAAGGGCTCAATCTTCTGCTAGAAAGAGCGAAGGTGCAGAACATCATCAAAGGAGCACGAATTGGATCGACTGGATCAAATGGAGTTTCGGTATCCCACCTTCAGTTTGCCGACGACACTATTATTTTTTGTAATAAAGATAGGGAGGAGTTGGCTAACCTAAAAAGAATTCTGCGTTGTTTTCAACTCATGTCTGGATTGAAGATTAATTTCTCCAAAAGTTCTTTATGCGGGGTAAAAGTGAGTCACCAAATTGTTTCCTCCCTTGCAACGATTATGGGATGTAAAATTGATCAGTTGCCAATCAAGTACCTGGGGCTTCCATTAGGGGCTAATCCGAACAGAGTGAAAACATGGGATCCAGTGGTTCAACGAATGGAAAAGAGGCTTAGTGTGTGGCGTAGGAGATTCAACACGACCGGGGGCAGACTTACTCTAATGAATTCATCCCTTAGCAGTCTGCCTATCTACTTCATGTCCTTGTTCAAAATGCCGGTGTCAGTTGCGAAGGTGTTAGCTAAGATTCAAAGACAATTTTTCTGGTGCGATACGGCGGAAAAGAGAAAGCTTCACTTGGTTAAATGGGAGGAGATCTCGAAAAAGAAAGAGTATGGTGGATTGGGGGTAAAGAATTTGATGATTCAAAATCTAGCCCTTTTAGCTAAATGGTGGTGGAGATTTCATAAGGACAGTGACTCTCTCTGGGTGAAAGTGATCAAAGGCAAATACAACCTGGAGCAAAGCTGTTGGTTACCGCGCTTGCCATCCTCAGGTAAGGCCTCTAACATTTGGAAGGACATATGTTCGATAGGGGATCCCTCGTCAAGTATCGGGTCAATTATACAGGAAGGGTTCGGTTAGTGGTTCACTCTGGGCAGAAAATTTCGTTTTGGAACTAGGTTTGGTTAGGGGACACGACTCTTAAAGAGGAGTTCCCTCGCCTCTACCTTATCTCTACTCAAAAAGAGATGGTGGTTGGAGATCTAACTGATACAAGTAGTGATGGTAGGTGGAATTTGATTTTCCAGAGGGGATTAAGGGATTGAGAAGTTCGTCAATTCAATGATTTGCTTATGAGGTTACAGTGTGTGACTTTGGATTTGTCCAAAAACGATGAATTGAGGTGGAGATGGGTGCCTGATGGTTGCTTCTCGATAAAATCTGTTTATAATAGATGGGAACAACTGAGTTTCGCAACCAACCGGGTGATGGGTTCGATTTGGACTAGTATTAGCCCACCCAAGGTGGAAATTTTTTCGTGGCAAGCTCTTCAGAATAGAGTGGCTACGAGATCGGTACTCCTCCTCAGAGACCTCATTCCGGAGGGACAATCGATTTTGTGCCCTTTATGTTCATTGCATCTCGAAACTCCGGAGCACCTTTTCCTTCATTGTCAATTTTCTTGGGATGTTTGGGCGTTGTTGATAGACTGGTGGCATGTTTGTTGGGTGTGCCCTAGCTCTTTGATTGATCTATTCACATGGTGGATAGGTAATGGTTTTAAAAATCTTGAGAAATATTTGTGGGAAACGACATTCCATGCTACAATTTGGTCCATATGGTTGGCACGGAATGATATTGTTTTCAACAATGCGTCTTGGCGAGTGGAGGATATTGGGGAAATAATCAAAACTAGAGTAGCAATGTGGGTCAAGGTGAAGTTCGATATTAAGGTGCACTCGGTGGAAGATTTCAAGGGCTATCTTGATGAAATGAGAAAGGAGAAAGTGTAGCAAGTGAAGCTTGCAGTGAGGTTGGGGGCGATTCAATTTTCTGTTGGATGGTCCATTGTTTATTATCCTGTTTTCCCGCTTTGTTTTCTTCACTTGGTAAGAGTGTGTGCTTAGTGAGTTCCTCTCTCGATGTACCCATTTCGAGTCAATAAAATTTTCTCTTTGCCGAACAAAAAAAAAAAGTCAAAGAAAATGGATCAAACAGTTTAGATTGAAAGTAATAAAAGTATGTTAGTTTTAAATTTACAAGTTTGGGTGATTAAAATTTTACCAAGTGGGTTAGGGAAAGAACAATTCCAATGGACCATCCAAATTGGCCAATAAAACTCATCACTCTATAACTTAATTTGGCCGTTGATATACTCAATTAAGTTATAGTAAAGCATATGAGCTTGTAGATAAAAGTATAAGGCGGTCTATCTTTAAATGGTATGTTACACCTGATAATAAAATTTAGTTTTTTTTTTTTTGGGTAAGGTAAAATTTTATTAGAAAACCCACATTACACAATACAGGGCATACCCCAAAATAACAAAACAAAGGGGCATTCCCCAGGAAGAGACAACACGGCACAAGGCCAACCCCCTATCTCAACAGAAACAAGAAAATAAAACAAACAAACACGAATTAAGAAAATTTAGTTAGTCCTATAGAATGATCATGACTTGCTGTGCTTGATGGTCTACAATCGGAACTCAAAATTAAGAGAGAGATTTGTTGTGGGACTTAACTCTGCTATTTCAATCTTCAACCATATGAAACCAAATCATTGGACATGTTGACAATGTACCATTGGTAACTCATATGATCTCATCCACAACACCACAAACAAAAAACTAAAGACAGAATGACAAAAACTTGCAAACTTCCTTCATGAGTACTAGCTAGAAACCACAGTAATTAACCAAAACATAGTTTGGACAAAACACCAGATGACTGTTGGGGTGAAGACAAACATTAGCAAATGGGATTTTGATCAGTGAGCTTCCTAGCGCTACACCATTTTTGGTGTAGCGCTACCGCGTGGTCTAGCGCTATAGCAAAGTGGCTATAGCGCTACCGAGAGCTTTCGGGCCTTAAAGTGTATTTAGGGTTTTGTGCGCGGCTGCGCGTATGATGTAATTGTAATCACTTTTTCTGAGCGTGAAAAAGAGAGAGGCGAGAGAAAACACATCTCAGAGAGATTGTGAGAAGACTTGTACTCTTGGATTGATTTCATAGTGGACTGGTGTGGCTCCCGTGGTTTTTTCCTCACGTTGAGGTTTTCCACGTATATCTTGTGTCTCGTTTTCTTTCCAGTTTTTCGTTACGCACGTATTTGTTTGTTTTATTCTGTGATCCATTGTTCCAAGATCCGTAGGGGCGTTGTAGGATTGCGTAAAATCCATAACAACTGGTATCAGAGCCGCGGTTGCGGTAGGTTTTGTTCGATAGGTTAGGGTTTAATCTCGTTCGGGCAGGCCAGAGTTCAGTGGGAGCTATGGGTTCTGAAGAAGGCAAGCAGAGGATGGAGAAGTTTGACGGGTCAGACTTCGCGTTCTGGAAAACGCAGATAGAGGACTATCTGTATCAGAAGGATCTTTACCGGCCGCTGCTGGGTAAAGAAAAGGGGAAGAAGAAAGATGAGAGCAACGAGGATTGGGACGTCCTGGACAGGAATGCGTTAGGGGTTGTTCGCCTGTCCCTTTCAAAGTCAGTCACCCACAACATCTTGAAGGAGAAAACGACGGAGGGTCTTGTGGAAGCACTGAAAAAGATGTACGAGCAACCGTCTGCTGCGAATAAGGTACATCTCATGAAAAAACTTTTCAATCTGTCTATGGCTGAAGGGGTTTCCTTTATGTCACATCTCAGTGAGTTCAATACGATAGTTGATCAACTTATGTCTGTCGAAATCAAGTTTGATGATGAGGTTCAAGCCTTGTTAATACTGTCTCAGTTGCCAGAGAGCTGGCAGGGTACTGTTACTGCAGTCAGTAATTCGGCAGGGAAAGAAAAGTTGAAATTGAGTGAGGTTGTTAGTTTGATTCTGACTGAGGAGGTCAGAAGGGGTTCGATCGATGGTTCAGGTAGTTCAGGTTCAGCTCTAAGTTTTGAGCAGAGGGGCAGAAGCCAAACCAAAGGTGGTCAGAATCAGAACAGGAACAGGTCGAAATCGAAGGGCAAGAGCAAGGGAAATAAAGATAGATCTCAGGTTCGGCCCATTAAAGGTGAATGTTGGAATTGTGGTCAGACAGGCCATATGTCACAAACTTGCAAAGCACCGAAAAAGAATAACGGTGGGCAGGAGGCTCACGTTGTGCACGATGCACTTATTCTTTCCATGAACAGCGACACTGAATCTTGGGTGATTGATTCGGGTGCCTCATTCCACGCCACTGCTAACAGGGAGGTTCTGCAGAACTATGTAGCAGGGGACTTTGGGAAAGTATACTTGAGGGACGACGAGCCTTGCAGTATTGTGGGAAAAGGGGATGTTCAGATTGCAACGTATGGGTTCAAATGGTGTCTAAAAGATGTCAGGCACGTTCCAAAGTTGAAGAGGAATCTTATTTCGGTTGGACAGCTTGCAGCAGCAGGTTATACATCGACATTCACAGGGGACATGTGGAAAGTCTCCAATGGTACCATGGTGACGGCTAAAGGCAAGAAAGTTGGTACACTTTACTTGACTTCACATGGTAGCGACATACTTGCAGTTATAGACAGCAAGGAGAGTTCAAATCTGTGGCACTATAGATTGGGGCATATGAGTGAGAAGGGAATGAAGGTTATGCAGTCAAAAGGGAAGCTACCGGGTTTAGGGTCAGTGGATATTGACATGTGTGAAGATTGTATCTTCGGGAAACAGAAACGGGTTAGCTTTCAGAAAGGCGGCAGGCCTCCCAGGGCTCAGAAGCTAGAGCTTGTCCATACAGATGTGTGGGGTCCAGCTACAGTGTCTTCTCTTGGCGGTTCTTATTACTATGTTACCTTTGTCGACGATCACTCGAGGAAGGTATGGGTATACTTCATGAAGCATAAGTCAGAGGTCTTTGAAGTCTTTAAGAAGTGGAAGGCCATGGTTGAGAATGAAACAGATTTGAAGGTGAAAAGGTTGAGGTCCGACAACGGCGGAGAATATGAGTTGGGGGAGTTCAAGAAAGCCTGCGCTCTATCCGGGATTCGTTTAGAGAGGACACCTCCAGGGACTCCGCAGCACAATGGCATTGCAGAAAGGATGAACAGGACTTTGACTGAGCGTGCTAGGAGCATGCGGTTACACGCAGGGTTGCCCAAGATGTTTTGGGCAGATGCAGTCAGCACAGCAGCACATTTGATCAATCTTGGGCCATCAGTTCCGTTGAATTTTGGCATACCAAAGGAGGTTTGGAGTGGTAAAGAGGTAAGTCTCTCACACTTACGTGTTTTCGGTTGTGTTTCCTATGTGCATATTAGCGACAAGGACAGGGATAAACTTGATGCTAAGTCACAGAAGTGCACCTTTATTGGATACGGCGGAGATGAGTTTGGTTATCGTTTTTGGGATAACAAGAACCGGAAGATAATCAGAAGCAGAGATGTTGTGTTTGATGAAAAGGTGATGTACAAAGACAGGGACATCAAACTGAGCAGTGGGAGTACCACTTCGGATGGAGATACATCCGAGTACTTTGGGTTGGAGGATCTTCCAGGTGACAGGGGGGTTGAACAGGGGTCTGGTCAGGCAGAGGAGAGAGTTTTAGATGAGACAGTTTCAGAGGGGACAGTTTCAGATGAGGCAGCTCCAGAGACAGGGACTAGTTCAGCGGTCAGAGAGTTGAGGAGGACAACTAGAGTACACAAGCCGAATCCGAAATATATTTCTTCGCTTGATTACTTGCTTTTGACGGACAGTGGAGAACCAGAGTGCTATGATGAGACTATGCAGGTTTCTGAGTCAGCAAAGTGGAAGACTGCGATGCAGGAAGAGATGGATTCTCTTTATTCCAACGGTACTTGGCAGTTAACTCAGCTTCCCGCAGGAAAGAAAGCCTTGCAGAACAAATGGGTTTTTCGACTTAAGCAGGAGAGTGATGGCAAGAAAAGGTACAAGGCAAGATTGGTTGTAAAGGGCTTCCAACAGAAGGAGGGGATTGATTATACAGAGATATTTTCACCCGTTGTGAAGATGGCCACTATCAGAGTGGTGCTGAGTATGGTTGCTGCTGAAAATCTCCACCTTCAGCAGTTAGATGTTAAAACTGCTTTTCTTCACGGAGACTTGGATGAAGAAATCTACATGAAGCAGCCTGTTGGCTTCATTGTGAAAGACAAGGAAGAGATGGTGTGCAGGCTCAAGAAGAGTCTGTATGGTTTGAAACAGGCTCCCAGACAGTGGTACAGAAAGTTTGATGGTTTCATGCAGCGCAGTGGCTACACAAGGTGCAATGGGGATCACTGTTGTTACTTCAAGAGGTTTGAGTCTAGCTACATCATTTTATTGCTCTACGTAGATGATATGCTTGTAGTAGGTTCCTGTGTTAGGGAGATCAACAATTTGAAGCAGCAGTTGGCAACAGAGTTTGCTATGAAAGATATAGGTGCAGCTAAGCAGATACTTGGGATGAGAATCAGCAGAGATAAGGCTCAGGGAACCTTACGGTTAAGTCAAGCTGAGTATATTGAGCGTGTTCTGGAGAGGTTCAATATGCAGGGTGCTAAGGCAGTTGGTACACCCTTGGGAAGTCATTTCAAACTTTCTCAGGGGCAATCACCCAAGACAGATGCAGAAAGAGAGTACATGGCCAAGGTTCCGTATACCTCAGCCGTGGGTAGCCTGATGTATGCGATGGTGAACACGAGACCAGACATTGCCCATGCAGTGGGAGTTGTGAGCAGGTTTGCTAGCAATCCGGGGAAACAGCATTGGGAAGCAGTAAAGTGGATTATGCGATACTTGAAAGGTACCACTGATTTGCCACTTTGTTTTGGGAAAGGGAAATTGACAGTGCAGGGATATGTGGATGCTGACTTTGCCGGTGATCATGATACGCGGCGAAGTACCACAGGATATATCTATACTATGGGTTCAACAGCGGTGAGCTGGGTCTCACGTCTGCAGAAATTAGTGACATTATCTACTACAGAAGCTGAGTATGTGGCCGTGACTGAGGCTGCAAAGGAGATGGTTTGGATAAAGGGCTTCTTGGAGGAGCTGGGTTTGAAGCAAGAGAACTGCGTTCTTTTCAGTGACAGCCAGAGTGCTATACACCTTGCCAAAAATCCAGTGTTCCATGCCAGGACGAAGCACATTGATTTGAGGTATCATTTTATTCGCTCGCTTTTGGAAGATGGGGATTTGTTGCTAGAGAAGATTTTGGGGGAACGAAATCCGGCAGATATGTTGACCAAGTCTGTTTCTGTTCAGAAACTGAAGTTATGTTCGACTTCAGTTGGCCTTCATGCTTGAAGAGATGATGGGCCTGGAGCCACACCAAGAGGGGTCAGATGACTACGTCCATGATTGATTGAGATTATTTGGGTTTGCAGTTGATTGTTTTCGGATGCTTCAGGTTATCTTCAAGTGGGAGATTGTTGGGGTGAAGACAAACATTAGCAAATGGGATTTTGATCAGTGAGCTTCCTAGCGTTACACCATTTTTGGTGTAGCGCTACCGCGTGGTCTAGCGCTATAGCAAAATGGCTATAGCGCTACCGAGAGCTTTCGGGCCTTAAAGTGTATTTAGGGTTTTGTGCGCGGCTGCGCGTATGATGTAATTGTAATCACTTTTTCTGAGCGTGAAAAAGAGAGAGGCGAGAGAAAACACATCTCAGAGAGATTGTGAGAAGACTTGTACTCTTGGATTGATTTCATAGTGGACTGGTGTGGCTCCCGTGGTTTTTTCCTCACGTTGAGGTTTTCCACGTATATCTTGTGTCTCGTTTTCTTTCCAGTTTTTCGTTACGCACGTATTTGTTTGTTTTATTCTGTGATCCATTGTTCCAAGATCCGTAGGGGCGTTGTAGGATTGCGTAAAATCCATAACAATGACCTGATCCCTCGTCAGTCGTCACCCAAGAAAACATAAACCAGGGAAAACATGCAAAATTCTGAACCACCGGGAGAACCTTCATCATAATAACGGACATTGTCAATCAGTTGCAGAGAAGTATCTATCAGTCCCCTGTGTTTCCGAGGAACACACTTGTTAGCACTTTCTTTGTGTGCAAACTTGCCTTCAACAGCTTCAAACCCTAGAAAAAGATTGGTCCGATCGAAATAGGCTTAGTAATAAGAGATGGTTTATGAGGAAAATCCCAATGTCCAAATCTCTATATTGCACGTAACATATGTGTAAAAAATTAAACGTTTGATTTTGTTTTTTGATCAGAAAAATAAGTTTGATTGTTTGAAGCAAATAAACAAAATGGGGTAGGTAAGTTGCAAATATACCTCAGGCATCCCCAAATGAACAACCCTTTCCTCAAGTGCCCCAACTTCCTTAACCTTAAATTTGTTCAGCATAGTGATCCCAGAAATAGTAGACATGGGAGTGACCACCAAATCATCCATCACCATATAAGTCACCACCCCCTTCACCCCCCCTCCTCTGCTGCTGCCACTTCATTCGCTGCCGCAACGTACTCGATCTCCTTCGACAAAATCTTGCTGCAAGAAGGACAAACGGCGCGGGCATTATCCAAGATATATTCGTGGAATTGGTACCCATTGCCGTACATATTGCTGCTGTAGCAGCTGCTGTTGGTCGGGCAGGTGTAATAGGTTTTAGAAGCGGATGTGCCACCGTCGAGTCGTAAGAGGGAAACTTGGGTGGCAGAGAGCGGGGCTTTCGGTTTGAGGACAGAGTATTTGGATTGGTTTGATTGGAAGTAGGTTTCACTGAGGTTCTGGATGCTTTGGTAGAGGTTTCCCAAAGTGCCCACCGTGGTTTGTTCAGTGAGCAGCCTGACCACGGTTCCAACGGGCAAATGGAGAAGGTTGAAGAGGAAATCAACAAAGTCTTTCCCTGCTTCTGCGAAAAGGACATTTTTGCTCTCGGTGTCGATAAGCAGTTTTAAGGTGATCACTTTGGCTTGGGAGCGGGTTGCCATGACGAATTGTTCGGACAGTACTGATTCTGGTTTTATCTAGACCTATACATATATATACACTGAGAGAGAGAGAGAGAGAGAGAGAGACGATGACGGTTCATCTTCTTCAAAGATTCAAGTGATAAGTAGTAGTAATAAAGAGAGGCACCAATATTAATTCAGATGGAGCATTTTTGTGGGAATCCATGCAACGGATCTGTCTGTTTTCCACACAATGACGGCATGCGCGCGTTTTGTATTGGCTTCCCAATATCGATTACGATTAGATTCTTATGGGAAAGGGAGCAATTTATTGCACTGGTTTGTATGGTTTCAAAGACTGAATTTGATCCCAAATGCCAACCAAACTGCTTTACGTTGGCCACCTTCGTATACTTTTAAAGGAGATATCAAGGTATCAATCCTCGTCAAAAATAGAGATTGATTCTCTCTTATCGTGAATGAGAGAGTTTTTTCCTTAATTATTTGCCCCCTTAATTGAACTACTGACTCGAGCCTATTGTGATTGTGAACTTATTACGTCGATTTTTCAAGTGGGCCCCCCAGGTAGTGGACGGTAGACTTATATAGTTCCTAGGATTAGTCGAGATGCACGTAAACTGACCCGAACGCCTGATCATAACAAAGAAAGAAAAAAAAAACTTACACCCAGCAACTGCCTAATGTTTAGGCTATCCCTCATGAGATCGATATTCCCTAACAGAAATAGGGATATCCACGGTGACCGCAAGGTTTTCATTCTGTTCAACACCCAAACGAGCGAGGTGATCCGCGCACTAATTTGCATTACGGTAGATGTGAGTCAAGGTTGTTCCTGTTCGGTTCAGATTTAATTGCTCATTGTTTGGATGCCACGCTTGCTGCGCGCTGCTGCTACTTCTTTTTAAAAAAAGAAAAGAAAGAAATAGAGATGCCACACTTGCCGATTAAAAACAACGTATGCACAACCCTTTAGAAAGTCATAATTTCTACACAAACCTAACAGAATAATATTTTTTGACAAGAGATATATTAAAAATAAAAAATCAAAAGGTTAAAAAAATCTCAATAAAGACAAAAAAAACTAATTTTGTTTTTTGTGTGTGTATAATTTGGATTATTTTTGTATCTTTAAACATTTTAAATACTGATAACATTTTTCATTAATTACTTTAATTTCTCGCATTGAGACAAATAAACGATCCCAAAGCTTAGGACACAAAACTAATAGAATTTCAAAAGGGTAATGATAATTAATGCTAAAACTATTTTTGTTGGTGCCAAAATTTCAGTGCATAAAAGTCTTGTACACTGCACATGGTACAAGCCTTTTGTGCACTAGAGTTTTGACACCAACAAAAATAGTTTTGGCATTATTATTACTCCCTCCGTCCCTAAATGTTTGGCACTTTCATGCTTTTTGTTGTCCCATATAATTTGTCAATTTTGAAAAGTCAAAAGCAAAATATAGTAAACTTTCCATGTTACCCTTTTCTTTTAGGCATAAAATTTCAAATTCAAATTTTCAAATACTATTCAAAGTACACTAGAACGGTAAGATTGGACACTTGGTTTTTGCACAATACAATAATATTTCTTCCTTAAAAGTTAGAATTCCCAAAAATGCCAAACATTTAGGGACGGAGGGAGTACCGTTTAAAAAAACTATGGTCAAGATTTTGTAGGGTCAGTCAGAATCATGACCATTGACCACGAACAAAGATGTTGCCCACCCAATGGTCTGCAGACACGTGGCCAAAGATCCACGTAAGAAGATCTTAAAGTCGATCAGAGCCATGATCGTTGATCATGAATAGAGAAGTTGACTAGCCAATGGCCTGCGGACACGTAGCCAAAGATCCATGTAAGAGCCCGAAACCCCAAGCAGCGAAGCTCCACAAAGTAACACAATCACCCTCAAGTCAAAATTTAATCCTTAAGACAGAACCCAATACCCAAATATGGTGATTAACACCTTAATACTATAATTACGTTGAGTTAAATCCCCCATCAAAAACCCCGTATAATTCCTTTGAAACTTCCTCTCAACCTTCCCTCCCACAAAACTAATTTGGAAAAGAGTTTTCAAAGCTCTCCCCTGGCTCTCGAACAAAAAGGAAAACTGAGGTGGGGAGCCTCCCCTCTTAGTTTAGTACAATCCTACTGCCCTTTTTACCAGTCTTTCCCTCCCCAAGATTTTCCTTCGGATATATGGACAATATCATATCAAATACCCAAAAAAAAAAAATTCCCTTCGTGTATGACTTCCACATCCAGCTTATATTTCCACCCCTCACCACACTCAGTGGGACGTGGCCCTTCCTTCTCTGTTCCCTTGCAAATTCATGCACTCTTTTTAGATAGACTAGTCTTCCTATTTTGTCTTATGTCCCACTTGTTTTCTTTTCTTTTGTCCCGAGGCAGTATTAACAAACAAAAAATACAAACCTCTATCTGTGGACTTTTGAAATTAAAACAACAGAGGATCGATGAATAATAAAAGACTTTAATTATAAACCATATATCATCACACACAACAATTAACTTGAAACAACAAAATAAGTCCATTTAATAAACCCCAAGGTGTTTAGCTTAGTAGATTATATGAGAAAACAAATAAGTACTTGCCTCCATGAGGGACGTTTGAATGCCACAGATGCTAAATATTTCAAACTTTAGGAACATTGGACGGTTTGTTCGGTCGTTAACTTCAAAGAACTCGCAAATTGGCTCAAACACATCCAGTTATTGAAACCAAAAAGAACAAAACAAAAAGTCCATCTAAAAATCCAAATGAAGACACACGTTAATTCACTGTCCAGTCAATTGAAGCATTATGCATCCTTGTGCTCGAGGAAGACACTTGTCAGCACAGTTTTTGTCTGCAGACTTGCCTTCAAGAGCTTCAAAGCCTGAAACCAAAAAAAAAAAAAACATCATCTTGAATGACAAAAGTGCGATGATGCTATGGTGTCCCCAGTCATTTTGGGGATACCATAACTTCACAATTATGAGCATAATTAAAACCCATTACAAGCATAACAGAACCTAAATAAGGCATAACCAAGAAATAACTAAAAAACCAACCAAGGCATAACTAAACCCAACCAAGGCATAACAAACAAGTTATGTCTTGCTATGATTCTGTTATGCTTGTAATGAGTTTTAGTTATACTCATAATGATTTTGTTATGTCAAAAATTACGGTGTCCCCAAAATGACTGGGGACACTGAAGTCATTCCATATATACAGTACTACTACAATTAACGGTATCGGGAAACCAAAATACTTTTTTACACAATTTTCTTTCCAAATAATTTGGTCGATCTCTTATGATCTTGTCATTTTGAATAGAGGTGTGGTACAGTCCATCCATGAAAGAAATTGAATGATCCATGGATAGTTTCATGGATCCTTATCACTTTTGTTTTGAATGGAGGCATGCTATAGTCCATGTCACTGGATCCATGAAACAAAATGGGCAAATATTTTTTTTTTCATGGATTCAATATCATTCCATCATTTTAAAAAGTGTCTAATTATACAGTACCCAATCCTTGACGCTTCTGATAAAAAAAAAAAAAAAAAAAAAATCCTTGACCCTCGACATTTTGACGATTTATATCAAATTTTGCAACACAATTTCAAAACACAAAATTCTAAAAATGATTGTATTTGGAGCCGTTCAACGCATGGACAAACATGCATCGAATGATTGACACAATTTCTGCAAGTGCTTATAGAAATTCTTAAGAAATACACTCCTAGGATTATTGAGTTGCATACCTCTTCCATGCCGACATCGACCTCAAGTGCACTCATCTCCTTAACATTCAGCTTACTCATCAATCCAATACAAGAAATAGGGGACACGGGTTTCACAACCAACGCATCGGTAACCATATAAATCACCCCTCCCTTCACAAAACCTACCTCACCCGCCGCCACCGCTTTCTCCTCCGAATCCCCAGCGCCATGGAGAAGAACCTCTTGGGAAAACTTCTTACTGCAACTTGGACAAACGCCGCGGGTACTGTCACCGATGAACGGGTGGTACACATAGTTCCCAGGGCATGTATAAAACTTCTTGGGCCCCGCACCGGGGGAGCCTTCGGGAAGCAAGAGCGGAATTCGGGCAGCGGAAAATGGGGTGTTGGGATTCAAAAGGGATTCTTTTGTTTTGTTCGGGTGTAAATAGGAATCGTCTAAGTTAAGGATGCTGTTGTAGAGATTGCTAAGGCCAAGGGCAGAACCGGAAATTGATTCTGCCCAAGGCATGTCTACCACCGTTGAGGCCTGGTTTGAGAGGAGCTTGGCCACGGTTCCAACGGGCAAAGAGAGAAGGTTGATTAGGAAATCTACAAAGTCCTTCCCAGCTTCTGCAAAAAGTACCTTTTGGCCCTTGGTGTCAATGAGGAGTTTTAGGCTCACCTTGGCTTTGGAGGAGGTTGCCATTGTGATTTTGTTGTCGGAATATAACTGACTCAGTGATTCACCTACAAGTCCTACACAGCAGCTGGACCTATATATATATATACACACATTTATGTGGAGAGAGAGAGAGAGAGGGGGAGAATATTTTCAAACCAGGGTCCAGGAGACTAGGAAATGGGAGGGGCTATTTATTTATTTTAACGGTGAAAGAAAATTTATTAATTTTTGAAGAATTACAAAGACTAAAAGGACAAGAAGAAAGGCAACAAGTGCCTATCCAAGAGACCGAGACCCAAACCTTGATTGACAAGATGCCAACCAAGAAGGAAAACTAAAGGGCCTACGCCTAACTCATAAAAGGTCTCAAAACTCATATAAAATAGTGAAGATCATGGAATGGGAAGAGTTGTAGTGCACCGGCTGAAGTGCAGTCGATCTAGCTGTTCATCTTAGCAATAGATGGCTCAAACACTCCCGGGTCCGGAGACTAGTGTTGTTCTGTACTGGCACTGGGTGCTTTTCATAATCGATACAACAATAAAGTATAACTCCAATATCGATTGTTTATCATGGCGTACTTAAAACCCTCAATTAAGCTATGTACAACTTGTTATACTCCGTATCTGTTAAGGAAACGAATCCCACGTTGCTTGGGAGTAGAATGAGTGATCATTTAATAACATCTGGGAACTCTCCACTCATTGCCAATTGATTTTGAGATGGACATAAAATTTCTACAATATCTTAAGTATTTTATATTACCTCATGTTTGCGGGGCTTGATTTGGGAAGACCATTCTACCGTCCACTCTTGTTTTTATCTTATTGCTTTGAGGTTTTGTAACTAGGTATAAACGTGTTGCAGAAACGTAAAACAACTACTGTGACCAATTCAAAATGATACCGGTTCTTACCGTATTGACTCAAAAAACTCGATGCTGTGTTTGGTTTGTATTTTGAAATTTTTTTTGAAAAATAGTAAGGGTAATAAATGGAGAAAGATAGAGAGATAAATGTTGAAAGTAGGGGGAATCTAGAGAGAATTTTTTGAAAAATACTTTTTGAAAAGCAAAGAGAACAAGGCATCAATACGGCATGTTAGCCGATACACGATTGATTACTTTGGTTGTAAAGTGGCTAAAGTCACACAACCACTGAATAATTACGAATTGGGAATGGTGTTGTGCATTGGTATGCATAGTACCGTGCTGCGCACCTCCGAGTCGTCGAATCATGCATCCAACGGCTCGGATTTCATCTCGGCAATAAATGGCTCTCGATCGTCAATTGCCGAGATGAGATCCAAGCTGTTGGATGCACGATCCGACGACTCAGAAGTGCGCAGCATGGTACTATGCACAATACCATGATTCTTCCTAGGTAAGTCTTGTCTCACTTTATATGTCTTCTCTCACAATATTACATGTATCCTGGTTGTAAAGCGGGCTCTTGGAAAATCTCCCACTGAAAAAAAGAGAACAAGTCATTCGTTTGACTCCCACTGAAAATTAAAAAGGAAAAACTTTTGTGCCAACCTCCTGCAAGTTGATTTTTAAGCTTTGTTCGTTTTGAGGTCTGAAAATTTCTTGGCATGGTTCGCAATAATTTTTTATTTTTTATTTATCTATATCATTCCACTCGTTATTCTAAAAAATCTCACTTCAGTTGATTAAAAAAAAAAGAACAAATTAATCGAATGGTGGAGGCATGGGGTTGAGCTCCTCCCCATACTCTTATTTGTGGGTCCCTCCTCAAGTTCTTAAAATTTTATCTGAATAGTTCTCATCGAGAAAAAGAAAATATCGACATTAGAGCATCCACAGTGGTATAATCAAAATCAAAAAGTTGCTAAGATTACAAACATTTGTTCAAAAAAGAGCTCACATTGGAATAACCAAACTTATCAACTTCTTAGCAACTCATCAAATTTTGGCCATTGGATAATTAAAACTAGCAATCTTTTGTCAATAATCAAATTTAATTATCCCCACATTTCTCAATCAAGTACACCATCATTCTACAAAAACCTTATCTCTCTTTTATTTTCAACATGTTTCTAAGAAAAATACTTTTAAAAACAGTTTTTAATTTTTTTCAAAAACTTTTTTTTTCCTGCGAAAACTGTTTTTTTTTATTTAAAGTTTTTTGGAATTGCAAAACAGTTTTTTTATGAATCTTTTTTTTCAAAAAATGTTCTTTTTTTTAGAAAAAAAAAACTTTATTTTCCAAAACTTTTTTATAACTGTTTCCTGAATTTTTTTTAAAATCAAAGTTTTCAAAAAATTATTTTCTCTTTTTCTAATAACCTGTTTTTATTAGTTTGAAAACTATTATAAAAAAATTGTTTTTTGTGTCACAATTTTTAGATTTTTATAAGTTGAAAAGTTAATGTGACTAGTTTTAATTATTCAATTTTGATTGTACCGCTGTGGATCTCTACATTGCTAACCTTAGTAAACCCTTAAATGAATAATGAAAAGATGATGTGACAATTTTGGATTATTGGCTTTTGGTTATTCCACTACAGATGCTTTTAGGGGAAAAAAATAGAACTGTTCTTGGACTTGTATTGAGTCCCATTAAAATTTTGATTTTTATCAGCAAAAATTAAAGTTGATATATAAATAAACTCAAAGTTAAAATGAAGATTAGTACTAGTCCCAATAAAATATGACCCACTCATATTGGAAAAACTATTGGATGTTTTTTGGACATTACCTTCCTCCTAGCTTTTTGAGCTTTCGGCGTTTTGTTTACTTTGACCTAAATACTTTTGAAAATGTGGATAAATGTCCAAGATAAATGCCTCAAGCAAGTTTGAGGCTTTATTTTGAATATTTTTAAAAATATTTAGATAAAAAAAATTATTTTGGAGCCTTATCTTGGATATTTTCAAAAAAATTAGGGTAAAAGTAATTTTTTTTATTTTTTTGATTCCTCTACGTATCAATAGTCCACAAGAATTTGCCGCAAAACAACCAAACGCGAATATTTTTTAATAAGGATAAAATGCCAAAAATTGTGAAAAGCTCTGATGCAGGGAAGCGTATAAGAAATTGAAGAACGATGCGACAAGGACAATCACAAACACGATAGTTTAGAGAAACTCTCTAGACTCTTTTCAATATTCAATAATCAACAACCCCCAGCCCAGAGGCAAACAACCGAATATAAAGGACGAAACCCTAACCCTAGAAAGCATAAAGTTACCTTACTAGGATTATTACAGACCCACAAAATAAAGGAAAAAACAAGAGTTCTGAAAAAAGAACGGGCTGAAACGGACTTTCCTATGAAAAGTTATAAACGAAACAAAAATAACCTAAAATGGTTCGAAGGCCCGTTTGGAGGCCCAAACGACCTCAAAAGGCTAAAAAACAAGCGGCACATGGCCAGAGGCAATGTGTCCTGACCGTTGGGCCGTTTCGGATCAAACCCAAGTGGACCCAAAGCCAAATTACTCGGTCAATTATTTACGAAAAAACCGGCTAGTAGGAATGGAATGCATAAGGTGATACTCTTCTTCTTTATCTACTGCATCAAGCTCCTTGGGAGAACAATGAGTACTGGTGCACTAACTCTTTTCAAAACCAGAAATTCATCGGACTCGCGATCTAATATCTACGTCCAACATGAATGTATATATATGGACTAGAGGAAACTGTCCTCGTCAGGACCGTTTATTTGTTGCAGTCAATGTTTGGATGTATTTTTAAACTCTTACCCGCTAAGAGTTTATGGGCGTATTTGCAATAAATGTGGATACGGATTTTAGATTTTTGTAGATTTTAATAGAGGTTTTGTTGCAGCTGCGACATCATGAGAATTTCATTCATATTTTAAGAATTTATGTTGAAGAATTCCAAAAGCTACTTGAACCCAACTTTGAAATTTTGAGAATTTCTTTCCATTTTCAACGTACTTCTCAGAGTCTATAAATTTTAACAAATCAATTATGTAGAATTTTAAACAAATATTCTAAACTGATTTTTAGAGGTATCATGCACCTTCAAACAAAGTTATGGTAGGACTGCCTGTCTTTAGTGGAGTACCATTCCTTAGCGGGAAAGCAAACCTCCACCAAAAAGGAAAACCAAGAAATTAAAGAAGAAAAAGAAAAGCATATACTTTTACAGGATGCCTAGTCTCTCTTTGAAGGAAACCCCATATCCTTTTAGTAATAAGGCCATGTTTTCAGTAGTAATTTGCGGGAAAAAAATGTAGGCGTTTTTGGCATTTTTTTCACACAAATTAATAAATTTTGGCATTTTACCATCTAGCTCGTTCACAATAACTAATAATTTGTCTACAATTTTTTTTTGCTACAATAACTGTACTGACAAACCCATCTAAAACTTATTCACTATCGGAAACAACTTTTTTTTTTGAAAGGCGAAAAAATTTATCTTTGAAACAAATTACAAAGATTAAAAGGATCCTAGGCAGCATCAAGCTGGAGAAAAAGAAAACCCACATGGGGAAACAACAAACTCCAGCAATCATATGCCGAGAAGGACCCACAGGGAGGGAAAACAAAACAAAGTTGGCAAGAAGCCAACAAATACAGAGCACCACCAATCCCAAATAGACTCCTGACGCCTAAGACCCAAAACAACACCCTAAAGAGATACATCCAAATATTCGAAAAAGAAACACCCCACCCAAAGCCTACTAAATCAAGCAACACCCAAAAAGACACATAAGAGCCAATCAACGGATGAGAAGCATGACCCTTTGCCCGTTCCTCATCTTCGGCTTCCATAATAGCGATTTTTCGAATAACCTCCTTCTCATCGCCCATGTAACTAAGGCCCATGATCTTGTTTACCTCCCAAATAGCCTGAGCCTCATCAAGGTGAGTCCTGTTGATCCCTTCAGAAGAAATTGGCAAGGCAGCAGCTGCAACAGTGGATCTAAACAGAACACAACTTTGCTTCTTTATTTTTGCCTTTCTTCTTGGTTTTTGGAATGCCTAAGATTTGTTCAATCGACTTCTGCTTCCATTTTCCTTTCTTAGAATTATTAACCTTTTTTCCCTCTGCATCTGCATTGAGATCCACACATAGCTGGATACCATCTAAAGAATCAACCACATCCTCATTATTTATAAAGCCCACATTTGAAAGATTGTCAAACTCTGCAACACCAACATCATCCAAGGTTTGGGTTGTATCATCCACAATAACGTCGCCATCCCCATTATCCAGAATAGGCTCCGAGGGTTCAGAGTCCGCCACAACCAAATTTTCCCCATCAAGATTAACCTCATTGAGGTTAGGTTCAGCCTCGCTGAGGTTAGGTTCACCCTCACAATGGGAACCACTCCTTTGGGGTGTATTAAACTTGGCATGATTAAGCTCCACATCAAACGAGGACCCATTTGTTTCGCTAACTCGCGGGAAACAACTTGACATTTATCAACAACTTATTCACTATTGGAACAACTTGATTGCTACAAATTTTTTCTTGAAATTAAATCACAACCAGAAATGCCCCTTAATTTTATGTTTAAGGGTTAATTTCACTGACCTCCCATGAAATTTCTGAAATGATACTGACCTTGCTTTTGAAAATATTACCAAGATTCTCCCTTCCGATAACTAAAACACTAGCAGTGTTAACTTTTGCTCTTAAAAGAGAAAAATGGCCATGAAAATACATTATGCTACTAATCTTTTGATTTTGTTGTCATCTCTAGTTCTATTTTATTAACTAAATATTTTGTTTAGTTTCATTAGTTGAGTTAAGGGTGATTTAGCCTTAGCTTAATTTTTGGGGTTTATTTTTTATTTTCAAATTTTTGTTAATTTTACGTCACATTTTTTTGTAAAAAAAAAAAAATGGTAGAACTCTAAAAGTACAAAACTATGGCAAAAGTTTAAAAAATATCATTAAAGGATTGCTTTTAAAAATCACTCATCCAATTAAGACACTTAAATCAAGAATTTTCCAGCGGTATTTGGAAAAGAAGCTTACATTGTATTTTTGTAACATGATAGAAGCATTTATGTTAATCAATTCTCACCTGCTAGCTATAAAAAAGCATCGACCTCTTTTCCATAAGCGTTGACAAGCGTCTTACCCGTGCTATGCACGGGAGCAAGGAAAAATTCTATTATATACGATGTTATTTTATAGTTACGGGTAAAGTATTGTTATGTAATCTATCCCTTGTTATTTACGATTTATCGTTAAACATAAAAATTTCAATAAGAGAATATTTGAGCATGAAACAAAGTCTGAAAGCTTTTTTCTTACTTTTTATAATATTTAACTTTTGGCATTTACAAAAGTGTAGGGAAAAAAAGAAGAAAATGAATTTTATTAGGAGTGTGCCACATATGAGAGAGAATTAAGGAGAGAGCTAGATTATATTTTTGGAAACTACATTTGCTTAGTATATAGTAGTATAGATGCGAGCTGTGTTGTAAAATGGAATATTGTTGGAATTTCAAAACTAACACAGTTTAAATAAGAATGAGCTTCTAAACATTATATAAGCTTTTTTTTTCTTTTTTTCTTTTTCTTTTTTTGAACATCTAGCTTCCTAAGCTTAGGTTTACTAAATGTTTGGCCAACGTTATTTATTTGGGATTATATACGTTTTTCTATCTCCTTCTCAATTTGGTTCATTTTATTTTATTTTTACTTTGTTGTAATTCCTCTTATTGTTACATATAATTATGAAAATTATTTGATGCAAAATGCAAAAATTCAAAAACCAAAAACAAAGAATAAGACATAATTGATAAGTTAGGCAAAATCACTCATTACTCAACTAATGATATGCTAATAAATAGTAGTTGTTAGTAAATAAAAAATTGAAGATAAAACAAAAAGGGAAAATGACGGATCAGGACGTGTTTTGATAATTAATACCCGCCAAGGACATGCTAAGAATATTTGTTAATGCTGAAATTGTCCTTGACAGGTATTAATTATAAAAACACGTCATTGGCCGTCATTTTCCCAAACAAAAAGACTAGCTAGGGCGTTTTTGTGTTATAAGGCCCAAGGGCAAAAGTAACACCGTTGGTGATATATAGTTAACAGAAGGGGGAATGTTGATAATATTTTCAAAAGGAAGGGAGATTAGTGTCATTTCAAAAATCTTAGGAGAGGTCTTTGCATTTGTCAGAAATCTTAAGGGGTTAGTGAAATTTACCCAATGTTTAAATAATAATGCTTAGCAAGTGCAATGTTAACGTTGCATACATTGGAGCTTGGAGGAGAGATGGTAAAAGTTTCGTAAATGACGTGACGTAGTTGTAAATTCCGACTAATCAGACTCATTCATGGTGTATAACTCGTCAAGAAGAATATTCATGCGAAAAATAATGGACTTTGTTCGTTCGATATATGAACGAATCGTGTTTGTGCGAGAGGGGAAAAAAAAGAAACAGAATAAGGTTTGAAACTTCAATAGTAGTATATTCTTTTCAGAAACACAATTTGTTCATGTCAGAAACACAATTTGTTCATGTATCAGTTCAAAAATTTGTTCATGTATCAAACTTTAGACCGATCAAATTGAATTTTTGCGATGGACATTCTTCGCGACGATTTGTATAGAATGAATAATTCTGATCATTTTTTGTGTTCAGAATAGGTCGCAAAATATTGAAAATCACAGGGGACTGACACTAATTAAACTATAGAGGGAACTCACCTCTTAATAGTAGATGCAGATTTTTTTTTTTTGGAATTTAAAATGAGGTACTTCGGTGCATAATTTTTTAAATTTCTTCACACCAAATTAATGATCAGTTGTTTAATTTGGTGTCAACAATTATTAAAAATTGTCCCCGGAAGTACTTAATTTATGTTTAGATTCGGAAATTGCGCGCAAAGGAGAGAGTAATTTTTTTCCCTCTCTCTCCCCCTCCCCCTCCCTCCCTCCCTCCCTCTCTCTCTCTCTCTCTCTCTCTCTCTCTCACTCTATATATATATATATATATATATATATATATATATATATATATAGGTATAGAAACAACCAGAGGGCACTGTCTAAGTGAGATTCCCTTCGCCCTCGATAGTTATTTTGCTTTGATGTTATAATATTGATAGCTCCCAACCCCATAAATAGGGCGAAGAAAAAAGACAAAGGGTGAAACTGAGAACTACAAATTAGCTAGTGACAATGGCAACCCCCTCCTTAGCCAAGGTGAGTCTAAAACTCCTAATTGACACCAAGGAAGAATGATATATGAACTACAGAAATAGGACATGCAACAATCAATCAAAAACTGGATAGGTTTAGAGAAACACTCTCTAGACTCTTTTAATTCAATATCAATAACAACTCCCTTAACCTGAAGGCTTACAACTTATTTTATAGGCAGAAAATCCTAACCTTAATTAAACCCTAATTCTTGTAGAACAAGAAAACATATAATAGGAAACTAAATAAACTATAATTGGAATATTGAATACTCTAGAACGCTTATTTTTAAAATTGAAACTCCCTAACAGAATTATTAAAACCAAAATACGGAAAACTAAATAATGCTATTTATTAAATTATTTTCAATTCTCATTCTGCATCAAAGAAAGAGTCCTCTTCGTGGAAGCAGAGAAGGACTTTGTTGATTTCCTCCTCAACCTTCTCCTTTTGCCCGTTGGAACCGTGGCCAGTCTCCTCACCGAACAAGCATGCATGGTGGGCTCCTTGGGAAACCTCTACGAGAGCGTCCGAAACATGAGCGAAACCTACTTCCAATCAAACCAAACCAAAGACTCAGTCCTCAAACCAAAAGCCCCACCCTCTGCTACGCATGTTCCCCTCTTACGACTCGATGGCGGCACATCCGCTGCTAAAACTTATTACACCTGCCCGACCAACGGCAGCAATTTCCGCCGTGGGCACCAATTCCACGAATATTTCTCGGATAATGCCCGTGCTGTTTGTCCTTCTTGCAGCCAGAGTTTGTCGAAGGAGATCCAGTTTGTTGCGGCAGCGAATGAAGTGGCGGCAGTGGGCGAGGGAGGTTTTGTGAAGGGGGTGGTGAGTTATATGGTGATGGATGATTTGGTGGTGACTCCCATGTCTACTATTTCTGGGATTACTTTGCTGAACAAATTTAAGGTCAAGGACGTGGGTGCACTTGAGGAAAGGGTTGTTCATTTGGGGATGCCTGAGGTATATATAGTACTCCCTCCGTTCCAAATTAAGAGTCCCTTATTCCATTTTGAGATGTTCCAAAATGATTCTCCCTTTCCAAAAATAGAATTGAAAATTTGATAATTTTCCAAAAGTAACCCTTTTATTTGAATACAAATGGTGCAAAATAAGTAGAATATATGGGTAATGGTGGAAAGTAGGTATAATGATTGCTTGTCCCCTAAAAAAGTTGAAATTCCAAAGAGGGACTCTCATTTAGGAATGGAGGGAGTATATATTTGCAAATTACGAATTACCTACTCCATTTTATTTATTCATTCTGAAGAATCAAACTTAGTAGTGTAGTTTTTACAGGAACATATTGGGACTTGCACTTAAAACTACTTCCTAGTTTCCTAAATATATACTACTATCCTTCAACTCATTCTACGCCGTACAAGTTAGAGATGTTGATTTCTGTATAAATTAACCATCCTTCCCATTAACTATTAAACCAATCCTATATATATCTTACTCCTTTTTTTCTTTTTTCTTTTTTAAGGGTTTGAAGCTGTTGAAGGCAAGTTTGGACACAAAGAAAGTTCTAACAAGTGTGTTCCTCGGAAACACAGGGGACTAATGGTTGATGCATGGATACTTCTATTGCAGCTGATTGACGATCGATCGATGCCCGATGTTATAATTAATGAAGGTTCTCCTGGTGGTTTAGAATTTTGCTTGGTTTTTGTTTTTCCAGTTCTTTTTGTTTTTGTGGGAGGGCATCTGTTATTTTGGAAAATATGTTTTTCAACCTTAATTAATATGTGGTTTGAGTCTTGAAGGAAGTTGCAATTGTTTTGGTCTGTTTTGTGGTTGTGCTTCATGTTCTGGATTCAACCATGAGTTAACCAACAGGGCACATTGTCAATTTGTCAAATTACTTGGGTTTTTTTTTTTTTTTTTTTATGGTTCGAAGGATGTTAGTGCTGTCTGGACTAGCGTACGCGCACCTTAACTAATTCCCTCTCCGGTCTGGTCAAAGACAGACCCCTTCCTTACTTTTTCTTTTTTCTGTGTATGCAGATGGGTGCATGGTCCCCTTCGTTAAGATTATAAGTAGGGGTGGCAAATGGATAAGTTTGAGCTAAATTGGATAAGTTGTAAGTGAGTTGGGTCTTAATAGGTTATTGACCCATTTAGAACCCATAAGTTATCAGCTCAACTACCCATACCCAATTAAAAAGGACAAACTTTTGTGTTAAGCCTGGTTCGTTTTGAGGTCTGAAAATTCCTTGGCCTGGTTCTCAATAATTTTTTTTTATCTGTCTCACTCCACTTGTTATTCACAAAAACCTCACTTCAGTTGATTAAAAAAAAAAGAACAAATTAATCGAATAGTGGAGGCATAGGGTTGAGCTCCTCCCCATGCTCTTATTTGTGGGTCCCTCCTCAAGTTCTTAAAAATTTATCTGAATAGTTCTCATCGAGAAAAAGAAAATATTGGCATTAGAGCATTAACATTGGTATAATCAAAATCAAAAAATTGATAAGGTTACAAACATTTGCTCAAAAAAGAGCTCACATTAGAATAACCAAACTTAGCAACTCATCAAATTTTGGCCCTTGGATAATCAAAACTAGCAACTTTTTGTCAATAATTAAATTTAATTGTCCCCATATTTCCTCAATCAAGTACACCATCATTATACAAAAACCTTATCTTTCTTTCATTTTCAACATGTTTCTAAAAGAAAAATACTTTTAAAAACAGTTTTTTTTTCTGCGAAAACTGTTTTTCCCAAAACTGTTTTTTATTAAAAGTTTTTTGGAATTTCAAAACAGTTTTTTTTTATTAAAACTTTATTTTTTCAAAAACTGTTCTTTTTTTAAGAAAAAAAACTTTAATTCAAACTGTTTCCCGAAAACTGTTTTTTTTTTAAATCAAAGTTTTCAAAAAATTATTTTCTCTTTTCTAATAACATGTTTTTATTAGTTTGAAAACTATTATAAAAAAATTGTTTTTTGTGTCACAATTTTTAGATTTTTATAAGTTGAAAAGGTGATTTGGCAAGTTTTAGTTATTCAATTTTGATTGTACTATTGTGAATTTCTACATTGCTAACCTTAGCAACCCCTTAAATGAACAACGAAAAGATGATGTGATAACTTTTGATTATTGGCTTTTGGTTATTCCACTACGGATCCCCATTGTAATAAGCAAATGGGTGTGGATGAGCAAATTTAACAACAATTAGGGCTGCAAACGAACCGAGCCGCTTGCAGCTCGATCAGCTCGTTAGTGGCTCTTTCAAGCTCGGCTTGGAAGTTAAACGAACGAGTTCGAGCTCGAGCTAGGATAAGCTCGGCTCGAGTCGGCTCGCGAGCCGGGGTATATATACTTAAATTTAGGGTTTTTATTGTTCTTTCATAATTTGTTCTTTCCGTTTTCACTTTCCAGTCAACCAAGGGAGGCGAGAGCACACACACACCAGTACACCCCCGCTCCATAGGAAAATGGAAGATATATATATACCTTCACAATCAAAATATTTTTGGTTGTATTAGGCCTATGCGAGGATATATATACATTTTTTGTTGGTCCGTTGAGGCTCGTGAACAAGCTCGAGCTCGAGTCAAGCCAAGGCCCGCTCGGCTTGAGCTCGACTCGTTAAGTTTTCACTGAGCTCGAGCTCGGGTTCTTTAAAAACTTAACAAACAAGTTAGAACACGGTAAAGCTTGGCTCGGCTCGGCTCGTTTGCAGCCCTAATAACAATGCTAAAAAAACAACCCACATTGTATAGAGTCCCATTAAAGTGTTTTTTTTTTTTTCAGCAAAAAAGTTGATATATAAATAAAATCGAAGTTAAAATGAAGATTAGTACTGGTCCCAATAAAATATTACCCACTCATGTTGGAAAAACTATTGGATGTATTTTGGACATACTACCTTCCTCCTAGCTTTTTGAGCTTCTCGGGGTTTTGTTTACTTTGACCTAAATATTTTTAAAATGTCCAAGCAAGTTTGAGGTTTTATTTTGAATATTTTCAAAAATATTTAGATAAAAGTAAAAAAATTATTTCGAGCTTTTGGGGCCTTATTGGATATTTTTAAAAATATTAGGGTAAAAGTAATTTTTTTATTTTTTCGATTCCTCTACATATCAATAGTCCACAAGAATTTGCCGCAAAACAACCAAACGCGTATATTTTTTAATAAGGAAAAAATTCCAAAAAAGTGTGAAAAACTCCTTGGGAGAATAGGCTCCGTTCCAGATTCTCAAAAAAGTACTTAAAAAATAAGGACTTATTTTTAAACTTACAAAAATATTTTTTTAATTTTTTTTGCAGGGTTTGATAGATCTCATCGAAATCTATCAAGATCCATATTGCATATTTTTTTTATTCTAGTAAGCTTATTATTTTTAGCTTGAAAATTGCAAATAAGTACTTATTTTTTAAAGGGGGTAAACCGGAATACACTCTAAAGTACTGGTGCACTAACTCTTTTCAAAACTAGAAATTCATTGGACTCGCCATCTAATATCTACGTCCAACATGAATGTATATATATAACTAAAAAGGGAATTCAGATGATTACATGGATCGGAGGAAACAGTCCTCATTGGGACCGTTTATTTGCTGCAGTCAATGTTTGGATGTATTTTTAAACTCTTACCCGCTAAGAGTTTATAAAGGGCGTGTTTGCGATAAATGTGGATACGGATTTTAGATTTTTGCAGATTTTAGTAGAGGTTGAGAAACTTAGTTGTTGCAGCTGCGACATCATGAGAATTTCATTCAATTTTTGAGAATTTATGTTGCAAAATCCCAAAAGCTACTCAAACCCAACTTTGAAATTTTGAGAATTTCTTTCCTTTTTCAAATTCTCATAATCTATAAATTCTAAAAAATTAATTATGTAGAGTTTTTAACAAATACTATTCTAAACTGGTTTTTAGAGGTATCATGCACCTTCAAACAAAGTTATGGTACGTAGGACTGCCTGTCTTTAGTGGAGTACCATTCCTTAGCGAGAAAGCAAACCTCCACCAAAAAGGAAAACCAAGAAAAGAAGAAAAAGAAAAGCATGTGCTTTTACGCGGATGCCTAGTCTCTCCCTCTTTGAAGGAAACCCCAGATCCTTTTAGTAAGGCCATGTTTCCAGTACTAATTTGAGGAAAATATGTGCGTTTTTGGCATATTTTTCATACTGTTGTAACGAACGCTATGAATGAAGCTAAGAACGAGAAATTGAATACTAAACAAGAAATCACAAAGACACAAGATATACGTGGTTCCCCAAGATGGGTACGTCCACGGGCGAGGAGAGAGAGGATTCACTAACCAACGTGAAGAAGAGATACAAAGAGCCGGCTGTAATCCGTAACTCTAGAAAGGCCACAATATGAGAGCCCAAAAGATAATCTATAGAAGTCCCCCAAAAGCCCTATTTATAATAGGCTACAAAAACTGGAACAACATAATTAACCAATGTGGGACTAAAGAATACAAGGCATTCCTAACAATTCTCCACCTTGACTTGAATTCCACTGAACCAAATCACCAAATATAGCTTTCCCCTTCTAACCTCTCACTCGCCAAATGCCCCCGAGGGGCGATCAACTGCAAATACCAAGCAAGCCCAAGCAATGCTTGAACTTGGCAACCGGAACCGGTTTAGTCAACATATCTGCTGGGTTATCTGCCGTACCCACTTTCTTCACCTCAACTTGCTTCTGTGAGATGATATCCCGAACGAAGTGATACCTGACATCGATATGCTTGGTCCTTTCATGATACATCAGATTTTTAGTCAAATGTATAGCACTCTGTGAATCACAAAATACCGAACTCACACCCTGTGCAAGACCAAGCTCACAAATCAAACCTCTCATAAACATTTTCTCTTTTACAACTTCATCAATGGCCATATTCTCCGTTTCTGTTGTAAACAGCGCTACTGTAGACTGTAAAGTAGATTTCCAACTAATGGCACTTCCGGACAGAGTAAAGACATAACCTGTCAGAGACCTCCTCTTATCGTGGTCACCGGCAAAATCCGAATCAACATAACCAACAGCAATGATCACCAGAATTGGCAATCCCAAACAATAGACCAACACTTGCAGTTCCGCATAAATACCGTAGTATCCATTTCACAGCCTCCCAATGTGCCTTTTCTGGACGCCCCATATAACGACTAACGACACTAACTGCATGTGAAATATCAGGACGAGTACATACCATGGCGTACATAAGGCTCCCAACTGCGCACGAATATGGAACCTGAGACATATACTTCTCCTCATCCTCCGATTGTGGTGACAACTCAGCTGAAAGTCGAAAGTGTGCTGCCAAAGGGGTCCTGACTGGCTTCGAGTTCTGCATGGCAAAGCGCTCAAGCACTTTAAGTACATAAGACTTCTGATTCAAAATAATTTGCCAACTACTCGATCTCTGCAAATCTCCATACCCAAAATACGTTTTGCCGCACCCAAATCTTTCATCTCAAATTCACCACCTAATTGTTGTTTCAACCTGTTGATTTCTGATACACTCTTGGCAGCAATAAGCATATCATCAACATACAACAATAGATAAACAAATGAACCATCTGGAAGTTTTCGAAAATACACACAACTGTCATACTCACTCCTAGAATATGACTGGCTTATCATAAAAGTATCAAACCGCTTATACCATTGCCTTGGGGATTGTTTGAGGCCATACAAAGATTTACGAAGTAAACAAACGTGATCCTCCTTACCAGAAACAATAAATCCCTCAGGCTGACGCATATAAATCTGCTCCTCAAGCTCGCCATGCAAAAACGCAGTTTTGACATCAAGTTGCTCTAACTCAAGATCATAACAGGCAACAATAGCAAGTAAAGTGCGAATGGAACTATGTTTTACAACAGGTGAAAATACCTCATTGTAGTCAACACCCTCTTTTTGGTTGTATCCTTTCGCCACTAGCCGAGCTTTGAACCGAGCGTCTTCTACCCCTGGACTACCTGGTTTGCGCTTGAAGACCCACTTGCACCCAACAATCCTCTTCCCTTTCAGCGGTTCTACTAACTCCCATGTCTGATTCTTTTGAAGAGACTCAATCTCCTCATTCATAGCAACAAACCACTGTGCAGACTCGGTGCTCGAAACAGCTTCCGTATAGCTTGAAGGCTCCTCATACTCAACTGTCTCAACAACTGATAAAGCATAGGCCACCATCTCAGAATAAGCCGAATACCTTTCAGGAGGCCGAATCTTCCTCCTTGGCCTATCTTTAGCAATAGTGAGTGGTTGCTCAACTAACGCATCAACCTCTGTGTCTGAACTCTTGAACTCTTCTTCAATTGGCTTCTCAATGTGCTTCTTCACTGAGTCGGAAGATTCACTCAAAAACTCCACCAGCTTTGGAACACTCTGTTCCTGAATTGTATCATCAACCTGCTTAGACCCCTTAATCAAATAATTTTCATCAAAAGTCACATCCTTGCTAATCAAAAGCTTCGAATCATCAGAGCACCATAACCCCTTTGACACCTGCCGCATAACCCAAGAAAATACACTTCTTGGCCCGTGGCTCCAATTTACCCTCATTCACATGAGCGTAAGCTGGACACCCAAAAACACGCACCACAGAATAATCAGCTGGATGACCTGACCATACCTCAAACGGAGTCTTACACTCAATAGCAGTCGACGGAGACCTGTTCACCAAATAGCATGTCGTGGAAACGGCTTCAGCCCAAAATTCTTTGCCCAATCCGAATTGGACAACATACAACGTGCCTTCTCCAAAAGAGTCCTGTTCATTCGTTCAGCCACACCATTCTGCTGAGGGGTTTTTCTCACTGTGTGATGCCTCACAATGCCCTCATCACTGCAGAACCTATCAAACTCGCCAAGACAAAACTCCATACCATTGTCAGTTCTCAAACGTTTTATTTTCTTACCAGTCTGATTTTCAATCAAAGTTTTAAACTGTTTGAATGTATTAAAGGCGTCACTTTTATGTTTCAACATATACACCCAAACCTTACGAGAGAAATCATCGATAATACTCATAAAATAGCGAAAACCACCTTTAGAAGTTACCTCTGCGGGACCCCAAAGATCTGAGTGAAAATAATCCACTGTGCCTTTGGTGCGATGAACAGCTATATTGAATTTCACCCTGCACTGCTTGCCGTAGACACAATGCTCACAGAAATCCAGCTTCTCAGTTTTCTGGCCACATAGCAAACCCTGTTTGCTCAAAACTGTCATTCCCCTCTCGCTCATATGCCCAAGGCGCATATGCCACAAACGAGTCAAGTCTGAATCTGAAACCTTGGATGAAGCAACCGTTGCTGCAGCACCTAGAACTGTACTGCCCTGGAGTGTATAGAGGTTACCACGCTTCTGACCCTTCATCAATACCAATGCACCCCTCAAGACTTTCAAAACTCCACCTTCACCGAGGAATTTGCAACCATGAGAATCAAGAGCACCCAGGGATATAAGATTTTTCTTCAAATCTGGAACATGTCGAACCTCAGATAAAGTCCTAACAATACCGTCATGCATCCTAAGCTGAATCGTTCCTGAACCAACAGTCTTACAGGTCATGTTGTTGCCCATCAAAACTGTACCACCATTGACCGCCTCATAAGTAGAAAACCACTCTCTATGCGGACACATGTGGTATGAACATCCAAAATCCATAATCCACTCGGTATTAGAGCGAGAATCGCCCTCTGTAACTGATAACACATTATCTGACTCATCTGAACTTTCAGCAATTCCAGCAATTACTTTACCCCCTTTCGGGTCGTCTTTTTCTTTCTCCGTGAGTTTTCAACAGTCTTTTTTCCAGTGCCCGGGGTTCTTGCAATAAGTGCACTTTCGCTTCTTCTTACCTGATGATCTGGATCTTTCCCTATTACTCGACTCCTCCCTATCTGTTGTTCTTACCCTAACAAACAAACCCTCCGCATGTGCATCACCCACACCAGACACTTTTTTCCTCAATTCTTTCGAATAAAGGCTGGCCTTAACATCCTCCATGGATATCGTGTCTTTGCCATACAATAGGGTTGTAACAAAGTGCTCATACGAAAGTGGTAAAGAACATAGCAAAATTAGGGCTTGGTCCTCATCCTCAATTTTACTATCAATATTTTTCAGATCCATAATAATACGATTGAACTCGTCTAAATGATCCTTAATAGGTATACCTTCTCGCATACGAAATGTATAAAGACGTTGTTTGAGATATAACCTGTTGGTGAGCGACTTCGTCATATATATGCCTTCCAACTTCAGCAAAATTCCTGCTGCTGAAGTTTCTACTTCCACCTCGCGAAGAACATCATCTGCCAGACTCAACTGAATAGAACTCAGAGCTTTGGCATCCGTATCATCCCAATCTTCCTCTTTGATTCCAGAACTAGTCTTGCATGACAAAGCCTTGTGTAATCCTTGTTGGGTTAACAGAGCCTTCATCTTTACTCTCCAAAGACTGAAACTGCTGCTCTGCCCATCAAACTTCGCAATCTCGAATTTAGCCGCCATAGCCACAATCGGAAACGAAACCCTAGTTTTTGCAACCTAAGGCTCTGATACCAGTTTGTTGTAATGAACGCTATGAATGAAGCTAAGAACGAGAAATTGAATACTAAACAAGAAATCACAAAGACACAAGATATACGTGGTTCCCCAAGATGGGTACGTCCACGGGCGAGGAGAGAGAGGATTCACTAACCAACGTGAAGAAGAGATACAAAGAGCCGGCTGTAATCCGTAACTCTAGAAAGGCCACAATATGAGAGCCCAAAAGATAATCTATAGAAGTCCCCCAAAAGCCCTATTTATAATAGGCTACAAAAACTGGAACAACATAATTAACCAATGTGGGACTAAAGAATACAAGGCATTCCTAACACATACAAATCAATAATTTTTGGCATTTTAACATCTAGCTCGTTTACGGTAACTAACAAGTTGTCAACAAATTTTTTTTTGCTTCAATAACTCTACTGACAAGTATTGGATTCTTTCTAAGTTAGTAAAATGAAGATTAATGGTCCCAATAAAATATGTACTCCAAAAAGTTGTTAGGTGTTTTCGGTAGTGAAATTTTTTTAGATTTTTATTTGTGGTCGAGAAGTTGTTAGGTGTTTTCGATAGTGAATAAGTTGTTGAGAAATATCAAGTTGTTTCTAGTAGTGAATAAATTATTGATGGTTTGTGAGTTGAGTTACTGTAACAAAAACAGTGTTTGTTGACAACTTTTTTTTGTTAGTGGAAACGAGATGGTAAAACTCTGAAGTTTTTTGTTAGTGAAAACGAAATGGTAAAAATGCGTTAAGTTTTTAGTGAATTTTTTTTTTTAATAGTGAAAACGGGCCCTTAGTCAAGGGAAATAGAACATCTGTAATGGTAATCACTGTCAAACAAAATTATGGTAGGATTGCCTATCGTTAGTGGAGTATCATTCATTAAACCTCCACCAAAAGAAAAGGCAAAGAAAAGTAGAAAAAGAAAAAGAAAAAGCATAGACTTTTTTTTGGATGTAGGACAACAAAGTTAGAATATTTTTCTTTTATGTTTTTACGCTTATAATATTAAAACGGTCATTCTATTGTTAGACCACTGAGCTGACGATAAACACACTAAGAGACAAGGAAAACACGTATTTTTGTATACTTTTTACACCTTTTAATATACATTCACACACTTACTATTGTCAGCCTATTGGACTGATTTTAAAATTTTCCATATTAAAACTAGATTTTGACTATTTAAACTTAGCAATTTTTCGTTTCTTTAACCTCCACCAAAACTATCGTTTTCGCTATTTTCTCAGGATTGTGATAAATTAGGATTTTATTTTAGAAAATTTGAGGGTACTGAACACTCATTAATTAAAGAGTCATTATTCGATAGTCTATGAGTATCGCCACGTGGTACTTAAGACCACTTTACAACCACACATTTATGTGGAGTTTATACACTTAGTGGTAAATCTCACAGGAAATGTATGGTTACAAAGTAATCCAGAGTATCACGTGGCGATACTCCCATACATCGTATAATTTCACTTAAAGTAGAGGGCAACTCAATTCCTAAGGGTTGATGCATTTACTTTTATGTTCTCTCTCCTCCCCATCTCTCTATATAGTGGGTCTATAAACAACCAGAGGACACAGTCAAGTGATTCCCTTCGCCCTAGATAGAGAGAGTATATTGTTAGCTTCCTAGATCACAAAGAAAAACCCATGGGGTGAAAGAAACAAATTTAAGGTGAGAATGGCAACCCACTCCCAAGCCAAAGTGACCCTAAAACTGCTTATCGACACCAAGAGCCAAAAGGTCCTTTTCGCAGAAGCAGAGAAAGACTTTGTTGATTTCCTCTTCAACCTTCTCCATTTGCCCGTTGGAACCGTGGTCAGGCTGCTCACCGAACAAAGTCAACAAACCATGGTGGGCGCTTTGGGAAAACTCTACGAAAGCATCCAGAACCTCAGCGAAACCTACTTCCTACCAAACCAAACCAAAGACTCTGTCCTGAAACCGAAAGCCCTACTCTCTGCTACACAAGTTCCCCTCTTATCACTCGACGGCGGCACATCGTTTGCTAAAACGTATTACACTTGCTCGCAGAGCTCCTCCCATACATACGTTGCGGATAATCCCCGCGCCGTCTGTCCCCGTTGCAACAATAAACTGAACAGGGAGTACCAGTATGTTGCGGCGGCAAATGAAGTGGCCGGAGTAGGGGAGGGAGGTTTTGTGAAGGGGGTGGTGACTTATATGGTGATGGATGATCTGGTGGTGACTCCCATGTCTACTATTTCTGGGATTACAATGTTGAACAAATTTAATGTTAAGGATGTTGGGGCACTCGAGGAGAGGGTTGTTGATTTGGGGATGCCTGAGGTATATGTAGTATTTGCAACTTACCTACTCCATTTTATTTATTCATTCTGAAGAATCAAACTTATTTTTTACCGGAACACAGGAATTGCAACTTTTTTTTTTTGATAGGCAAAATTAATTCCATTCATCTCAAGATACAAAATGAAATCAGCATAGAAAGTTCTCCTAGTTGCTTAAATATATATGTCCTTCAACTCATTCTACGTACAAGTTAGAGATGGTGATTTTCTGTATAAACCATCCTTGTCACTATTAAGCTAGCCTATATCTTACGTACTGATCCTTTCTTTTTTTAGGGTTTGAAGCTGTTGAAGGCAAGTTTGCACACAGAGAAAGTTCTAACAAGTGTGTTCCTCGGAAACAAAGGGGACTAATGGCTGATGCATGGATACTTCTATAGCAACTGATTGACGATCGATGCCCGATATTGTAATGAAGGTTCTCCAGGTGGTTTAGAACTTTGCTTGGTTTTTGTTTTTCCAGTTTTTGTTTTTCTCTTTTGGGCGAGTGAGGGCATCTGGTATTTTGGAAAATGTGTTTTGCAAACCTTTAATTATGTGGTTTGTAGTCTTGAAGGAAGTTGCAAGTCTTTGTATGTTTTGTGTTTGTGCTGCATGTTCTTGATTCAACCACGAGTTAACCAACGGTACGGTACATTGTCTATATGTCAAAATATATATTTGGGGTTTTTTTAATTATTGAAGGTCAGAGATGTCCGGATCAACTTATGCACATCTTAACTAATTTCCTCTTAGGTTTGGTCAAAAGCAGGTCATCTATGCCGTGACTAAGAAATTCACAAAAAAATTCTTTCTCATTCCTTGACCCCAAAAATCGAATCATGCATGATCAATTATGTAGGGAAGAGCGAACTATCAACCAAATAAAAAATTTGGTTTCTTGTGTTTGAAGATTGAAACAGCAGAGTTCAGAACACCCAGTGGGCACATTATATATAGTCCACCAAGCACAATGGTGATCACTCTAATGGATGTACTAGCAAATTTTTATTAGCGGGTGAAACTGATCACCATTAAAAGAACTGGATACTAGTAGTGTTTTAATTTAAAAGTTGGGCCACTAATCGAAATGGCATCAAAGCATGCTAAAAGATCAACGAAAGACTTCATTAGCTTGTAATGATACTACAATTTTAAGCTACCCAAAACATGCATACTAAACTACCACTATAACTAAGAAACTCCTAAAACCAGTACTAGTCATCATTCTCATCGTCCTCGTCTTCCTCATCCTCTTCGTCCTCTTCCTCTTTGTCCGAATCGGGCACATAAGTAGGGTCCTCTTCTTCGCCCTCCGAAAAATAAGGAGCACCAAATTGATCCTCCAATTTCGTGACACCGTAATCAACCCTCCTCCGAATCCTCTTCTGCTCTTTTATGATATTTTCCTGGCGGCAGAAGATAATATCGAACCATTCCTCAACCCTTTCATGAAATTCTTTGGACTTAGGCTTGGATGAAGCAACGGCTTCATTTTGAGTAGGTTCAGACACGGCTTTGCTCTTGCTCACCGAGGCATCCGTGATAGGCCCTGTTTCGCCAACCGTGACATGATCACCGGGAATTGAGCTTGAAGCATCGATTGTCCCCATGGTCTACAATGTCCATTAGAACCATCACTTGTTGTGCTTGATGGTCTACAATGTCCATCGGGTGATCGGAACTTAAAAGAGAGAGATTTGTTAGGGGACTTAACTCTGCTGTTTCAATCTTCAACCATATGAAACCAAATCATTGGACATGTTGACGATGTATCCTTCTTAACTCATGATCTCATCCACAACACCACAAACAAGAACTTGCAACTTCCTTCAGGACTAGAAACCACATAATTAAGATTGCAAACACCAGATTCCCTCACTGGTACCCAAAAAAGAAAAACAACAAACAACAACTGAAAAAAACAAAATCCATGCCCAATCCTAAACCACCAAGAGATCTCCATCATAATAAAGGGCATTGTCAATCAGTTGCTGCAGAAGTATCTATCAACCATCAGTCTCCAGTGTTTCCGAGGAATACATTTGTTAGAACTTTCTTTGACTGCAAACTTGCCTTCAACAGCTTCAAACTCTAAAAAGAAGTTCAGAAATAGGATTAGTAAGGATTGGTTTTTAAAGAAAAGGGAATATATATATAACCTAATTGATGTGGCGTTGTTTGAATTTGTATTCTAACTTGCATGTAACATATGGTGAAGGATACTTTCCAAAAAAGAAAACATATGGTGAAGGATATTTTCAAGAAACTAGAAGTACTAATTATCTTCCCGTTGCAAGTTTGATTTTTCGAAATGAATAAACAAAACATAGAAGGGGTAGAACAAATAGTTTCCGTACCTCAGGCATCCCCAAATCAACAACCCTCTCCTCGAGTGCCCCAACATCCTTAACATTAAATTTGTTCAACATTGTAATCCCAGAAATAGTAGACATGGGAGTCACCACCAGATCATCCATCACCATATATATAAGTCACCACCAGTCAATTAGTTACTTCTTCTTTTTTTGGGGCAAAATGACACTTTCATTGGCTAAAAATGACAACGGCAACGAGAAAATGGCATTCATGGACATGCATGGATGCTCTGATTGGTTCATATTACTTTTCAAATAAGATAGTATTCAAATTTACTGCCACTTAAATGCTAGTAGGAGATACGACGTCAAGAGTTTAAGTACTCCATCTTTCAAAGTGATAATCTAACTATTTTAAAAATACTGACCGAAAAAAAGAAAAAAGATTAATTGTCTTGAGCAAGCACTTTCAGTTTCTTTTGGAGGTCGTAATGTCAAACGCAATAAGACAGATCTTTTTTTTTTTTCCCCTTACATGACAAAACACATATCTCTATTTTTATTTTTATTTTGTAACGAAAAGTGCATTAAAGAAAATTAAAACTATACAAGTCTAGGGGATTTTAATCTCTACATGCTAATTTAGGAAATAGGGAAAGAGAGGTTTGGAGTTGAACTGCGGATGAAGCAAGGGAGTTGCCATGAAGGCTTCAATAAGAGAAAATTATTAGGCAGCTCCGGAGTATGGAATAGTATCTGTGCTCTCTTTCACATAAAATGCCGGACCCACATGTTATGTGAGATAATGATAGGGAGTAGGGACACAATTCCGTGCTCCGGGACTACTGAATTAGACAGATCTTAGATGGCATATTCCCGTTACATGTTATTGAGGTTCAATGTAGTAATATTGTACAAGAATTATTTCAAGTTCAAGAGCTTCGATCTATTGGGTCTACTACGATTAATAGGAATTTTTTTTCCCCATTTTGATTTTGGGGCTCAAACGACATATTATATAGTTATAATTGGAGTGCAGATCGATTGGCGGCCAACATGATGTAGTTTCGGCCCGCCCTACAATGCTGTGGTGCGGCCAGCACCACAACATCCTCAAACCAGGAGACTAGGAAATGGGAGGGGCTATTTATTTTTATAGGCAACACAAGTTCTATTAAGAACACTCGACAAATGATACATTAAGTGGGGAGAGAGGGAGAGGGGAATCCAACCAAGGGTTGGATGAGAAAAAGAAAAAGATGGGTCAAAGCCCGCCGACACCCCGAGGGCCAGACCCCAAAAAATAAAACCTAGAAACCACATGGACCTGATCCAAATCAAGAACCAGAACAAACCTAAACCCAATCTATTCCAATCACCGGCAACAATCAAGCACCGCTGCCGCCACAAACACAATCGCCTCCACCCACCCAAACCACATCCCACCACCTGCACCCAACTCCACCACCGTACCCCAGCCACAATCACCAGCCCGAACCACCACAATCCCCACCTTCGCAACCCACCCACCACCAACCATAGCCAAGCCACCACCACTAACCAATCAGACAACAAGCAAGTAATCCAAACCGACGGGAACCCCGAGAGCAACTGGATCCCGAGAAAAACCGCCACCAGCGATTCGATCCTCACAAACGGTTAGGGGAACCAGGAACTGAGCACTTCCATCCGTCAGCTTCAACCCACCGCCGCGCCGCCTGAAACGACCGCCACTGCCCCCAAACTTCCACGGCCAACCTCCAGTCAAAGACCCACAAAGCCGTTAAGCAAGCCCACGCCCGTCCAGCAACGAAAACCGTGGTGTGATCTATTTTACCTCACCCCCAAGCTATTTTTTTTTGAACGGCGGAAGAAAATTTATTAATCTTTAAAGAATTACAAAGACTAAAAGGATAAGGAGGAAGGCAACAAGTGCCTATCCGAGAGACCGAGACCCAAACCTTGATTGACAAGATGCCAACCAAGAAGAAAAACCCAAGAGCCTAAACCCAATACCTAAAAGGTCTCAAAGCCCAGATAAAATAGTGAAGATCATGGAATGGAAGGGGCTGTAGTGCACCGGCTGCACTATACCATGTAGTTGCGGTCGATCCGGCTGTTCATCTTAGGAATAGATGGCTGGAACACCCCGGGTCCGGAGACTAGTGCTGTCCTGTACTGGCACTGGGTGCTTTTCGTTATTGACACAACAATAAAGTATAACTCCAATATCGATTGTTTGTCATGGCGTAATTAAAACCCTCAATTAACCAGTACCGCGCGCACAAGCATGTGCGCTGATTAATTAATATGGTTATTTCTCTTAGAATTTTATATTTTGGACACATTAATCTATGTACAACTTGTTACCAGTATATCTTAAGTATTTTTATATTAACTCAAGTGTGCGGGGCTCGATTTTGGAAGACCATTCTACCACCGTCCACTCTTGTTACGAGTACATCTTCTTTTATTCGAATTTCCCCTCCATCTCTCTCTCTCTTCCAAACACATTTCCCTTGAAACCCAATCACCAAACCCACAAAAATTGCTCTGTTTTCTCATTCCTCTCTCTCTGGTCCTTTTTTAATTTCTCAACTCTCAAGTTTCAAGAATAGCAGCTAAGAAACGGAGTGGAAGACCCATTCTCTCAATCTCTCTCCGCAAATCATGTGTAGTATCTGTGGGGCTCCTTTTGAGATGGCTTGATCGTCTTTGTTCAGGGGGTTTAGGTCTTGTCCTTGATCCTCTTTAGTCCTGCAAAACAGAGCACGACTAAAGACCACGCCGGAGGTTCTCCGGGGTGATCCTCCGGTGCGAGAATCAGTTCTCTTGCCAAAGGGGAAGGAGAAAAGTGTTTAGGGTTGTGTATCGAACGTACCTCTTTCAGGAGGCATCGCTGTGTATTTATATGGATCGCTCAGCTCGAACCAAGATCGTATACATGCTCGCCACGTGTCGGCCGACGTATCTCCTACGTCACCAACTAGGGTTTCGTAACCGATTGGTGAGTGAGCGGGCCCCCTTTCACGTGGTACCATCAACCTGATAACCGCTCGGCTGACGTCACTATCGTCATCACAGCCAGAGTGGGATTCCCACGTGAAGGGGGATGGAACATGGCCCCCACATCTGTTCAAGACCGAATATGAGCCGTCAGTCAAGGAGTCGGCTAGCCGAGAGGCTTTGGCCGAAGAATGCATCAGGAGGAAAATGTTCATCCGTGGGGAAGCCGAGGGAATGGGACACAGCCGAGGATGTGAAAACATTCCTGGATCAATATTGAACTTGTCGGTTGCCGAAGCTATGCCAGATCGCTTCCAGGTTGAACGTGGGCAGTCGGTCCCTCGGCTCGGGATTATGGTCGGTGCAGCCCGAGCCAGTTGACTCGGCCTGCTACAGTATCAACAAAAGAACCTCACAAAATAGAGTGGACGACTATTGACTGTTCAAATGTGGACAACCTTTTTTTTTTTGGACGAATTTGTTCTCTCTTTTTTTAATCATGGACGAATTTGTTCCTTTTTCTTTTTTTTTTTCATGGACGAATTTGTTCCTTTTTCTTTTTTTTTTCATGGACGAATTTGTTCTTTATTCCAACGTTAATTTATTCCACCGTTAATCGAACTTGATCTAGCAAAAAAAGATGAAAGTCGTCTTCAAGGTCTTAAAAATAGACACAGTCGGTGAACTATTTTCTGGAGAGGAGAGTTATTTTCTGGAGGGGAGAGCCTTGACAGAATAATGGAGAAAGAAAGAAGAGGAAGTGGGTTTGGGAGAGAGAGAGAGAGAGAGAATTTATGGATTGTTGGGAAAAGATGCGGGCTTATGAATTTGGAAAGGCAGAAGCACTGAATAATTTTCCTCTCCCTTACGTTTTCCACTTTTCCAGCTTCTGGCTTGGCCGCGTGTAACTTGCCCCAAAACGCCATCGTTTTGGGGGGCTGCAGTTTGCAGCGACTTTTGGGCACTGCAGGGACTCGGCATCCATCTTCCTCCTAGCTTTTTGAGCTTCTCGGGGTTTTGTTTACTTTTTTTTTTTTTTATCGGTAAAAATGGTAGGAGGGGGCGACCAGCGTAGTAATCTCCCTTGGGTGTGACCATAGGGGCTCCCTATTCGTTGTGAAATGTCCTGTTCGAGCCATAACTACTGTCCGGAAGAACAGACCGTCACCACAGCACCACCTAGGTACAAGTGGGTATAATGCTTTATCCCCCTAACCCCTTGCCACGTGACAAGGCTCGAACCCAAGACCTTGTCTGGGGATGAGGGGCACCTGCCCACTTGGCTACAACCTTCGGTGGTTTTTGTTTACTTTGACCTAAATACTTTTGAAAATGTCCAAGATAAAGCCTCAAGCAAGTTTGAGGTTTTATTTTGAATATTTTTAAAAATATTTAGATTAAAAAAAAAAATTATTTTGGGTTTTTGGGGCCTTATTGGATATTTTTAAAAATATTAGGGTAAAAGTAATTTTTTTATTTTTTCGATTCCTCTACGTATCAATAGTCCACAAGAATTTGCCGCAAAACAACCAAACGCGAATATTTTTTAATAAGGAAAAAATTCCAAAAAGTGTGAAAAGCTCCTTGGGAGAACAGGCCCCGTTCCAAATTCTCAAAAAAAGTACTTCAAAAATAATGACTTATTTTCAAACTTACAAAAATAATTTTAAAATTTTGTTTGCAGGGTTTGATAGATCTCATCGAAATTATCAAATAAGATCCATATTGCATATTTTTTTATTTTAGTAAGCCTATTATTTTTAAGCTTGAAAATTGTAAATAAGTACTTATTTTTAAAGGGGTAAACCAGAACACACTCTAAAGTACCAGTGCACTAACTCTTTTCAAAACCAGAAATTCGTCGGACTCACGATCTAATATCTACGTCCAACATGAATGTATATAACTAAAAAGGGAATTCGGATCCTTACATGGGTTGGACGAAACAGTCCTCATCGAGACCGTTTATTTGCTGCAGTCAATGTTTGGATGTATTTTTAAACTCTTACCCACAGAGTTTATAAACGGCGTGTTTGCGATAAATGTGGATATGGATTTTAGATTTTTGCAGATTTTAGTAGAGGTTGAGAAACTTATTTGATACAGCTACCACATTATGAGAATTTCATTCAATTTTTGAGAATTTATGTTGTAGAATCCCAAAAGTTACTCGAACCCACCTTTGAAATTTTGAGAATTTCTTTCCTTTTTCAAATTCTTAGAATCTATAAATTCTAAAAAATTAATTATGTAGAATTTTTAACAAGTATTCTAAACTGATTTTTAGAGGTATCACCTTCAAACAAAGTTATGGTAGGACTGCCTGTCTTTAGTGGAGTACCCTTAGCGAGAAAGCAAACCTCCATCAAAAAGGAAAACCAAGAAAAGAAGAAAAAGAAAAGCATATGCTTTTACAGGATGCCTAGTCTCTCCCTCTTTGAAGGAAACCCCAGATCCTTTTAGTAAGGCCATGTTTCCAGTAGTAATTTGCGAAAAAAATTGTGCGTTTTTGGCATATTTTTCATATAAATCAATAAATTTTGGCATTTTACCGTCTAGCTCGTTTACGGTAACTAACAATTTGTGAACAAATTTATTTTTTTGCTTCAACAACTCTATTGACAGGTATTGGATTCTTTCTAAGTTCGTAAAATGAAGATTAATGGTCCCAGTAAAATATGTACTTCAAAAAGTTGTTAGGTGTTTTCGGTAGTGAAAAAGAATAGACTTTTTTTTGGATGTAGGACAACACAGTTAGAATATTTCTTTTATGCTTTTACGCTTATAATATTAAGGGGAACTTAAATAGGGGTCCTTTCCAACATAAATACTTAAGTCTCCATCCTAGTGGGTTTACAAACTTATCTTTCCATCCTCAAATTCAAATATTTCCTAAACTACCCTTTCTCTCCCCTAATTTTCAAAATCCTTCTCTCTCCTTATCTTTTTTAATTATCCCAAATTTCTATCCAATCTTTCAAACATTTCTCTCACTTAATCTTTTTAATTCCTTCCCTCTCCTAATCTTCTCTCTTAGCTACAAACACGTCATAAAAATCATGACAAACATGATAACCCGTAACTACGTAACACTAATGAAAATGATGAATTTGCAAACACTAGTGACAAACATGATAACATTAGAGATCCATATTGATTACCCAAAAAATCATGACAAATTTTTGCAAAACTATCATGGAAATCATGACATAAATTTATCCTACAAATACATGACAGATTTATGCAAAACTGTCATGGAAATCAACCATACATAATACATCAAATTTCAGCTATAAACACGTCATAAAAATCATGACAAATTTCTGCATAAGGTTCGTTTGATCAAAACCCACAAATCTATGATAAACCCAAATCTCTGTAAACGTAGAAACCATAAACGCCCATTATCCCCAGAATCATGGAATTATTTTCCCATTCCATATTTGAACGTTCAAGTTAAAAGGAAAGGAAAAAATAAACGAAACGGCAAATTCTGAAGGGGCAAAACTCTACAAAGAAGAAGACAATATCACCAGAATTTGAAAATCACCATCACCACCTCCGATTCCGTAGTAGATCGGTGAGTGGCGATTCAACCATGGCTTGACTTTGTAAGTTGCCATCAAAACCCAAAACCTATTTATTTCCATCGATTATGCATATCTACCGCAATGTCGGTCTACAAAGTAGCGATGCGATGGAGGTGTGACGGGAGGGGTTGCCGGAGAGAGGGGTACAATGGTGGTGGTGCTGCTGTGGTGGGTGGTCGGCTGATGGTGATCTGCATGGTGATGGACGAAAATGATGATGGTGTATTGATTTAGGGAGTGGGGTTGGGTTGTATGGAGATATTATAGGATAAGTTCGGAGTGATCAAACAGTGGGGATGGGCTTGGTAAATATAGGAAACATGATGGAGATGGGATTCTGTTAGTAATGGAGATATTGTAGAGATAGTCTTGTTCGAAACAGTGGGAATGGGATATACAATAATATATTTAATAAATGAATAGGGGTATAGTGGGTAATAATAGATTTTGAGGATAGAAACATAAGTATTTAAAGGCTATAGGATGGATACCTAAATAAGTAGGGTAAAGAGGATGGCTAATTAATTTTTCGTTTCTTTAAGCTCCACCAAAACTATCGTTTCGCTATTTTCTCATGATTGTGGTAAATTAGGATTTTATTTTAGAAAATTTGAGGGGACTGAACACTCATTAATTAAAGAGTCAATATTTGATAGTCTGAAAGTATCGCCACGTGGTACTCCGGACCACCTTACAACCACACATTTATGTGGAGTCCATACACTTTGTGGTAAACCCCACAGGAATGTATAGTTGTAAAGTAATCCGGAGTACTACGTGGCTGTACTCCCATACTATCGTATAATTTCACTTAAACTAGAGGGTAACTCAATTCCTAAGGGTTGATGCATTTACTTTTGAGAATAAATTCTTTACACCGTCGGTGTAAACATTTGTTTCCTCTAAATCAATTACATTGCGCTACGTTGCAAAACGGTGGTCCCAATCCTTAAAACATGACGACGTGGCGCAATATAATTGATTTGGAGAAAACAAATATTTATCCTGGCAGTGTAAAGAATTTGATTTCTTTACTTTTATGTTCTCTCTCCTCCTCCCCCCTCTCTCTATATAGTGGGTGTATAAACAACCAGAGGACATAGCTAAGTGATTCCCTTCGCCCTAGATAGAGAGTGTATATTGTTAGCTTCCTAGATCGCAAAGAAAAATCCAAGGGGTGAAAGAAACAAATTAAGTGAGAATGGCAACCCACTCCGAAGCCAAAGTGACCCTAAAACTGCTTATCGACACCAAGAGCCAAAAGGTCCTTTTCGCAGAAGCAGAGAAAGACTTTGTTGATTTCCTCTTCAACCTTCTCCATTTGCCCGTTGGAACCGTGGTCAGGCTGCTCACCGAACAAAGTCAACAAACCATGGTGGGCGCTTTGGGAAAACTCTACGAAAGCATCCAGAACCTCAGCGAAACCTACTTCCTACCAAACCAAACCAAAGACTCTGTCCTGAAACCGAAAGCCCCACTCTCTGCTACACAAGTTCCCCTCTTATCACTCGACGGCGGCACATCCTTTGCTAAAAGGTATTACTCTTGCTCGTACAGCTCCTCCCATAGATACATTGCGGATAATGCCCACGCCGTCTGTCCCCATTGCAACGTTCAAATGAACAGGGAGTACCAGTATGTTGCGGCGGCGAATGAAGTGGCAGCAGCAGGGGAGGGAGGTTTTGTGAAGGGGATGGTGACTTATATGGTGATGGATGATCTGGTGGTGACTCCCATTTCTACTATTTCTAGCATTACCATGTTGAACAAATTTAATGTTAAGGATGTTGGCGCACTCGAGGAGAGGGTTGTTGATTTTGGGATGCCCGAGGTATATATAGTATTTGCAACTTACCTACTCCATTTTATTTATTCATTCTGAAGAATCAAACTTTTTTTTTTACCGGAACACAGGAATTGCACTTCTTTTTCTTTATTTTTTATAGGCAAAATTAATTTCATTCATCTCAAAAGATACAAGATGAAATCAGCACAGAAAGTTCTCCTAGTTGCTTTTATATATATATCATTCAACTCATTCTACGCTGTACAAGTTAGAGATGGTGATTTTCTGTATAAACCATCCTTAGTAGTTATTACTATTAAGATAGCCTATATCTTACTGATCCTTTCTTTTTTTAGGGTTTGAAGCTGTGGAAGGCAAGTTTGCACACAGAGAAAGTTCTAACAAGTGTGTTCCTCGGAAACAAAGGGGACTAATGGTTGATGCATGGATACTTCTATAGCAACTGATTGACGATCGATGCCCGATATTGTAATGAAGGTTCTCCAGGTGGTTGAGAACTTTGCTTGGTTTTTTTTTTTTTTCCCTCTCTTGGACGAGTGAGGGCATCTGGTATTTTGGAAAATATGTTTTGCAACCTTAATTAATATGTGGCCGGTTTGTAGTCTTGAAGGAAGTTGCAAGTCTTTGTATGTTTTGTGTTTGTGCTGCATGTTGATCAAAAGATGACCCCAGGTACAGAAGAAGATTGGAAATCAAAATGAGTAACAGCCATATACATCTATACTTGTTTTGAGTCAATTACCCATAGGCCGTTACTACAATTTTAAGCTACCCAAAACATGCATACTAAACTACCACTACAACTAAGAAACTCCTAAAACCAGTACTAGTCATCATTCTCATCGTCCTCGTCTTCCTCATCCTCTTCGTCCTCATCAGACTCTTCCTCTTCGTCCGAATCGGGCACATAAGTAGGGTCCTCTTCTTCTCCCACCGAAAAATAAGGAGCACCAAATTGATCCTCCAATTTCTTGACACCGTAATCAACCCTCCTCCAAATCCTCTTCTGCTCTTTTATGATATTTTCCTGGCGGCAGAAGATAATATCGAACCATTCCTCAACCCTTTCATGCAATTATTTGGACTTAGGCTTGGAAGAAGCAACGGCTTCATTTGGAGTAGGCTCAGACACGGCTTTGCTCTTGCTCACCGAGGCATCTATGATAGGCCCTGTTTCGCCAACCGCGACATGATCACCGGGAATTGAGCTTGAAGCATCGATTGTCCCCATGGTCTACAATGTCCATTAGAACCATCACTTGTTGTGCTTGATGGTCTACAATGTCCATCGGGTGATCGGAACTTAAAGAGAGAGATTTGTTATGGGACTTAAACTCTGCTGTTACAATCTTCAACCATATGAAACCAAATCATGATCTCATCCATAACACCACAAACAAGAACTTGCAACTTCCTTCAGGACTAGAAACCACATAATTAAGATTGCAAAACATGCACCAGATTCCCTCACTGGTACCCAAAAAAGAAAAACGACAAACAACAACTGAAAAAAACAAAATCCATGCCCATTCCTAAACCACCAAGAGATCTCCATCATAATAAAGGGCATTGTCAATCAGTTGCTGCAGAAATATCTATCAACCATCAGTCTCCAGTGTTTCCGAGTAACACATTTGTTAGAACTTTCTTTGACTGCAAACTTGCCTTCAACCGCTTCAAACCCTAAAAAAAAAGTTCAGAAATAGGGTTAGTAAGGATTGGTTTATAAAGAAAAGGGAATATATATATAACCTAATTGATGTGGCGTTGTTTGAATTTGTATTCTAACTTGCATGTAACATATGGTGAAGGATACTTTCCAAAAAAGAAAACATATTGTGAAGGATATTTTCAAGAAACTAGAAGTACTTAGGGTGCGTTTGGTTGGATGGAATGGAATGTGAATAGGAATAGAATTAAAAATGGAATAGAATTGGAGAAATTGAGAATGGAATAATTATTCTCATTCTCATGTTTGGTTGTGCTTAGGAATAGTCATTCTCATCTCCAATGGAATAGTGTGGCAATAGTAATTTTTGGAGTGACAATAGTAATTTTTGGAGTGGCAATAGTAATTTTTAGAATGGCAATAGTAATTTTTGATGTGGCAATAGTGAATGTTGGAGTGGCACTAGTAATTTTGGTGTGACAAAGAAATAGAATAACAATTCCTTAGTTTTTTGGATGGAATGATAATTCCTTTACTAAGGTGAATAGTGATTCCATTTGGAATCATCATTCCATTATTAAATAGTGAACAAAACATTAGAATAAGTAAGTCATTGGAATGATATATTCTATTCCAACCTTGATTCCATCCAACCAAATATATACCCTAACTATCTTCCCGTTGCAAGTTTGATTTTTCGAAATGAATAAACAAAACCAAAATGCTAGAGGCACATCAACCACACCCCTCTCACATACAGGTGGAGCCCGTTATACAAAACACAGAAGGGATAGAACAGATAGTTTCCGTACCTCTGGCATCCCCAAATCAACAACCCTCTCCTCGAGTGCCCCAACATCCTTAACATTAAATTTGTTCAACATTGTAATCCCAGAAATAGTAGACATGGGAGTCACCACCAGATCATCCATCACCATATAAGTCACCACCCCCTTCACAAAACCTCCCTCCCCTACTGCTGCCACTTCATTCGCCGCCACAACATACTGGATCCCTACGTTTTGGCAGCGGATGTGCCGCCATCGAGTGATAAGAGGGGAACTTGGGTAGCAGATAGTGGGGCTTTCGGTTTGAGGACAGAGTCTTTGGTTTGGTTTGGTTGGAAGTAGGTTTCGCTCAGCTTTTCGATGCTTTGGTAGAGGTTTCCCAGAGTGCCCACCATGGTTTGTTTTGTGAGGAGTCTCACCACGGTTCCAACGGGCAAATGGAGAAGGTGGGAGAGGAAATCGACGAAGTCTTTCCCGGCTTCTGCGAGAAGGACTCTTTTGGCCTTGATGTCAATAAGTAGTTTTATACGACTCACCTTGAGGTTGCCATTGTGATTCTGTACGTTCTCCCTCCGCCGGTGCCCGACACAATAGCAACAGTCTTATTTTTTGTATACGGCAACTTCAAGCTCAAAAATCATGTGTTTACGTAAATAATTTTCTTATCACTATGGCTCTTATTTGATAGATCTCATTGAGATCTTTAATACGGTGCGCAATTTTTTTATTTTTTTTTTCATTTACATTATTTTTGAGTTTGAAAATGTGAAGTAAATTTTGTATTTGAATTTTGTGGAAGACCCTTATTATTTTCGAAAAAGAAGTATGAGAAATATGTACTTATTTTTTAAGAAGGTTTCCGGAACGTAGTCTGAGTCTCTGGTTTTACACCAACACAGCTTGACCTATATATATACACATATACATGGAGAGAGAGAGAGAGAGAGAGAGAGAGAGAGAGAGAGAGAGAGAGAATATGGAGTAATTTTTTGTTCTACCAACCAACTGCTATGACGATCCATCTTCAAAGATCCAATTGATGGAGTGAGAGACACCCACCCTTAAGCTAGAGTATGTTTGTGAGAATCCATACAAAATTTTGAACGAATCTCTCTGTTTCCCACTCGTTTGTTACCTGGAGAATCGTTGCAACCATGCGTTTACCTTTGCTTCCCAACGATTATCAATTACTAGATTTCTTTCTTGATATGAGAGCAATTCATTTGTTGCACTGGTATTATTGGGTTGATCAAAAAGGTGGAATTAATTTGATCCCACACTGCCACGTCCGTGCCGGTCAAATACAGCGGTGGCCACCCTTATGCCCGTTCCGCAACGCGAAATAAGTACTTATTTTTTAAGAAGACAATTTCAAGCTCAAAAACGATGAGCTTATTGAAATCTGAAAATATGCAATATGGATCTTGTTTGAAAGATCTCACTTTAATACGGTGCACAAAAAATTGAAAAGTTATTTTTCATTTACATTATTTTTGAGTTTGAAAATGTGAAATAAGTACTTATTTTTTAAGAAGGTGTTCTGGAATAGACTCTAATTACTACTTTACACTTTTAAATGAAAAGTTAGTAGTCCAATTCTTCTAAAAACTTAAAAAGCAAAGAAAATAATTTTGCCACTCCTTTTTTTATTAACGGCACTCTCCTGCAAGGTGCAAAAATACACTTGTAGGGGAATGCCGTTAACAAAAAATGGAGTGGCAAAATCAGCAGCCAAAAGTAAAGGTTGATTTTCTCATTATTATGCAAGAACGGATTAAGGGGCGGATGAGCCCATACAACCACCGATATACATGTTTCAATTTTCTTAGAATTATAGTAGCTCTTTTTCTCCATAGACGACGAAATTCTAAGTTCGGCCACCCAATGTTTTTTTTTTTTAAATCTAACACTAACCCCTTCAACTTTTAAGAGCATTTTATGCTTCAATCTCATTTGTCTCGATGATTAGCCAACACACTAATTTTTTGTATGCGCATTTTATAGCCTTAGGGCTGGCCCTAGGGGAAGAGGCCGGCCGCTGCCTTGGACCTCCACATTTTGGGCTAAAATGGGGGCCTCCTTCCTATATATATATATTCTGTGTGCAACTATATTGAAAGCTCCCTTGGTGGTTTAGCAGTCAAGTACTTGCTTTCTCACATAAGACGCCCGAGTTCGAATTCTAGTAGGATTCTTTTTTGAAGTGTCTATTTGCCAAAAAAAAAAATCCACAGTTGCACAATTGGGACTGCTAACTTTTTTTTTTTTGATCGGCAATGAGATAATTTATTAACTCGACAAATGGTACATCGAAGAGACCAAAACTCTAGATACAAGAAAAGGCTTGGATCATAGAGAGGAAAAAAAAAGAAAAGATTAAATCCAACAATTGGGGCTGCTAACTTTTTTGAAGTGTTTGTTTGGCAAAAAAAAACCTCTCTAGTTACACAATTGGGGCTAATATGATTTGAACCTGGGTTTAGGGAAGATTATTGCAACCGCACATGCCATTAAAGCTGAAGTGTTTACTATGTTGAAAAATATGAACGAAAATAATATATAGACAAGTATTTCTGTTAAATTTTTTTAATTAGGAAATTTATATAAGGCCATATTCCACCATTAGGCCTTGGGTCGGCCCTAGGCCCTTGGTGGTGTGGGCCAGTAACCCGAGCCTTGGTGGTGGGGTCATAGACGGGCCGAATCCGTTTGCATGAAGCTGGGCCTCAACTCAAACCATAGTAGGTCACTCAGGCCCAAAGCAGACTCTTCAAAAACACAACCCCTGAAAATACAAATCTTTTGTGCCACCCTCCAGGCTCTAGCAAGTCTCTAGTTGATTATGAGAGAGAGAGAGAGAGAGAGAGAGAGAGAGAGAGAGAGAGAGAGAGAGAATCCACCAAGTCTCTGTCTCCATAGTCTTATTTGTGGCTCCCTTCTTAAAAGTAGTCTCAACAGTTTATCTGAATACTTCATCTAAAAATAGATCGAGAACGTATTTTTTGGCATTAGAGAAAAACTACAACTGTTCTTGGACTGGTATTGAGTCCTTTCAAAGTTAAAATGAAGATTAATGGTCCCAGTAAAACATACCCCATCCATCTTGGGAAAAAAACTATTGTATGTTTTTTTGGACATATGATTCAGTGGTGCACTAAGGTCCCGTTCCACTAAGGTTCTTATTTTCTAATTACTTATTTCTGGCTTTACGAGACATGTCATTCTCTCATAATACATCACCTTAATTTAAAAAATAACTACTTACTTATTTTAGTTAGTGGAACATACGTCACAACCTCTTATTCAGGGGAACTCACAATCTAATCTGTACGTCCTCCATGAAGGATTGCCTGTCGTTAGTGGAGTATCATTCATTAACCTCCGCTAAGGTTTTTAGATGTAGGAGACAACATTGGAAATTTTCTTTTATGTTTTTCTTTTATTGTTTTGCTATTTCCTCAGGATTAAGATAAATTAGGATTTTATTTTAGAAAATATCTTATTGTCCGTTTAGTTAGACTTTTACTAGCATTAAGAGTATATATTGTTCCATTATAAATGAGACGATCTTGTTCGTCAAAAAAATATAAAACTCGTCTTGGGTCATGTGTAAAGCTCAGCTTGTTTATAGAATCTCATTTTGTAAGAATTGTGATAAATTAGGATTTTATTTTAGAAAATATAACATTCTTCGTTTAATTAGACTTTTACTAGTAGCATTAAGAGTATATATTGTTCCATCATAAATGAGATGATCTTGTTCGTTACAAAAATAAAATAAAACACGTCTTGGGTTGTGTGTAAAGCTCAGCTCATTTATAGAGTCTCATTTTGTAAATTAATTGGGCTCAACTTTTTTACAAACAACCTGAGCTCGAGTTTTAGACTTGTTTAATAAACAAGCCGAACTCGAACACGAGAAATCTTGACTCGGCTCAATAGCACTCCTATTCATAAACTTATCTTTTGAAAGAAGTAAACTTCTAAATTTCAGGACTTGAACACATAACCAAAGTGTTCTCAACAGTTTTGGATTTTAGTGAAACTTTTCGGAAAAAAATTTAACTCTTTTCCGAAAAAATTTCATTAACATCTGAATAATCTAAAATACTTTTGAACGGTCGCGATTGGCTCCGTAAAGACTATTCACTGCTCCGCCATTAAAAAGATTTTCCGGTAAATAATGACCACTGAAAGAAAGTGATCGGTGTCAAAAAACGTCAAATATGTGGGGCATTGCACCACGAGGAAGCAACAATTATTGGACTCTTCCGTACATACTTTTTGAAAATAGGGGGACTTTATTGTCCTGTGAACGAATCCAGCTGTGGGAGCTAAAAAAAGACAACAAACAATAATGCTAGAGACATATATCAATTTATCATACTCCAACCATACCTCTCTCACATAATTTTTAAGGGGGAGTTTTCGGTAATGAAAATTTTATAAATTTTTATTTGTGATTGAGAAGTTATAAGGTGTTTCCGTTAGGGAATAGAAGGGGTTGTTGCGCACTCCCCGCACTACACCGTGTAGTGCATTCGATCCGATTGTCCATCTCAGTGCGGGCGGCTTGGATTTAATCCGAGCTCCTACAAATCCTAGCCGTCTATTGTTCGGATGAAAATCTGAGCGGTCCATTATCGAGCTGGACGGTCGGATTGGTCGCACTACATGTGTAGTGCGGGGTGCGGGGGTGCACTACAACACCCCTGGGTCCTTCCGATAGTGAATAAGTTGTTAAGAAATGTCAAATTATTTCCGGTAGTGAATAAGTTAATGGGTTTGTGAGTAGAGTTATTGTAGCAAATAGAGTTTTTGTTGACAATTTTTTTGTTAGTGGAAACGTGATAGTAAACGATGAAACTTTTTTTTGCTAGTGATAACGAAATGGTAAAATGCGTTAAATTTTTAGTATTTTTTTTTGTTACTGGAAACACCTCAAAGGGTAGATGCATTTACTTTTAGGTAAAAGCTAACCAGTGCCATATCAATAAATTCTACACCCACACCCCTTTTACATATCCAAATACACACCCACACACAAAAGTGTGTGGGCTTCACACATACACATGTGTACTATAGTATGTGTGAAGTCCACACACTTATGTGTATGAATGTGTATTTGGGTGTGGTCCTAGATCTACTCGTGCCATATTAAGGCTCCGTTCCGCTTTCTTACGTAGTTTTATATTGTTGATTATGTGAGTTAAAATATTGGCTTTACTTTTTTTTGTGTTCAAGTGAAAACTCTTTTATTCTAACAAGTGGTTTATTTGTTTTTTCTTCCAAATAAAGAAGCAATGAATTAAACTTTCTAAATGGAAAGGAAAGGCCATATGTGTAGTATAAGAGCATTCTCATTGTAATAATCAAAATCAAAGAGTTGTTAAAGTTAGCAATGTGTACTCAAAAAAGTACTTACATTGTAATAATCAAACTTAACAACCTCCTAACCAATAATTAAATTTGGGCATTTGCATAATCAAAACTAGCAATATTTTTGCAAATAACTAAATTTATTGGACCCCTTCTCTCTCCTCTCTTCTCCTCTTTCCTCTTCACAACTTCTTCCCCAATTAAAAGGCAGACAACATGTTCATGTGATCAGTTGCCCTTTCAGTAGCTAAATGCTTCCAAAAAAGAGCATCATTGTTTCACAGGGAAACACTACTTTTTTTTTGTTTTATTTCAGCTTTCAAGTATAGTTTTCCAACAATAATAGACAACCCCAAACTAGCAAAACCCACAAAATAACGAAATGGTGGGAAAATTGTTGGGACGAAATGGCGGGAAAATTTTTGGAGTGATGAAATAAGCATAAAATGGAGGTGAAAGTTTTGGAGAGAAGGAATAGGTGGCAGTAGGCCCATTGATTTTGATTATGGGCAAAAAACAAACAATGTGGAATTTGACATTGCTAACTTTAGCAACCTCTAAATGGATAATCAAAATCAGTTTTGATTATTCAATTTTGCTTATTACAATAAGGATGCTCTAAGGGAAAGAAAATTTTCGTTCATCAAGTGGTAGGATTTCACAAACACTTATCCGTCAATGCTTTTGTGCAACTAAAACTTTTGGAGACATCTTGATTGATAAAATAGACACCTTGCATCGAGATATAATAGATTTTGTTGGTCATATATAGGAGTATTTCTTTGGAGAAAACTATACAATAAACTCTAACTTTTCATTTTCTAGGCTTAATTAGTATTTTACAAGGGTCATTGGTAATTTGGTTTATTTTGAAGGGTGCTGGAGCAAATAGGGTATTTTAAACAAATTTTCTTTAATTCATTTTTTGTTCTTTGTAACAAGTTAACTTTTGACTTGGTATTTACTTGGATTCTAGCATGGCTAGTTCTCTCAAATAATTCTCTTTCGTGCCACCAAGAAATGAATCAATTTAGTATTTTGAGCCAATATCAACATTTAAAAGGTAATTCCAATCGGGGTAGGAAATAGAACATCTGTAATGGTAATCACTGTCAAACAACTCTCTAGAATACTCATCTCCTCCTGTCTTGACTTTTACCGGCTAGGGTTCCGCTTGGGGGGGAGGCGCTGCCTCTCCCCCCAGGCATCTATCTACTCCCACTCTTTCTCTTCTCTTTTTTCTTTTACCTCAGAATAAGTTTGAACCCCTATTCTCCCCTTTTTTATCGGCATAGAGGCGTTTCACGATGACGGGTGGTGGCGGCGGTGTTGAGGGGTGTTGTGCGGTTTTGGCAGAGAGGTGGGTCGGGTAGCGGCTTGGATCTATGGTGGTTTAAGATGGAGGTGGTTTGGGGTATTAGGGTGGTCGTCTGGGGGTGTTTCGGTGGCGGGTGGTGGCGGTCGTCTGCGGGTTGATGGAGTTGGGGTGGTCGTTTTGGATCTAGTGTGACAGGCGGTGGGGATCCTCGTTCTGATCTCCGGCGCCGTGCTCAGTGGTCTACTGCCATTCGCTGCTGTTGGGTGGCACCGGTGTGTGCTTAACGGCGGGGGTAGTCAACGCCGGCGTCGGGGTGAGGCGGCGGTGGAGGTACCGTCAGTAGCAGCGATGGGTAGCCACTAGTGGTCACTATTGGGTGGCTCCAGCGATGCTTAATGGCGAAGGCTTCACATCGGGTGCTGGTGTCGATCCGTTGGGTGGTGGTGGAGGCGGAGAGTTAAGGTGGTTGTGGTGGTGCAGCGGCGGCAAGCAGAGGAGATCGTGGGGAGCAGCAGCGGAGGACCAAAGGAGGACGTGGTGGAGCAGCAGTGGAGGAACAGAGGCGGAACCAGACGTAGTGCACAGGCGGAGATTTGGGGGAGTAGCAGCAGCGGCAGTTAGGTTGATAGGGTTAGGGTGTGGTGTGGGCTGTTTGTTTGGGGTGGGCCGGCCAATTGCAAATGGGCAAGGCCCAATTAGGTTGCAATTGGTGTGCTTGTTTGGGCTTGGGGTGTTTTGGGGTTTGTTCAAACATTAGGTGTTTTTGGGCTTGTCCCATTGAGTGTCTGTTGGTTTCTTGCTAACAGTGTCATAGTACTAAAAATTCGAGAGGCGAAAAGTAGGTTAAGATCTCGCGAGAAGAAGTTGCTCAATACATTTCTTTTCCTACTGTATTGTACTGATTCATCTTAAATCCTTGTGATGAATGAAATTATTTTTGCCGATCAAAAAAAAAAAAATTATGGTAGGATTGCCTGTTGTTAGTGGAGTATCATTCATTAAACCTCCACCAAAAGAAAAGGCAAAGAAAAGTAGAAAAAGCATAGACTTTTTTTTGGATGTAGGACAACACAGTTAGAATATTTACCTAATAAAATACAAGAGTGTAGAGTCCACACAAATACAAGTTAAAAGAAAGGCTGAGATTGATTTGATTCAAGGGATGAGGTATGCTCTCCAACTCTCTTAAGAAAACATCCATACTATTTCAGTATATTTCACAAATGCCATCAATTTTTTACCCACACTCTTTCAAACATATTACACAAATGCCATCAGTTTTCCCCTGATAATCATCAGCTTTTTCCTACTCACGTTTGGGTTCTCCGACGATCTGACCAAAAACCTTTGGGTTCCTCTTGTAATCTACCACTCTCTCTCTCTCTCTCTCTCTCTCTCTCTCTCTCTCTCTCATATTTTGAATCCTTCGCTCTTATTGGTGTCACCGGCGACGAAATCTACCGCTTGCATTGATGTCGAAATCCAATGCTCTGTGTGGAAGGTAAGAAGTAAGAACCAATTCTTTGATCCATAATTTTGGGGTAGGTAAGAACCAATGCTTTGATCCATAATAGTTCTAGACTGTTGGGATTTTTGAATCTAACAACAACTAATTAATGTTCTAATATAAACCACAAATTAGAAGCTGTGTCGAAGTCTATATTAGTAATAAAGGAACTGCTGAGTTTGTGGTTTATATTCGACTTTGACACAAACTAAACGAATCGACGAAATCCACCCCTCTCTTTGTTCTATGTGTTTTTCGAAACAGTTGTTCCGGAGAAATTCTCCTCTTTCTTACATAGTTTTATATTGTTGATTATGTAAGTTAAAATATTGGTTTTACTTTTTTTTGTGTTCAAGTGAAAACTCTTTTATTCTAACGAGTGGTTTATTTGTTTTTTCTTCCAAATAAAGAAGCAATGAAACTTTCTAAATGGAAAGGAAAGGCCATATGTACATGTAGTGTAAGGGAAAGAAAATTTTCGTTCATCAAGTGATAGGATTTCACAAACACTTATCCGTCAATGCTTTTGAGCAACTAAAACTTTTGGAGACATCTTGATTGATAAAATAGACACCTTGCATCGAGATATAATAGATTTTGTTGGTCATATATAGGAGTATTTCTTTGGAGAAAACTATACAATAAACTCTAACTTTTCATTTTCTAGGCTTAATTAGTATTTTACAAGGATCATTGGTAATTTGGTTTATTTTGAAGGATGCTGGAGCAAATAGAGTATTTTAAACAAATTTTCTTTTGTTCATTTTTTGTTCTTTGTACCAAGTTAACTTTTTACTTGGATTCTAGCATGGCTAATTCTCTAAAATAATTCTCTTTCGTGCCACCAAAAAATGAATCAATTTAGTATTTTGAGCCAATATCAACATTCAAAAGGTAATTCCAATCGGGGTGGGAAATAGAACATCTGGTAATCACTGCCAAACAAAATTATGGTAGGATTGCCTATCATATCGTTAGTGGAGTATCATTCATTAAACCTCCACTAAAAGAAAAGGCAAAGATAAATAGAAAAAGCATAGACTTTTTTTTGGATGTAGGACAACATAGTTAGAATATTTCTTTTATGCTTTTACGCTTATAATATTAAAACTAGATTTTGACTATAAACTTGGCAATTTTTCGTTTCTTTAACCTCCACCAAAACTATCGTTTCGCTATTTTCTTAGGTTTGTGATAAATTAGGATTTTATTATAGAAAATTTGAGGGGACCGAAGACTCATTAATTAAAGAGTCAATATTTGATAGTCTGGGAGTATCGCCACGTGGTACTCTGGACTATCTTATAACCACACATTTATGTGGAGTTCATACACTTAGTGGTAAACTCCACATGAATGTGTGATTGTAAAGTAATCCGGAGTACCACGTGGCGGTACTCTCGTACATCGTATAATTTCACTTAAACTAGAGGGGATTCCTAGTTAGCTTCCCTCCCCCTCTCTCTATATAGTGGGTCTATAAACAACCCCAGAGGACACAGTCAAGTGATTCCCTTCGCCCTAGAGAGAGAGAGAGAGAGAGAGAGAGAGAGAGAGAGAGAGTATATTGTTAGCTTCCTAGATCACAAAGAAAAACCCAAGGGGTGAAAGAAACAAATTAAGTGAGAATGGCAACCCACTCCGAAGCCAAAGTGACCCTAAAACTGCTTATCGACACCAAGAACCAAAAGGTCCTTTTCGCAGAAGCAGGGAAAGACTTTGTTGATTTCCTCTTCAACCTTCTCCATTTGCCCGTTGGAACCGTGGTCAGGCTGCTCACCGAAAAAAGTCAACAAACCATGGTGGGCACTTTGGGAAACCTCTACGATAGCATCCAGAACCTCAGCGAAACCTACTTCCAACCAAACCAAACCAAAGACGCTGTCCTCAAACCGAAAGCCCCACTCTCTGCTACACAAGTTCCCCTCTTATCACTCGACGGCGGCACATCCGCTGCTAAAAAGTATTACGCTTGCTCGTACGAGTACTCCCATCCATACGTTGCGGATAATGCCAGCGCCGTCTGTCCCCGTTGCAACAATAAACTGAACAGGGAGTACCAGTATGTTGCGGCGGCAAATGAAGTGGCCGGAGTAGGGGATGGAGGTTTTGTGAAGGGGGTGGTGACTTATATGGTGATGGATGATCTGGTGGTGACTCCCATGTCTACTATTTCTAGCATTACCATGTTGAACAAATTTAATGTTAAGGATGTTGGGGCACTCGAGGAGAGGGTTGTTGATTTGGGGATGCCTGAGGTATATATAGTATTTGCAACTTGCCTACTCCATTTTATTTATTCATTCTGAAGAATCGAACTTTTTTTTTTTACCGGAACACAGGAATTGCAAATTTTTTTTTTATAGGCAAAATTAATTTCATTCATCTCGAAAGATACAAGATGAAATCAGCATAGAAAGTTCTCCTAGTTCCTTATATATATATATATACACACACAGAGTCAGGTTCTCCTAAGAGATCCCTTACGGTCAAACCGTGCGGACCTCCCATTTCCCGATAGAATTCCTACGATCTGAGCAGCTCAATGTGTTCAGAATATGATTTTAAGGGTACCCATAAGAAATCGTCCAAAAAAATGGCCGGGAAGGTCTTGATCGGAACAGTTTTGCATAAAAATGCATTTATAGTGTTTTTATGAAATACTGCTCGGATCAAGTCCTTCCCGGTCATTTTTTTTTAGCGATTTCATGAAGGAACTCTTAAAATCACGTTCTGAACACATTGAGCGGCTTGGATCGTCGCAATTCGATCGGGAAAGGGGAGGTCCACACGGTAAGGCCATAAGGGATCCTTTAGGAGAACCGTGGTGTGTGTGTGTGTATCATCAGGGACGGATTCAGAAATATAGTTTAGTGGGGGCACCTTGTTAATCATAGTGGCGAAAATTTATTTTTCTAGTTAACTATAATAAAATCGTACACAATTAAGACATGCATTACAAACTTCAAAAATATATAACACATACTTTCACTTAAATTATGTAAAAATAAGCAAAAAAAATTCAGACAAAAATTTGAGAGTATGTTTTACATGAACATCGACAAGTTTTAGAATGATCGATATAGTTTTATATTAATGATATTATTTTAAAATATTGCTGTTAAAAATAAGTACAATTAAGAAAGAATCGATCCGAATAGAAAAATAGTTCGAAAATCAACAAATATAAATGCACCATATGACGAAATTGAAACATAAAACTAGTTTTACATGTATATTTTTAAGACATATGCACATATTTATGTGTAGTAGCACACTTAATTTCATAATTATACAAAATATAACAAAATTATTTTAGTTTCGAGCGGGGGCACGTGCCCCCCACATGCCCCCCCCTTCCCTATCATTCAACTCATTCTACGCTGTACAAGTTAGAGAGGGTGATTTTCTGTATAAACCATCCTTAGTAGTTAAATCCTAACTACTAAGCTAGCCTATATATATCTTACTGATTCTTTCTTTTTTTTAGGGTTTGAAGCTGCTGAAGGCAAGTTTGCACACAGAGAAAGTTCTAACAAGTGTGTTCCTCGGAAACACAGGGGACTAATGGTTGATGCATGGATACTTCTATAGCAACTTAATTATTGACGATCGATGCCCGATATTGTAACGAAGGTTCTCCAGGTGGTTTAGAACTTTGCTTGCTTTTTTTTTTTTCCTTTCTCTTTTGGGCGAGTGAGGGCATCTGGTATTTTGGAAAATATGTTTTGCAACCTTTATGTGGTTTGTAGTCTTGAAGGAAGTTGCAAGTCTTTGTATACTCCCTCCGTTTCAAATTGAGAGTCCATTATTCCATTTTGGATTGTTCCAAAATGATGGCCCTTTTCCAAAAATGGAAAGAAAAATTTGGTGATTTTCCAAAAGTGTCCCTCACAATTGAATAGAAGTGTTATAAAGTAGGTAAAATATAGGGGTAATGGTGGAAATAATAGGCAATATAGGTGTAATCATTACATGTCCCCTAAAATAGTTGGAATCCCCAAGAGGGACTCTCAATATAGAACGGAGGGAGTATATGTTTTGTGTTTGTGCTGCATGTTCTTGATTCAACCACGAGTTAACCAACGGTACGGTACCAATGAAATTAAGGCAGACACTGTAGGACAACATTGGAAATTTCTATTATGTTTTTCTTTTATTGTTTTGCTATTTCCTCAGGATTATGATAAATTAGGATTTTATTTTAGAAAATATCTCATTCTTCGTTTAATTAGACTTTTACTAGCATTAAGAGTATATATTGTTCCATTATAAATGAGATGATCTTGTTCGTCAAAAAAATATAAACTCGTCTTGGGTCATGTGTAAAGCTCAGCTCGTTCATAGAGTCTCATTTTGTAAGGATTGTGATAAATTAGGATTTTATTTTAGAAAATATATTATTCTTCGTTTAATTAGACTTTTACTAGTAGCATTAGGAGCATATATTGTTCCATCATAAATGAGATGATCTTGTTCGTTAAAAAAATAAAATAAAACTCGTATTGGATTATGTGTAAAGCTAGCTCAGCTTATTTATAGAGTCTCACTTTGTAAATTAATTGGGCTCAACTTTTTTTACAAACAACCTGAGCTCGAGTTTTAGACTTGTTTATTAAACAAGCCAAACTCAAACAAGAGAAATCTCGACTCGGCTCAATAGCACTCTTATTCATAAACTTATATTTGAAAGAAGTAAACTTCTAAATTTTAGGACTTGGAACACATAACCAAAGTGTTCTGAACGGTTTCGGATTTTAGTGAAACTTTTTCGGAAAAGAATTTAACACTTTTTCGAAAAAATTTCATTAACATCTGAATCATCTAAAATACTTTTAAACTGTCGTGATTGGCTCCGTAAAAACTATTCACCGCTCCGCCGTTAAAAAGTTAAAAAAATTTCTCGTAAATAATGACCACTGAAAGAAAGTGATCGGTGTCAAATAACGTCAAATACGTGGTGTATTGCACCACGAGGAAGCAACAATTATTGGACTCTTCCGTACAGACTTTTACTATTATCCTGTCAACGAATCCAGCTGTGGGAGCTAAAAAAGACAACAAACAATAATGCTAGAGACATGCTCTCAATTTATCACACCCTTCTAACATACGGAGTACTAATTTCTACTCCGTAAATGGTGTTTCCGGTAATGAAAATTTTATAAATTTTTATTTGTGGTTGAGAAGTTATTAGGTGTTTCCGGTAGGGAATAAGAGGTGATGTAGTGCACTCGCCGGCGCCGCACTACGATCCGACCGTCCATCTCAGTGCGGACTACTTCAATTTAATCTGAGCTCCTACAAATTCTAGCCGTCCATTGTTCGGATGAAAATCCGAACCGTTCATTACAGAGATGGACGGCCGGATTGTCCGTTCATTACAGAGGTGCACTACAGCGCCCTCAGGTTCTTCCGATAGTGAATAAGTTGTTAAGAAATGTTAAATTATTTCCAGTAGTAAATAAATTGATGGGTTTGTGAGTATATTTACTGTAGCAAACAGAGTTTTTGTTACTTTTATATTCTCTTTCCTCCTCCTTCCCCCTCTCTATATAGTGGGTCTAGGAACAACCAGAGGGCATAGTCAAGTGAGTCCCTTCGCCCTAGGTAGAGAGTGAAAATGGAAACCCCCTCCATAGCCAAGGTGAGCCTAAAACTCCTAATTGACACGAAGGAAGAAAGAGTCCTCTTCGCCGAAGCAGGGAAAGACTTTGTCGATTTCCTCTTCAACCTTCTCCATTTGCCCGTCGGAACCGTGGTCAGGCTCCTCACCACGGCCGAACAAAGTGATCAACAAACCATGGCAAATGCATTGCCGCATGAGATGGGCACTCTTGGCAACCTCTACGACAGCGTCCGAAACCTGAAGGAAACATACTTCCAATCTAACCAAACCAGAGACTCTCTCCTGAAACCGAAAGTCCCGTTCTCTGCCACACAAGTACTTCCCCTCTTACGACTCGAGGGCGGCACATCCGCCGCTAAAACGTATTACACTTGCCCGACCAACGGCGAAGCCAGCAGCAAGGATATCTTCGAACCCAAATACAACAACAAAAACTACCAATTCCACGAATATTTCTCGGATAATGCCCGTGCCGTTTGTCCCAGTTGCAGCAAGAGTTTGTCGAAGGAGATCAAGTATGTTGCGGCGGCGAAGGAAGTGGAATTAGCAGCAGCAGGGGAGGGAGGATTCGTGAAGGGGGTGGTGACTTACATGGTGATGGATGATCTGGTGGTCACTCCCATGTCTACTATTTCTAGCATTACAATGCTGAACAAACTTAATGTTAAGGACGTGGGTGCACTTGAGGAAAAGGTTGTTGACTTGGGGATGCCTGAGGTATATATATATTTTCTGTATAAATAAACCATGGATGCTGATTTTGGCGCTCCACATTTTTATATGCAGGCGCTCCATTACAAAGAGGAGCGCCTACGTACAAAAATGGAACGCGAAAATCAATTTTCATAAACCATCTTTATTAGTAACACTATTAAGGCTATATATATATATATATAACTTACTCCTTTCTTTTATTTAGGGTTTGAAGCTGTTTTTTTTTTTTTTGCTCGGAAAATGAAATATTTTATAAAACTCGAAAGGGGTACATCGAGGAAAGAACACCGAAAGACAAAGCTCGGTAGAGCCCAAAATTACAATCACATCCAACCGACAGTTGGATGCCCACCTGAAAACTAGGTTACAATTTCAGTTTTCGGATACCATCTAAAAAGAACTTGAACTCCTCAACGGTGTAGACCTTGATGTCGAACTTCGCCTTCATCCACATTGCAACTCTTGTTTTGACTAAATCCCCTACCTCCCAAACTTGTTTCAAAGAGTTGTTGAAGATATTGTCGTTCCTAACCAACCAAAGGGACCACAATGTTGCATAGAAACAAGCTTCCCATACATTTTTCTCCAGGTTGTAAAATCCATTATCAAACCACCATTCGGCTAATTCTGGTACAGAGCTTGGGCTAACCCAACTGAGGTTCCACCAATCTAATATTATTGACCAAACACTCCACGAAAAGTGACATTGGAGAAACAAGTGCTTATGAGTTTCAACATAAAGAGAGCATAAGGGGCACAAAGCTAGTTGACTATCATTGATCAGGTTTCTACTGAGGAGGACTGACCTGGTTACTGCTCTTTCCTTAACAGCCATCCAAGCAAAGATTTCCACCTTAGGGGGGCCCAAATTCTTCCATAGAGAACCCAACAACTTACTGCTCGAGTGGGTTTGTTGTTCCCATTGCCCATAAGCTGACTTGATTGAAAAAATTCCATCACCCGACCACCTCCATTGCAGAGTATCCGGCTTCGAAGGGTTTAGAATAACTCGTTGAAGTCTCTGTTTCAAGTTATCCATCTCTTGCTTCTCACGCCCAAACATGTCCCTTCTAAACAATAACTCCCAAGACCCCTCGGTCCTCAAATTACAGATCAACACCTCTTTTTGAGTAGATAAAGAAAACAGTCTGGGATAGACTTCTTTCAATGAGGCTTCACCTAACCAAACATGTTCCCAAAATACAGTTGCATCGCCGGAGTTTACCTGGACTCGAAAGCTGTCTCGAATGGAGTAACCCAAATCGGATGAGGGGTTTTCCAAGGAGCATATATCTGACCAAATTCTTGATGTTGATCCAGGGCCATTAGCATAGGGCAGCCAACAGTTAGTATCCAAACCGTATTTTCCTCGAATCACTTTCACCCAAAGAGCTTCTTTATCCTTGCCAAATCTCCACCACCATTTTGCCAAGAGAGCTAGGTTCTGTTGGACCATTTTCTTGACCCCCAGTCCTCCGTTAGATTTCTTCCGAGTAATCTCATCCCACTTGACCACGTGCATTTTCTTTTTGTCATTCGAGTCACCCCAGAAAAATTTTCTCTGTAGTTTCTCCAATTTCCTCGCAACAGCTACTGGCATTTTAAACAGAGACATAAAATATATGGGGATGTTTGCAGTATTGGAATTAATAAGAGTCAACCTTCCCCCTGTAGAAATACAACGAGTACGCCAAATACTCAACATCTTCTCCGTCCTTTCAATTACGGAATCCCAAGTTTTGATCCTCCTGGATTAGCACCTAAAGGCAAGCCGAGATACTTGATCGGAAGCTGCTCCACTTTACAACCCATGATCTGGGCCAAGGATGAGGTTGTTTCTTGTGGAATGTTCACTCCACAAAGGGAACTCTTCGAGAAATTAATTCTCAGACCAGACATCAATTGAAAGCACCGCAAGATTCTTTTAATGTTTGCCATCTCCTCTGGATCATTATTGCAGAAGAGAATCGTATCGTCCGCAAATTGTAAATGGGAAATATTGACTCCATTACGCCCCACTTTGGTTCCTTTGATGATATTTCGGTCCTTTGCTCGATCTAGCATTATGTTGAGGGCCTCCGCAACAATATTAAAGAGGAATGGAGATAGGGGGTCACCTTGCCTCAGCCCTTTTTGAGTGTGAAATTCTGGTGAGGGTGATCCATTGATCAAAATAGACATGGAAACCGAAGAGCAACATTCTAAAATCCAATCCCTCCATCTATCCCCAAAGCCCAATCTTGATAGCATACTACTGAGAAAGCTCCAATTGACACAGTCATACGCTCTTTCAAAGTCTAATTTTAAGATGAGGCCCCCTTTCGCCCTGTTTTTCCAGCTGTGGATAGCCTCATTGGCTATGAGGACACCATCCAGAATTTGTTTCCCATGAACAAAAGCAGCTTGAGTCTCCCCAATTACTAATCGCATCTGACCCTTAATTCTATTCGCTAATACTTTGGATAGAATTTTATAGACCCATCCCACCATACTAATGGGTCTGTATTCCTTAAAGGAAATAGGGCAAGGTACTTTAGGAATAAGAGAGACGAAAGTGGAATTGATACCTTTAGTAAGCTTCCCATTTGAGTGGAACTCTGAAAAAAATTTGATGACATCCTCCTTCATGAAGACCCAGCCTTTCTTAACAAAAGAAAAATTAAAGCCGTCTGGTCCCGGGGCTTTGAAGCTGCTACAATCTTGAAGGGCTGCCAGAATTTCCTTCTCCTCAAAAGGTTTTTCAAGTTGCAATGCACTCTGCTGATCCAATTTCCTAGAAAAAAGACCTCCCAGATCCGGTCTGACCCTTCTTTCTTCTGCAAAGTTAGCCCGAAAGTATTCAGATGCCGCTTCTTTGATCTGATCTGGTTCCACTAGCACCCTCCCATTTACCCTTACCGACCCCACCAAGTTCCTCTTGAATCGATTGTTTGTTGAGATTTGGAAGAACCTGGTGTTTCTATCCCCCAGTTTCAGCCAATTAATACGGGATTTTTGCTTCCAGAATGATTCCAGCAAGTTAGAGAGCCTCCAAAAATCTGACTTTAGGGAGCACCACATCGCTTTTTCCTCTTCATTCAGTTGCCTAGCTTCAGATAGGGTATCAAGATGGTGAAGTTTGGCTTCAGTGTCTTGAAGAGCGCAATTGATATCCCCAAAGTCTTGTTTATTCCATAGTTTCAGTCTATCCTTCATTGCTCTCAGTTTCTGAACGATGATGAACCCCGCCCAACCTTGCACCGGAGCCTCCTCCCATGTTTCTTTGGCTACCTTCATACAATTAGGGTCAGAGAGCCAAATGTCCAAGAATCTGAATGGCTTTGGACCCCAATCCCTATTATCACTCAATAACATAATAGGGCAATGGTCTGAAATTGGTCTTGGCAAACCCCATTGTGTAACCCGAAACATATCAAGGAAGGATTGGGATATCAGAAATCTGTCCAGTCGGCTGTGAATGGCATTGTTCTGGTAATTGGTCCAGGTGAATTTCCTTCCCTGCATAGGAATATCCAGCACTTCCATGTGGTCACTAAATTCCAAAAAGTCTTTCATCCCCCTGTCTAATCTCAGACATCCCACTCTTTCAGATACCTCTCTTATTTCGTTGAAATCGCCCCCAATACACCACGAATCCGTATAGATTGCTTTACAGGCCAGTAATTCATCCCAAAGACCACGGCGGGCTAGAGCAACATTAGGAGCATAGATATTCACAATGACACATGGGAAGTTATCGATGGTCCCTTGTAACAAAATGAAAGATCTATTAACAATCACATTAACTGGTTTAAAAAAAGAACTATTCCAGATAGTTAAAAGACCCCCTGATGCACCCTCAGAGTTCGAGCAAGCATAATCCACATTACAAGCACCCCAAATTCGTTGAATTGCTAAACGATCCACAGCTTCTAACTTTGTTTCTTGGATAAACACCATGTCCGGCCTTTTCTTTTTAATCAGTTTAGACAAAAATCGTTTTTTCGAAAAACTCCCCAACCCTCTAATATTCCATGACAATATCTGCATAAAAGATTAAACCCAGATTTGATCACCGAAAAATAAAGATTCAGCTACCCTAAATTCCTCTCTCCTTATCACGTAGGATGGCAGCCTCCTTAGCCTCAAGCTCTATCATTTTCTTTAAAACCCTTTCATCATCAGGAAAAAAATTAACATTCAGTTCAGCCCCAACAGCCATAGTTGCTCTTACCTCGTCAATGATACGCTGAGAGCTCTCAATTGAGTCAGTAGAGGATTTAGATTCAGTCTCCTCCTCCTCTGATTCGCCCGATATCTCCTCATGGATTTGAATGAGGTTGGACAGCTGCCTGCGACGACTTCTTCTGCCTTCTGCTTTTGAAAGATCCACCATGAGCTTGATTCCGTTGAGTGGCGTTCGGACCCCCACCTGCGATGGCCGAACAGAGTTTGATCTCTCTGGGATTTCAGAGACCAGCGACCGAGGATTGTGAATGGGCAATAAAGGTAAGGGCCTTTTAGTGGGTCTATGGGCCTGGGATAGTTGCACCTCCATTTCACCCATAATCTGGGCTGGGCCGAGGCTCTTCTCAACAGAGGGGAATTTATCTAAGCCCACAATTGGGCTTAGAGGTAGCCCATTTTGAGTTCTCATCTCTTGCCCATCTTGGGCCCCCAAGTCTGCCGATTCCTCCACTAGAGATTCAAAATCCCCTTCAACAGCTATAATACCTTCTCTGCCCTCCATTAAATGCATGTCTACATCCCCTTTCTTAGAGCCTTGAACCTTGTCCTGACACGACTCTACCCTCTGTCCATCTATCATCTTTGTAGCACTGTTTGTTCTGACTTCTTCACCTACCCCCCTTCTCTCATTGGTGGGTTTTGGAAAACAACTTTCCACATCATCATCTTCAACCTCCCTCCTGAAACCCTTCGGCCCCCAACCACCTTCCCTCTGCACACCTTCAAAAATCTGAGGAAGCAACACCTCCTTATCAATCTCGTCAGGATGAGCAAAAGAGGCTTCCTCTATCACCCACACATTATACCGCACCCCATTCACCTCCATTTGAATCCATCTATCGATCTTTGAGAGTTCCTCAGTAGCTATGAGGATTTTTCCTTTTGCAAATGAGCGGTCTTTTAGAGTTTCATTATCGAACATAATGAAACTACCCCAAATCTCCCCAATGCTCTTGAAAGATTCAGCATTCCAGGAGTTAAGAGGCATGCCAATACATTTCAACCACACGAACCTTTCAAAACTAGCCGGCTCGCCCTGCCACGGTTTCACCATAGTAAACCATCGTTCCATCCATTTGCTTTTAATGAGATCGTCCCTGATTTTACTGTCAGGAAAGGTAATGAGGACATATCTTCCTCCCATTGCTCGGAACTGGACATCCTTCTCATAAACCTTGTTGAAACTCTCCTTCAGAGTATTCAATGAGACCACCCTGCTCATGGAAGCCATTGCACTCCTCTGCAACCAGCCGCTGCCACCACCATTAGATTGAATAATGATCTCCTTTTCCTTTGAGGGTCCTAGATTAGAGGTCTCTCCTCTCAACACTTGAGCAAAAGAAACCCCATGGGATTTCTTCTTCCAGAAAGACTCCCCACCCCCATTAATGATATGTGGTCCACCGCCTCTATTAGTGCTTGTGTTAAGCCTCTGACCAGATCCAAGTACCACGTCCTTGGTAAACCTGGGCAGTTTGGGTTTCAAGATTTCTTTCCTTTGGTCAAAACAGGCCTCCTTGACATATAATCTCTTGTCATCCACCCAAACTCCATTCATTTTGGACACTGCCATGGCAGCTGACACATGGCATCCATACCTGACGAAACCAAATTTACCACCTGTGCGTTTACTCTTCTTTGTTGGAATGAATGCATCCTTGACTACACCAAACTTATTGAAAGTCCTTGAGAGCCAGATTCGATCCCTTTCCTCAGGAATATTGTCAATGAACAGAGTAAAAATGTCCTCTACCTCTGTTCCTCCACCAATATGGGCTCGGTGGTTCCTAATTACTGGAACCCAACCACCTGGATCAGTCACTCTCTCACTCTCTCTTTCTTTTTCTCTCTCTAGCTCTCTCATCGTGCTCTTAAAGATCTATTTTTTGCTGAAGGGAAAATTCTGGAAAACATTAAGTAACGAACTCTTTCTTCTTAATGTTTTCTTTTTTCAAATCAAAGAAGTGTTTTAGAGAGGTAAAGCTGAAGATTGGTAACCTGTTATGGAAAGGACTGTGCCACCAAGGGAAATCCATGCTTGTTTTTTGTTCCTCTTGAAATATTGGACGATGTACCATGGATTTATGGCTTTTTAGGGTTTGAAGCTGTTGAAGGCAAGTTTGCACACAAAGAAAGTTCTAACAAGTGTGTTCCTCGGAAACACAGGGGACTAATGGTTGATGCATGGATACTTCTATTGCAACTGATTGACGATCGATGCCCGACCTTATAATGAAGGTTCTCCTGGTGGTTTAGAATTTTGCTTCTTTTTTTTTTCTTCTTTTGGGCGAGGGAGGGCATCTGGTATTTTGCATAATATGTTTTGCAAAACTTTAATTACTTATGTGGTTTGTAGCCTTGAAGGAAGTTGCAAGTTTTTGTATGTTTTGTGGTTGTGCCGCATGTTCTGGATTCAACCATGAGTTAACCAACGGTACATTGTCAATATGTCAAATTATTTGGGTTTTTTTTTTTTTAATGGTTCGAAGGTCAGTGGTATCTTGATCAGCTTACATGCACTTCAACTAATTCCCTCTTCGATCTGATCAAAGACAGATCATTCAAGTCTGGACTAAGGAATTCACAAAAATTTCTTCCTTGCTCCTTAACCCCAAAATTGTATCATGATCAATTGTGTAGGGAGAAAACCATCAACCAAACAGTAAAATTTTTTTTCACATGTTTGAAGAGTTCAGAACACCCAGTGTGCATTACATATGTAGTTCACCAAGCACAATGGTGATCACTCTGACGTACTAGCTAATTTTATTAGTTGGGATTTTCGTCTCGACAATCGATGGTCTGGATTTGAAAAGAACTTTTTAAAATTGGAACCATCCAAAACACTTTTGAACGATTGAGATTTCACAGCACCGCCCTCGCGTTGTTCTATTTAAAAGTTGGGGTCACTAAATTTTTTTTGCATACCCACCAGGCAAAATAGAAATCACTCTTAATTTAATTTATTAGTTAAATTATGGAAAATGATTTTGACATTCCAATTTTTTTATGATGGCAGAGCACACTAAAAGACAAATTTTAGAAATGCCTTATAGTAAAAAAGTGGAGTGCCAAAATCATTTTCCTTAAATTATTGATCCAAATACAGTCTCTTCAATTGAAAGCAATTGTCTCTTCAATTTTTTTATTTTTTTTTTATAAACGTCTCTTCAATTCGATCTTCAACTCTATTATGAAACCAAATCATTTGACATGTTGATAAAAGTATTATTTGTCAAAACATGGTTTTTTTTTGGATCAAGTTTGTCAAAACATGATTGAAATTCCAACTTGCATGTAACTTAAATTGTGAAGAATAAGTCCAGAAAGTTAAAACGTCTTTAGTGCAATACCTATATTAATACCCTTAAAGAGCTTAAGGCCGTGTTCAGTATGAGTTTTGAGGGAGATTTTTGAGAGTAGTGAGAGAATTCAAAACGAACTAACCAATTAGAACTAATTGCAGTAAATAATTATTTGCGTACCTCAGGCATCCCAAAATAAAGATGTCTTTGATGGAATTATGTGAATATGCTGCCTAGAAGTTATAAAAAGTAAGAAATGTCTTTGATGGATTCAATGAATATATAAAGGAATTCGTTGTTGAAAATAAGAAACTAACCATATGCTCAACAAGCAAAATATCTACAAGCTACCAAAAGTTAGGGCGATTTTTAGAAACATGCTCTGCGCCATGAACTAACATGAACAAATTCACTTTTTTTTTTTTTTTGAACGGTGGTGAACAAATTAACTTAGTTATCACAAGTTAATTAACGAGCAAACTAAACAAAAATGAGCTTCAATTCCAAAAACTCACAAGGACGTCACCCACAAACGAAATTGCTCGAAATTGAGGCAAAACACATTCCGTGACAAGCACTTGAAGGTATTGTGATAGCAAGACAAAAAAAAGGTTGCCCATTTCATCGATGCAGCGCTACGAATATAATTGAAAGCTGTTTAATTTATCATAAGCATGGAAAGTACCTGAAGAAGTAATAACTCAAGTACACTAGATATTAAACATTAATCAAAATGGCATCAAAGCATGCTAAATATCAATGAAGGACTTCATTAGCTTGCAATGATATCAGGTCCAAAGCTGTTCAAAAGATGACCTTAGGTACAGAAGATTGGAAATCAAAATGAGCAACAGCCATACATATATATACTGTACTAGTTTTGAGTCAATTACCCATTGGCCGTTACTACAATTTTAAAAGATACCCAAAACATGCATAATAAACTACCACTATTACTAAGAAACTACTAAAACCAGTACTAGTCGTCATTCTCATCGTCCTCGTCCTCCTCATCCTCTCCGTCCTCATCGGACTCTTCCTCTTCTTCCTCATCCTCTTCTTCCTCATCGGACACACAAGTAGGGTCCTCTTCTTCTCCCTCCAAAAAATAAGGAGCACCAAATTGGTCCTCCAATTTCGTGACACAGTAATCACCCCTCTTCTGAATCCTCTTCTGCTCATTTATGATATTATCTTGGCAGCAGAAGATAATATTGAACCATTCCTCAACCCTTTCATTAAATTCTTTCGACTTAGGCTTGTAAGAAGCAACGGCTTCATTTGGAGGAGGTTCAGACATGGCTTTCCTCTTTCTCGCCGAGGCATCCGTGATAGGCCCTGTTTCGCCGACTGTGACATGATCACCGGGAATTGAGCTTGAAGCATCGATTGTCCCCATGCCTCCAAGGAACACACTTGTTAACGCCATGTTTGAATGCAAAGTCGCCTTTAACAGCTTCAAACCCTAAAAAAGAAGTGCATGTTCATTGTCGGTACTACTAAAATAAGAAAGCAAAACTAAAATCATTGAGGCAAACAGATTTTCTTAAACAGAAGATAAATTTAATGCAGTGCAAAGGAATTCGTTGTCGAAAATATTGTATTACCAAATACATTCCCGTCCTTTCATAGAAAACACTACCAAATTGTGGCTTATCAGCCGGACGACAACTATTATACGATTTTGAATGCATTTTCACAAGTTTGTTCATATATACGTCAACCTTCGAAGCATTGTAACTGATAAAAAAAATGATAAACTCCTCCTTTAGAAGAAAACTGTAACCATGCCCTCCCTTACTGTATGTCTATTACTGTATTACACAACTCAATTATAGAGCATGGAAATTCAACTAACCATATAATTCTGTATGCCAACAAATTCAAAGAGAAACGATCACATAAATTCGCACCATGCAACTTCGTATTTGGAATATTTTCCAGTAGCTCTAGCTAGCACGATTAGAGTAACTGTTTTTCTTTTCCAAGAGTGATAGAAGCCCTCTTAAAGCAGAAAACCATTTCCTTATTTTCCAATGAAAACAGAAGCTCGTTTCTAATATGCACAAAATCACAAATTGTGCTTGAAACTCCAACAAGAAAATAGTATAGACGGACTTGAACAAATCCCAATTAGTAATCTTATTCCGAAGGGCAGCTGCAATTAATTTTCCCGTTCCATAGACAACCGAAGCGAGTTTTAGAAAACTGATTTGTAAAACCCGGAACCGTTCTTATAAGACTATGTAGACCATGGATTTAAAACTCTATCACTGAAATTAGCAGAATTACTAGGGAATTAAAATTCTACACATTAAAGATTGCAGACTGAAGTAGTACGCAGACAAAGGTGCTAATCAAGCAAGCTATAATGACCAAGTAGCGAAGGCCGAACGGCAACAAACGTAAGTGTGTAGTATGTAGTTGATGCGTGGCATTTAGATAAAACAATACTGGACAAACAGAGCCGGCAATCATGCAAGGACCTCAAAACAAAGCATGCTCGTGATACGCATACGACTTTAGATTGTTAGAATTTTGCTTTGCTCTAGGAATTAGAATAAAATACACAAAAATATGGAACAAGACGATAAATATGAAATTAGAGATGCTTTGAGTAGAGATACTGGTTAAAACTGTCTTCGACTCTAGAGATGCTTTGAGTAATTTCAAACCCTAACAAAAACCCAAGCACATTAGTAATTAGAACCATTTCCAATTGAAAATTAGAATAACCAACGAATCATTGTTTTCATTTCAAACGAAAGAGAAAGGAAATAATCACTCATAAGAATATGTGCAAATCCTCTGTACAAAATTACCCAAATGCATATCTGGCAATAACAACTTTTCTCTTATGTTTGAACTACACAATAACACTGTATGCAATCCGTGTTCTAACAAGAATTGCAATATTTAAATCCCAAAGTTCTGGAACGAAATTCAAGCTTCGTGAACGAAATTCAATGGGACAACAACTCAAGCTTCGGAAGAGGCGGATTTAATTAAAACGAGAGTAGCTATGTGGATGAAGGTTAAGTTTGACATCAAGATCTACACGGTGGAGGATTTCAAAGGTTATTTGGATGGGATTCGAAAAGTGAAGGTGTAGTTTGGTGTTCTATCCAACTTTGGTTGGATATTTTCTATGGTAATCCTATGTAATGTTTGCTTCCCCCTCGATGTACCCCTTCGAGTTGTTCCTTTCGCCGAGCAAAAAAAAAAGTTCTGGAACGAAATTAACCAGAAAATGGAATAACGAAAAGAAAAACTAAGCAACAAGAGAGAGGGAAACATCAATACCTCAACCATCCCAAAACTCACCACCTTCTCCTCCAAAGATGCAACATTTGAAACATTGCACTTGCTAAGAAATGCAATGCCAGAGATGGTAGACATGGGCATCACCACCAAATTATCCATCACCATATATGTTACCACATCTTTAACATAGCCTCGCTCACCGGATAAACCAGTATTGGCAACCTTTGGTGGCACGAATGTTACCTCGGTCGACATAGCATAAGAGCATGATGGACAAATAGCTTTTGGGTCATAGGTGAAGTACCTGTAAATCCAAAAAAAAAATGTTGAAACAAGAAAATGATTTTGTTAGCAAGTAATGTAAAATTCTAATGTCAAAAAGAATTGAATCTCAATCAAAGTCCTCAACATATAGGATATGTAGGATCCGAATTCTATGCCGTCCGCAGCAAAATAGAAAATATCTATGAGATCAAAATTAACTCTGAGATTAAAAGCGATTACATATCATAATATGACTTAATCAACAAAAAAGTGGTATTTATAATATGTTCAAGTGTCTTTAAGACGCAGTGGGACAAAACAAACCCAATACCACGACAAAAGAGAACCAGTATAGTTGTGAGAGATTTTCTCAATCTCAAGTGCAAAGGGTAAACATCAAATAAATACATCCGAGATTTTCTCAATCTCAAGAATATAAGAGAAACGAAACTTGCATGTGAATAAAAAAGCCACCAGTAAGTGTTCCACAGGCAAAAAATAATATAAAAAAAAAAGCTTGACAGATGCAGTAGAACCTTGTGAGCGAAGAATGGAAGAACAGTAGTTTCCTTGTAGATTTCATTTCATGGCTTACAATATCTTAGATTTCGAATTTGGCACTTGCTTCCACATGCTTACTTCTTTTAGCCAATTGTTACAGTGTGATCGGTTTTGATGGGTGATGGAAAATCAAGAATCGAGGATTGAAAATGAGACTTAATTGATGGCCTGCATGATCATAGATTCTCTTAGACAACAACCAATTCGTAGGGAGAGAGAAAAATTCCAGACATTAGGAAAGCAACTTCGTGTTGCCTAAATAGCATTCTGAGCGGGAGACGCGGGGTAGCAAAGGCAAACCATCCAAAACGAGAAATCACAAGAAATTACTTTCTTGAGGCATATCCCAACAGCCGATTAATTAATTTTCCCGTTCCATAGACAACCGAAGCGAGTTTTAGAAAACTGATTTGTAAAGCCCGGAACCGTTCTTATAAGACTATGTAGACCATGGATTTAAAACTCTATCACTGAAATTAGCAGAATTACTAGGGAATTAAAATTCTACACATTAAAGATTGCCGACTCAAGTAGTATACGGACAAAGGTGCTAATCAAGCATGCTATAATAACCCAGTAGCGAAGGCTGAACGGCAACAAAGGTAAGTGTGTAGTATGTAGTTGATACATGGCATTTAGATAAGACAATACTGGACAAACAGAGCCGGCAATCATGCAAGGACCTCAAACAAAGCATGCTTGTGATACGCATACGACTTTAGATTGTTAGAATTTTGCTTTGCTCTAGGAATTAGAATAAAATACATAAAAATATGGAACAAGACGATAAATACGAAATTAGAGATGCTTTGAGTAGAGATACTGGTTAAAACTGTCTTCGACTCTAGAGATGCTTTGAGTAATTTCAAACCCTAACAAAAACCCAAGCACATTAGTAATTAGAACCATTTCCAATTGAAAATTAGAATAACCAACGAATCATTGTTTTCATTTCAAACGAAAGAGAAAGGAAATAATCACTCATAAGAATATGTGCAAATCCTCTGTACAAAATTACCCAAATGCATATCTGGCAATAACAACTTTTCTCTTATGTTTGAACTACACAATAACACTGTATGCGATCCGTGTTCTAACAAGAATTGCAATATTTAAATCCCAAAGTTCTGGAACGAAATTAACCAGAAAATGGAATAACGAAAAGAAAAACTAAGCAACAAGAGAGAGGGAAACATCAATACCTCAACCATCCCAAAACTCACCACCTTCTCCTCCAAAGATGCAACATTTGAAACATTGCACTTGCTAAGAAATGCAATGCCAGAGATGGTAGACATGGGCATCACCACCAAATTATCCATCACCATATATGTTACCACATCTTTAACATAGCCTCGCTCACCGGATAAACCAGTATTGGCAACCTTTGGTGGCACGAATGTTACCTCGGTCGACATAGTATAAGAGCATGATGGACAAATAGCTTTTGGGTCATAGGTGAAGTACCTGTAAATCCAAAAAAAAAATGTTGAAACAAGAAAATGATTTTGTTAGCAAGTAATGTAAAATTCTAATGTCAAAAAGAATTGAATCTCAAGCAAAGTCCTCAACATATAGGATATGTAGGATCTGAATTCTATGCCGTCCGCAGCAAAATAGAAAATATCTATTAGATCAAAATTAACTCTGAGATTAAAAGCGATTACATATCATAATATGACTTAATCAACAAAAAAGTGGTATTTATAATATGTTAAAGTGTCTTTAAGACGCAGTGGGACAAAACAAACCAAATACCATGACAAAAGAGAACCAGTATAATTGTGTATCCAAATAATAGAACATCAGAGTTAAAAGTGCAAAGGGTAAACATCAAATAAATACATCCGAGATTTTCTCAATCTCAAGAATACAAGAGAAACGAAGCCTGCATGTGAATAAAAAAGCCACCAGTAAGTGTTCCACAGGCAAAAAAAGAATATAAAAAAAAGGCTTGACAGATGCAGTAGAACCTTGAGAGCGAAGAATGAAAGAACAGTAGTTTCCTTGTAGATTTCATTTCATGGCTTATGATATCTTAGATTTCGAATTTGGCACTTGCTTCCACATGCTTACTTCTTTTAGCCAATCGTTACAGTGTGATCGGTTTTGATGGGTGATGGAAAATCAAGAATCAAGTATTGAAAATGAGACTTAATTGATGGACTGCATGATCATAGATTCTCTTAGACAACAACCAATTCGTAGGGAGAGAGAAAAATTCCAGACATTAGGAAAGCAACTTCGTGTTGCCTAAATAGTATTCTGAGCGGGAGACGCGGGGTAGCGTCTCCTTGGAGGCTTGGCCTAAAAGACGAGAATGCTTTGTAGAACTATCTTGCACTGCCTGTTGCACGAAATTGAATTTCATGTTTCATGTTTAAGAAACTTGTGGAGAATTTTTGTGGCAGTTTGGAATCGTTGAGAAGGGCAATAGTCCCTTCGCCCTTCAGGTACTGTTTGTACCCAAAAATGATCAACAATGAGAGATGGCCATGAGGGAGGACAACACAAGATTGTCACAAAATCAAGAGGAGCTCCACAAACATGGGTTGAATGGAGGTAGTGGGCACGTGATCACCTTCACATTTTTGTGTGTGTGTGTGTGTGTCTTTGTGTGATATGGCGATCAGGAGGAGTGTCTGGAGTAGCTTACATGCACTTCGACTAATCACCTCGCCGATCTGGTCAAAGGTCAAAGGCAAACCATCCAAAACAAGAAATCACAAGAAATTACTTTCTTGAGGCATATCCCCAACAGCCGATTAATTTAATAGACGGATCAAACCCGAAGGGATCTTTACTGAGTTGGGTCTCAAAGAGTACCCGAACGGTTCAGTTCATTTCCAGCCCTAAAAATATGTACTCTAAGCAAGCTTTCTTTCCAAAACAGTTAATGCATCCTTAATCTTCAAATTGCACACACATCACAACTCGAGTAGCAGGGGAGAAACCCGCGATACATAAATGCGCAGCGAAATCGGAAAAAACAAAAATCACATTAGTTATACCTGTGACAGTTTCCAGTCAACTTTGCACACTTGTACACCTTCTTAACCGCCGGCGCGGGGGCATCGTCGCCGGTGAGAAGAAGGGAAGCCTCCGTCGAACAGACCGCCGCCTTGGGCTTCAACAAAACCTCCTTGCTCTGGTTGGGCTGCATGTAGGTATCGCTCAGGTTTTCGACGCTTTCGTAGAGGTTTCCCAGGCAGCCGACCATTCTGTTGGCGTTGAGGAGGTGGACGACGGTGCCGACGGGGAGAGAGAGGAGGGTGAAGAGGAAGTCGACGAAGTCTTTTCCGGCCTCGGCGAAGAGGACCCTGTTCTTCTTCGTGTCGATTAGTAGCTTCAGGGTCACTTCTTTGGAGGAGGATGCCATGGGTGAGTTGAGCGAGTTTAGTCGATCACTAGTGCTTTTTTAAATTTTTAGAGGGTTCTGGGTGGAGGGGGGGCTTTTTTGTAGGGTTTTAGAGGGTTCTGGTAGGATCGATAAGGAAGAAATGTGGATATGTTCACTCAAATCTGAGAACTCATTTGTTTTGGGATTTTGAATTTGAATTTATAGTTAACGAGTGCATAGAGAACTACAGTAATAGTTGAAAGTATGAATAATGATTGAAAAGAGATAAAGAGAAAAAATGATAATAATAATCGAAGAGAAATAGAATAATGATTAAAATTCAAAATCTAAAATCGTGACTCCGTTCCTTTTAAGGGTTTTTTCTTTCTATCTCTCTTTAATCATTACTCTTATTTCTAATTATTACTCCCTCCGTCCATTTTTAAGTGTTCTGTTTCGTAACTTCAATTTATTAAAAAGACATCATCATTATACATTTCACATCAATTTTTTCCTCCACTTTCCCTACTTACCCATCATCATTACACTTTTACTTATTAACTTTTCAAAATAAAATATACTTTTAGGGACAAAATAAATAATGCACCAACTTTTACCTCCTAACTTTACAAAATGAACATTTTTTAAGGGACAACTCAAAATGAAATACTGAACTCTAAATAAGGGACGGAGGGAGTACTATATTTTCTCTCTACACTTATTACCTACAAATCTAAATCCTAATCCAAAATCCCAAAACGAATTGGGTTAAAAAATTTTAAAATACCATCCAAACAAGGTACTCCTATGAATTACTGTATGATTAGAATGTGTTTTAAACCTGGTAGAATGTTTAGATGATATGGACATAATATATTTTGCAACACGATTAGTGTTTAAAAAATATGTGCAAAATGTATTCTGTAGGTCTTTTTGTTAATCAAAATTAAAAAAAGGTGAAAAATGTGTCTGCCTTGTTTGGTTGTGGGTTTGGGAAATTTTTGGGTTTGGTTTTTGGGTAATGAGTGAGTAGAGAAAATAGGGTAATAATTGGGGATAAAGGTAATAAGTGGAGAGGATAGAGAGAGATAGAGAGAGAAATAAGATTAATGATCGGATATAGGGGTAATAAGTATAGAGAAATGAAAATAATGATTAAAAATATAGGCAATTAATTAGTGGATTTGGGTTTGGAAATTTTTTTCCAAACAACCCACAACCAAACAATGGCGAAAAGTTTGAGGACGCATGGGAGATTCGGATTTCTTGTAAGATAAACCATATTCCCCTCAATCTGTGTTTTTGGGTTCGAATTAAATGTGAATCACCTCGGCTTGGTCCATAGTTCGCTACAGTACCGTGAACGCTCAAAAGGTTTCAAACTTTTAATTATTATTATTAATTTTTTAATCGTCATACATCAGCGGGGTTTGTTAGAGTTAACACGGGATCCATAAGCTATCATAACTTGGGACCCAAGGGTATTGTCCCAGCAGGGGTCGAACCCAAGACCTTCCCCCTTAAAGGGAGATATGATATACTAACTGCACTGGACAGTGGTTGTCTTCAAACTTCTAATTAGCAGCAGCTTATTTTGGGCATTTCGAAGCTAATAAAATCTGATACCGCAACAATTAGCAACAGATGATTATATAGACGGAATTCAGTATTATGTGCACACTTCACAAACCACAGGGATATTATTACACGCTTTTGAACCATAGGGCGTGGTATCAACACAAGACCCAAATCACAGGATTTCAAGTAGACATTGCCAATAAAAAAAAGAAAAAAGAGGAAGAGATTAAGTGACTAGTCATCCGTATTCATTTGTGTCCGGATGTTTGTATACAAATCTGGCACCAATTTTATCATTTCAATGGGTTTGCCCTAATGTTTGTGAGAAAATCAATAAGTGCTCATATATGAGCTCACTTGTTTCATTTTTACAGAGATCAACATTTCTAACATTGGAGCCACTGGGATTTAGGGATCATGTCCGGTCGTTATTTTTAAGGCCCCGAAATTAATCAAGGTGCACGTAAGCTGGCTTGGACATCCGGATATAAAATAAATAAATGATGTCCACCCATTCCTATCTCAATAATACTCCCTCCGTCCCAATTTAATTGTTCTTTTTGGGAGTTCGTGCCACTTTTCAATTGATTATAACTTGTACTTCCTCCGTCCCATTTTGTTTGTCCACTTTTTGACTTTTCATTGTCCCAAATTGTTTGTCCAATTTTAGATGAACAAGGGAGAAGTCCCATAAAAATACTCTTTTACCCTTCTCTCTTCCTTGAATTGATGTGACAAGTACATTTTGAATAGAAGGGTATTTGTGAAAATTTTAGTTTTTAAAGTGTAATTATTGTGTCCCCTTAATAAGTTGAATTTTCCAAATTGGACAAACAAATTGAGACGGAGGGAGTAATTTATAAATATTTTATGTGATTTTGAAAATATTATATTATAGAACTAATCGAGATCTATCAAATAAAATTTATATTCGATATGAAATTTATTACGGATTAAAAGATATTATAACTAATTTTTTAACCGATTAGAATAGAACTAAGAACAATTAAATTGAGATTTTTGGAAATAGTACTGAAGTGACATATCCATTCCACAACCATTAATATGAAACCATTTGCGGCTGATAAAAGATGCATGGTTTGGCGTGGATACGCCGAAGATTAGCATTTATAGCGCATCCATTCCTTTATCTTGTCAATCACGTTTTTAAGAATGTTGCTACTGACACAGCAAATTTGTGCATAGATTTTTATGTGGGGCTTATTACGGGTCCCACACAAGTGATCCAAGTCGTTCATTATGTTTATAACATTTTTTCAAGGGCCTTCGCTAAAAAATTAGCTCAATCCAATACCTATAATTGCTTGATCTAATCATCTAACTTTTCATTCAGATTTTTAGAGAATGAAAAGTTAGACGATTAGATCAAGTACTTATAGGTATCGGATTGAGCTGATTTTTCGCGAGAGTCTTTGAAAAAATGTTTAAAACATAATGAACGGCTCAGATCACTTGTGTGGGACCCGTAGTAGGCCCCACATAAAAATTTGTGTACAATCTGTGCACAAATTTGCTGTGTCCACAGACTTTCTGCGTTTTTAAAGGAGGGTTTATACGAAATACTCAATCATTTTTTAGCAAAAAAATATTGCAAAACTAACAAATGTAAAACAAAACTCTCGTTTGATTTTTGGTTAACAGTGGAGAGAGAAATTAAGAAAATAATTGGAGATATCGGTAATGAATAGAGATAGATAAAGAGAGAAATGAGAATAATGATTGGAGATGAGAAATGAGAATAACATTTCTCGGTAAAGAAATGAAAGTAATGATTTGAAGTAAGGATAATAAGTGTTTTTCGAGTTGAATTTTTTTTTTAAAAATATCATCCAAACAAGGCATGAGTTAAAAATAAAAAGATAAAAAGTAGGCTCTTAAACACCCCTTCGCTACACCAAAATTTATTTTGTCCAAAAAAAAGTACTGCTATAAGTACCGACGGTGGGTGTAGGGAAATCGTACCGTCTCCGGCCGCTGGACGGCCAATCCGAGCTATCCAAATTTTTTTTAAAAAAAAACCGAGATATACATGAAAAATAGGGTATTTAAATCGATCAAGCACCCTACACACATCGGATGCTGTTGATTTTTGGGTGGACCCCCTCGGGTTTTTTTTAAAATTTTTGAACGGCTCCGATCGGCCGTCCAATGGCCGGAGATGGTCCGGCGTGGCCGTCAGTACGATTTCCCTACACCTACCGTCGGTACCAATATCATTTTCGGAAAAAAAAAATCCTCGCAGGTAGGAGTACCTATTTTTTGAATTTGAAGATAAAGATGGGTGTCCTTTCGTATCAAACACACATACTTTAAAAATCTGATTGACAAGATACGTGGTATTCCATTGGCGATCTTCGGTGTACTGAACCACGGCAAACCATGCAGCCTGATCGAGAAGTTTTTGGGTGATGGCGGGTATCACATACGTGGTATTCCATTGGCGATCCTAATCATTTAAACGTGTTTTAAATGGTTTGAATTTTAAAGAGAGAAAAAAGAGGGGAGGAAAATTCAAAATAACACCTGACCTTTTACACAAATCACGCATAGGCATCTGACCTTTTAAAATTATCAAAAAAACACCTGACCTATTTAAAAACCCATCAATTTCCCACCCGCCGTTAACTTCCCATCCAAAACTAATGGAAATGTTGAAAATGTGCATTTTGGCGCGAATAAGAAGAATGGTCCCACATGACATCATCTTTGGTAACCCTATCTGCCTTTATACCCTCATTGACTAAAAATAAATACTCTCCCGTTCCAAAATATTTGTCCGGTCCGCAAAATGAGGACAAAAAAATAATGCATTTCTTTTAAGAAAAATTCTAAACATTTTTCATAAATTAAAAGAACTCGTCGAGATCTAGTAAAAAATTTAAAATTTTCTTGCAAAACTTGAATTATTTTTACGTCCTCGTTTTGCGGACCGGACAAACATTTTGGGACGGAGGTAGTAAGTTATTAATTGACTATCCCTACAAAAAATAACCTACCTATGACTTATTTTTTGTCTTTATTAAAAAAAATTGCATTTGTTAGTTTTGCGTCAAAACGAATCAATAAGTCACCAAAATTACTTAACTTTTCAATTCAAACCCATCAAAAATAAGAAATCACGCTTAATTTAGTAATTAAATATCCATAACTATGCAGCCAAAAAAGATTACTCTGTATTAAACAAAGGAAAAGGCAAAAACAAAAAACATAGAATAGTCATGGGTAGATGTGAAAAGTGACGATAGAGAAAGAAAAGTAGTTGTGCAAAGTGAAAACAAAGAATGGTAAGTGTAAAAAACGTTAAGACAAATGAATGTTGTCCCATTTTCAACATTTCCGTTAGTTTTGGATGGGAAGTTAATGGCGGGTGGGAAATTGATGAGTTTTTAAATAGGTCAGGTGTTTTTTTGATAATTTTAAAAGGTCAGGTGCTTATATGTGATTTGTGTGAAAGGTCAGGTGCTATTTTGAAAATTTTCCAAAAAGAGGAGAGAGAGTTGTCGGGTGAAAGGAAAGAGAGAGAATAAATCCAGACCGTTGGTCCAAAACACATTTGAGCGACTGAAATCGCAAACAAATACCGCCATGTGTGCCTACTCGGCACCCAAAAATTTCTCGGCTTGATCAGCCGCAAATCAAAGATACTTGTCTGGATTCATTAATGGTTGTGGTGGATGTCACTTCCCTTTTATTATTGAGAGATGATAGGAATGGGGAACGTTATTGAAATGATAAATTTCAACAATGTTCATTTTATATTTTGAAGGAGGTTTTGAAAATAACAAATGTAGAGTGATAGAAAGAGAAAATTTATTGAAAACTATGTATATAAATTTTGAATATTCAAAACGAACAAACGTGGAAGATTTGTATACAAACATTCCGACACAGATGAATTCAGAACCATCTATTCTAATATATAAAGGGAGAGCACCAGTTTGGTGTCTCCCTTTTTTGAAGTCCTGTCATACTTTTTCATTTCCCAAAACACCCTCCCTAACCTAAATAATTCACCAGCCAAATACTACTCCCTCCGTCTCTTTTTAAATGTCCTGCTTCGTAACTCCAACTTATTAAGAAAATATCATCATTACACTTTTCACATCAACTTTTACCTCCACTTTCCCTATTTACCCTTTATGGAGACATCATCATTACACTTTTACTTACTTACTTTTCAAAATGAAATCTATTTTTAGGGGCAAAATAGAAAATGTACCAACTTTTACCCACTAATTTTACAAAATGGACACTTATTAAGGGACAACCCAAAATGGAATACTGGACTTTAAAAAGGGGACGAATGGAGTACTACTTAGAGCAAGTTTATCAATAGAAAGGTAAAAAAAGGTAAAAAAAAACTTGTGAATAGTGCATATTTTTTATTTTACCTACTCACATTTCTTTCAACACTACACCAATACAATCTATTTTACCTATTCTTTATTAAAATATTAATAAAGAGAGAGAGAAAGCTAAAGAGAAAGAGAGAGAGAGAGAGAGAGAGAGAGAGAGAAAACAATATAAAAATGAATTGCTTGTGAATAGTTGTAAGCTATTTTTAGCTTACAACTGTAGGTGGAGGTAAATTGGCTCATTGTTTAGCTCCTCTGCTGTAAGGTCATTTTCCCTCTTTTTGTGAGCTAAAATAGCTCTAAAGCTATTTTAAAGGGACTGATAAACTTGCTCTTATACTTCTTAACTGTAAGAGTAAAAAAGAAAATTTACTTCCCAAATTGAACTCCACAGTCTCCAGGTTCTGATAACTTCTCCCATTTTGCAACTGCTTACAATAGAACTCTCCCTCGCATTCATTTTAGAACAGCAATTGTTCACATCGTCTACCCCCGCAAGCCTTCCGATCAGGACCCCGATTTCTTCCACATCTCCACCCTTGCTTCCGTCCTCGGCAGCTCTCTCTCTCTCTCTCTCTCTCTCTCTCTATATATATATATATATATATATATATATATATATGTGCGCGTTGCTCTGCATAGAGTTGTGGATCAATTCACACCATGAATTGTTGAACACTGACAAGTGTCAAAACTTTGACATGCAGCCTACCAAGGTCATATGACTCATATTTGTTTACAATTCTTAGGGTGTTTACATCTATTCTAATATACTATCTATCTGTTCTAATATATAAAGGTAGAGAATCATTTGGTGTCTCTTTTTATAAGCCCTCTCACAAAAGTTTTTTTTTAAAAAGACTAATTCTTTCCGGCACACAATATCTAAGTGCTCACACAAACAGGTTATGCCTTGAATTGGTTCGACTTTTTAAATTTTCCTTTTCTCTGTATTTATATATATGCATTGTTAGGTGTATAGCCTTTTGAGGACAGTTTCCAATACGAACTACGAACATAGGCATGGGAACTGATTTTTCATTTCTTACGCCATCTTAGACCCCTCACTGTTAAAGAAAAGGTTAACAGCTTGATCATATAAATAATAATTGAATTACTCCTACTTTGACAATTTGACAGTTTTTATTCCTACTTTCTTTTTCCTTCTTAATTAACTAGAGGTCGGGTACACGCGATTCGAGTGCAAGTCAGATTTTTACAAAATTTTGATCAAACAAATAAGTGGTTTGATCAAATTTTGCCAAAATTTGACTTGCACACGCATTGCGTGTGCCCCGGCCTCTAGTTCAACTAATGTGCGCGTGCTTCTCAAAAGAACCATTTTTTTGTGAGCCCTTGTCATTACTAGTCACTTCTTCTCTTTCTTCCTTTTTTGCCCTTTTCCGGTTTCAGTAGCTTCGAAATGCCCAAAATAAAGTATCATCTGCCACCTATGGACTTGTATGCCTATGACTTCCCAATTACCCCCATAAAGAAAGGCCGCCGATTTTGTCGCTCCCTTTTTTATTAATGGCACTCTTTTGCAAGTGTATTTTTAATGCAAAAATATACTTGTAGCGTTAACAAAAAAGGGAGTGACAAAATCATTTCCCTAAAAAAACATGACAACTACTCCCTCCAAGAGTCCATCATGAAAAGTCGTGCCATTTTTTAAATCAAAAAATCAATTACTTTCGTATATAATTTTTAAAATTTTTTCGCACCAAATTAAAGTACTAATCGAGATCTTTAATATGGTGCGAAAAAATTTGAAAAATTACGCACGCAAATATATTAATTTTTTGATTTGAAAAGAGGTAAAAGAGGGAAAGTGAGACTATCGTTGTGAAACGGAGGGAGTAATTATGTAACGAGATTAAATTCTTTCCACCGGCGGTGGAAAAACTCCACATTTCCACCACCACCTTATTCGGTCCTACTATATATTTATTGTTGATCAGAACCGTTCATCTTGTAGACCACACATAGTAATGTATCCATTCAAAATATAAACTTGATCGGACATCAATAGAAGTATCAAAAATTGAATTTTACTTTGTAAAATGGATAATTTATCTTTAATATTATTGACAGAAATTAGATCATCCATTTTATAAACCAAAATTTAAATTTTGATATATCTATCGACTTCTAATTAAGCTGATTTTTTGCATGGCAAAACTATATTGCGGGTCTTAAAATATGAATGGTTCAGATCACAACAATAGACACTCAGTGGGATCCATAATAGACAGTGATGAAAAAATGGGGTTTTACACCGACAGTGAATATAGTACCGTTCGTTAAATCATGATCGAATCCACAATAGCGAGAACAACAAAAGCTCTAAGAGCATCTCCAGTAGTCTAACCAAAAATTTAGCCATTTTGCTTAGAATTTTCCTCTTGGCTTGCCACCAAATCAGTGCAATACCCAACAGTCTAGCTATTTGCCTTTTTAAAAAAAAAAAAAAAAAACATACATATACACTTGCTGACTTGCATATATACATATACATACATATATATGTACGGCAAGGCCCGCAAGGGTTTTGCTCTCGGATCTGGCCATAGCCGACGACGGCGACGACGCCCGGCGACGGCGATGACCAAAATGACGTCCAGGTCCTTGAGAGACAGAGAGGAGGGCAACTGTGAGATGATGGGTTTTGCTTTCGCCTAATTATCTCGACGCACGACCACTGTTCTTACCTTTCGCCGGAGCAACTCAAAAAAGCGGATCTGACTCGTCGGCGTGAGAAATATTCCGTCACCGATCTGTTTTTGGGGAGAGGGGCTCAAGCGAGCTTTCCGTACTCGCTGGGTGAGGCGAGGGTCCGGAGCGAGAGGCTTAATTGGCGAGGCTCAGTTGAGGTTGCTGGAAACGGAAAAGATGGAGTATTCTCGCCAGTTTGACCTCGCCGGAGTGTGAGGCGAGGCTCATGGAGATGCTCTAATGACACACCATTACTAGAAACCACATTAATAGTTTGCAAAACATGGCTTGTCAAAACACTCGATACCCTCATCACTCCGGAAAAAAACAAAAAGCAAAACATGCAAAATTCTAAACCACCATAAGATTCTTCAAAAGAAAATAGCACGCACGCATTGTCAATCAGTGACAGTAGGATCATCCATCAGTCCTTAGGCCCCGTTCCATAAACCTTTTTAAAAAATAAGCAGTTTATTTCACATTTTCAAACTCAAAAATAATGTAAATGAAAAATAATTTTTCAATTTTTTTGGTACCGTATTAAAGATCTCAATGAGATCTATCAAACAAGATCCATAGTGGTAGAAAAATTATTTGCGTAAGCATATGATTTTTGAGCTTAAAATTGTCTTCTTAAAAAATAAGTACTTATTTGGAGTTGCGGAACGGAGCCTTAGGCCCCTGCGTTTGGTATCGAGGAACACACTTGTAAGAACTGTCTTCGAGTGTTGGAGTTTGTCCCACATCGGTTAATTATCTCCTTCAAAACTAGTATATGAGCCTGGGTGGCCTCTCCACTCTTTGCCAATTGGTTTGGAGTTGGATGCTTTAACATGGTATCAGAGCTAGGGTTTCGGAGAATTTGATCCCCCTTGTTTGTGCCATAAGTGCACCGTTGTTTGTTGTGATCTAAGTGTTATGAATCATTTGTTTACCTCTCCACGTGCGAGTCGGGGGTCACACGTGTAGGGGAGTGTTGGAGTTTGTCCCACATCGGTTAATTATCTCCTCCAAAACTAGTATATGAGCTTGGGCGGTCTCTGCACTCTTTGCCAATTGATTTTTTGCCAATTGGTTTAGAGTTGGATGCTTTACATGGTATCAGAGCTAGGGTTTCGGAAGCTTTTCCACTTTGTCTGTGCCATAGTTGCACTTTCTTTCATTGTGATCCGTGTGTTCCGAATCCTTTGTTTACCTTTCCACGTACGAGTCGGGGGTCGCACGTGCGGGGGAGTATTGGAGTTTGTCCCACATTGGTTAATTATCTCCTCCAAAACTAGTATATGAGTTTGGGCGGCCTCTTCACTCTTTGCTAATTGGTTTGGAGTTGAATGCTTTAACATCGAGTGCAAACTTGCTTTCAATAGCTTCAAGCCCTAAAACAACAAAATACCGAAAGAAAAGTATCCCATGTAAAGTGTGGATAATCAAGAACTAACCAAAACAAACAACTGTTCAATTGGAACTAACTGGAATATACTGTATAATTATTATTTGCGTATCTCAGGCATCCCAAAATGAACAACCCTTTCCTCAAGTGCCCCCACATCCTTCACATTTAATTTGTTCAGAAGGGTAATCGCTGAAATAGTAGACATTGGGGTCACCACCAAATCATCCATCACCATTTAAGTCACCACTCCTTTCACAAATCCTCCCTCCCCTGCTTCTAATTTCACTTCCTTCGTCCCCTCCTGAGTAACATAAGCCATCTCCTTAGACATGTAGTTGTTGCAATGGGGGCAAGTAGCATTGCGAACATCGCTGACATACATGTGAGACTGATAAGTCCTAGTGTTGAAAATATTAGGGCACACGAAAAACTTTTTGGCTACGCTGTTGGAGACGTCGTTGAGCAAAAACAAAGGATTGACGTCGCAAGAATTACCAGTTGGTGGCTTGGGATTCAAGAGATCCAGCTTGGTTGCGTTGGGCTGGAAGTAGGTTTCGTTAAGATTTTCGATGCTTTCATAAAGGTTGCCCAAGGTCCCGACCATAGTTTGCGATGTGAGGAGCCTGACCACGGTTCCAACGGGCAAACGGAGAAGGTTGAAGAGGAAATCGACAAAGTCTTTCCTTGCTTCGGCGAAGAGGACTCTTTTGGACTTGGTATCGATTAGGAGTTTCAGGGTCACCTTGGCTTTAGAGGATGCCAAGGTGGTTGCTCTCTCGTTATGTGCCTTACACATACATCTGTTGTCTATATATATAGACCTATACGCAGATAGAGTTTATTTGGGGTGATTAACACATTTAATGATCGGTCCCTCTAATAGGTGCAATAAATATACCTAAAATTATGAGTTGTGTTTATTGGTACTCATAAAGCATTACTTTTCACCACTATTTTCTAAACTATCCATAAATGTTTGTAATGCTTTTTTTAATGACAACACTGTGGGGGGGTGAATTCCACTTTATTCCTTGTTGAATGGTGTGGGAGCACGCCGAGTTTGGAGAGATTTCTTCCGAGTAGTGGGAGGTGTTTTGCCGAGCTATGGTGAGAAGCTTACCGAGCTTGGCTACCGAGCCATGAGAGGTGTTTTGCCGAGGAGTGAGATGTCGAGCCGGGGAAGGTTGCCGAGCTTGGCTACCGAGCCTGGTACCTGCAAACCGGAGGGGGGTTACCCGGGTAGAGCCTCCGACGAGCTAGTTAGTACCCGGAGAAGATAAATCGAAAGACGTAAAGCAGAGAATATGAGCGATTTATGTAGGAGAGGAGTGTTGAGTTGTGTACCTTAGGTGAGGGGGGGGGGGAGCTTGCTTATATAGAGAAAAGTGGTGAAACTTAATGCCGAAGTAAAGGCTATTAGTGGAAAATTTCTATAAATGGAAAGTTGCTATTAATAGGAAGGTTGCTATTAATGGAAAGCTTCTAGAAACTTCTAGAAGGTCGTGACTTGCCGTGTCCATGTACCGAGAAATAGCAGAACGTTCCGAGAAATAGCGAGCGACCGTACATTTTACCGAACAACTAGTGAAGTGTTTCGAGCAACATAAAGAACCTTTCGAGCGATACAAAGAGCTGCCGAACAACACTAAGAACTGCCGAGCAATGATAAGAACTACCGAGCCGAGCAATACAAATAGCTGCCGAACAATACTAAGAACTGCCGAGCAAGCAATATAAGAACCCCTGCCGAACGATAATTAGAACTGCCGAGCGATAGAAAGAACCCCCGAGCGTACTTAAGACAAATGTTCGGCACTACTTGTAGGATTTAATGTTTGTTGAAATCGTTTCGGCCCTTTTAGACCTTATGAACTGAGGAAAATTTGGCCCCTTACAATAGCCCCTCAACTCCTTCTTTATCGCTTAGATGAAGGAGGAGTTGAACCCAGGTGTGGCCGAATGACCGAAGTGAATTCCTTGCAAGATAAAAAATAGACCATAATTGTGCTTCGCATAGATTTTTAGCATAATAACCCAAGCCGAGGTGATGTAGCCGAGCCCCAGAATAATAGAATGATAATAGAAGTCCTGTCCTCGGCTAGATTCGACCGGAATGAGAGAGAGCTCCACGGCCAGATTCGGCCGGAGTAAGAGAGAGCCCCACGGCCAAATTGTCCAAAGGTAATGAAATCTGAATGCAATAATAATACGAAATTCCAAACGCTCTTGAAACCGGGTTATGCGCCGAGCAATCAAGATAATGACCGAATGAGTATCCGAGAGATGGTAACACATCCAAGCTGTCTTCGTCTTCTTCGTCGCCCGAACGTTGGAGGCCTACAACCCGTAGGGAGGGCTTAGTCAGAACGTAAGGATTCTTCGTAGGCCTTGGCGCTACTGTATGTTTCTTCAGGAGGGACGGGCTGAGGTTTGGAGCACTGAATCTTCATTGCTCGGCGGATTTGGGCCATCTTCAACTTCGGACTGGAAGAGTCGGTGGTGGAAAGTGGGACCATCTGAATGTGAAACTAAGAGTGAGCCCCAATGCTCGATGGAAGAGTCCGATCGTAAGGAGTGAACGCCTCGCCGAACGGTGAAGTTGCATGGAAAGAGCTTGCCATTCTTCAAGTCTGAAAGTGTTTGAGATGTCCGAACGAGTAGATTTCCGAGGGCTACGAGGATTTCGCCCGAACGGTTAGATTGCCAAGGGCTACAAGGATTTCGCCCGAACGGTTTAGAGTGCCAAGGGCTACGAGGATTTCGCCCAAACGATTAGATTGCCAAGGGCTATGAGGATTTCGCCCGAACGATTAGATTGCCAAGATAAACTTTTAGGGAAGCAAATGAAATGAAAAATAAGTTGAGCATTTATCCGAACAATTGGGCAGAATGTCACGTAGTTGTAGAATATAAATCGCAATTAAAGAGTCTAGCGCTTTAACTTGCTATTTAACAATAAAAATAACAAAAAACCTGTTTCATGAAAGAGAAGAACGGAGGGTCCTAGATGAGGACCCAAAAGCAGAAATTGAAGAGAGATCCGCCGTCGTACGTCCAGAAATGGAGACGCTCAAAGTCAGATCAGGACGAGCCCCACCAATATATGCCACGTTTTTCTTCCCCAGCGGAGTCGCCAATTGTGGGGGTGAATTCCACTTTATTCCTTATTGAATGGTGTGGGAGCACGCCGAGTTTGGAGAGATTTCTTCCGAGTAGTGGGAGGTGTTTTGCCGAGCTATGGTGAGAAGCTTACCGAGCTTGGCTACCGAGCCATGAGAGGTGTTTTGCCGAGGAGTGAGATGTCGAGCCGGGGAAGGTTGCCGAGCTTGGCTACCGAGCCTGGTACCTGCAAACCGGAGGGGGATTCCTCCAGGTAGAGCCTCCGACGAGCTAGTTAGTACCAGGGGAAGATAAATCGAAAGACATAAAGCAGAGAATATGAGCGATTTATGTAGGAGAGGAGTGTTGAGTTGTGTACCTTAGGTGCGGGGGGGGGGCTTGCTTATATAGAGACAAGTGGTGAAACTTAATGCCGAAGTAAAGGCTATTAGTGGAAAGTTTTTATAAATGGAAAGTTGCTATTAATGGAAAGCTTCTAGAAACTTGTAGAAGGTCGTGACTTGCCGTGTCCATGTACCGAGAAATAGCAGAACGTTTCGAGAAATAGTGAGCGACCGTATATTTTACCGAACAACTAGTGAAGTGTTTCGAGCAACATAAAGAACCTTTCGAGCGATACAAAGAGTTGCCGAACAACACTAAGAACTGCCAAGCAATGATAAGAACTGCTGAGCCGAGCAATACAAAGAGCTGCCGAACAATACTAAGAACTGCCGAGCAAGCAATATAAGAACCTTTGCCGAACGATAATTAGAACTGCTGAGCGATAGAAAGAACCCTCGAGCGTACTTAAGACAAATGTTCGGCACTACTTGTAGGATTTAATGTTTGTTGAAATCGTTTCGGCCCTTTTAGACCTTATGAACTGAGGGAAATTTGGCCCCTTACAAACACTACCCTCATTTCCTTTTAAAAATTAGGTAGGTGAAAAGTTTTCATTGCAAATAAAAAGATTAAGTACAAGGAAGAGGGTTTTTTTTTTTTTGGTGGCTACGAGGAGATGGAATTTATTTTCCAGTCGGCTACAAAAAGATTACGTGCAATAAAAAAATTAGGTAGGTCATAGGTGCATGTGTTCTACTATTGTTCCCGTAACTAATTAATTTATTCTTTAATATTATTTAGACAATATAAATTTTAAAAAAATTATAAAAATAAAAACGAGCTAGATTTAATTAGAGAATGGGATGGGTACTACTCATTATATTGTTTTTTGAAACCAGATGCTTGCGTAACTCAACTAATTCCAAAGCTTTGAAGTTAATGACTAGACAAACCTTCCAGTGGCACCGAGGTTTAGAGTTTTCCAAATTACTTATTTGTTTTCTTATACCCACTTGGCCAAATCCCTTGGGGTTGGTTCTACCCATTGTTCTCATCCTCAACCTTACTAACAACGAATTTTATAACCTGTAAAAATCAGTTCATTACAAATAATTGCCCACCAATACATTCAATTGTAATTTACGTACCCACAAAAATTTCAGTCAGAAATTATTTTAACATAACCGTATAAAGCAAACATAAAACATGGAATAGTTAATAGCAATGAATTTTTTATAACCAAACTACATAAGTAATACAGAGATAGTAAAATTTGATACAGGGGTAGATTTGACCCTATTTAATACTACTACGATCATTAACGACAGTAATTGGAGAACTCTTAATTCATCAATGTATGTCATTAATTATTCTTTCAAGTTAGAATTGTGCATACCAACTTTTACCTCATTTAATATGCTTAAAGTTGTGCCCCAGGGGCACCGGTTAGAATTGGCCTTTAACGATTTAACCCACTTTGACTTACCAACCGGTCCATCTTCGATATTCAAGAACTCTCTCTCTCTCTCTCTGGCTTGTTATATGGAGAATTGGAACAGACAGAGAACCATTTTTTGCATGCCTATGAAATTGGCTTCCCAATGAGATTTCTTCCGAGAATACTCAAATAGGAGTACACTGATATGGATGAAAGGAGCAGAATTGAATCCCGATCGGGGCTGTTCGGTCGGCGCAAACCGTGCTCGGCTTGGTCGAGCGCGTGTTTTCCATTCCCACCATAAGCAACTTGAACTTGATCCACGGAACAACAGTCACCACTCCCAACCTCCACTCCTAACAACAAGGGGAGTTTATGTGCTCTGTTTTAGTGCAGCCCGCACTGCAAGAGCTGTAAAGCAGTCGATCCAGCCGTCCATTTTGATACGAGCCATCTATTGTTCGGATTAAAATCTGAGCTGTCAATTGCTGAAATGAACTGCAAAATCGGCCGCTGCTTGCTCCGCAACCTAACCTCTTAGAAAGGCTTGCACCCAAGCATGGGGCTAAGTCGTTGATAGCATATAAACCGGAAGACCGGATCGTTCCCACAGAGAAATCTTCTTCAGCGAATTTGGAATAGATGTAACGTAAAGATTACGGCGTTCAAGCAGCCAACTTTGGAGTTTTGATTCGATTGACGAAATTACACTTGAAAATAAACTAGATTAAGATGGTCGAGTCAAAGGAATTGATTTACCCACGACTTAGCCATAAAACGGTTTCTTTATCTAACTCATGAGTGAACCGAAACCGTCCGGATTTCACTAGAAGATTTAAAAGCTGAAAACTACTTGTAACTTAACTCAAAACTCTAATTCAAATTGAACTCATTTAACGCAAGTGAGAGACGAAAAAGGATCGTTCGCACGCGTAAGATTAATCAAGCACGTAGCATTAGGCGATAGACCTCATTGATCAAAGAAGCCACCGACCCCATGATCAAAGCTAGAAATCATGGGTTTAATTCATTCAAAACCTTGAGATTAAACTAAAGTTTAAGCGAAATCATTTAAACGACTAATCCATAGGGTGAACCTCACCCCATGACCAAACCTATATACTACTCACACATAGCAAAAAGACTAGAAAAAGAGTTAAGCATAGAAAACATGATTCACCAATAAAAACGGAAATAAACTTGATTTATAAGAAGATCCAACTTGTAGCTACAACTTTAACACTTGAGAATACATCAAAACACTTAAACTTACTTGAGTTCTTGAAGAAACTAATTTGAAAAGCTTAAGAACAACAATGGAGTTCCTAGAAAAGCAAAAAGAAAGCTAGGCCTAAAAAAGACTAGAAATTAGGGGTGTTCAAGAAAACTGCCCGAACCGTAAAATCGGTCCAATCCAGACCGAACCGTCCTATTTGGTCTGGTTCTGCGGTTCTACGGTCAGGTTATGGTTCCAAAAAAATTAGAACCGTTAATTTTGGTTCGGTTACTGGTTCTCAATTAATGAACCGTAGTTAGAACCGAACCGGACCGTTTAAAACTAAGATAAATATAGAAATACATATGTGTGTAATTAAATATATATTTGAATTAGGTAGGTTAATCTTTTCCTTGCTAAACTTAGTTTATTTATAGATGAAATCTCATTTGTTAGGAAAGCTTTTATTTTGTTCCTTAATTTTCTATTCCAGCAGATTATCTTCCTATTTCTTTAATTTTATGAGTTCATATTTAATTATGAATAAGTGTTTGGATACTTATTGGATAGAATCGGAACCGAACCAAAATCGGACCTGTCTTACGGTTTGGTTCTGGTTAGGTTCCATGCATATATTGGTTAGGTTATGGTTCCCAATTTTCTATAACCGTTTGAAATGGTCCGGTTACTGGTTTTCTAGAGAACCGGACCAATTCGGACCGTGTACACCCCTACTAGAAATGACCATCCATTCCATAAATGGCATACAAGCCTATTTATAGGGCTTATAAAATTAGTCTTACAATGGACAAAAAGGTCCCCAAAATATCCCAAAAACATACTAGAAACTTTTCATAAATAGAAAGTTGAAAAAGTTGACAAAAAACTGCACTAAGGGCTTCGGTACCAATACCTCAAAAATGAGGTATTGGTACCAACTGAACTGTCTTCCAATTCGGCATGATGGTACCAATACCTCTGTGCAAAAACTGCAGAACTGGACAGCTTGGTTCACCAAGCCTTGTGGTAGTCCGACGGCCTTCCGATCCTTCATTACATGATCAACGAGACTTGGTGGAGGTATGCCATGTGGCCTTGGTCTCTCGGATGCCCTCGAGGGCTATCCTTGATGCTTTGACTTCACTTACTTAGTTTGGATTGCCCATTTGACACTTGACTCTCCGGGCATCCATTGAGACTTCTTGTCGTGCCTTTAAGTCTTGGTGACGATGAGGCACATGCCATCGAGCACTTGGACACGAGATTGCACCCGGTGTATTCCTTGGCACTTAAACACGCCTTATTAGCACGTTTTACCTGAAACATCCTCAAACAAACCTTACGTGCAATATCGCATAAAAACGACAACATATATATACAAACACAACATACTAGAAGACTTAAGCATTAAGAATATGCATTATTGGGTGCTTATCAACCGCCCTATAGGATCTCCGGTTGAACAGACAAAAACTTGCAACCTCCTTCATGACTAGAAACATAGTTTGGGCAAACCACCAATACCCTCATCAATAAAATAAAATAAAAACAAAAGGGTCAGGTACCTAACATAATATTATGGATCATCAAGATAACCAGAAATTAACATCTCTAAGTCTAGAAATTTTTAAGTGGGATACCATTGTTGACTTAGAGCATCTACAAATGGGTTATGGGTGTACTAACTAGTGTGTTTAATTGTGTGTGTTAAGACTTAACAAACAAGAATATATTTTTTGTGTCACAATGCTTACATTAGTTTGTGTGCTAGAGTGTGTTAAATCTTATAGTGTGCTAGCATGTGTGCCAAATTTGACAACTATGCTAGCAAACAATAAGTGGGTCCCACCTCTATAATTCAAACTACAACCATAAAATATAAATGTCTATTACTCCTAATATGCACTTGTGGGACCCATTTTTTATCCTAACACATATTTTAACATACAAATTTACCAAATTCATTGCGGATGTTTTAACACTCTCCTATGTTAACAATGTCTAACACACACTTGTGAGACCCATTTTTATCCTAATACACATTGTTACAAACATCTTAACATACAAATATACCAAACCCATTGCAGATGCTCTTATGGGAGGATGTGTTTTTGGTTTTTGAATTTAGAGAGGAGAAGTAAGAAGTAGGAGGAGAGGAGGTTTTTGACTTCTCAAATTTTCAGTATTTTCATTGTGGTTAACAAAAAGACATACAGAATGTATTATGCACATATCTCCCAAATACTCTACCATATTCAAAACACATTCTGATCAAAACACGAAAAGCCAAAAAGCCAATAACCAAAATGCAAAAAGCCAAAAAGTACGGTAACCAAACACAACCCAAGCAGAAAGAAAGGAAAAACTGAAATTAGTAACCCATAAATTTTCCATCAGGACTGGTACTTTTATTATAGTAGAAGCCAGAATGGCGTTAATGTTAAAGGTGGAGTTTCCACCAAGTTTTTTTTCAAAAAAAAATTAGGCCATTTTACCATCTCGTTCACAGTAATCAATAAGTTTTGGCATTTTATCATGTTGTTCATAGTAACTAACAACTTCTTTATCAACAATTTTTCACTCACATATCTATCTACAATTTATCGGTGAGTGAAAACAACTTAACATTTCTTAACAACTTATTGATTAGTGGAAACAGCTAACAACTTGTAAGCAACAAATTCTTTCTCAAAACTTATTCCCTACTGGAAACGCCCCCTAAGTTATGATGAAAGGATCGGGAAAAGAGAAACTTTATCTAATCTGGATCATCAGTGTTTAGGATGGCTGAGATTGAGCGCCGTGAATAAGTTTTTCTGTATGTTCATCTACATAGCATTATCCAAATGCCAGTTAAGCACTAGCAGAGTATTACATACATATATATATCGGATACACACACGCACACATCCACACATCGCGCCAACAAACACGTGCAATTGGAGTCCCAATGAGTTCAAATCCTCCATACCAAATTTGACTTTGTTAACATGCTAAAGATCAATGAAGGACTTCATTAGGTTATAATATTGATATCATGAGGCACATAATTAGCGTCCTCTTCTTCTCCCTCCGAAAAGTAAGTTGCACCAAATTGCTCCTCCAACTTCGCAACAAAGTAATCAACCCTCCTCCGAATCCTCTTCTGCTCTTTTATGATATTATCTTGGCCTTTTATGATATTATCTTGGCGGCAGAAGGTAATGTTGAAACATTCCTCAACCCTTTCATGAAACTCTTTGGACTTAGGCTCGGAAGAAGCAACGGCTTCATTTGGAGGAGGTTCAGACATGACTTTGCTCGTGCTCGCCGAGGCATCCGTGGTAGGCCCTGTTTCGCCGACCGTGACAGGATCACGGGGAATGGAACTTGAAGCATCGTTTGTCTTCATGCCTCGAAGGAAGACACTTGTTAACACCATTTTTGAATGCAAAGTTGCCTTTAACAGCTTCAAACCCTAGAAAAAAAGGGCATACATGTTCAAATTCTCTGTATACAATTACCCAAATGCATATCTGGCAATAACAAATTTTCCCTTATTTTGAACTACAATGACGTGCGATCCATATTGTTCTAACAAGAATCGCAATATTTGAATTCGAAAGTCCTGGAACGAGAATAACCAGAAAAAAGAATAACAAAAAGAAAAACTAAGCAACAAGAGAGGGGGAAATCAATTACCTCATCCATCCCAAAAGTCACCACCTTCTCCTCCAAAGATGCAACATTTGTAACATTGAACTTGCTAAGCAATGCAATACCAGAGATGGTAGACATGGGAATCACCACCAAATCATCCATCACCATATATGTTACGACACCTTTAACGTAGCCTCCCTCACCGGATAAACCAGTACTGACAACCTTTGATGGCACGAATGTTACCTCGGTCGACATAGTACGCTGGCAATTTGGACAAGTAGCTTTTGGGTCGTTGGTGACGTACCTGTAAATCAGGTTAAAAAAAATTGAAACAAGAGAACGATTTTGTTAGTAAGTAATGTAAAATTCTAATGTCAAGACGAATTGAATCTCAATCAAAGTCCTCAACATATAGGAAATGTAGGATTTGAATTCCGTGCCATCCACCGCAAAATAGAAAATATCTATGAGATCAAAATTAACTCAAAGATTAAAAGCAATTCGATACATATCATTATATGATTTAATCAACAAAAAAGTGGTATTTATAATGATGTTCAAGATTGTCACAAAATCAAGACGAGCACCACAAAAATAAGCTCATGGAATTTCATTGCTACACAAACATGGGTTGAATGGAGGTAGTGGGCACGTGATCACCTTCACATTTTTTGTTTTGTGTGTGTTTGTGTGAGATATGGCGATCAGGAGGAGTGTCAGGGGTCGCTTACACGCACCTCGAGGTCCTCGATTAATTTTCTCTCCAATTCGGTCAAAGGCTAATCATTCACGATGGAATTAGAGAATTCACAAGAAATTACTTTTTTGAGGTATATCCTCAAGAGCCGATTTGTTTAATAGACTGACCAAACTAGAACATATCTTGGCTTTACTGAGTCGGATCTCGAAGAGTTCACGAATGGCTCAGTTCATTCCTAGCCCTAAACATAGGTACTCTAAGCAAGCTTTCTTTTCAAAACAGTTAGTTAATCCTTAATATTAAAATTGCACACACATTACAACTCGAGTAGCAGAGGAGAAACCCGCGATACATAATTGCGTAATGAAATCAGAAAAAACAAAATCACATTAGTTATAAGGGAGTTTTTTTCACACTTTTTTTTTTTATATTCACACTCCCTTTTTGGTCTTTTAACCAAAAAAAAAATACATACACTTTAACACTAAAAAATAAAAAAGTGAGTTTTTTTTTTTTTGGAACCAATAAAAAAGTGAGTTTGGATATCAAAAACTTGAGTTTGAAAATCAATTCCCAAGTTATACCTGGCGCTACAGTATCCACAGTTGTACATCTTGTTAACCGCCGGCGCGGGGGCATCGTCGTCGGTGAGAAGAAGGGAAGCCTTCGTCGAACGGACCGCCACCTTGGGTTTCAACAGAACCTCCTTGCTCTGGTTGGGTTGCATGTAGGTATCGCTCAGGTTTTCGACGCTGTCGTAGAGGTTTCCTAGGCAGCCGACCATGCTTTTGGCGGTGAGGAGGCGGACAACGGTGCTGACAGGGAGAGAGAGGAGGATGAAGAGGAAGTCGACGAAGTCTTTTCCGGCCTCGGCGAAGAGGAGCCTGTTGTTCTTCGTGTCGACTAGTAGTTTCAGGGTTATCACTTCTTTGGAGGAGGAGGAGGATGCCATGGGTGAGTTGAGTCACTAGTGCTTTCTCAAAGGGTTTTGGAGATGAATGTGGGATTATACGAACACAAGCTAGGGAAACAAAGCAGGAAAGAATAAGTATGTTAGAAAGAAATACAAACACATGAGTTCATTATTTTTGGAACAAGTCTGAATAGAAATATCGGGGGTTTCTCGTTTTATAGGTATAAGGAGAAGCATTTGGCATGGCTTCAAGTCTACAAACATAATCATAACTTTCAACTTTAGACATGAATATCTTCCTACTATGGACAAGGTTAAGCATATCTTACAGCAGTGGTCAAGCATATATATTAAAACTTGCAGCCTCCTTCATGACTAGAAACCACATACATTAAATTTCCAACACATAGACATAGTTTGGGCAAACCACCCGATACCCTCATCAATAAACAAAAAAAGATGGTACAACGAAAAAAAAAACCAAATTCTAAACCACCACAAGACCCTTGAACGAATCAAAATCTAATGCGCATGCATTGTTTCCTCAGCGGCAGTAGGATCGAGTATGCATCAATCCTCAGCCCCTGTGTTACCGAGGAAGACGCTTGTTAAAATCGTCTTCGACTGCAAACTTGCTTTCAACAGCTTCAAGCCCTAAAAAACCAAATAAGAAAAAAGGTCAGGTACCTACCAATACCACAAACTCATTTTTTAACTTGAAATTGCCTTCTTAAAAAATAAGTACTTAATTTAACATTCGGAAACGGGCCTAAGTCTGAAATCCAAATCTCCCCTGCGTCCTCAAACTAGTTTGTCATTTGTCTTCCGAATCTCATCTTTGCCTGTCACGGGAGAATTAGACAGCCACATATGGACTTGTATGCCTTAAATGACTTCCCAATTAACCCATAAAGAAAACATGACAACTAATTTATCTAACGAGATTAAATTCTTTCCACCGGCGGCGGAAAAACTCTACATTTCCACCATCACCTTATTTGGTCCTACCGTATATTTATTGTTGATCTAAACCGTTCATCTTGTAGACCACACATAGTAGTGTATCAATTCAAAATATAAACTTGATTGGACATCGATAGATATATCAAAAATTGAATTTTACTTTGTAAAATGAATAATTTATCTTTATTATTATTGACATAAATTAGATCATCCATTTTATAAACCAAAATTCAAATGTTAATATATCTATTGACTTCCGATTAAACTGATTTTTTGCATGACAATACTATATTGTGAGTCTTAAAATATTAACGATTCAGATCACAACAATAGACACTCAGTGAGACCCATAATAGACAGTGATGAAAAAATGAGATTTTACACCGACAGTGGATACAGTACGGTTCGTTAAATCATGATCGAATCCACAATAGCAGCAGAACCACAAAAGCTCTAACGACACACCATTACTAGAAACCACATAATTAAAGTTTGCAAAACATGGCTTGGCAAAACACTCGATGCCCTCATCACTCGGGAAAAAAAACCAAAAAACAAAAACATGCTAAATTCTAAACCACCATAAGATTCTTCGAAAGAAAATAGCACGCGCTCATTGTCAATCAGCGACGGTAGGATTATCCATCGCTCCTTAGGCCCCTGCGTTTAGTATCGAGGAACACACTTGTAAGAACTGCCTTCGAGTGCAAACTTGCTTTCAATAGCTTCAAGCCCTGAAAAAACAAAAAAACAAAAGAAAACAATCCCATGTTTAAGTGTGGATAATCAAGAACTAACCAAATCAAACAACTGTTCAATTAGAACTAATTGGAGTATACTGTATAGTTATTTGCGTACCTCAGGCATCCCAAAATGAACAACCCTTTCCTCAAGTGCCCCCGCATCCTTCACATTAAATTTGTTCAGAAGGGTAATCGCCGAAATAGTAGACATTGGGGTCACCACCAAATCATCCATCACCATATAAGTCACCACTCCTTTCACGAATCCTCCCTCCCCTGCTTCTAATTTCACTTCCTTCATCCCCTCCTGAGTAACATAAGCCATCTCCTTAGACATGCGTTTGTTGCAACGGGGGCAAGTAGAATCGTGAACATCGCTAACGTACATGTGAGATTGAGTCCCAGTGTAATTAGGGCACACGAAAAACTTTTTGGCTACGCTGTTGGAGACGTCGTTGAGCAAAAACAAAGGATTGACGTCAGAAGAATTACCAGTTGGTGGCTTGGGATTCAAGAGATCCAGCTTGGTTGCGTTGGGCTGGAAATAGGTTTCGTTAAGATTTTCGATGCTTTCATAAAGGTTGCCCAAGGTCCCGACCATAGTTTGCGTTGTGAGGAGCTTGACCACGGTTCCAACTGGCAAACGGAGAAGGTGGAACAGGAAATCAACAAAGTCTTTCCCTGCTTCTGCAAAAAGGACTCTTTTGGACTTGGTATCGATTAGGAGTTTCAGGGTCACCTTGGCTTTAGAGGATGCCATGGTGGTTGCTCTCTCGTTATGTGCCTTACACGTACATCTGTTGTCTATATATATAGACCTATACGCATATAGAGTTTATTTGGGGTGACTAACACATTTACCACTTTGACTTACCAGACGGTCCATCTTCGATATTCAAGTATTCTCTCTCTCCCTCTGGCTTGTTATATGGAGAATTGGAACAGACAGAGAACCATTTTTTGCATGCCTATGAAATTGGCTTCCCAATGAGATTTCTTTCGAGAATACTCAAATAGGAGTACACTGATATGGATGAAAAGAGCAGAATTGAATCCCGATCGGGGCTGTTCGGTTGGCGCAAACCGTGCTCGGCTTGGTCGATCGCGTGTTTTCCATTCCCACCATAAGCAACTTGAACTTGATCTATTTCCCAAAAAAAAAAAAAAACTTGAACTTGATCCACGGAACAACAGTCACCACTCCTCCCCCCCGGGCTCCTATAACCAACCTCCACTCCTAACAACAAGGGAAGTTTTATGTGCTCTGTTTAGTGCAGCCCGCACTGCAGGAGCTGTAGAACAGCCGATCCGGCCATCCATTTTGATACTACAAGCCATATATTGTTCGGATTAAAATTTGAACTGTCAATTGCCGAAATGAACGGCAAGATTAGCCGTCCTATAGGATCCCCGATTGAACGGACAAAAACTTGCAACCTCCTTCATGACTAGAAACATAGTTTGGGCAAACCACCAGATACCCTCATCAATAAAATAAAATAAAAACAAAAGGGTCAGGTACTTACCATAATATTATGGATCATCAAGATAACCAGAAATTAACATCACTAAGTCCAGAAAATTTTAAGTGGGATACCATTGTTGACTTATGGGAGGATGTGTTTATGGTTTTTGAATTTAGAGAGGAGAAGTAAGAAGTAGGATGAGAGGAGCTTTTTGACTTCTCATTTTTTCAGTATTTTCATTGTCATTAACAAAAAGACGTACAGAATGTATTATGCACATATCTCCCAAATACTCTACCATATTCAAAACACAAAAAGCTAAAAAGCCAATAACCAAAATGCAAAAAGCCAAAAAGTACGGTAACCAAACACAACCCAACCAGAAAAAAAGGAAAAAACTGAAATTAGTAACCCATAAATTTTCCATCAAGACTAGAACTTTTATCATAGTAGAAGCCTGGCGTTAATGTTAAAGGTGGAGTTTCCACCAAGTTTTTTCCCAAAAAAAATTAGGCCGTTTTACCATCTCGTTCATAGTAATTAATAAGTTTTGGCATTTTATCATGTTATTCATAGTAACAAACAATTTTTCACTCACATATCTATCTACAATTTATTGGTGAGTGAAAACAATAACATTTTTTAACAACTTATTAGTTAGTGGAAACAGCTAACAACTTATAAGCAACAAATTCTTTCTCAAAACTTATTCCCGACTGGAAACGCCCCCTAAGTTATGATGAAAGGATCGGGAAAAGAGAAACTTTATCTAATCTGGATCGTCAGCGTTTTGGACGGCTGAGATTGAGCGCCGTGAATAAGCTTTTCTGTATGTTCATATATATAGCATTATCCAAATGCCTGTTAAGCACCAGCAGAGTATTATATATATATATATATATATATATATATATATATATATATATATATATATATATATATATGAGTCCCCTTCTAATAAGGACCACCTCATTTTAATAAAATGAGGATCTCCCTTTTCCGATTGAATTTTGATGATCCGATTCGCTCAATGTGTTCAGAACGTGATTTTAAGGGTACCCGCTTGAAATCAGCAATAAAAAAGACCGGGAAGAGCTTCATCCGAGCAGTTTCTATTAATTTTTTATCCAACGGTTCAAATAAAAACTGCTCAAATCAAGCCCTTCCTGGTCATTTTTTTTGCCGATTTCTCACGGATCCCCTTAAAATCACGTTCTGAACACATTGAGCGGCTCGGATCATCAAAATTCAATCGGGAAATGGAAGAAATGGGGTAGTCCTCATTTTAGGTCCTCATTTTAGATCCTCATTAGAAGAGGTGTGATATATATATATATATTTATATATATATTTATATATATATATAGGACGGAGATAATGCCACGATCTAAAACTCTCCTGCCACGACAAAAACTATGAAATGCCTTATTTGCCCCTTTGAATGCCGTCGGCCAGTTTCACTAAATCGACAACTCTATCACTCACCGCTCCTCTAATTCTCTTTTCTCTCTAAACTGAATCTTTTGAATCTCTATAATTATCGTCAACTAGATCATCGAATCACCGACATCACGAAAAAAACGCTATATCTACGAGTTTGAGTCCTCATCATTGCTCTGCTCCCAAGATTACCTTCCTCTGAAATGGAATTGTTGTCGGCTGTAGCGGTAACTATAAATCGAATTTCCCTCGTTTTGGTCTGATTCTCTTATCTGAAAGTCCTTACTGTGTAAAAATTAGGTAGAATCTCAAGGCATTTGAGAACAAGACTCCGCATGGTTTTAGACTACTAGTGCAATATCATTTGACACCCATCAGTGCATGCATCAAGCAAGGACTTGCAACGAGCAGCAATCAAACGGGTAAGAAAATTTTTAGGCGGAGATGTCAGTCGTCGGTCTGGATCTGTAGAAATAGTAAAAAAAACATGTAGAGACAAAAAAAAGAAGAAGAAGATCGAGAGATGGGTTGGGGAGAAATGGCGTGTAGAGAGAGAGAGAGAGTCAAATACAGAAGAAGAGAGAGGAAAAAAGAGTGGTAACGTGGGAGAAGGGCATTTTTTCTCCATTGTACTACTGTAATTTGTTTGAGAGAATAGCAGACGGTGGAGAGAGAGGCATGCCGACTGCTGGGTCAAAATGAGTGGAAAGGGTAAATAAGGCATTCACTAGTTTTTGTCGTGGCAGTAGAGTTTTAGATCGTGGCATTATCCCCTTCCATATATATATATATACACACGCACACATCCACACATCGCACCAACAAACTCGTGCAATTGGAGTTCCAAGCTCAAATCCTCCATACCAAATTTGGCTTTGTTAACATGCTAAAGATCAACGAAGGACTTCATTAACTTATAATATTGATATCATGAGGCCCATAATTAGCGTCCTCTTCTCCTCCCTCCGAAAAGTAAGTTGCACCAAATTGCTCCTCCAACTTCGTGACAAAGTAATCAACCCTCTTCCGAATCCTCTTCTGCTCTTTTATGATATTATCATGGCGGCAGAAGGTAATGTTGAAACATTCCTCAACCCTTTCATGAAACTCTTTGGACTTGGGCTCGGAAGAAGCAACTGCTTCATTTGGAGGAGGTTCAGACATGGCTTTGCTCGTGCTGGCCGAGGCATCCGTGGTAGGCCCTGTTTCGCCGACCGTGACAGGATCACGGGGAGTGGAACTTGAAGCATCGATTTTCTTCATGCCTCCAAGGAAGATACTTGTTAACACCATTTTTGAATGCAAAGTCGCCTTTAACAGCTTCAAACCCTAGGAAAGAAGGGCATATATGTTCAATGTCTTTACTACTACGTCATTAAGAATTATGTGCAAATTCTCTTTATACAATTACCCAAATGCATATATGGCAATAACAACTTTTCTCTTATTTTGAACTACAATGATGTTCGATCCATATTCTAACAAGAATTGCAATATTTGAATCCGGAAGTCCTGGAACGAAATTAACCAGAAAAAGGGATAACAAAAAGGAAAACTAAGCAACAAGAGAGGGGGAAACATCAATACCTCATCCATCCCAAAAGTCACCACCTTCTCCTCCAAAGATGCAACATTTGCAACATTGATCTTGCTAAGCAATGCAATACCAGAGATGGTAGACATGGGCATCACCACCAAATCATCCATCACCGTATATGTTATGATACCTTTAACGTAGCCTTCCTCACCGGATAAACCAGTCTTGACAACCGTTGGTGGCACGAATGTTACCACCTCCGTCATAGTATTTTTTTTGCATTTTGGACAAATAACTTTTGGGTCATCGGCGATGTAACTGTAAATTAAAACAAGAAATAATTGAAACAAGAAAATGATTTCTTCGGTAAGTAATGTAAAATTCTATAGAAAATTAGTCTTAAGTCCATTATGTGAATTTCATAAGCCCAAAAGTCCATCTATTAATTTTGTAAGGTCTCAAGTCCATTTTATGATACCCTAGAGTAGGGTAGGGTACCCTAGGGTTTAGGCACTTTCATAACATTTTAGAATGCACTTTTTTTTTTATAGGATAGGGTACCCTAGGGTTTAGGCACTTTTATAGTGCTTTAGGGCACCCTTTCCTATTATAGGGTGGGTGTGGATTGAAAAGTTGAGTTAATTTTGTCTTTATTTGAATTTTTTTTGCATTTGTTTGTTTTGCGTCAACTTTTGTGACTTATTAATTCGTCTCGATGAGAGGAATCGGAAAAGTAAAAAATTTTGATCAAAACTCGTAATTTTTTTCAAAAAGACAAAAATAAGTCAATAAGTCACTTATTGACTTATTTTACTTATTTTACTTATTTTGGTTCAAAAAATTACGAGTTTCGATCAAAATTTTTTACTTTTCCGATTCTTCTTGCTGAGAAGAATCAATAAGTTATAAAAGTTTGACGCAAAATTATCAAATACGATTTTTTTTAATAAAGACAAAAAAAAAATAAGAGTTACTGTTTCACTTTGAAAGCCAAATTAGTTTAGTGGTTTGGGCACTTTCATAGGGATTAGGGTTTTAGGCACTTTCATAGGATACCCTAGGGTTTAAGTTGTTTAAATTTGTGGCTTTACAAAACTATTAGGTAGACTTGTGGGTTTATGAAATGTTTATAGTGAGTCTATCACTAAATCTCTCAAAATTTCTAATGTCAAAAAGAATTGAATCTCAAGCGAAGTCCTCGGCATATAGGATATGTAGGATTCGAATTCCATGCTGTCTGCAGCAAAATAGAAAATACTCCTACTCTGTGAGATCCAAATTAACTCTAACATTAAAAGCGATTCGATCCACATATCATAATACAGTATGATTTAATCAACAACAAAAAAGTGGTATTTATAATGATGTAGTGGTACAAAACAAACCAAATACCGCGACAAAAGAGAACCAGTATAATTGTGTAACCAAATAAATAGCACATCGATCATCAAGAGTACTTAAAAGTAGAAACATCAAGGGTAGTAAACACAAGATTGTCACAAAAATCAAGAGAAGGCTCCACAAAATTAGCTCATGGAATTTCATTGCTACACAAACATGGGTTGAATGGAGGTAGTGGGTACGTGATCACCTTCACTTTTGTGTGTGTGATACGGCGATCAGGAGGAGTGTCTGGGTTGCTTACACGTAGCTCGAGTACTAATCCCTTCTCCAATCCGGTCAAAGGCTAATCATTCACAACGGGATTAGAGAATTCACAAGAAATTAATTTCTTGATGTATATCCTCAAAAGCCGATTTGTTTAATAGATAGCCAATCCCGGACGGATCTTTACTGAGTCGGGTTTCGAAGAATTCACGAACGACTCAGTTCATTTTTAGCCCTAAAAATAGGCACTCTAAGCAAGCTTTTTGTTCCAAAACAGTTAATGAATCCTTAATATTAAAATTGCATACACATCACAACTCGAGTAGCATAGGAGAAACCCGCAATACATAAATGCGTAATGGAATCAGAAAAAACAAAATCACATTAGTTATAAGGGAATTTTTTTCAATTTTTTCTTTTTTATATTCACACTTTCTTTTTTGTCTTTTAGAAAACAAACAAAAAAAAAACCATATATACACTATAACACTAAAAAACAAAAACAAAAAGTGAGTGTGGATATCAAAAACTGGAGTTTGAAAATCAATTCTCAAGTTATACCTATAACAGCTTGTACACTTGTACATCTTGTTAACCGCCGGCGCCGGCACGGGGGCCTCGTCGTCGGTGAGAAAAAGGGAAGCCTCCTTGGAACGGACCGCCTGCACCTTGGGTTTCAACAGAACCTCCTTTCTCTGGTTGGGTTGCATGTAGGTATCGCTCAGGTTTTCGACGCTGTCATAGAGGTTTCCTAGGCAGCCGACCATGCTTTTGGCGGTGAGGAGGCGGACAACGGTGCCAGCGGGGAGAGAGAGGAGGGTGAAGAGGAAGTCGACGAAGTCTTTTCCAGCCTCGGCGAAGAGGACCCTGTTGTTCTTCGTGTCGACAAGTAGTTTCAGGGTTATCACTTCTTTGGAGGAGGAGGAGGATGCCATGGGTGAGTTGAGTCACTGGTGCTTTTTCATAGGGTTTTGGAGATGAATGTGGGATTATACAAACACAAGCCAGGGAAACGAAGTAGGAAAGAATAAGGATGTTAGAAAGAAATGGGAACACATGAGTTCATTATTTGGAACAAGTCTGAATAGAAATATCGGGGGTTTCTCGTTTTATAGGTGCAAGGAGAAGCATTTGGCATGACTTCAAGTCTAGACAAACGTAATCATAACTTTTAACTTTAGGAATGAATATCTTCTACTATAGACAAGGTTAAGCATATCTTACATCATTGGTCTAGCATCTATTAAAACTTGCAACCTCTTTCATGACTAGAAACTAACCACACTACATCAAACTTCCGACACATAGTTTGGGCAAACCACCAGATACCCTCATCAATAAACAAAAAAAGATGGTAAAACGAAAAAACAATCAAATTCGAAACCACCACAAGATCGACCCTTGAACGAAACAAAATCTAACACGCGCGCATTGTTTCCTCACCGGCAGTAGGAGTATGCATCAATCTTCAGCCCTTGTGTTACCGAGGAAGATGTTTGTTAAAACCGTCTTCGACTGCAAACTTGCTTTCAACAGCTTCAAGTCTAAAACATGGTTACAAGAACAGTGTGAGATTAATTGAATACCTCAGGCATTCCCATGTCAACAACCCTTTTCTCAAGTGCACCAACTTCCTTAACATTAAATTTATTCAGCAAAGTAATCCCAGAAATAGTAGACATAGGAGTCACCACCAGATTAACCATCACCATATAAGTCACCACTCCTTTCACGAATCCTCCCTCCCCTGCTGCTAATTCCACTTCCTCCACCTCCTCCCGAATAACATAACCCACCTCCCTCGACATACCCGAGTTGCAATCGGGGCACAAAGCTTCAGAGTCGTTCGAGACATAAGAGTGATACTGATAGTGTTGGAAACTTATTATTTTAATATTTTCTTTACATTTTTGAAGCTAGACTTTTACAAGTCACGTGTATATCCGTGTGAGAGGCTCTTATCTTAGCATTTAATTGGATAGCCACTTGCAAGATCATATCTAATCTTGAGATCGCATCATTTAATTGGGTGTTTGGATATCTAGTAGCAAATCTAGAAGAATCAAGGAGGATATCTAGCAAATCTAGAAAAAATCAGGAACATATCTATCTAAGTGGATTTAGTCATTAATGGAAGAGATATAGCTTGATTTCTTTCAATTCGTTTTTCCATTTTGCCCTTATATGCATGTTTTGATGCCTATATAAGGCATGCTTGAGTGGCTTTGTATATAAGAAGCAATCCCAGCCAAAAAAGCCGAGAGTAATACCAAGACTTTCCCAAAACACTAGCTTTTCCCATACTCAATTCTTCCCTCCATCTTTGTTCTCTCAAAACCAGTCAGTAAGTTTTTAATATGTACTTGAGAATTATGGGCAAAGTGTAAGGGTGTTTTTATTTGTGGAGCTTTGGGTTCTCCTACTGATGCAGAGTAGGTTCAAACCATACGATAAATTATCGGGCTATTTTATCCTGGAGGGGACAAGTTAGAGATTTTCTAGTACACCGGTTTGTTACCGTAGAGGGCTTGAATCTCCTTAAAACAAGCGAGATTTTTCGTGACTCAGCCTGTTAATTTGTCCATTGTAATTTTAATTTTTGGCGTAAATTGTTGTAATTTCACCTTCAATTTTAAGGAGATTCAAAAAATGGACCAAACAGCTGAGAAGCCCAATGAAAATATCGGAGATCTCAACAAGCCCTTCAAGTTCAAGGGAGCTCACTTCAAGCGATGGAAAGGCAAGGTGCTCTTTTATCTCAATCCCCTCAAGGTGGCCTATATTCTAACTGAGAAGGATCCCAACAAAGTCTCCACCGATGGGATGACCGATGACAAAAAATATGCTCATCTTGAACAAGTTGAGCAGTACAATGCAGACGAGTATAATTGTCGGTATTATCTATTAAATTGCCTTGCAAATCAATTTTATAATTATTATGATACTAATTACTCCACTGCAAAGAAAATTTGGAAAGCCTTGCAGAGCAAATATGACACTGATGAGGCAGATGCAAAGAAATATGCAGCTAGTCGTTTTTTCCACTATCAAATGATAGATGGTAAATCTGTTGTGGAGCAAGTACAAGACTTCCAAATGATTGTGGCGGAGGTCCGGTCTGAAGGCATCAAAATCAGAGACAATCTTGTGGTGGTAAGCATCATTGACAAATTACCACCTTTGTGGAGGGAGTTTCAGAAGTCAATGCGTCACAAGCAAAAGGAAACGTCTCTGGAGACTTTGATTACCTGCATCCGAGTGGAGGAGGAGGCTAGAGGCCAAGATGTACTTATGACTCACGAGGGTAACGAACATTCCACCACAAAGGTAAATTTAGTTTCTGAAGAAAAAAAAAAGAAAAAAAGAACTTACCCAGAGGTCAGTTTCCATCTTTGCCTGTTACGAACAATCCACCACAAAGGTAAATTTTCTTCTGATTCTTCAAAAGAAAATAGCATGCATGCATTGCCAATCAATAGCGTTCGGAATCGAGGAACACACTTTTGAGAACTGTCTTCGAGTGCAAACTTGCTTTCAATAGCTTCAAGCCCTAAAAAAACAAAATAACAAAAGAAAATTATCCCAAAATCAAGAACTAACCAAAACAAACAACTATTCAATTAGAACTAATTGGAGTGGAAAATTATTTGCGTACCTCAGGCATCCCAAAATGAACAACCCTGAATCCTCAAGTGCCCCCACATTAAATTTGTTCAGAATGGTAATCCCTGAAATAGTAGACATGGGAGTCACCACCAAATCATCCATCACCATATAACTCACCACTCCACTCCTTTCACAAATCCTCCCTCCCCTGCTTCTAATTTCACTTCCTTCATCCCCTCCTGAGTAACATAAGCCATCTCCTTAGAAATGGGGTTGTTGCAATGGGAGCAAGTATCATCGCGAACATCGCTAACATACATGTGAGATTGATAAGTCCTAGTGTTAAAAATATTAGGGCACACGAAAAACTTTTTGGCTACGCCGCTGGAGACGTCGTTGAGCAAAAACGAAGGATTGACATCGGAAGAATTACCAGTTGGTGGCTTGGGATCCAAGAGGGATAGTTTGGTTGTGTCGGACTGGAAGTAGGTTTGTTAAAATTTTCGATGCTTTTGTAAGGGTTGCCCAAGGTCCCAACCATAGTTTGCGTTGTGAGGAGCCTGACCACGGTTCCAATGGGCAAACGGAGAAGGTTGAACAGGAAATCGACAAAGTCTTTCCCTGCTTCCGCGAAGAGGACTCTTTTGGACTGGGTATCGATTAGGAGTTTCAGGGTCACCTTGGCTTTAGAGGATGCCATGGTGGTTGCTCTCTCGTTATGTGCCTTGCAGGTACATCTGTTGTCTATGTATATAGACCTATACGGCTATACGCAGATAGAGTTTATTTGGGGTGATTAACACATTTAATGATTTAACCCACTTTGACTTACCAACCCACATGACGGTCCATCTTCGATATTCAAGCGCGCGCTCTCTCTCTCTCTCTGGCTTGTTATATGGAGAATTGGAACGGACAGAGAACCATTTTTTGCATGCCTATGAAATTGGCTTCCCAATGAAATTTCTTCCAAGAATACTCAAATAGGAGTACACTGATATGGATGAAAAGAGCAGAAATTGAATACCGATCGGGGTTGTTCGGTCGGCGCTGTTTACACCATATTTTAGACCCATGTTGATCGACTGGCTGGATTGCTGACACGTGTTGTCCGCAATAAAGAGAGACAAAAGGCGTACAACCAGGGATTCAAATGGACTGGTCGACGGTTACGGAAATAATAGAATCACGTGTTTGATGGCAAGTTACAAGCAGATCGTGGATAAGAGCATTTGACAAAGAGCAGTTGAAAGAAAGGTTCACAATGGATCGTGCATCCAGACTACGAAGTAACCGCTCGGTCAAGAACGTGGAGAAGAAAGAGGAGATAACCGCTTGATTCAAATCATTGGAGGGAAATCTGCCAGATTTGAATTTCAAGTCGAAGTGAAGCCTATAAATACAAGAATAGAAGACAAATTCAAACCCCCACTCAATCGCCCAAAGGCTTCTACTTTTTATCTGCACTTTACTTTCTTGCACTAGGAGTAGCTTGTTATCTTAAAACCGTCTTCTCGATTGTGTATCCATAGTCGACTGACTTCTACTTTGAGGAATAATAAAGTCCATTTGTTATTCTTCTTCCATTTCCGTTCACTGCATTAAGTTTGCTTCCAGAGAAGTCCTGAAATACGGCAGGGAACCAAACTCCACCACCACAAACATCCACATTCCAGCACTTACATCAATCCCAGTCGATTCGTCGACTAAGAGAAAAATAGACAAACAGGCGCGAACCATGCTCGGGCTTGGTCGAGCGCGTGAATCCCCCCGGCTCCTTTAACCAACCTCCACTCCTTACAAGGGGAGTTTCTGTGCTCTGTTTTAGTGCAGCCCGCAGTAACTGTAGAGCGGTCGATTCGGCCGTCTATTTTGATACGAGCCATCTATTGTTTGGATTAAAATCTGAGCTGACAATTGCCGAAATGGACGGCAAGATCGGCTGCTCTATAGGATCCCCGGTTGAACAGACAAAAACTTGCAACCTCCTTCATGACTAGAAATATAGTTTGGGCACCACCAGATACCCTCATCGATAAAATAAAATAAAAACAAAAGGGTCAGGTACCTACCATAATATTATGGATCATCAAGATAACCAGAAATTAACATCACTAATAAGTCTAGAAAATTTCAAGTGGGATACCATTGTTGACTTAGAGTATCCGCAATGGGTTTGTTAACTAGTGTGTTAATTGTGTGTATTAAGACCTAACAAACAAAATTGTATTTTTTGTGTCACAATGCTTGTGTGCTAGAGTGTGCTAAATGTAGTAGTGTGTTAGCATGGTTATCAAGTTTAGCAAACAATCTAACAAACAATAAGTGGGTCATATCCCTATAAATTCAAACTTCAACCATAAAATATAAATGCTCACACTACTTTCTTTAAAGAGTTAACACACTTCTAACTAACCCATTGAGGTACTCATATATATACTAATACACTCCTAAGTTAACACACACTTATGAGACCCATTTTTTATCCTAACACATACCTTTAACAAACATTTTAATACACAAATATAACACACCCATTGCGGATGCTCTCGTGGGAGGATGTGTTTTTGGTTTTTGAATTTAGAGAGGAGAAGTAAGAAGTAGGGGGAGATGAGCTTTTTCACTTCTCATTTTTTCAGTATTTTCATTGTGGTTAACAAAAAGACGTACATAATGTATTATACACATATCTCCCAAATACTCTATCATATTCAAAACACATTCTGATCAAAACACGAAAAGCCAAAAAGCCAATAAGCAAAATGCAAAAAGCCAAAAAGTACGGTAACCAAACACAACCCAAGTAGAAAGAAAGGAAAAACTGAAATTAGTAACCCATAAATTTTCCATCAAGACTGGTACTTTTATCATAGTAGAAGCCAGAATGGCGTTAATGTTAAAGGTGGAGTTTCCACCAAGTTTTTTCCCAAAAAAAAATTAGGCCGTTTTACCATCTCGTTCACAGTAATCAATAAGTTTTGGCATTTTATCATGTTATTCACAGTAACTAACAACTTCTTTGTCAACAATTTTTCACTCACATACCTATCTACAATTTATTGGTGAGTGAAAACAACTTAACATTTCTTAACAATTTATTAGTTAGAGGAAACAGCTAACAACTTGTAAGCAACAAATTCTTTCTCAAAACTTATTCCCTACTGGAAACGCCCCCTAAGTTATGATGAAAGGATCGGGAAAAGAGGAACTTTATCGAATCTGGATTGTCAGTGTTTTGGACGGCTGAGATTGAGCGCCGTGAATAAGTTTTTCTGTATGTTCATATATATACATAGCATTATCCAAATGCCTGTTAAGCACTAGCAGAGTATTATATACATACACGAACACATCCACAAATCGCGCCAACAAACACCTGCAATTGGAGTTCCCAACGAGCTCAAATCCTCCATACCAAATTTGACTTTGTTAACATGTTAAAGATCAACGAAGGATTTCATTAGCTTATAATATTGATATCATGAGGCACATAATTAGCGTCCTCTTCTTCTCCCTCCGAAATGTAAGTTGCACCAAATTGCTCCTCCAACTTCGTGACAAAATAATCAACCCTCTTTCGAATCCTCTTCTGCTCTTTTATGATATTATCTTGGTGGCAGAAGGTAATGTTGAAACATTCCTCTACCCTTTCATGAAACTCTTTGGAGTTAGGCTCGGAAGAAGCAACGGCTTCATTTGGAGGAGGTTCAGACATGGCTTTGCTCGTGCTCGCCGAGGCATCCGTGGTAGGCCCTGTTTCGCCGACCGTGACAGGATCACGGGGAATGAAACTTGAAGCATCTGTGACAGGATCACGGGGAATGGAACTTGAAGCATCGATTGTCTTCATGCCTCCAAGGAAGACACTTGTTAACACCATTTTTGAATGCAAAGTCTCCTTTAACAGCTTCAACCCCTAGAAAAGAAGGGCATACATGTTCAATGTCTTTACTACTACGTCACTCATAAGAATTATGTGCAAATTCTTTGTATACAATTACCCAAATGCATATCTGGGAATAACAACTTTTCCCTTATTTTGAACTACAATGACATGCGATCCATGTTCTAACAAGAATCGCAATATTTGAATCCGGAAGTCCTGGAACGAAATTAACCAGAAAGAGGAATAACAAAATGAAAAACTAAGCAACAAGCTAGAGAGAGCAGGGGCGGACCCACGTTTGGGCACGTGGGGTCATGTGCCCCCAGGAGCTTTCGAAGAATCCCAAAAAAAAAAAAAAAAAATTATACATAGATAGGCTAAATATAATATATCTGTAGAAGTCAACAAAGAAACTCTGCTTTGGCAGAGTGGCAGCCGGGCAACATTTAAAGACTGTGTTGAGGTTCGATTCCTCTTTCCCATCTTTTTCCATGTTATCCTACTATTTAATTGTGCTCTCTCTCTCTCTCTCTCTCTCTCTCTCTCTCTCTCTATTTTGGCTTAAATTCTCACAAGATTTGTTTTGTAATGTTTTTCACTAATTGAAAAGGTACGTGATGCGTGTGGACATTAAATTTTTACTTGACTTATTTGAACAATTTTTTTTAAAAAAAGACTAATGTGGTACGACTATGTACTTACGGGTATGCAAAAAAAAAAATTAATACTTTGTACAAATACTATAAAAATTGCAATTTAAAGAATGATTGGTTTGGATCAAGAATAGTAAGCAAAAGTTAGATATAAATACAGAAAAAGTCTCCTATACCAATACAAACCATTAGCATGGTGTAGTGGTCATCACAAATTGTGAAAAGTTTCAAGGGCTTGAGTTCAATTTCCAAGACCCTCTATCCCTTGTTTTTTCTTTATTTTTTCATTTTTGTTCTAACTCTTTCATTTATTTCTTCATTTTCGTTCTACTTCTCTTCCTTATTTTTTTATTTTTGTTCTACCTCTTTCTTTTATTTCTCCATTTTTGTTCTATCTCTTTTTGTTTTCCTCCCAATCCACAATATTATGAAAATTAAAAAACTAAATTACTATATATCTTTTTAGTTTACTTGCTCTTGACTTTGGCATTAATCTTATGGTTGCCACCGCGACAGTTGAAAGGGTATTTTTAGCCATGAATATTGTGAAAAATTGGTTGCGGAATAGAATGAGTGATCAATATTTAATGGTTAAACGATAATTTAGTGGTATACATAATACATACAGAGAAATATTTTTTAAGATTGTGAATAATAGGTGCGGCGGTGCCCCCAGTATATGGAATTCCTGGGTCCGCCACTGAGAGAGAGGGAAACATCAATTACCTCATCCATCCCAAAACTCACCACCTTCTCCTCCAAAGATGCAACATTTGTAACATTGAACTTGCTAAGCAATGCAATACCAGAGATGGAAGACATGGGCATCACCACCAAATCATCCATCACCATATATGTTATGACACCTTTAACGTAGCCTCCCTCACCGGATAAACCAGTATTGGCAACCTTTGATGGCACGAATGTTACCTCAGTTGTCAAAGCATTAATATTCTTGCATAATGGACAAGTAGCTTTTAGGTCATAGGAAACGGAGCTGTAGATCAGGTTTAAAAAAAATTGAAAGAAGAGAACGATTTTGTTAGTAAGTAATGTAAAATTCTATTGTCAAGATGAATTGAAATATTTTAAGCAAAGTCAACATATAGGAAATGTAGGGTTCGAATTCCGTGCCATCCGCCGCAAAATAGAAAATATCTATGAGATCAAAATTAACTCAAAGATCAAAAGCGATTCGATACATATCATTATATGATTTAACAAAAAAAAAAAGTGATATTTATAATGATGTTTAAGATTGTCACAAAGTCAAAACGAGCACCACAAAAATAATCTCATGGAATTTCATTGCTACACAAACATGGATTGAATGGAGGTAGTGTAATTTTCGATTAACGGAAAAAGAAAAAGAAAAAGAAAGAAAGAATGGAGGTAGCGGGCACGTGATCACCTTCACATTCTTTGTTTTGTGTGTGTGTGAGATTTGGCGATCAAGAGGAGTGTCTGGGGTCACTTACACGCACCTTGATGTCCTCGACTAATTTTCTCTCCAATCCAGTCAAAGGCTAATCATATATTCACGACAGGATTAGAGAATTCACAAAAAAAATTACTTTTTTGAGGTATATCCTCAAGAGCCAATTCGTTTAATAGACAGACCAAACCAGAACGGATCTTTACTGAGACGGGTTTCGAAGAGTTCACGAATGACTTAGTTCATTCCCAGCCCTAAAAATAGGTACTCTAAGCAAGCTTTCATTCCAAAATAGTTAATGAATCCTTAATATTAAAATTGCACACACATCACAACTCGAATAGCAGAGGAGAAACCCGCGATACATAAATGCGTAATGAAATCAGAAAAAACAAAATGGCATAAAAATAAGGGAATTTTTTTTCACTCTCCTTTTTTATATTCACATTCCATTTTTGTATTTTAGCAAAAAAAATACAAACACTTCGACATTAAAAAAACAAAAAAGTCAGTGTGAATATGAAAAAATGGAGTATGAAAATCAATTCCCAAGTTATACCTAGCACATCTTCCACACTTGTACATCTTGTTAACCTCCGGCGCGGGGGCATCGTCGTCGGTGAGAAGAAGGGAAGCCTTCGTCGAACGGATCGCCAACTTGGGTTTCAACAGTACCTCCTTGTTCTGGTTGGATTGCATGTAGGTATCGCTCAGGTTGTCGACGCTGTCGTAGAGGTTTCCTAGGCAGCCGACCATGCTTTTGGCGGTGAGAAGGCGGACGATGGTGCCGATGGGGAGAGAGAGGAGGGTGAAGAGGAAATCGATGAAGTCGTTTCCGGCATCTGCGAAGAGGACCCTGTTGTTCTTCGTGTCGACTAGTAGTTTCAGGGTTATCACTTCTTTGGAGGAGGATGACGATGCCATGGGTGAGTTGAGTCACTAGTGCTTTTTCATAGGGTTTTGGAGATGAATGTGGGATTATACAAACACAAACTAGGGAAACGAAGTAGGAAAGAATAAGGATGTTAGAAAGAAATGGGAACACATGAGTTCATTATTTGGAACAAGTCTGAATAGAAATATCGGGGGTTTCTCGTTTTATAGGCATAAGGTGAAGCATTTGGCATGGCTTCAAGTCTAGACAAACATAATCGTAACTTCCAACTTTAGATTTGAATATCTTCCTACTATGGATAAGGTTAAGCATATCGTACAGTACAGTACTGGTCAAGCATATATTAAAACTTGCAACTTCCTTCATGACTTGAAACCACATACATTAGATTTCCAACACATAGTTTGGGCAAACCACCAGATACCCTCACCATCAATAAATAAAAAAAGATGGATGATGCTATGGTTTCCTCGGTCATTTTGGGGACACCGTAATTTTTGGCATTACTTCACCATTATGACCATAACTAAAATCAATTACAAGCATAACAGAACCCAAACAAGGTATAAGGAATATCCAAAAAACCAATCAAGGCATAATGAAACCCAACCAAGGCATAACAAACAAGTTATGCCTTGCTATTCTATGGTTCTGTTATCCTTGTAATGGGTTTGGTTATACTTGTAATGATTTTGTTATGCCAAAAGTTACGGTGTCCCTAAAATGACCGGGGACACCGAAGTCATTCCCAAAAAAGATGGTAAAACGAAAAAACGACCAAATTCTAAACCACCACAAGACCCTTGAACGAATCAAAGTCTAACGCGCGCGCGCATTGTTTCCTCAACGACAGTAGGATCGAGTATGCATCAAACCTCAGCCCCTGTGTTACCGAAGAAGACGCTTGTTAAAACCGTCTTCGACTGCAAACTTGCTTTCAACAGCTTCAACCCCTAAAAAACCAAATAAGAAAAAGGATCAGGTACCTACCAATACCATAAACTCATAAAGTATGGATATGATCAAGAAAACCAGAAATTAACATCACTACGTCTAAAACATGGTTAAAAGAACAGTGTGAGATTAATTGAATACCTCAGGCATTCCCACGTCAACAACCCTTTCCTCAAGTGCACCAACTTCCTCAACATTAACGGGCTGTTTGGCTGCCGGATGTGAGGGTGGATTTGGCAAGAGCCCTTATTTGAAATCCAGGCCCCACGCCATCTCCGGTCTTCGGCTGTCTTTCTGCGTCGGTGGATATGCATTCCGATGGATTGCTTCTCCGGGTTGGGGGTGGATTTCTAACGATGGTGGTACCCCTGTCGTTAGCTAATCCGGGTGTTTTGGGACGATTTTGCCCTCACAAATCCGGGTGAGGTGTCCTCCTTTCTTTTTTTTGCTCGGCAAACGAAACTTTTTATAAAACTCGAAAGGATACGTCGAGGGGGCTCAAGCAAGGTAAGAACACCCTTACTCAAGAAAACAAAAGAAAAAAAGGAGCAACTGATCAGAATCCTCCAACAAAATGTTGGAAGACAAACAACCCAAACTTACAGCTTCAACAATTTGACTCCATCCAAAAAAATCCTAAAATCCTCCACCGAATATACCTTGATGTCGAATTTCGCCTTTACCCATATCGCAACTCTAGTTTTGATCAGATCGCCCACTTCCCCAGCGCTTGTTGTAGCATTGTTGAATACATAAGCATTTCTTACCAACCACAAGGACCACACTGTGGCGTAGAAGGTAGCTTCCCACAAGTGTTTCTCCCACTTTCTGAATCTGCTGCTGCCCCACCAAATGAACTGGTCCTCCAAAGATGCAGGGCACACCCAACTTACATGCCACCAATCCAATATTCTCGACCAAACATCCCAAGAGAAATGGCAATGCATGAAAAGATGATGAGGTGTTTCCAAGTGCAGTGAGCAAAATGGGCAGAGGACAGATTGTCCCTCGGGCATCAGATTTCTTTCCATAAGCACGGATCTAGTAGCTACCTTGGATTGAATAGCCATCCAAGCGAAGATTTCCACCTTTGGGGGGCAAAGATTCTTCCATAGAGCTTCCATCACCGGACTCCTTGAGTAGCCTCCGACTTCCCACTGGATATACACCGATTTAACCGAGAATCGATTATCAGAGGACCATTTCCAAATCACAGAATCTGGTCTGGTTGAATCCAAAGATACAAGTTGCAGCCTCTGTTTTAATTCCTCCACTTGTAAATTTTCCCAATCACGTAATTCTCTGCTAAAAATTAGGTTCCAACTGCCCTCCTCCGTCCCACCCCCCATCGCACTGACCACCGCTTCTTTTTGAGAAGAAATTAAGTACAACCGAGGGTAATCTTCTCTAAGAGTTGTATCCCCTAGCCAAACATGATTCCAAAAAGAAATCTCCATACCTGAGTGGATCTGTAAGCGAAATCCTTCTTGGATGATAGTGCCGATACATGAAGATACGTCCCCAAGTGAGCAAATGTCTTTCCAGATTTGAGTAGCCTTTCCAGATCCCGGCATACGAGGGAACCAACAGCCTTGCTCCAAATCATATTTTCCTCTAACGACCCTCACCCAAAGAGACTCTTTGTCCTTATGGAATCGCCACCACCACTTAGCTAAGAGGGCCAAGTTTTGAACCACCAGATTCTTCACGCCTAAACCACCAAACTCCTTCTTCTTACAAATCACCTCCCATTTGACTAAGTGGAGTTTTCTCTTCTCAATTGTGTCTCCCCAGAAAAATTTCCTTTGTATTTTCTCTATCACCTTTGCTACCGTCACAGGCAGTTTAAAAATGGACATAAAGTAAATGGGTTGGTTGGCAAGAGACGAATTGATTAAGGTAAGTTTACCCCCGGAAGAATTGTATCTACCACGCCACACACTTAATCTCTTTTCCATCTTCTCCACTACGGGATCCCATGTTTTAATCCTGTTGGGACTAGCACCCAAAGGCAAGCCCAAATATTTGATCGGCAACCGTTCCACTTTACACCCCATAACTTGCGCCAATGTCTGCACATCCTGAGGAGGGACTTTAACACCACATAAAGAGCTTTTGGAGTAATTAATCTTCAGGCCTGACATGAGTTGAAAACATCTAAGAATTCTTTTGATGCTAATCAGCTCCTCCAGGTCATTATTACAGAAAAGAATCGTATCGTCAGCAAACTGAAGGTGGGATACCACAACCCCATTGACCCCAATTCTTGCTCCTTTAATGATGTTCCGACCCCTAGCTCTTTCCAATAGAATGTTGAGACCCTCGACCACAATATTAAACAGAAAGGGAGATAACGGATCGCCTTGTCTGATACCTCTCTGAATTGGAAATTCCTTCGTAGTCGACCCATTAATCAAAACTGACATAGACACCGATGATACGCACTCTTTTATCCAGCCCACCCATTTCTCTCCAAAGCCCATTTTTGCAAGAAGGTCTAGCAAAAAACCCCAATTGACACAGTCATAAGCTCTTTCGAAGTCAATTTTGAGAAGTAGCCCCCCATGAGCACTATTTTTCCATGTATGAATAACCTCATTAGCAATAAGAACTCCATCCAATATTTGTTTTCCCCCGATAAAAGCAGCCTGAGATTCTCCAATAACCGATGGCAACAGAGTTTTAATTCTATTGGCAAGCACTTTGGAAAGCACCTTGTACACCCAACCGACCATACTAATGGGCCTATAATCCTTAAACGACACAGAACAATCTACCTTAGGAATCAAGGCAACGAAAGTCGAGTTAATACCTCTTGTAAGTTTGCCGTTCGAATGGAATTCAGAGAAGAACTGCATAATCAGAGCCTTCATAAACCCCCAACCGTGCTTCACAAAAGAGAAATTAAAACCGTCCGGGCCCGGAGCCTTGAAGTTGTTGCACTCCTTTTGAGCAGCTAGAATCTCCGCTTCTTCAAAAATTCTACCAAGATGGGTGGAGATTTCTGGTGATAATCTCCTATGAAACACTCCCCCCATTAAAGGTCTATCAACTGATTCCTCTTTGAAGTTGTTGCCGAAGTGTGCCACAGCAGCTTCTTTAATTTCCTTCGGCTCTTCTAACAGTCTCCCATTAGCCTTGATTGAACCCACCAAATTTCTCCGGAACCTATTATTGGCTATAGCTTGGAAATATCTTGTGTTTCTGTCCCCCAACTTCATCCAATTCAGCCTCAATTTTTGACGCCAAAGAGATTCCGCAAGATGGGAAAGTCTCCAAAACTCTGATTTAGCTCTACATCTAGACGCTTTTTCCTCGATACAGAGAGGTCTTTCCTCCGCTAACAAATCAAATTGATGTAATTCTGCTTTCGATGCCATCATAGCTGAGTTTACATCCCCAAACTCCTCTTTGTTCCACACCTTAAGCTTATCTTTGACAGCCTTTAACTTTTGTAAAATTCGGAATCCAGCCCATCCAGTCACCAAGGTATTCTCCCACGTCTCCTTTGCAATTGCCATGCACCTCGGATTCGAAAGCCAGACATCCATGAATCTAAAAGGTCTAGGTCCCCAATCCCTTTCATCATTAGTAAGCACAATTGGACAATGGTCAGAAATTGGCCTATGAATCCCCCATTAGACCACCTTGAATTTCTCAAGCCATTGCTGGGATAATAAAAATCTGTCCAGTCGACTATGAATCGCATTATCTTGATAGTTAGTCCAAGTAAATCTCCTACCCAACAACGGAATGTCAATTAGTTCCATGTTAATGCTAAAATCCAAAAAATCCCTCATTCCCCTCTCCATCCTCTGGCAGCCTATCCTTTCACTGATCGCCTTAATTTCGTTAAAATCACCCCCAATACACCAAGGGACAGGAGAAGCCGATTTCAGAGTTAACAATTCCTCCCAAACTCCCCTCCTAAGAACCACATCATTAGGAGCATAGATATTCACCACATTACAAGGAAATTCAGGTTGAATCATACCTTGCATCAAAATAAAAGATCTATGGCAGATGATATTGTCGGGTTTGAAAAAAGATTTTTTCCAAATCGATAATAATCCCCCTGAAGCCCCAGCTGCACTAGAGAAGGCAAAATCAAAATCACCACTGCCCCATAACTTCTGAACCGAAAAAAAATCCATGGTTTCCAACTTAGTTTCCTGAATCAATACCAAATCAGGTTTCCTCTTTTTTATCAGCTTATACAAAAACCGTTTCTTGATCGAACTCCCCAATCCTCTAATATTCCAAGATATAATCTGCATAAAAATAAAAGAAACACCAAAAAAAAACTCCACAAAGCCAGAAGGGAATCAGCTACCCTTCGGTTACTCTCTCACAATCAAGAGAGATTTCCTGAGACTCCAGTTCGATCATTTTACTAAGAATTAAATCATCATTAGGGCGAAAAGAAATTCCCAACTCACCTCCAATGGCCATGGTTGCAATCACCTCTCTAACGACATCAGAGTTATTCTGAATCACCTCCTCCAGCTCGGGTGACGAGTTGTTTACCACCAGATCAGATTGTCGATCAACAGCCTCAACAATGGATGCTAAATTGGAGAGTTGTCTTCGTCTCCTTCTTCTACAACCAGCATCTTTAAGATCCACTACCAAATTAATACTTGGAATTTGAGAACACCTCACAAGATCTGCTGGATTTTCTGGGTCTACTCCACGCTCAACACTCCCAGGTACGTTTTCTGCTCCTGCCTCCCTCTGCAATAAAGACTGGCCTCCCAGTTCACTTGAGGAATTCGGATCACATGGGAATGGGCCCAAAACTCTCTTTACATTATTAGGCCCAGCCGGCCCATCCCCCCTTTTAAGGCTAAAGTAGCCTCTTGGGCTAAACTTTCCTCTTGATCCAAGGGCTTACTTTGGGCCGAATGATCCAAAATATTTCCAGACCCCCCCCCCCCTAGCTCCACCGAATCTTCAACTCTGGATTCAAACTTCTCTGACTCGTCCAGAGAGCTGGTGTTGACAAGCATTAAATGCATAGCTGCATTTTCATGCATCGAGCCCCCTACGCCATCCTTTCCTGCCAAAGAGTCCCATCCCCCGCCTACCACCTTCTTCCGATTGGGCTTCCCTCCTGGGTCCCTTTCCACGTCATCGTCTTCTTCCTTTTCCCTCCTATTTTCAGAAACCATGGCAGGTTCCACCGGAGTTTTAACCCAAGCTTCCACCGCATTAGAATTGGTAAAAGAGGATATCTCAGAGACCTTGACAGCATAGAATACTCCCGCAACCTCGATCTGAATCCATTTATCGATAGAACTATACTCCTCCGTCGCTACTAGGACTCTTCCTTCATCAAAAGATAAATCTTTGAGGGTTTGCTCGTCAACCTTAACAAAGCATCCCCATACCTCAGCGATTAGTTTAAACGTATGGGCATTCCACACATTTAACGGTACTCCTTTGCAGCTTAGCCAAACCAATCTTTCAAGACTCGCAGGTTCCCCAGTCCAAGGAGTCACCTTATCGAACCACAATTTCATCCACTGGCCGCCAATGAGAGAGTCACGAACCTCTTGACTTTGGAAAGTAATCAGAACGGACCTCCCTCCCATAGACCGGAATTGGGCCACCCTATTTGTCTCCATGCTGAAACTCACATTCAAGGTCGACATGGACACTACTCTGTGCATCACAGCCACCGCACTCCTGTAAAGCCAACCATTTCCGCTGGGTTTAATGCTAAGAGTAGTCTTAAAATCAGTCCCTGTTTTCGATGATTCTCCTCTCAACACCTGAACATAAGACATTCCACGAGAAATGTCTTTTTCCTTCTCAACCATCTCTCGTTTACCAGGCCTCTGGCCCAGACTTATCCCCTGTTTTGGTACCATCCCTCTTTGTGAAACTGAATAGAAACTGGGTTGCTTCCCTCTGAGATGCTCTTCATTAAGCCCAAAGCACGCTTCTTTAACAAATAGTCTCACATTTTCCACCCATACCCCATTCATTCTAGACACAGCCATATCTGCTGCCGTACGACACTCAAATCTAACAAACCCAAATTTGTTACCCGTACGCTTGCTCCGTTTCCGCGGAATAAATGCATCTCTAACGACCCCAAATTTATTGAATGTCCTCTGTAGCCAACTGTGGTCCTTGGTCTCAGGAATATTATCCACAAATAGAGTGAAAGTCTCCTTGCTTCCTGCTCTATTCTCTGTCTGCATCCTGTGTTTCTTGATTACAGGAATCCACCCCCCTCTTGACCACCATGACGCCCTCCTTCACTCCCTCTCTCTCTCTCTCTCTCACTCTCTCCATCAAATAAAGAGAGTACTTAGGTGTCCCCCCTCTTGACCACCATGACGCCCTCCTTCACTCCCTCTCTCTCTCTCTCTCTCTCACTCTCTCCATCAAATAAAGAGAGTACTTAGGTGTCCTCCTTTCTTCATCTCCTCATTTCGATCTGTAACAACGAAGAGAGAGAGAGAACGGCTGCGGGGGAAGGATGATGAGGAGCATACCGGTGGTTTGGCTTGTTGCTTGGACTGGTTTCTGGGTCATTGTTTTGCACTCCTGTTTTGATCGATGAGAGAGAGAGACGGCTGTATCAGGAGAGAGAGAGAGAGAGAGAGAAAGAAAGAAGAAGAAAGTCCCATGTATCAGAAGAGAGAGAGAGAGAGAGAGAGAGAGAGAGAGAAGAAAGTGGGTGTGTAGTGTGTACCAGTCAAAAAAGAAGAGAAAGTGGGTCGGTGGGTGTGTGGGACAAATTGGTTTTTAGTATCTTTCCAAAAAAAACATATTTTTCTAAATAAAAATTAAGGTTTAAACATTTATAAGACAAAATGAATTTATTTTTTCCCACAATTTATAATAAATATGTATTTACTGGAATTATAATAAATTAACTTAATTTGTCCATTAAAAATATAAACCGGGGGTAATTGAGTCATTTGATAACTTATCTTTTCATATCCACCTTCCATATCTCCTTCTCAAAAAACTATCTAAACACTGGATTACAAATCCACCCTTCTTATGAGGTGGGCCCACCCTTCTTACATATCACCCCTCATTTTATATCCACCCTCCTTCTATATATCCACCCAAAATCAAATCCTCCATCCAAACGGGCCGTAAATTTGTGAAGCAAAGTAGTAATACTAGAAACAGCAGACATAGGAGTCACAACCAAATCATCCATCACCATATAAGTCACCACTCCTTTCACAAATCCTCCCTCCCCTGCTGCTAATTCTGATTCCTCCCCCTCCTCCGGAGCAACATAAACTGTAACACCCCGACTTTTCGGAAGCAAAATAAAATGATTTCATAAGAAAATTTGGCTAAATAAATATGATTTTCCGAAATAAAGGTTTTGTTATTACAATCTCAAGATAAATTTACTGATTCGAAATACATTATCTTCAGAGCCGACTCTAGGCTTGATACGGATCCCAAGCATACTCGATCTCCATTCCTGATATTCTTCCCGTGTCGAACTGCACCATCGTTGAATCCCCTCCATCGAATCCTGCGCCCTCTGGCAAATTGATCGCCACAGCAATCGATTTACCAGGATACAGATGTATCCGTGAGTGATAAATCACCCAGTAAAATAATCCAACCCAACTACCCCTTTTAGTTTACAGCTAGCAAGCAATAGGATAAAAATGCGAAAAAGTAACACAGAGATTTTTCACATATACCAGTTTATTTCTATCCATTAACTTAATATGAAATCTAAGATCTCATCCACGAGATCTTTCCTCCCCAACCGCTAGCCATGCTCGGTCCCATGAGATCACTTCCCTTTGCTGTCGCAGGTACACCTAAGTTATATACCGAGTGTGCACCCCCAATAACTACAATAAGGTGTAAGCTTATCATGCCTGAATCATAACTAGGGTTCGCCTATCTTATACATCACTTCACAATCATCACTGGACTCTCGCCAGTTTAAATCTCATCACAAATCTCATCGTATCTCAAAATCACGCCTGCAGGCAATCTAAAACCAAAACTTTCCAATTTATCCATTACTTAGCATCGTCTAGGTGATTTCTATTTCGCATACCACCTCATGTCTCTAGGGTCCAATCTAGCATTTAAATCAAATACTGGTGCAATATACAATTAATCAAATAATAATTAAAACAATAATAAACAATGCAACCACGCAACCTTTTATGAATGGGCTGTTGCCCTTAGTCTCGTATGGCCAAGATGACAATAATAAAGCAAGAAACTTTTATTTAATAAAAGTTTTTATAAAAATAATAATAATAAGTCTAGGCTTGTATAAATTTTATTTAGAAAGTTAGATTGATTAATAACCATCCTAAATTCAATAAATAAATAATAACATTAGAAATAATTAACATGACCTTAAAAGGATTCCTACGATCCTATGCGACGGGATCGAGTGTCAAAAATCAAGTCCGGAGGGTCGCAAGATTATTTTAAATAAGAATGTCAATAAAAGTGGCCGAAAGTGAAATAAATGGATAATAAATAATCCAATAATCAAAATATGTTGGGGTTAACAAAATTTCAGCTTTGGAATGTAAAGAGTCTAGAAATATTATTCGGGCATCAATAACATAGTTTATAAAGTCGTAAAGTATTTTTGTTTGGAAACATCGTGAAAATAATAGTAAATAGTTAGTTAAATAAAAAAATGTGAATTTAACAAGATATCATCTTTGAGATGCGAGGGACCTAGGAAAAATAGTTTGGGTGTTAAAAACATTGTTCGGAAGGTCGCAAAGATTTTTCGTTTGTAAACTTGAACGGAAAACAAGTAAAAATTTAATAAATAGATAATAAAATAAAAAAAATATGATATTAACAAGTTATGATCTTTGAGGTGTGAGAAGTCTAGGAAAAATAGATCGGTAGTCGAAAACGGTGTTCGGGATGTCGAAAAGTCGTTTCGAACCAAAACAGAGAAAACCGCAAGGTATGACCGAGTCAACCTTGCGGTGGAGCTAGCGGCCGCGAACTCGGCCCTGGTTCTTACGGCCCAAACCTTGCGGCCGCAAGGTTCAACACAAATTTCAGTTTTTTTGTTCTTTTGCTACGGTTTTGATGCATGGGACCACGAGGGCTATTGGCCGGGTTAAGCATAAAAACACTTAATATACTTAGAGAAGTGGTTGGAAGGGATTATAATACATTGAATTGGATCGGATTGATTTAGAAACGAATCTTGAATTTTGGAGAAGACAACTTCGGTTTTGGCGATCGGGGGACTTCGGGCTCGAATTGGTTGATGTTTGGAGATGCTTGGGGTTGAGGGAAGAGATTGGAATGATCAATTGGGATTTCGGTTGGGTCTTGGTATGAAACCCACTTTTCTCTCTCTTTCTTTCTCTCTCTAAAACTCCATGGATTGGAGCTTTGTTTTTCTCTGATTTCTCTCACTTGACTGGACTGACCGCACTGATTGGATTGCTTTCCTCGTCTAAAAAGCAGAAGGAGGCATTATAGAATCCTACCAAGAACCGGCATTCCTACTTTCACTCGAGCAACCGATCTTTCAACAGCCGATTTGATAAGAGACAGGGCAGGCATTGACTTCGGTCTCTTGTACAACAAAGGTGAAGCATGTAAGGTGGTTGGTTACTGCGATGCTGACCATGCTGGTGATCATGACACACGACGATCAACTACCGGATATGTGTTCAGTACGATTGGAGGAAATAGTAAGGAGAGTATTAAGCCTCTTTGACTGCAAGTCATTCTTTCTAGAATACTTGCTGGCATGCGAGACGAGACTGGAACCAAGGCCAAGGGCAGGAACTCCACCAACAGGAACCCTTTCATCAACCAATAGGCCAGGAGCTTTGTGGACTGGTGGGGTGTGGGGAATACCGTGGTATACCCTAGGGTCGGATTAATGGGATATTTATAGGAGAATTTTGATGAGGGTGATAAGATTGTATTCAAAAGGGTTTCTATCTCTTGGGCTTTGATATGGACAAAATAAGGACGAAAATACGATAGGGAGGAAGTAGAGACTGAGTAGGATTAGGAGAGGGAGAGATGGGAGGAGTTGTATGCATGCATGCAATAAAATGAGATAAATAAGATAAGATAATTATATTTGTATATATCTATTAAGGATAAGAATTATAAATAAATAAATAAAAAATTAAGACCTAATAATATTAACGCTTTTAAAAAAAAATTGGGTTGAAAATCCGGATCGTTACATAAACCGCCTCCTCCACCTACCCAAGTTGCAATCGGGGCACAAAGCTTCAGGGTCATTCGAGACGCAAGGGTGATATTGATCGTACTCATCATCTTCGCTGTCAATGTCATCGCTGTTGTTGCACACATAAAACCTTTTTGCTACACCGTCCGAAACCTCGTCTAGCAAAAGCAATGGACTAATAATATCTGAAGAACCAATTGGTGCCTTGGGATTCAAGAGGGATTGCTTGCTTGTGTCGGGTTGGAAGTAGGTTTCGTTAAGATTTTCAATGCTTTCGTAAAGGTTGCCCAATGTCCCTACCATAGTTAGTTTCTCGAGGAGCCCAACCACAGCTCCAACGGGCAAATGGAGAAGGTTGAATAGGAAATCGACAAAGTCTTTGCCGGCTTCTGCATAAAGGACTCTCTTGCCATTGGTGCGATGAGGAGCTTTAGGCTCACCTTGGTTTTGGGAGAGGTTGCCATTGCGATGGTTATTGCTCTCCTCTTTTTTCGGTGCACGACGGTTTTGCCTTTTCTATTTTCTCGGCGTACCAAAGAGTAACATCAAAGCGATGAACTATGTTAAACAGACGAGATTTGAACAGAATCAATCACTTGGGAGTGCCCTCTCTGGTTGTGTCGATCTCGAGCTATATAGAGAGGGGTGGAGTACTGTGTGAGAGTGTGTGTAGTAAATGCATCTGTCTCGACGAGTCAGGTGATCGATAGAGCTACAAACCATTGGATATTTGTGAGAATCCATTTAAAGTTTTGAACTGATCTCTTTTCCAACGGTCATATTTTTGTGGATTCCCAATGTCAGTTTAATTTAGTTGGTTTTCGTCAGGTTACGAGAGTACTGGTATTTCTTCTCATTATGGGGAGAAATTATAGGGTATTGCCTCTAATACCATGTGAAATAGGAGAGAAGAGATATTTTATTGACTTCGATATTGAAACCGTACAATGAGCCCTTTATTTATACAAGAGAAAGGAGCCTAACTATAGAAGGAAATCATCATAATTATAATAAAATCGTAATCAATTATAATCTCAATATCACGATATGATCACGATATTATTTTGTAGATGCATTTATTCTAACAATATGAAAGGCGAAGCGAGTTGAACTGTGAACACACTGAGTTTTGAACAGAATCAATCACTTGAGAGTGCCCTCTTCTCTCTGGTTGTGTCTACTTTCTAGAGCTATATAGGGAGGGGAGGGTGTGTGTTTGTGTGTGTAGTAAATGAATCTATAAACCCATACACCATAACGGTCCACATCCTCAAATCATTCAGGTGATCGTAGAGCTACACACCATTAGATAGTTGTGAGAATCCATGCAAAAGCTTTGAATGGATCTCTTTTCCAACTCTGTTATTGTGGCAGGCGTGGCTCGGTGAAGGGACCAAGGTGGTGGCCACGTCACGCTTATGAGCCAGACCCATGGACTTGTGGTTCGGATGGGTCGGCGGTATAACGTTCGGCGGATTCCGGCCGATCCTAATATGCCGAACCAGGGTTGTTCACCCACGGAAGAATCGTGGATCCGGTTACGGGACGCGATTATTAGCTCGGCAGAGTCCCTGCTGAACCAGTAGGTAACCTTACGGAAGCTTGAGTACAGCAATACCCTACAATCGGCGGAACCAACAATCGCCGAGCCACCCATGCCCCCTGACTTGAAGAGGAAGTCAGGAAGAGTTGGGCAAGGGTGGCCAACCTCACGTTCTATTCCCCCTTTTATAGGAGCGGAACATGGGAGTGGAAACTTATCCGAGACCTCTATCATAGGAACGGAACGTAGGAATGGAAGCTTATCTGAGATAGGGAAGCCTATCCAGAGCCGAGATTGGCGGACCCATTACCGAGCACGTGACGGGTACGCGTGGGTGGATCTCCACGCTCCCTTCGTCTATAAAAGGAGGAATCCCCCTCAGGAAGAAGGTAATTGAAACTCTGCCCCCCTAAACCCTAGAACTCATTTCTAAAGCTCCTTTTCCCTTTCATTGACTAGACTGTTGGAGTGCCTATCCTGGACCACCACGATCCGGGCTTGGGCACTAACGCGGGTGCTTCACGTGCAGGCCTTATGCTCAAGATACTCAACCCTAGCCACCTTGGCTCCCAGGGTCCGATCGGAGAAAGCTCGCCACCACAGTTATGACATGGAGAATTGGTGCATGCATCCCTATATTGTATTCCCAATGTGAGTTTGATATAGTAGTTGGATTTCGTCAGGATACAAGAGTACTGCACATTTATGGGTTGCAATTCAATGTTGCACATTTTTTCCTTACAAACTTAATGCATTTTGATATTTGATGAACGTGATTTTTGGCATCATCAATTTTCTTAACGAGTTCTAGAAAGTGAACGGTTCCAACCATTGTTGCGAGCTCGAAAAGGGCCCACAAATAGTCTAGATCCTCCCTCAAAATTGAGTGCTATGTGTTTGCTAGTAGTGCTCTTAATGGACTGGATTAAATTTAGATAGATCCAATATGAATCAGATTCATATTTTAATCTGAATAGAAAATGGCCCACAAATGGTCCAGATCCTCCCTCAAAATTGAGTGCTATGTCTTTTTTGGGTTTGTGCCACTTCAATTGTTTATATTTCGTAGTTCGTAATATTTTATGTAATTTTGAAAATATTGTCTATTAGAACTAATCGATATTTCTCAAATAATACTCATATTTCGTATAAAACTTATTACTAATATAAAAGTATAACTAAATTTTTAACCGATTAAAATAGATTGCGGTACAGACAAAAAAAAAGTGTCAGTAGTTAGCAGCCCTATTATGTCCAATCAAGCTCGTTTTTACATAGAGCTACAACTTGGGTGAGTCCTCAAAGTTAAAGGGTAGCTAGATCCCATACACATTGAGGCAATGCATGTTTTAATCTTTTGATTACTCGGATCAAGCCCAAGGGGTCCCAAATTATCCTTATGGGCTGATTAATTTGGGAGACGGATTTCACCGTCCACTAAAGAAAATTCTCATTATAGCCGAAATTTTACTCCGCATAAACTGACCCAACGCAGAGTTAATAGCACACAAGTGGGAGTTGAACTCGAGACAGGTTATCATCTACTCATAAGGCCTTGCATTGCCCGGCACAATGCCTATGTCGTTCTATTATCAAAGAAACAATCACAAACACAAACAGGAGTAGATGACACATAATTTTAAGCATACTAAGAAGAAGAAAAAAAAAACATACAGAGAGAGAGAGAGAGAGAGAGAGAGAGAGAGAGCACTCAAATGCATCTCAAATCACGTTGAATTCTTGCTTTTTCTCAGCTAACCAATATCTCAACACTCAAGAATTTGTCAGGTAAATAAACCCCAAAACATTTTGCCAGAAGGAAACCTTCATACATCCATCTTAATATTGCAGATGCGAGCGAGCTAAGGCAGGAATTAGATGACAACATTAACATTATATTGCAGATGTGAGCGAGCTAAGGCAGGACTTAGATGACAACATTAACATTAAGGCATTCAATCCACAAAATGGATCACATTCGCCCTTCAAATACAATAATACCTGCACTTACCAAGTCAAGATGAACACCATACCTTAAATACAGCATATTGTTATAATTTTATTAGGCATAGGACCAGGCAGTGACTACTCTGGTTCAAAGCCTTCCCCACATTTCTATCTATGTCTAAACTTACCTCCATACGAGATACACTTAAGCGCGCAAAATACATATCAACTACTACAATTTAGAATAACTTCATGCATTGACCTTTGGCTCCCATGCTGCAATCACGTATTCTTTTGCAGCCACGGTCTTCTTAAATGACTCCAGAGAGAAGAGCAACTGCAGCACAAGGACACATCAGCGTAACTGGTATTAGACCTTTTTTATTTCCAGATTTTTTTAACCAAAATTTGTAGAGGTAAGTATACAAGTGTGTGTGTGTGTATATACGCCAATTGATAAATTAGAAAAATCTTCTCTGCTTGTGTGAGTTGCTTATTAAACAAGAAAGAAAAAAGACCATCGTTGATTTACTTTTTTTTTTTCTTCCTCTCTCGGCACACACTCATGGATGCATAAGTAAACTATGTAGATATCCAACTCGATGAGCAAGAAGCACGTCTTACAATCTAGCTTTAGAGACAAAAGATTGCCCTACTGAAGTTCACTCATAGTACCATATGAGATGGCAACACTTATGCACAACTACTAGTTTGCGTAGGCAACTGCTAAATAATACGTGCTCACTCTAGGCAGTGAACTACACTCACCGAACGTAACTTCAGAAAACAGAAAGCTCCCCATTTTTCCTTACCGAAATATGAGAAGCAATTTATATACCAAAAACTCAAATACCGAAAAAAAGATGGCCAAAGGAAACCTTAAATAACACCAGAGTTCGGGAAGGAAAATAAATTAACTGCATACCTTGATGTAATTATTGACATGAGTCAAGCTTTCAGGGATTTTCCAGCTCTTGAAGTGGTCAAGAGTCACCTCAAGGTGGTACAGCATTGGCGCCAAAATCAAATCAACAGCACAAACATTTTCCCCATTAATGTATGGTCCCTGATCAAATGACATAACTAATTACGATAAACTTCCGCTACAAACAACAGCGAAAGGTGCTAATTTTGATAGAGGACGAGATGATTCTTTTAAAATAGCGAAGCGAAACGTACATGTTCCTTGAGACGTTCATCCAGGGCCTTCAACTCATCCAGCAAAGCCTGCTCTGTACCATCACTGGGATCCTTGCTCTTTAAGAACTTGACAAAAGAAGGGAAGATTTTGGGCGCCCTTCAATCTCACGCAAATTGGAGAACACTAATCAGTAAAGACAACTCTAATATTTAAAAGACCTAAAACCTTAGTCACATAATCCTTCAAAATGAATTGCGCCCCACACTCAATCCTCGCGCTGCACTCGTGCTCTCGATCCTCGCTAATCGCAAATTATAGTACTTTGAGATGAATTTACCGATTCTTTCATGCTTGCGCAAACGCACGCGGATTATGTGACTTAGCCTAAAACACAACCCAAACTCTTACCAAACCAAAAGAAAAATATCACAAATACACATAAATATTTAGAGACATATATGGAGAGGGAGAGAGAAGCATACACAGAGGCAGCATCAAGGGGAGGAGTGAGAGAAGGGTACTGTTGGCGGCAGGAGGTAATGTTGAAACATTCATCAACCCTTTCATATAACTCTTTGGACTTAGGCTCGGAAGAAGCAACGGCTTCATTTGGAGGAGGTTCAAATATGGCTTTGCTCGCCGAGGCATCTGGGGTAGGCCCTGTTTCGCCGACCTTGACAGGATCATGGGGAATGGAACTTGAAGTATCGATTGTCTCCATGCCTCCAAGGAAGACACTTGTTAACACCATTTTTGAATGCAAAGTCGTCTTTAACAGCTTCAAACCCTAGAAAAGAAGGGCATATATGTTCAATGTCTTTACTACTACGTCACTCATAAGAATTATGTGCAAATTCTCTGTATACGATTACCCAAATGCATATCTGGCAATAACAACTTTTCCCTTATTTTTTGAACTAAAATGACGCGCGATCCATGTTCTAACAAGAATCGCAATATTTGAATCCGGAAGTCCTGGAACGAAATTAACCAGAAAAAAGAATAACAAAAAGGAAAACTAAGCAACAAGAGAGGGGGAAACATCAATACCTCATCCATCCCAAAAGTCACCACCTTCTCCTCCACAGATGCAACATTCGTAACATTGAACTTGCTAAGCAATGAAATACCAGAGATGGTAGACATGGGCATCACCACCAAATCATCCATCACCATATATGTTACCACACCTTTAACGTAGCCTCCCTCACCGGATAAGCCAGTATTGGCAACCTTCGATGGCAGGAATGTTACCTCAGTCGTCATAGTATATTTTTTGCATGCTGGACAAATAACTTTTGGGTCATTGGTGACGTAACTGTAAATTAAAAACAAGAAATAATTGAAACAAGAAAATGATTTCGTCAGTAAGTAATGTAAAATTCTATTAAAAAATTACTCTTAGGTCCATTATGTAAACTTCATAAACCCACAAGTTCACCGATTAATTTTTTGAGGTCTTAAGTCCATTTTAGGGTACCCTAGGGTTTAGATACTTTCATAAGATTTGAGAGTACACTTTTTTATTATAGGATAAGATACCCTAGAGTTTAGGCACTTTTATAGTGCTTTAGGGTGCCCTTGCCTATTATGGGTGGGTTTGGATTGAAAAGTTGAGTGACAATTTTTTGTCTTTATTTGAATTTTTTTTGCATTTGTTTGTTTTGCGTCAAACTTATGTGACTTATTGATTCGTCTCGACGAGAGGAATCGGAAAAGTAAAAAAATTTGATCGAAACTCATAATTTCTTGAATAAAGACAAAAATTAGTCAATAAGTCAACTTATTTTACTTATTCTTGTCTTTTTGAAAAAAAATTACGAGTTTTGATCAAAAAAATTACTTTTTTCCTTCTCGCAAAGACGAATCAAAAAATCACAAAAGTTTGACGCAAAATTATCAAATCCGATTTTTTTTTTTTGAATAAAGACAAAAAAAAGTTACTGTTTCACTTTTAAAGTGGTTTAGGTACCTTCATAGGGATTAGGGTTTTAGGCACTTTCATAGAGTACCCTAGGGTTTAGGTTGTGTGGACTTGTGATTTTACAAAACTATTAGGTGGATTTGTGGACTTATGAAATGTCTATAATGGACCTATCACTAAATCTCCCAAAATTTTAATGTCAAAAAGAATTGAATCTCAAGCGAAGTCCTCAACACATAGGATAAGTAGGATTCGAATTCCGTGTCGTCTGCAGCAAAATAGAAAATTCTCCTATCTATGAGATCCAAATTAACTCTAACATTAAAATCGATTCTATACATGTCATAATATGATGTCAAGTGATATTTATAATATTAATCAACAAAAAAGTGGTATTTATAATGATGTTCAAGTGTCTTTAAGATGTAGTGGTACAAAACAAACCAAATACCGCGACAAAAGAGAACCATTGTGTAACCAAATAACATCCACAATGTAATAATCAAAATTGGATAATTAAAAGTTGTCACATCACCTTTTGGTTATCCATTTAAGACATTGTTAAAGTTAGCAATATAGAGGTCTACATTGTTTATTTTTTTGCCCATAATCAAAAGGAGTTGGCAAAAAATTAAATCAAACGGTCAATTTTTGTCTTCTCAATCTAATGGTTTACATTGGATGGCATTCTAGTAAAATAAGTGAAAATGGAGAGCATTTGTTAAAATCCATAAAATGATCAATATTGTTAAATGCACAACCACTTGCCAAAGTGGAGAGTGCATTTCACCTGCCAATAAAGCATTTGCTTTAGGGAGAGTGAGTTTCACTTTCTCACGATGGTTGTACTTAATTGAGAAGATGTGGGGTCCAATAAATTTGGTTATTGACAAAAGGTTATTAGTTTTGATTATCCAAATGCCCAAATTTGATGAGTTGCTAAGAGTATGCTAAGTTTGATTATTACAATGTCAGCACTTTTTTGAACACGTTACTAACTTTAGCAACATTTTGATTTTGATTATTACATTGTGGATGCTCTAATAGCACATCATCAAGAGTACTTAAAAGTAGAAACATCAAGGGTAGTAAACCTCAATTAAATACATCCGAGATTTTCTCAATCTCAAGAATATAAGACCATGGAATTTCATTGCTGGCCATGAGGGAGGCCATGACCGACAATAAGAGATGGCCATGAGGGAGGACAACACAAGATTGTCACAAAATCAAGAGGAGCTCCACAAAATTAGCTCATGGAATTTCATTGCTACACAAACAAGGGTTGAATGGAGGTAGTGGGCACGTGATCACCTTCACATTCTTTTTTTTTTTGTGTATACTGTGTGTGTGATACGGCGATAAGGAGGAGTGTCTGGGTCACTTACACGTAGCTCGACTAATCCCCTTTCCAATCCGGTCAAAGACTAATAATTCACGACGGGATTAGAGAATTCACAATAAATTAATTTCTTTAGGTATATCCTCAAAAGCCGATTTGTTTAATAGATAGCCAAACTCGGACGGATCTTTACTAAGTCGGGTTTCGAAGAGTTCACGAACGACTCAGTTCATTTCCAGCCCTAAAAATAGGTACTCTAAGCGGATCGGGAGATCCTACCAAGTAAGGGTGCTTGGCAGGAGTGCCGAGCGCATCTCGGCCGTCCAAAAGTGTTTTGGACGGCCCGGATGCAAAAGTACCGAATGGATTTTTTTTTAAAAAAAAAGGAAAAGGAAAAAGATGTTTCGATCCGGGCAGTTGATTCCGAGATGGACGGCCGGATTGGCCGCTAGGCAGGCACCCCTAAGCTTTTTGTTCCAAAACAGTTAATGAATCCTTAATATTAAAATTGCACACACATCACAACTTGAGTAGCAGAGGAGAAACCAGCAATACATAAATGCATAATGAAATCAGAAAAAACAAAATCACATTAATTATAAGGGAATTTTTTTTAATTTTTCCTTTTTTATATTCACACTCTCTTTTTTTGTCTTTTAGAAGGAAAAAAAACCCATACACTTCAACACTAAAAAAAAAAAAAATTGAGTGTGGATATCAAAAATTGGAGTTTGAAAATCAATTCCCAAGTTATACCTATAACAGTTTCCACACTTGTACATCTTGTAATACCTATAGCCTAAATGTGTACAGAAATCAGAAATATCCCAATTACTCACTGGTGATAGTTTCCACACATGTAAACTTTCTTAGCAGCGAAGTCGTCGTCGGTCAGAAAAAGGGAAGCCTCCGTGGAACACGCCGCTGCCTTGGGTTTCAACAGAACCTCCTTGCTCTGGTTGGGTTGCATGTAGGTATCGCTCAGGCTTTCGACGCTGTCGTAGAGGTTTCCTAGGCTGCCGACCATGCTTTTGGCGGTGAGGAGGCGGACAACGGTGCCGACGGGGAGAGAGAGGAGGGTGAAGAGGAAGTCGACGAAGTCTTTACCGGCCTCGGCGAAGAGGACCCTGTTGTTCTTCGTGTCGACTAGTAGTTTCAGGGTTATCACTTCTTTGGAGGAGGAGGAGGATGCCATGGGTGAGTTGAGTCACTAGTGCTTTCTCAAAGGGTTTTGGAGATAAATGTGGGATTATACAAACACAAACTAGGGAAACGAAGTAGGAAAGAATAAGGATGTTAGAAAGAAATGCAAACAAATGAGTTCATTATTTTTGGAACAAGTCTGAATAGAAATATCGAGGGTTTCTCGTTTTATAGGCATAAGGAGAAGCATTTGGCATGGCTTCAAGTCTAGACAAACATAATCGTAACTTTCAACTTTAGATTTGAATATCTTCCTACTATGGACAAGGTTAAGCATATCTTATAGCATTGGGCAAGCATATATTAAAACTTGAACGAATCAAAATCTAATGCGCGCGCATTGTTTCCTCAGCCCCTGTGTTACCGGGGAAGACGCTTGTTAAAACCGTCTTCGACTGCAAACTTGCTTTCAACAGCTTCAAGCCCTATACCAAATAAGAAAAAGTCAGTTACCTACCATAAAGTATGGATCATCAAGAAAACCAGAAATTAACACACTTACCCAAAAAAAAAAACCAGAAATTAACATGGTTAAAAGAACAGTATGAGATTGATTGAATACCTCAGGCATTCCCATGTCAACAACCCTTTCCTCAAGTGCACCAACTTCCTTAACATTAAATTTGTTAAGCAAAGTAGTAATACTAGAAACAGCAGACATAGGAGTCACCACCAAATCCTCCCTCCCCTGCTGCTAATTCCGCTTCCTCCCCCTCCTCCCGAGCAACATAAACCGCCTCCCTCCACATACCCAAGTTGCAATCGGGGCACAAAGCTTCAGGGTCATTTGAGACGTAAGGGTGATATTGATCGTACTCATCATCTTCACTGTCAATGTCATCGCTGTTGTTGCACACATAAAACCTTTTGGCTACACTGTCCGAAACCTCATCTAGCAAAAGCAATGGACTAATAATATCTGAAGAACCAATTGGTGCCTTGGGATTCAAGAGGGATTGCTTGCTTGTGTTGTGTTGGAAGTAGGTTTCGTTAAGATTTTCAATGCTTTCGTAAAGTTTGCCCAATGTTCCTACCATAGTTTGTTTCTTGAGGACCTCGACCACGGCTCCAACGGGCAAACGGAGAAGGTTGAATAGGAAATCGACAAAGTCTTTGCCGGCTTCTGCATAAAGGACTCTCTTGCCATTGGTGTCAATGAGGAGTTTTAGGCTCACCTTGGTTTTGGAAGAGGTTGCCATTGCAATGGTTATTGCTCTCCTCTTTTTTCGGCGCACGAGGGTTTTGCCTTTTCTATTTTCTCGGCGTAGCAACGATTAACATCAAAGCGATGAACTATGTTAAACAGACGAGATTTGAACAAAATCAACCACTTGAGAGTGCCCTCTCTGGTTGTGTCGATCTCGAGCTATATAGAGAGGGGTGGAGTACTGTGTTTGAGTGTGTTTGTGTGTGAAGTAAATGCATCTGTCTCAACGAGTCAGGTGATCGACAGAGCTACAAACCATTGGATATTTGTGAGAATCCATGCAAAGTTTTGAACTGATCTCTTTTCCAACGGTCATATTTTTGTGGATTCCCAATGTCAGTTTAATTCGGATTTCGTCAGGTTACGAGAGTTCTGGTATTTCACTATTTCTTATGCGGATTCTTATGGGGAGAAATTTTTGGGAACCGACAGTAGTCTGGATACAAAGGTATCAAAAGGATTTTAAAAAAAAGAAAAGGTTGTTTCAATCCAGACTGTTGGTTGCTTGGTTTGGACGGCTTGGATGCGCTGCACGGATACTACGTGGTACCCGATTTGCAACCAAAAATTTCTCTAGGTGTTACTCTGTTGAACAGGTACGGTTGAAAAGAGAGGGATTGGATCCCCCTTTTTTTTTTTCGTGATCATCGTGAAAGGCCTCAAGGTCTACAAAGATCCAAAATCTAGGGCCCTCTATTGGAAAGAAAGATTCTCAACTTTAGGATTATTCATGTGGATTGGGTAAGATCTACAATAAAACAATACCAATAGAGGGTAAAGAAAGTTTCACGCAGGTAACAAAGATCTCCATTAAAGGAGAAAAAAATAAAAACGAAAAAATATACGTTAGGTCTCCGGAGCTGCCGTCTCGGATCTGGCAGCTTATTCGCCGAAGGATGCACCAAACCACCCCAAAACGTCGAGATCTTAACAGATCTGGCCCTCCTAAGGTTTGGATCGGAGCCGAGGGTAGTGGATTTCGTCCTCCATCACTGTGACCGATGGAGGTTGGACGATTGCTTGACCGATTCCCTAGTCCTAAATTAATGGGTTGCCCCAAGCGTAGGGCGGAGACCGACGTAGCACAATATCCGGTAAGTCCGGAGTCGAATCCACAGAGACGGTGATGTGTGCTGACTAAAAACTCGGATTGTTATTTAATTAAACTGGCTCTTAGGTAGCCACCCCTTGTTGATTTGGTTGAGATTAACTAAAAATCTAAAAATTGATTGTACTTTTCAGATAATTAAAAGAAGGTACGGTCGTAGGATTCATAGCACTCGCAATCAATTCCGGACTTATCTGCTCTGTTTGGTGTTCTTAAAAACATTTGATTTTAGAGAGAAAAAGCTACCCCGAAAGATGCGAACCTTTATGGTCGTCGTTTACCCATGCGCAGCGGAGAATGAGTTTTGGACCCCCGTTCCCCCGTTCACATGGGCTCCGACAATGCCCGGGTTCGTCTAACGAATGTTCTTTGTTAACTTAAAATTGCCTTTTCTTTATTATTTGAAAAACAGGAGCAGAACGTTCCGACCTGGCCACGATGTGCTAATCACCCCGCGACCCTACCTATACGACTACTCACTATGCATTGAACAAGAAACGCGAGAAACCCTAATTTGAATCATGCTTCTATAACTTAGAATGGAAAACAAACGAAAGATATCAACCAAACAAATTCCAACGAACAACTTTTATAAAGAACAAAAATTAAAACAAGTTACCGTAATATAAGTACTTGAACAATCGTTAAAAAACTTGAAGGAAAAGAGCTCTAAAAAAAGAAACAACGTAAGTAAAAAGCTGCTCAAAACCTCCCGAACTTCTGTCGTCGCCTCCTTTTATAAGTGAGAAGTGCCGACCCAAAACCAAAACCTATCCTCGTTTTCTTTTTCTTTTTCTTTTAATTCCAAGCCTTCCATTTTTCCCTTCTTGGCCCACCATGTAGTCAAACCAACTGTGAACCACTGGGCCCATCTAATAAACGTAAGTCCAATTCTTCCACTTGATTGAATTCGAACGGCCCAACGTCGAACACCGTTTAATATTTTAACTTTGCATATTTTTTTATCAAACTCTCCAAATATCTACAATACAAAAATTAAGCATTAAGCTCTGAATATTAATATAAATAGAACTTAGCAAAGATAAATTAGGAGGCGCTAATGTGAACATTTACGCTCCTATTAACGATGTAGGCAGCGAAGGGCTTTGAACGGTCAAGATCGCGAGGAGGAGAGGTGGCTGGCAAGAAGAGGGCCGGGGGGTGGTGGAAAAGATAGGGTTATCTCTCTAGAGGGTGTTGGGCTGCCTGTTTTTTGGCCACTTGCTTGTCAAACGCTCTGCAGTATTGAAAGTTGGAATTATTGATGTTCAGTTGGAGATCGATTAAAACAACCCAAATGGAGTATAATCAAGTCGGTTTGTAAACTTTCCAATTCATTTGATAACATTTTTCGAACTTTTCATATGACTAGTCGTGAGAAGAACTGGGTGTTGTGTCATGGCATATGCCTTGCCTGTGACAAGCACTTGTTGTTACATGCTTTCCATAGCCCAATGACAAGCACATATTGTGTTGTGCCTTGCCTAGCCCGGTTACAAGCACAAGTTGGGGCCAAGCCCGCATGTCCTGTGACTAACACGAGTGTTGCTCGATCTGAAACTTTTACGCACCAACTTTCATCCAACACCTTGCAAACTGTTGCTTCCAAATCCATCTTCTTCTTCTTTTTTAACACGGTTCCAAACTCATCTCAATGGACTTCAGGTTTTGGTGTTGTGCAATGAGGTGCCCAGCATTGTGCTACACACCTCCGAGCCATCGGATCATGCATCTAACGGCTCAGATCTCATCTCGGCAACCAACGATCAAGAGCCATTCATTGGCGAGATGAGATCCGAGCCGTCGGATGCACAATCCGACAGCTCAGAGGTGCGTAGCACGGTGCTACAGCACCATCCCCCAATTCCATCTTAATGGAAGCAAAAAACTAATGACCAAATTATCATACAATTCATTATGCAAACCATCCAGGTTAAAAATACATATGATATCTGCTCATGGAGTAATTATTTGGTGCTCTCAACACCTTTATCCACCACACATTTCTGTGGAGTTCATAAACTTAGTACTTTGATCCCCGCAAAAATGTATTGTGGATAAGAGTGTTGGGGCACCACGTGGCGGTGTGCCAAGACAACCAAATGAATTTCCTGCTCATGTGACTATCATTATCCAGTATTTTTCATAAAAATAAAATGCTTGTCAAACTCTAATTGTTTGTAGCTCTTGCACAATTTTATGACAGATTGGACCTTGCCAAAAAACACTGTGAAGTTGTTTTCTAGGTAAGGATTCCTGAACAAAATAGGAATAACAGAGCATCATAAAGATCGACTTATGCGACCACTTCAAAAACATTACAAACCCACACAGAAAATAACAGGCATAACACTTTTTAACCGGGCTGGAAGTCGAATATCATCAAAGAAAATCTCCAACCTATGCGGCGACAGCCACCTTCTTGTCAAGGAAGATACTGGTTAAAACTGTCTTCGACTGTAAAGATGCTTTGAGTAATTTCAAACCCTAACACAAAAACCAAGGACATCAGTAATTGTACCTTGTCAAAACTAAATCTACAATAACTAACGACTAGCAATGTTTACAATAACCCTCTAGAATTCAACCCAACAGCTTTATTTTTCATTTCAAATGAAATACTGTATAAATAATTATGTACATGAGTTCTATCTATACAACTTATCCATATGTATAGCACGCAATAACAAATTTCTCTTTCAACTACAATGGCAACAGTGTGTTAGTTACCGAAGAGGCAGCATTCAAATCTCGTATCTATGGAGCGAAATTAACCATAAAAGAAGCAAGAAAAGAAACATTACGCGAAAAAAGAGAGAGGGAAACTTCAATACCTCGTCCATTCCAAAACTCACCACCTTCTCCTCCAAAGCTCCAACATTTGTAACATTGCACTTGCTAAGCATTGCAATACCAGAGATGGTGGACATGGGCGTCACCACCAAGTCATCCATTACCATATATGTTACCACACCTTTAACATAGCCTCCCTGGCTGGATAAACCATCATTGGCTACTTGTGGGGCAACAAATGGCACCTCGGTTGATATAGTAAGCTTGCAGGAGGGACAAATGGCTCGCGGGTCATCAGCAATGTACCTAAAACAAAAAAAAATATTTTGTAATGAACGAATTTTCTAGCTAATATACATTCCAATGTCAAAGGTTTTGAACATTTTGTTATTTACATGGAAGCTAAGTTAATCTGATAAGCATTGTTTCCTACTGTAAATTAGGAATTATATTCGTATCCAAATGTATGAATTCCAATAGGTACATATCCTTGAGTACTTTGTAACATCCATAGAGTAGGAGCCGAGGTCACTTGTTTCCCTGATGCCTACTTATCATTCGTCATCTGTCGCAACAACTTATGTATTAAGGATAGCTGGATATCGAAAAACAAAAAAAGGATAGCTGGATAAGAAACTATTGCAATACAAACATCTGAAACAAACATGGGCTTATCATAGATAACAATAATACAAACGCGATTCTATCTTCTAGTTAACTATCAAAATCCTGTTTGTTGTCTCTGTCTTAGACTCTTAGAAACATTTATATCTAATTCTTGTGAGTAAGGTTTTTAGATCGATTGGATTCAAGAATGAATCGTATGTTTTGATTCAGGTGTTCGCTGCATAACCATGGTCCCAAATATAAGCAGGTCCAATTTTCAAATTATACCATTTTCCAGTCCATCAAGTAGTAGAAAGACAAGCCATACCCATATGCCCTGTTAGCATCAAATAGAAGGTAGAGAAGTCATACGGACCCATAGGCATTGTTTGTTTGACCAAACTTATGTGGAAAGAATGAAAGATTAATAAGTGATGGGAGATATGGTTGTGGGTAATCTAATTAAATAATTACTAGTATAATAAGATTAATAATTGGTGGATTAGTAAAACCAAGATTATTATAAGATTAATAGTTAGTGGATGAGTAAAATCAGGATTACAATAGCAGTAGCTAGTGGATGAGTAAAACCTCATTCCCCGAGGTTTTATGTTCCGTGTTTCGTGACACATTGGCTTCGAATTGGGGGGTGTGTATTACTCCTTATTTAACAACGTCTATTTCCCCATCTCGCCCATCTCGTGAACGGGTTTTTTTGACTTTATCTTGAATATTTCTAAAAAAGTATTGGGTAAAAGTCATAATTTTTTTTTCACATTTCGATGCGTCTTGACAAGAAAAATCTACAATCCACAAAAATTACACGCAAAACTAATAAATACAAAAAAAAAATTGAACAAAGACAAAATAAGAAAAAGCACAAAAATCTTGACGGGACTTAGCCTAAATGAGTACAGAAATCAGAAACATGCCAATTACTCACCGGTGATAATTTCCACACATGTAAACCTTCTTAGCAGCGGAGTCGTCGTCGGTCAGAAAAAGGGAAGCCTCCGTGGAACACGCCGCCGCCTTGGGTTTCAACAGAACCTCCTTGCTCTGGTTGGGTTGCATGTAGGTATCGCTCAGGCTTTCGATGCTGTCGTAGAGGTTTCCGAGGCAGCCGACCATGCTTTTGGCGGTGAGGAGGCGGACGACGGTGCCGACGGGGAGGGAGAGGAGGGTGAAGAGGAAGTCGACGAAGTCCTTTCCGGCCTCGGCGAAGAGGACCTTGTTGTTCTTCGTGTCGACTAGTAGTTTCAGGGTCACTTCTTTGGAGGAGGAGGATGCCATGAGTGAGTTGAGCGAGCGAGAGAGTCACTGGTGCTTTAAGAGGGTGATGGCCGATGGGTGGAGGTGGGTGGGTAAAACGAGGGTTTTTTTATAGGGTTTTGGAGATGAATGTTGGGAATGAGAACCCTAATGGCGCGCTTTTTTAAGGAAAAAAAAAATGCTACGGTTACAAACTTACCCGTTTCGCTTAATTTTAGAACTTTATGAAAGTTTTTTTCCTTATTTGAAAAAAATCGGGCTTCTTAATTTTGTTTTAAATTTTTTTTTTTTTAGATTATTGACTTGTCTCGACGAAAGAAATCAAAAAAGGGAAAAAAAATATAACCAATTTTTTTTGGAAATATCGACTTTTAAGATTTTTTTGCTAAAAAGCGGATCTTTCCCAAAATATTTGAGAAACATTAATAAAAATTATTTCTCTAATTCCTTTTATCAGGAGGAATCAATAATTTACAAAAATTTAACGAAAAACTAATGAACGCAAAAAAAAAATGAATAAGTTTAAAATTTTCAAAAAGTCCTTTGAGGTCAGTAGAACTTCACCTGCAAGTGTCTGTTCGAAATCGTTTGATGCGTCATCCCACGGGCTTTGGCCCCTCCATGTTGCATAATCACTGCCGGCTCTGGGGTAAGGCCTAAGAGGCGTAGGTCTTAAGCCCTTTAAAAATGTCAAAATATAGGGCCCCTATTTATTTGTAAGACCTAGTATATATGTGTTGTTTTATGGTCCAATTTTAAACCTAAGAAAACATTTTATACTTAAGTCTCAATGGCCCAGAAAAATGGAACACGGAATGCAAGAAAAAATAAAAGAAAAAAAAACAAAAAGGAGGAGTAAAAGGTCACGGGTTCGCCAAAAATCTCTGGGGCCCTTTAAAATTATTCAGTGTGATGGGTGTATGGATGCATCTTTTTTCCCCCTTAAATGCTACTATTTCGGTACTTCTCATTGCAAACAAATACTATATCCGAATCAAAATTATTCAGTATAATCGACTTTTTATTTGATTTTCGTTTACAATTATTAAGAGTCTCATTTTCGAAAATCGTCTTAAGCCTCCAAAATCTCAGAGCCGGCCCTGTGCATAATTCCAGTAGATGCCCATTTAATAAAGGGAAAATTTCAAAATACCCCCCAACCTTTACACTAAAATTTAATTAGACTCCCAACCTTTTAAAAACTTCAATTTTACTCCCAACGTTATCTTCCGTTAATCAAAACGCCCCCTTCTGTCTGAATGACTAACGGATTTCGTTAAAAGCTTCGTTAAATAGCGTCCCGATCGAATTTCGATGATCCAAGCCGCTTAATATGTTCAAAACATTCAATAAAAAAACTTTAAGATGAACCCCTTCCCGGTCATTTTTTTTGCTGATTTCTCGTGGGTACCCTTAAAATCACATTTTGAACACATTGAGCGGCTCGGATCATCGAAATTTGATTGGGAAAAAGGGAGGTGTTGATCGATCCAGATTTTGTTCAAGTCCGGACGTCTGAATTTTGCTTCAGTCTGCACCTTCCCTTTTCCGATCGAATTTCAATGATCCGAGCCGCTCAATATGATTACAACATGATTTTAGAGTACCGGCGAGAAATCAACAAAAAAAAATGACCGGGATTTTCGATCATTTTTTTTGCTGATTTCTTACGGGTACTCTTAAAATCACATTTTGAACACATTAAGCGGCTCAGATCATCAAAATTCGATCGGGACAACATTTAACGGAGCCTTTAACGAAATCCATTAGTCATTCGGACGGAATGGGGCGTTTTGATTAACGGAAGATAACGTTGGGAGTAAAATTGAAATTTTTAAAAGGTTGGGAGTCTAATTGAATTTTGGTGTAAAAGTTGGGGGTGTTTTGAATTTTTCCCTTTAATAAATATGGATCTTCCAAGAAAATTTTCACAGAACTTTTATGGGGACGACTATTCGCAGCCCCGTATTTTCTCCCATAGCCCGTTAAAAATTTCCAAAGATTATATTTCGGTAACTACATGTCGAAAATATGTTCAACCTTCGGTAAACAACTACCGAACATACATTTCGGTAAATAGCTATTGAAAACAAGATTATATTTCGGTAACTACATGTCGGAAATGCACAAGAAACATATATTTCGGTAATTGGATGCTGAAAAGGTATCTCAATTTCGGTAACTAAATGTCGAAACATATTTCGATAGTTGGAAATTTTTAATGGGCTAAGGGAGAAAATACGGGGCTGCGAATAGTCGCCCCCCACTTTTATGGACCTAGCCCCAGTTTGCCTTGTGGTTTCTACGTGTCGGTAAGTAGTTTCAGGCTCATTTTTTCGTTTTTTTACTCTGTTTGCTCGTAAAGATACGCAAGAGGCCTCAACCTTTGAATTTATATCGGACCCTCAAAATATCAAAGACAGCCCCGTGAGTCATTAATAGTTGATGAGTTTACTTTAGGATGGTTTCGGTACTGGGTATCTATAGTAAGAGAGGATGCCATGAGTCCATTTGTTCCCTTAAAGTACGGATTTTTTAAACAATTTTAGTAAATTAAGTTAGTCTTGTGAACCGCAACACATCTCACACTGACAAACACGAGAGATGGGACGAAATGAAATCACTTGGCAATTTGCCAAACTAGAAATCACACAACTTTGGAAATTAATTAAGCAGATACAACTTCGCATTCTTAAATCAGACCAAAAAGATTCTTAAAAGAAACCCACAAAATGATTACATGGCCCCTTTGAAAAACTAGAAGCAATCATCTATGCATCCATCCGATGCCCCCTGTCTCCAAGGAAGACACTTGTTAAAACCATGTTGGACTGCAAACTTGCCTTCGCCAGCTTCAAACCCTATCCAAAATTTAAAAAATTAAAAAAAAAAAAAAAGAACAGGGTAGAGATTCATTGTCAGTAACATTTCTTTTGGTATTATTATTGTGTCACGTAACTAGCGCTCGTGGCACACGTAATATTTGTGCAAATAAAATGGATAGTGGCCAAAAAAGGAATACGATGATCGGGTATATACCTCGGCCAATCTCACATCAACAACTCTTTCCTCTATTGGACCAGCCTCCTTACCATCGAACTCGTTGAGCAGGGCGAAACTAGACAGGGTAGTAGACATGGGCTTCACCGTCAGATCATCCATCACCATGTAGAAGCAAGTCGAACTTGGTTTCTTTGCAGCACTACGGAAGTATGGCGGGTAAAAATCCGACAGACTCTGGTTTTCGATGCCGCTGAAGAGGTCTTCGCCAAGGCTTCCCAGCATTGATCTGTTATTGAGGATCCTGATCATGGTTCCGACGGGCAAAGCGAGAAGATAGCGCAGGAAATCGACAAAGTCTTCCCCTGCTTCGGCGAAGAGGACTCGCTTGGCGTGGGTGTCGATCAGGAGTTTTAGGCTCACAGTCACTGCAGCTTTCATCCTTCTAGTTTTTTTGGGTAAATTCATCCTTCTAGTTGCCATTGCTTTTAACATGTAACATGTGTGTATATATACTCTCATCTTAAAAGGGAGTCTCCATTTATTAATCTTCTTTCTTGGGAATGATCGATTCAACAGAATTCTGGTGTTCGTGCATTTTCTTTTTTGTTTTCGAAATCACACCCTGAGAAAACAGGAAAAATATATGGTACACTATTTTGGTCTTTTTCTTCTATCGAAGTCTTTTGCTCTTCTTGGAAAACAAAGTTTATAGTAGTAGTATATAACTTCCTATTTTTCAAGGGAAGTGGTTATTCCTTCTATTCAACGGCTTGTTAAACACATGGTCCTTGGGTTATGGCAACTCAAGCTACTTGAGTTCAAGCTCGTGTTCGTTCGTTATAGAAGCTCGTTCAAGATCAATATGTTACGTAAACAAACCAAACTTGAACGAGACTACTACTCGGTTCGTTCGCCTTATGATAGTATAAAAACTTTTAAGCTACTCGAGATCGACTCGATTTAAGCTCATTCGAGATTGACTCATCTCGTAAAAGCTTAAACATGTTTTCAAGCTTGCTAAGTTTTCAAACTAAGTTTGAACAACTAATTAATGTTCGGCTTGTTTATCACTCTTACCTAAGATACTCAGAGCATCCGCAATGGGTGTGTTATATTTGTGTATCAAAATATTTGTTAAGGTGTGTGTTAGGATAAAAAATGGGTCCCACAAGTGTGTGTTAACTTAGGAGTGTGTTAGGATATATATGAGTACCTCAATGGGTTAGTTAGGAGTGTGTTAACTCTTTAATTCTATAAATTTTACAATGGCTATAGCAGTATTGAATGAAAGGCAACAGGACTCAAAGTTAAAAGATGAGTTTAGTTCATATGACTGGGACTCAAAGTGGTCGAAATTATTCAAATTAGTGGGATCCATTGCTGGGAGGGATGGTTTTTGCCCTTTGGTGTTAGAACACATCTATAGAAAAAGAAAGTAACGGTAAGTTACTTTGCCCTTTGGTGTTCAAGCTAACGGTAAGTTTTCAAAAAAGAAAGTATTGGGAGCATTTATGTTTTATGGTTCAAGGTTGAATTTATGGAAATAGGACCCACTTATTGTTTGTTAACTTGGTTGCTAAACTTGATAACCATACTAACATACTACTAGATTTAGCACACTCTAACACACATGCATTGTGGCACAAAAAATACATTTTTGTTTGCTAAAGTCTTAGCACACATGATTAACACACTAGTTATATATACTGGTATGAATTAGTCCTTCATTTACAAACAACTGAGAGTATATGACGGTCCATCTACAGCGTTTCGAGAGACAGAAACGCAATTAGTTGTTCATTGGGAATGCAATTTAACAAATTCTGATGCAGGATGTGGTTGAAAAGAAAGGAATGGGATCCCCAATTGCTTCCGAATGCTGCAGTATCTCAACCATGGTGGGCTACACAAAGTGGGGTAGCCGTGGTTCTTTAGTGCACCGAATAAACTACGGCATCATTCATTTAATGCTAATGGTCATATAGCGAGTTGGTTAATTATAGTACGTTACTAGCTTACTCTCGGTCTCTACATCCCGCATAGATAGTCCATCTCAAAAGGCATGTAATTTTTGAACCAAAAAATAAAATATTTTCATGTAATATTTTTTATTAAATTTCTAGATACCAAGTTAAAGAAACGCATGTAGGTGGTAATTGGAATACTCCAATTAAATAACTGCAATTTGGTTTGGTTTTATGGAGAATGAAGGAAAATTGCATTATAGACTCGTTTTGTTTTTTTTTTTTTTTTGATGATCAATCAACAAACAAAATCTTATAAATTGAATACGGTTGATCTTATAAGTCCGAAATCTGAACCTCCCATGCGTCCTCAAACTAGTTTGTCATTTGTCTTCCATGGTTATGTCTGCATGAAGTAGTTAGCATTTTCGTGGTTTGATATATATGATTACAGGAAGTAGATGACACACCAAAAAAAATGTAGAACAGCAACTTCTCAAGTCATAATTCCCAAAGCAAACAAATTCTCTAATTTCTCATATTTGAAGTCAAATTACCAAATACTAAATACCAACAAAGATAATATAACGAAATATCGACTTAAATGCTTTTTTCAATGTGGCAGCAGAGCATAACGAAGATTAGAGCAGCCTGAACAGGGCATGAACAGGGCCTATACCTTGTGTTTATGCATGAATGAAGATTGTAACCAAATTTCAAAGTTCTACGGGATTGTATGAGCACCGCTCCGGCCTGATCATCTAGATTTCTTGTTCTTATCCTTCTTTTTCTTCATAACACGGTTAACACCCTACATTCAAATGAGAACAGGTTATCATCTCAAGAAGCTTTCATATGTCACCTAAATACAAAACTGTACACTCACCCTTTGGATTGAAACAAGAGTACTAGACGATGGGGTGAACTCTTGGGAGTTTTTTTGTGGTTGTGGCGGCACTGGCAGGTGATCCCGTGTTGTAGTAAGATGTGTGCTGTATACATCTAAATTCTATCATTTTAAAAGATCAAAAATTAAGGATATGAATTCTTTGTAAATTAAACAACGTACCAAAAAAATTTATGTAAATGTAACCTGCTGTGAATGCACCGGTTCTTTGTGTGCAGGCTTTTGTACAACAAGTCCAACTCTAATTCCTAATGCTTCCTCCACGAAATCCATCCTTGATTTGAGAGCTTGAATAGTAGCTGCTTGCGATTGCGTTTCTGTACACATAGCGTCCATTTGTGTATCCATCGCGTCATTCATTTGTGTCTCGAATTGCACCCGATAGAGCTGAAATTTCTCTTGGAGTTGTGCTTGCAAAATACGATTCTGCTCTTGTGATTGTCGATATCCACCTCCAAAGACATCAGTGAAAAAACCGCCCAACCCATATGTCCGGGCATGACCAAATTGCTCCATAACTTGTGCCAAGATCTCCTCATCTCTGCGTGTGAATTTGGTTGAAGATCCCTCCGACACCTGTGTTTGTAAGTTAAGTACTTTATTTTTGTGATTGGCCCATAATTATATATAGGCAATACCCGAAGGGCCCTTGCCCATGATGAAGCGATGAGTCTTGTTAGTGGATTGATACGGTACATGAATACATTCCATGAAAGTGTTCATGACAGGAAAATGAAGGGTTACATCTTAACCTTTCTCCTTTCATGAATAGTTTTTATGTAACTTACCATATTTGGTCTTGTTATTTTGACCGTTTTTTGATCAACCACAGGCCATGTGGATTGATCCATCATCAACGTCGAACCACAAATTCAATTCTAGTTTGCTATTTATCTTCCATCCGATCTAAGTACCGGCATGCGATTATGACTACATCAAGTAGGTACGTAGCATTTCTTTGTTTGATATATAAGTATTGAGAAAGACCAAAAAGAAGCTCGAGCAAATGCGGCAATAATTTAGGGGGAGCAAATTGAAAATCTTTTCTTTTATTAATCTTGCTCTCGGCTCTTTCTATTGAATATTATTGATCCAATGTTGGTCATCATAAAAAAGGGGAGATTGTTAGCCCTAAGGTTTTAGATTTTGATGATAACAAACATACATTAACTAGTCTATTGGGTTTCATTGAAATAATATTTCTATTGGGCTAATTCTGTCATGATCCATTACAGAGAAATTTTGATTAGTTGGTACAGACCAAAAGAAAAAAGGGGACAACAAACTTCTCACTTCATATTATTGAACAACTTCATATTCCAAAAGCAAATAAATTCTCATATTTTCAAATTACTACCAAATAAATACCATCAAAGATTCATAATTAAAAAGCATCAACTTAAATATATGCACTTTCCAACTAGGCTCCGAGTACCACCTTCTTGTCAAGGAAGATACTGGTCAAAACTGCCTTTGACTGTAAAGATCCCTTCAGCAATTTCAAACCCTATTCAAAAAAAAAGCCAGTGATGTTAGTAACCTATTAAATTTCCATCAAACAATATGACATCACCCATTTTAAAATTTGAGAGGTACGTTTTAATTCAAGACCTCCAAAATGTCGATAAATTCTACACCTAATTAGCATCCTCTGAGCAATAATGGGAGGAAAAGAAGATAAATGAAAAAGAGAAAAAAGTAAGGAAAATTCATACGTCATCCATTCCAAAGCTCACCACCTTCTCCTCCAAAGCTCCAACGTTTGTAACATTGCACTTGCTAAGCAATGCAATGCCGGAGATGGTGGACATGGGCGTCACCACCAGATCATCCATCACCATATACGTTACCACCCCTTTAACGTAACCCCCCTCGCCGGAGAAACCATCCTTGGCCACCTCCGGGGCAACAAGCGGCACCTCTGTTGATATAGTGTATTTGCAGGTGGGACAAATGGCTCTAGGGTCATCGGCAATGAACCTGTACAGTCAGAAAAAAACATTTTGGTGAAAGTGTGAACTAGTAAAATTCCGATGTCAAAAAGGGCTGAAATATCGATCCGATTTGGTTATGGCCTACTGTACGTACCTATGATAACTTCCACACATGTAAACCTTTTTCACTGCCGAGACATCGTCGGTTAGTAGAAGGGGAACCTCCTTCGAACTCACCACAGCCTTGGGTTTCAAAAGATCGTCCTTGTTGTGGTTGGGTTGCATGTAAGTGTCGTTCATGTTTTCGATACTACCATAGAGGTTTCCGAGGCAGCCGACCATGCTCTTGGCAGTGAGGAGGCGGATGACAGAGCCGACGGGGAGGGAGAGGAGGGTGAAGAGAAAGTCGACGAAGTCCTTTCCGGCCTCGGCGAAGAGGACCTTGTTGTTCTTGGTGTCGATCAATAGCTTCAGGCTCACTTTTTTAGAGGAGGATGCCATGATCAATGCTAGCTTTTGGGTACTGGGTAGGTATAGTCAGAGGGTTTTTTATAGGGGTTTGGAGATGCATGCATGTTGGGAATCCATTAGTCACCACCGTATCTCATCTCTGCATCTCACCTCGAAACAATTAAGAGATTAGTCTTTTCATTTGATCGAAATCAATTCTTGAACTGATCATGTTTAGGGCAGTTTATGAGTCGTGAATATTTAAACTTGAACAAAGAAGAAGAAGCAACACTGATCTCAGTTTCTCATCAATAAAGTGGTTCATTGGATTAGACCACCACCAATTAATGATTTGAATAACTCATATGTATGCACTTCATCTTCATGTACTCCTCCGGTTCTAGAAATTTGATTCTGGCTTTGAACAAATTTGGAGGAAAATTTTGGTTTTGAAACTGGGTCATCCTAGGCTATTACTCTCTCCGTTCCATACTCTCATTTTTATTATATATCCATTATTCTGTTTGTCTCTTTTATGTCTTTTTAGTGTGGATCTTGAAAAATATGCAATATAGATCTTGTTTGATAGATTTCGATTAGTTCTGTAATATAAAATTTTCATAAGCAATTAAAAAATAACATGTAATTCAAAAATGAACAATGAAAATGAGACGGAGAGAGTATTTATTTCCAACGTGATGCAGACTCTTGCATGCAAGTCATATATATAAACATGGTACGGTCCATATATATAAGTGAAGTATTTCAAAGTCCTTAACAAAATTTTCATCTAGCTAGTCAGAGTATGGGGAAACCAGGGGGGAAAAAAAAAATGGACCACGTAAAATACCAAGTTTAATTTACAGTGATAGTTCATGCATATGAGCTATTCGAAAACGACATAATTGTCTCAATCCTATCTCTCTCTTCCTATTTTTCAACCCTAGCCACCACAACTCTTCGATCTTCTCCCTTCCCCTCCTCCCGTGGGTTCCATACCCGTGTGCAGCGGCGGAAGGGGAAGGCCATGGTACTTCCGACTCCCTTTCTTTGTTTTTTTTTTCTTCCGACTCTTCAGATCTACAACTTGTCGTCTAATCTGTGAGAGTTTTGTCTCTTATTCAACGAGAGTTATTAGTTTCATCTTTGGACGAATTTTGTCTACAGATCGAGTTCTCTTAATCGAGGTTGCTTCACAACGATATTTGTACTTCAACGTTCTACCCCTACACGATGTATTTGGCGAGGCAACCCGTATCGGCTTGGCAGATCTGTAATTCTTAGGAGTTCATTGATGTGTTCATACTTGGGTGGAGAGCATCTAATCGTCTGGGTATTTTGTGTCTTTTGTCACTAACTTTGCACTTTTTCTCGTTTGAGACTCCTAATCAGATGTTAGGCAGTTTAAAAGTGTCGCTATTGCGTCAGGTCATGTCTGGGTTAGGATGAAAGACATCGATTGCCTTGTGATTTACTTGTTTTGTATTTGTTAGACGATTAGTTTGGGTTTGTCCAACTTATTTGTAATGATCTCCGTTTTGTAAGTGCCGTTGAGCGTTTATCAATACAATCTTTTTACTTTTGACAAAAAAAAAAAAAAAAGAAGCTATGTGAGAATGCAATCAATGCATAATTGCTCTTTTCTCTTTCATGTGAGCTATGTGAGATACTCCTATTATTTACTATTTCGTTATTCATGGTTTATTTTTTGAATAGATGTGCGCCATATTCATTTATAAAAAAGAAACGGAAATAAATAAAAGACGAAAAAATAGGCAACCCCTGTACAGTTTCTTTTTTTTAAGTATAAAAGTTCTGCCCGGATGAGGCCATGGGGTTTCCGACATCGCCTATTGTAGGTCCCACCGAGCATTCACTAGAGTAATCTGAACCGTTTATTTTGTGGGATCCGCAAAATAATATATTCCCGCAAAAAATGAGCATGATCGGACATCAATAGTTATATCAAAAATTGAATTTTAGTTTATAAAATGAACGGCCTCATTCTGTCACTAATTTTTTGTAAGTTAAACTGTCTATAACTGTCTATTTTATAAACCAACTAGTGCTTGTCAGTGCCTACGGCACTAGGCACCTCGGTAGTGCCGTAGGCACGGGCATTTTTGTAATATATTTTTGTTTTTTTATGCTAACGCCAGAAGCCGAGTAGTGGGTAAAAAGAACCAATGACATTTTTGTAATACATTTGTAATAGTGTGGGTGTTTTCTTAAGAGAGTTAGAGAGCATACATCAGCCATTGAATCAAATGAATCTCAGTCATTCTTTCAACTTATGTTTGTGTGGTCTCCACACCTTTACATTTTATTAGGTAGATATACTTATTGATGTCTGATCAAGCTACTTTTTTTTTGTATAAATTTATTATTTTACGAGCCTTATAAGATAAACGACTCATATTCCTACAACGACCGCACAATGAGATAAGACAATGGGCGACGGAAACCCCATGACTTCCGCTTCATCCGGAAAGACTAACAACCAACAAGGTCCTGATAATAAGGCAAGGTTTAGGTCGTATAATAATAAAGCGAATAAAATTTCCCATTGCGGGAGGGAAGCAACAAACGTGCACGTTTTTTTTTATTTTTTTTTGGACAGATAAGCAAACTGTCAGAGTCGATTAAACGTGCACGTTTCTTCCTCACATTGACTTCACAGCCAATGAAGCATTACAGTATTACACGGAGTACATGTTATGATCATGTGCTCTATCGTTTTGCCATCGATGGAGAATATAGAACACACAAAATGTAGCATCTCCTCTCTCTCTCTCTCTCTCTCTCTCTCTCTCTCTAAACCCTGGAAAGAGGACAAAATGAATTTCGCTGAAATCACGTCTAGGTACAGCCTAGCTACTGAGTATTTTCAACTTGAGAACCAGATGAGATTCTGGTTTATTAAAAAATAGTAATACTGAGTCTTGAACCACAAAAGAACCGATAACAGGGTCCAATTCCTGCTGATAAACAGGGTATTAACTCTTGGTTTATCGGTGCCACACGCCTCTTCCATCACTCATTAGTGTCGGGTCTAAAATAAAATGTGTAAGCCTCAATCCCAAGTGTGGTGGAAAATAATTTCTTTTTGTTTTTATTTGTTAGATTCTTTTAGTTTACATAAGGCGGATCCCGGGATGCTGCTGAGCGGGTGCAAAGCGGTTGATCCGTCTGTTCATTTCGGCACGGATAACTCGGATCGAATCTGGACACATACAAATCTGACTCGTCCATTACTCAATTAAGATTCAAGTCATCGATTGTGCAACCAAATTGGCCCCTCTGCACCCCTCTAAAAGAAGATGCTGATCTTTCATTCTACAGAAGGCAACACCCTGCCAAACTGAATACGACTGGAGTACTAATTTCTAGTAGTATTATGTACGTAGTAAGTATCATTTTAATTGTAGGATTGAAAATATTTGGAATGATATTAAATTCTTTACACCGTCGGTGTAAATATTTATTTCTTTTAAATCAATTATATTGTATCACGTCGTTAAAATAGTTGTTCCAATGTAATTGATTTACGTGTAAAGAATTTAATCTCATTTGAAATTACCCAGAATTGAAAAGGATAAATACCCGACCTTTTGCAAATTTTGCCATCTGAACTTTCTCCTCTGGCGCGGATCAAAAAAAAAAAAAACTTTCTCCTCTGGCGGTCCGCGTGGGGGCCACGAACCACTGGTACGGGAGCAACACGAGCCCATATGATCCAATGCGCCGGGTATGCGCATGGAGATAACCTACGCCTCCTCGAGCACCCGCGACCTCGCCACCACCGCCGACCAGTCCACCGTTGATCAAACCCCCTCCGGCTCCATGCCGACGGCGGGACGTCCGGTGAAGGTCATCACCTTGGAGCACCCGACGGCGTCGTCTTCCTCGTGGCCGCCGCCGACGGTGTCGAGATGGCGCGCGAAGCTGAATCGGATGACGTGGACGGAGTGGATCGAGCTCTTCCTCCCTTGTTACCGGTGGATTCGTGCCTACAAGTGGAAAGACTACTTCCAGCTTGATTTCATGGCTGGCGTCACCGTCGGCATCATGCTCGTCCCTCAGGTTCTCTCTCGAATTCTAGTACTTTCGCTTTCATGCTCCCGTTCCTGCTCTTAGAGATGTGACTTAACTCCTGCTTTTGCTCCCGCTCACACACGTGAATTAGGTGATTAAGTGTGGAACGGAGATATACGAATCCTAAGTTATGTGTTACCATCGTTGCGTGTTAGTATTTGCTTTTCCAGGAAATCAGGAACTAACTGAACTAAACTGAATATGCTTTGGCAGTTTGGCTTGTTGTGATGTTCATTTTTGTTTCTTGTGTGAATTGAGTATAGTGCGAAGATGAGCAAACCGAGTTTTCAAGTTCCCACTTGGTTTCCGATCAAAAAGTTCTCTCTTGGTTTTCTCGGTAAGCGAAGAACAGTTGGTGGTTGTGCTCTGTTTTCATGCTTCTCATCGGGACGTATACTGTGTACTCCGTAACTCTTGTTTTGCATCAGGAATTTTTTTTATTTCCTGGAGTGCTTGATCTGTAGTTGCTTGAATTTATTTGCCTTCAATTTTGTTTGTAACCTAATTGATATATGTTTCCACTTTTAGTTTGACAATTAACTAATTTGTCTCAACCTTCATTAGTAATGTGTAACTGGATTTGGTTTTCCTAATATAGTTAGCGTTTTTGCACTTTGATGTGCTTTTGATTGAAACAAGAGCCACACTGGGAGTGATGGGATGAATGTGTTTTTCGGAGTTCTTTCAAGTGACTTTGCACTATGTCCAGGTCCTCTGTTAGGAAGATCAATGACGTTCAAGTGGAAATCTGGAGTGTATAGTCGGTTGATCAGCTTATTCTAATTGGTTTCGTGCGGTAGCATGTATGTTCATGACATGGGCAGCACTTTTTTGTTGTTTGTTTGACACATACCGTTTAGTTTGTCAATGACTATTGAAGGATGCGAAACAATTTATAGTGGAGTGCTAGACTGTTTAAAATTGATGAATGGATACGTTGTCTATTCCTCCAAGGGTTGGTCAGTGCAGTAGTTCCTTTATACTCCAAAGTTTTGGTTAGTGCTTTTGTGCTGTACTTGATCCCTTGTGAATTGTTGCATTAAGCAAGAGTGTACATTGCACTAACCAAGAGTTGGTGAGGACTCTAGTTTAGGAAACACTGATTTATTTGGGTTTTTGAAGCACTTAAGTGGTGGATGATTTGTTTTTTTTTTTTTTTTTTTTTTGAGAATCTCAGTGGTAGATGATTGAATAATTAGCTTTCCAACTTGGCTGGCTGCTTTGTCACCACATCCCTACCTATTTCATGCATCTAAAGATTCTAAACCATTCAGACAACGCTCTGAAATTAAGGGAGTGGGTAAAGCACCTTATACATTGTTCCTTTTACAGGGATGTGCTTGTGTGTTTAATGGTGATTTACAAGATGGCTTTTTGATATCGTTGGTTCAGTACTTCTAATTATTCATCTTATCTTTTTGTCCCCAGTCAATGTCTTATGCGAAGTTAGCCGGGCTGCCTGCGATCTATGGACTTTGTAAGTTTTTTTCATTAGATTATCACGCATATCGAATTTGTATCCGTTGCATCAAAGATAATGTTGTTGAGCTTATTTTGAGTCGTGCATGAAATTTAGAGCATTCTGCCCCCTTTTGCTTCTAAAATTTGTGCATGACAAATTTGATGGACGTTTTTATGTACATCATAATGCTTTATGTGGCTGTTTTTGCAACCATACTTGGATCTTAAGTTTTTTCTCATTGGTTTTGCTTTTCAAGCCAGATTCTGGTTTCGTACCTATATTTGTCTATGCCATTTTCGGGTCATCTCGCCAGCTTGCAATTGGTCCTGTAGCACTAGTTTCCCTCCTGGTGTCGAATGCCTTAGGAAAGATAGTTGATTCATCTGATGACTTGTACATTGAACTTGCAATATTGTTGGCGCTGATGGTTGGGATTATGGAATGCATAATGGGATTCTTGAGGTACTTCTGCTATTTTTGCTTTGCAATCATTGTTGCTCTGTTTCTGTCTTAGTTTGATTCCATGATTCCATGGAAACTCTAATAGCATAAAGTGGGTTTCACAAACCGAACAAATATACTTTCTTTTGCACTATGAGAAATAAATCTTTATGTCTTTGTATGTACATATTCACTGGTACAAGCCTATCTCCATCTTCTCCGGAGTTCAGTCTCATAGGAAGGTTACCTCTGACTGCAGGCTCATGGGCATTGGTGTTAGAAAAAAAATTCCTCCAACATGTAAGTTGTAACTTCCCAAGACATCCACATTTTTAAGACTGAAATACCGGTCCTGGAATTTTTAGTCTTAGTAGTCACAGAATTGCCAAGTAGTAAACTGATCCGTATCATTTGATAATTTCTTCAGTGAAGTGACTTCTGTTTTTGAGTGGTTGGGGTTGGATAGTAGGAATATAACACATGATTAGTGGTTGGAAACCTACGTTATTGCATCTAGCCTACCTTTTCTTCTAACAGGAGCTTTTGTGTGGATCTGATCTTGCTCAACCCGTTCACTACCCAATGTCTGTATCATTATTGTTGCTCAACCTCGTCACAGTCTAAAGTCTGATTATTTTTTTTCTATTTTTGTGCTTGTTATTAGTATTACTGCTAGTTATTTGTTTTTTACCCTAGCAAGTTACCTCCAATTACTTTTGGTGGAAAAACTTACACTTGTTTTTTTCCCCTCTAGACTTGGATGGATTATTCGTTTCATTAGCCACTCTGTAATATCTGGCTTTACAAGCGCTTCAGCCATTGTGATTGCCTTGTCTCAAGCGAAATATTTCTTGGGATATGATATAGTACGAAGTAGCGAAATTATTCCGCTGATCAAGAGTATAATATCTGGAGCAGACGAGGTATGCTTTCCGTGCCAAGTGACGGATCCTGATGAGTATCTATGCTGATGTCTATATTTTCTCGTGGTACTACGTTTTAGCACACCCTTGTTTGTTAATGAGGAGCTTCTGCGGGTTTTGTTGTTTAAGCTTGCTATTTAATCACATGTTTCCTCGTATCTTGAGGAAACGCAATTGAAATGTATCTTGTATTAGAATCCTATCTACTTTAGCAGGTGCCTAGATGGCTAGATCACTGTATGTGACCTTCATTACTATGTTATGGTCTCATTGAGTTGTTCATATAGTCAAATAGCTCAAGTTGTTTGTCTCCCAATCAATGCGAGAAAAGTATGTGTATCTGTTCAAAGGGCATTGGATGAACTACTGCATAAATATTTTGCAATAACAAAAAAGAATTGGGAACTTAAAGAATGCATGGTTAATTGGAATATTTTTTTTGAACTGAACTGGAATATTCCATGTACAACAATTTCAAGTGTGTATCATTGATGCATGTGGTGAGGTTAACAATGGTATTATTCTATTGTTGGGTATTAGAGTTCTTGCTTCCACTTTTTTTTTACTATGTTTGGTATTAGAGTTATGATACTGATTTTGTTAATCAGTGAGAAGACGAAACATAAATCAGACAACAATAAAACAAATTGAGGTTCCAGAGTTAAATAAAGTAATGAACCAAATTGAGCTCAACAAATAGATAGTCAGATATAAGATGATTTCAAAAGGTTCTCTCAAAATAGTTCATGAACATCAACCCATTAGAACATTAGAAGACGGCTGAAAGATAAAAGAAAAGAGTTTTGGATCCCTAGGAACTGAAATCTTATGTGGCTATTTCTACCTTATGTTGGCAGTCCCTTTTTTCAATTACTATTGGTGTTCTTTACTACACACTTCAAAGAAACAAGTAGTACTTATTTCACAATCCTAAAGTTTATGATATGTTTCCTATCTCAGCCAGTGGTTATTTGTACAGCCTTGGATAGTGATTATAGTTTCATACTTTCACATGGCGCTTACATGAATATTAAGAGCTATTTTCTGTTTAACTATCTAAAACTAATGGTTCCTTTGACATTTACTTGGTCACCTAAAATTTAAGGTCTCAACCTTTACTTTTCTAGATTTGCCTTGTGTTTTCCGTGATTCACATTTATCTAAATGCAACTGATGATTTCCTTTTGTAGTTCTCATGGCCCCCTTTTGTAATGGGATCGATTGTGCTAGCTATACTTCTTGTCATGAAGCACTTGGTATGAGCTCTTATTTGCTCTCTGTGAACAATTGTAGTTATGTTTTAGATAGTAGCAATCTATAGCTGGTAATCACTTGGATGGTTTCATGTATAGGGAAAATCAAGGAAGTACTTGCGGTTTCTGCGAGCAGCTGGTCCCCTTACAGCAGTTGTTCTTGGTACAACCTTTGTAAAAATATTCAATCCATCTTCAATTACTTTGGTAAGAACGTAACGTGAATTGAGCTTACCCTGTACTACTGGAGATGAATATTGACCATATTCATTTGCTAAATTTTTATCTATTGTTCAACTTGTTACTATTCTTTCCTGTAGAAATAACCTCGTATATTCCACTGAAGCAACCATAAACGAAATGATTCCGCTTCGACTTGTTTATATCTTCTCTTCCCCAGCAACCCTGGATCATATCATGATTTTCCAGTGTATAATTTTTAGAATTTATTCTTGGTGCAACTAGATGGAGGGAAGGCCGAACTGATGGCTCACAAACAACTGCAGAACTAATCATTAACAGACAATTTTGTTATACTGTTGTGTATTATGAGAGCAGAAAATTTATGCACGTTGCATCTAATTTGTATTGACTCTCTCTCTCTCTCGGCAGAACAAGAACCTTGTAGCACGCACTGTGCTCAATGACTATTTGAGGTGTATAGGACTCCAAATTAAGCTTGTGTCTGAGACTCAAAATCTCCTGGATGAACCAAATCTTTCACAAATTTTGAAAGAGCAACCATGATGATAGATATTAGCATGGTTTATGACATTAAGCATGAGAAGGACCTTCTTTGATGCGCCATGTGTATGCGAACATTTGGAATGAGGTTAGTAGAGAAGGTAAAGGTGTGAAAGATGGGAATCTATCTAAACTACAAAAGAGAGTTGCTTGCGTCATAGAATCTTGGTCTAGCATAGTGTCCGACGAGATTGGGAATAGTGAACCAAACTTGAATATGGAGATCTTTCTACTTGTTGATTTCCGTACTTGTCTATTTATGTCTGTGTTGGTTGTTCACTTCATAAGTATTTTCTTTATAGTCGAAACCAGATTTCCTGTGAATCAGTTGTGAATGGAGCTGGTAAATTTGGACTTGTGCTTTAGGTAGGAGACATACCTCAAGGCCTCCCCAAATTTTCAATTCCTAAAGAGTTTGCATATGTGACGTCTTTGATCCCGACTGCCATTCTCATTACCAGCGTGGCGATATTGGTAAGGAAACATAGGTATATGAATCCAATTCGAAATGTGCGATTGTGTTCAGAATTATAATTATTGTTTCATCGCTAGGAATCGGTGGGGATTGCGAAAGCATTGGCAGCAAAGAATGGATATGAGTTGGATTCCAATCAAGAGGTATGTTTTGTAAGAACTAGAAATTGTGATGTTCGGACGACACAACCCTGCTCCATCGATTTATGTGTTGAAAATTTTCAAAATCTACTTGTCATCATAAAGAATCATAATATATCTTTAACCTTTTTGTAAGTCATATTTGATCAACCAATATATGAGCAACTTCGATACTGCCTACTGGCAAAATGGTGCTGGATAGCATCATGAACTCATCTGCAGCATAGGGGGCCTGCTATTTTAGTGGTAAAACTTTCCGAGAGCAGCTATATTTACATATATTGTCAAAGGTTAGGTCTGTCCCAAGTCCTCCCCGCCCCTACCCCCATGATTCATGCGTAATTGTTGTTCTGTTGTTACTTGATCCTCCATACCTATATGAAGTAATCAAGTGGGGTTTTAGCTTTGTGTTCACCTCACAACTACATCAGGTAGTTATCTCTTGTGGTTGCTTGGTGGCAATTGGAGTCTAAAGACTAAAGTTCATATCTTCAAATGGTTTTCCGTTTCTTTTGAATTGTGATTTTCGGACTTTTTTTAATTTACCAATGATTTTGGGTGACATAATGAGCATCAACGTCATAAGTTCCATCACTACCGAAGAAGTTAATGTTTAAACGAAAAAGGTTCACAATGGAACCTTTCAGCAGTATATTGTCCTGTGGGTCTCTATTTCATTTTCCCATGTGATGAAGAACCACATTCCTTTCACAGCTATAGCTTCCCATGGTTTGGTAACTTCAATAGCTTATGGATAAGAAGTTCAATTTAAGATCCATCAAAGGCACCACACACTATAAGGCATCATCATTTGATTAGAGGCAATCTTGTTATCCCCTTTCAAGAGGTACATTTGGTACATCAATCGGTGAATTTTTGTTTCGTAAAAAGTGCAACCCCTTCTTATGATGATTTTATGGACTTAATCATTGTATATAAATCTATTCCCGCAGAAGCTTCTGAGCACTTATTGTCCTAATACCATAAGTTGTTCCTTTCGGCATCATTAAGTGGCAGAGCTCTTTTCCCCTTCATATTAAACCGGAGAACAAATTATAAAATCTGGTGTAAGCAGTAATACTGGTTGTGATAATCAGGATACTCCTATATGATTACTGCACTGTGTTACATTTCTTTTATAATGCTACACAATGAAACAAAGAACCAAGAACTTGCGATTGCAAAAGGAATTGGGTTAACCCAGTTGACCGCCTTTTTACATTCCCAAGGGGGAGATCAAGGATGAATTCTCTCCGTCGACAAAGATTGATTATTTAGTCTCTATTATGGGCGGGCTCTTCTTTTGGGTGGTTAGTTCTCCCTATGTGGGTCTCTTTGTCGATATGCTTGTCTTATTGTATACGTGCTTTTGACTGTGTATTGGACTTTCTCATATGGTTTGATTGTCAAGTTTGATGTACTTCATAATACTCACCATATCCTTGTACCAAATGGCAAAAAGGGAAACAAAAGAAAAAAGAAAAAAACTAGCAATAGCAAACAGGTTGGTGCCTTTGTGTACTTTTTAGGAGTTAAAAACAGGAATTCTGTTGATCTTATTTCAGTGGCTATTAACAAAGTAGTTTTGACAATGACAGGAAGTTGTTTTCTTTTTGGTTGCAGTTGTTTGGTCTTGGTGTGGCCAATATCTGTGGTTCATTCTTTTCTTCCTATCCCACGACAGGTGAGAATTAATTGGTTGCAATATGAAATAGGGGGTAGATGTTATTTTTTCCAGAAAGGAAACAATATTGACACAATGTCTTTTTCTTGCTTTATGCATCTTTGAATCCATTTATTTAGTTGACATGCTTGTAAGAGACAAAATTTCCTTTTTGGATGTCATGTAGGCTCCTTTTCTAGGTCAGCCGTCAATAATGAAAGTGGAGCCAAAACTGGATTATCCGGAATTGTGATGGGAATTATAATGGCTTGTGCACTATTATTCTTGACTCCATTATTTGAATACATACCTCAGGTTTGCTGCTCATCGTTTGTTTTGAAAATTTTATTTGTTCAGGAGAAAATGCTTCAAAAACCCAGACAACCATGTCACTTTATCTAGTGGATTAAAATTTCCAAAACAAAGTTTTCTTCGCGATATCATTTTTCAACTTTTGTTCGTGGTGTCCATGGTTCTGATATCATGATCTAGGCTATCAGAATCTTCACCTGTTTGACATGTTACCTATGTGCCTATGTTTTTCACCCAATCGATTTTTCCTCTTATGACGAAACACCTGACTTCAAGTTGCTCATAATGGATTTCGTATATGACCTATGCAGTGCGCTCTGGCTGCAATTGTGGTCTCTGCTGTAATTGGGCTGGTGAGTTCAAAATTTTAGGCTTTGAAGTCCGTATTTGCTTAATTCGTCATGGTGGTTGTACTGTCCATTTTGCTTGTATGATGTCCTTAGATTACTTTTTAAGTTGAACAGATTGGCTTACCAGTTACCACCCTTCTAAAAAAGAAATAGTTAGCTTCCTTGTTCTCTGGCCATCCTGCAATGACTAAGGTGCTAGTCTATGGATTCTCAGCCTCAGAAATGATACACCTACTGAACAAAAATACCTTTCTCTTTCCTTGCCTGTTAATTTATGTGAACGGATACATGAGTACGCAACAATGCACCCTTCTCTTTCCTTTTATGTGCACAGATACATGAGTACGCAACTGTGCATTGTAGTGATTGCCTTGGTTAGATTTCTACTGGCTCTCTCTTTGAGATTTTTTCTTGTTTTTTCAGGTCGATTACGATGGGGCTATCTTCTTATGGCGTGTAGACAAGAAAGATTTTCTTCTTTGGACCATAACATGCGCAACAACGCTGTTCCTTGGTATTGAAATTGGCGTCCTTGTAGGGGTGAGCATTTGGCATTGTCATATATATCAACATATCTTCATTTCCTGTTACAATTTTCGTGGATTATTTAAAGAGATCATTGTTCCAGCTTTTGCATTTTTCACTGTATCGTCAATGCATGCAGATTACATGTGCACCTTACTTCACCCCGGCTTGCACTTTATGTTATATGGTTCACCTCATTTGGTCCTTGGGAGACCTTGGTATTTTTGGCGTGTTGAGCTTTTAATGTCATTTCATGGCAAGAAGTCAATAGTATCCAATTTTTTAGCACGATTGTAGCTCAAGCTAGCTTTATCATAGTACTTCGTCTCTGCCAGTTTAGCTCTCGTCAACTTTTCAGTCCTCCATCAAGCTGATGAGGTTCTTGACATTGCAGCTTGTGAAACCTTTTAACCTTACTAGGAAGTTCAATTCACGATATTCTTATATGAGCTCATATTTTGCATGCTATTTAAGCCAATGCCAATCACCAACTTTGGTCGCTTACCCTTTTGCAGTTGCTCTTACAGATTTCTATCATATCACATACGAAAATGCTCCATACTGTCCTTCAACTCAAGAACTTCCAGTCCTCCAATTGCCTTTTCCAGCCATAAGTAGCTTCCACCAGACAGCAGATGTATTTTAAATCATTAATCGTTTTTTTGAGGATCCCAATGGCTTCTTAAGATCTTTTGATGCATGGGGTAGTAGTCAATGCCCAAAGATAATGAAGTGTTTATGTGGTTCTTCCTCTTTTTCTTGTGCCAGCTTGCATTATATCCTTTAAAATGTCCTTCCAAATTTTGTTGCATCTTCCATTGTTAACAACGGAAAAAAAGAAAGGACTTTTACCCTCTGGTGCTGCCTGTGCATATAAGATTCCGTTTTTTTTTTTTCTTCATGTTTGGGTATCACTTGATTAGCTTTAGAATGCTGGCTAAATCTGTGCTTAAAACCATTTCAAATTTGAACATGCAGGTTGGTGTTTCACTTGGTTTCGTCATCCATGAATCAGCAAATCCACATGTTGGTAAGCTTATTGCATTATTATAAATGATCATATGCATGTACTTGAATGCCCATGTAATTGTCAATCTATTGTTTAACAACAGCCATTCCCACATCTCAGCATTTTATGCACCCCCACGGACCCCACCCTCCCACTTCTCCCCCCTCCCCAGCCCCCAAAGAAGAAAAGATTAACAACAGTAATATAATAGACTAATTAAATAGTGAGATAAAGTAAAATTTAATTAAAGTAAGCGTATTTGACAAGTGTTAGGAAATTTCATGTTTATCCTAATCTCTGGATCTGTTTTTTCATAGGCATTTATCTATGTCATCATCAATGTGACCATTCATGTCTGAGTCTCTATTAACTTTATTGTCATTCTAGCCTTATCCAAATGGATTGTAGGCTGCGGTTTACCTTTCCCTTACTGTCCAGAATCATATTTTTTTGAATTAAAATTCTAGTCCTTTGCCATGTGTCCCTTCAAGCTGAACCCATGGACTCTTGTTATTTGTGCCTTCTACTGCAGTTGTTTATGGTTCATATTAGTTCATTTGTCCTTTCATTGTTTGCAAAATCCCAGAGTCTGCTTTGGTGTTACTTGGAGCACATCCCTGGTGATCCAATATGTCATCCATATTCATCTTACTGTTTAACTACTTCAGGATACGTTTTATCTGTTTATTAATGGAATAATTTTACATTCCAGCTGTATTGGGGCGTCTTCCTGGCACCACTATTTATAGAAATGTTCAACAGTATCCGGAAGCATATACCTACAACGGAATTGTGATTGTTCGGGTTGATGCACCAATTTATTTTGCTAATACAAGTTACATAAAAGACAGGTGAGTCAATGCTTTTTAAGTTTAGTGTAAAATTGTGCCAGCTCTTCAAACTTTAACTGATTGGTGCTACCTAAGTTTCAAAATTAAGCATTTATTTCAAATTATCTGCTGTCAATCTGTCAGGCTACGGGAATTTGAACTTGAGGTTGATAACTCTACAAAACGTGGGCCATATGTTGAAAGGGTTTATTTTGTGATTATAGAGATGGCACGTGAGTTTTCTTAATCTTCACTTTCTATGCAGTTTACACAAGTGTGTTTCCTATTTTGAAGTCATAGTAGGAGTTTTCCTATTTGCACACATCCAATAGCGTAAAGGAGATGTTGCACACCAATGGCCACAATATCAAGGATCATGTCTTTTATTACTTTTATTTTATGTGTGTTTTTTCTCTCCCTTTTCAGCTGTTACGTATATAGACTCAAGTGCTGCTCAAGCGCTAAAAGACTTGCACCAGGAGTACAAGTCCAGGGACATCCAGGTTGAAAGTCCCTCTGATTAAATTAACAGGATTTATTTTTGCTATGATATGTTAAATTTCTGAAGGCCTGTTATTGTCTCTTCTCCCTTATCATGATTCTTTGGCCGCAAAACTGTTAAATCCTTACGAGTTACGACCTTAATCTATACAAGGATGATACTTTTTGTTCTGGTGTGTTTGTTTCAGTAAGCGTAGAAGCATAAACATTTTGCAATCATTTGGGTAACATTTCAAAAAGAGTCGAAAGGATATTGAAGTAATAATATCACTGTTTAGAAACATGTACTAAATTTTGTAAAAGTTCGTAAAAGCCCAATGCTTGGTAATCAATCGAATTTAGATTTGTAGAAGGAACAAATCATTTACTCAATAGTAAGATGAGACAAGTATAACCTCAGAAACTAAATGCTATTATGAAGCAAAAATGTCAAGTATTTTCCAATCAATTTGAAATCCATGTTGGGGTTTTGCTATGTTCGTTGGTTTTCGGGATGTTTCTCCATATTCGAATGTCACTGGAATTCTTTATTCCACTGGTCTTTAGTTTTGGTGGTAAAATGAATTTTGTTCCTTGAATCAGTATTAATCTTCTTGTCTATACCCTTTGGTTATATTGCAGACGGCCATTGCCAATCCAAACCGAGAAGTTCTGCTTACCCTGGCAAGATCTGGTCTGGTTGAGCTCATCGGTAAAGAGTGGTTCTTTGTTAGAGTGCACGATGCTGTTCAAGTTTGCCTTCAGCACGTGCAGAGTTTGAACGAGACACCCAAGGCATCAGAAGCATTATCTGATGATTATCCCAGTTTTTTCCAGAGGTTGTTAGGACAGAGAGCCGAGGGATTCTCAACTGAAGAGTTGGAGTCAGGTGATAGACAATCTCCGGTCTCCAAAGACAAAGATCCTCAATTAGAGCCATTGTTGTCGCGGAGGTTCTAAAAAGGATATACCTAGGCATGTGCGGATATGTACTTATTGTTGTTGTATACATGGACATATGTATATGAGTCGATGAATAAATATTTTCAGACATTTTCTCTTGACCTTTACCCATTTTTTCCCAGCATTTCTGGGCGGTTTACGCGAGTAAGCTTCTTGTGAACATGCACTTCGTTGTTGTATTCTGTCAAAGTTTTTGTAGTCCCATGCATACCCGTTTGTAATGATGACTCAATTCTTTCCGTGGCTAAATTTGTTGCGCGGTGAAGTACAATTTTTGTGCCATGTTTGAAAGTATATGTGACAGTAAATATTAGTCGTTATCTTCTGCTCCTTGGCTGTAATATATGCTGATGTTTTCATGTTTTCATAGGGAAGTTGGCTGTTCCTGTTGTGACACAGAAAGTTGGCTGCAACAAAATGACATTAATTTCTCTAAGAGCATCAGCATCTCTAGTGGGAGAGTTAAAATTTATTTGTTAAAGTGTACACCTAAGCGCATGTAGAACCCTATTTTATGTGTTAAAAACTTAATTAGCTAGTAAAGAAGACTGCATTTTTAATGGGCTACATCTATGTTGGTTAACTTGAAGAGAGAGTATTTTTTAATGGAATGGGACCCACTAATGTTGTACCCAACAGGTACTAAATCTTCCAACGGCACTTTGAAAGCAACATTTGAACCCCCTTTGTACTTTTCTTCACTCATTAGTCATTTGTGCGAAAGTTCACTATTGACACATGCACAGTTAACCGAACAATTAGTTTTGGTTAGAGTTCGCCAAGTGTTTAGCAAACCCACTAGGAAGACCAAAACAGCTTTAGTTAGTTAAATTAGTACTTTCCTGACTAAATACACCTCTTAACTCATGCATTAGAGATGCCCTAAGATTACCTGGTTGGACTATGGTCATTCACCATTAGGAGAAGATTGTGAAAGCAACTCCAAGGAGTTGGGCCATTGGTCTTGGCCCAACCCTTAGAGGTTTTTTGTTCCAAGGCTTCATGTTTGATTTTCCTTGCCAGGAACTCTTGCATGTATCTCATCCTTGTGCGCAAGCGTGTGAAATGGCTACGAGCGAGTCTGTAGATATTAGTTCGAGGTGTGGACAAGCTGGCTCAGGACACCCTACATTAACCAAGAGGATGTGAAAGCATCTTGACCTAATTCACACGATGCACGAAAGTGACCTCAAAAACATTCTAAGCTACAAAAAATTAAATTTGTGAGAGCGTCCTATGACTTTAAGACGATTTGATTTTCTTCTCCCATCTTGAACCTTTCCTACAAAAAAGAGAGGAAAATCCAATCATCTCTCTGCGAATTCCGAGAAGGTCAGCAAAGCAGCAATCGCCAAATGTCGAAAACAGAACGGATGGAGGTTGATAGGGCGAAAAGCTAGCTAAAAGTCCTCTTATTACTTCGTCCCACATCGACAGAAAACGAAAGCTCCTTGATCTAGCAGCTCATATAAATATTCAAGAGAAGGCTGGAGAAAAATTTGCCTTAAACTAATGAGTAAGGAAAACAAAGCGAGCGGCGGGAGCTGCTCGTAGCGCCTTCGTGTGCATGAAATTTTGGAGGGGTTAAAAGGCTGGCCGAGCGTTGACGCTGCCTACCTAGCAGAACTCGCTCGTGCGGGCCTCCCAAACCAACCAATGCTATCCCAAAATTTCTCACCCAACCATTCTGGTCTACTTTTGGATCATTGGTGGTTCTTTCCGTAGGGCTTGTAAAAATGGTTAGAGCCATTTATTTTTTAGAACTTGAAAATATTGATCAAGTCAAAAATCACGTTCAGTTTTGGATCGTTTGTGGGTGGGTTCTTTTCAGACTCACAACAGTGGTTTGTGGGTTCTTTTCTGACTCGCAATAGTGGTTGGAACCGTTCACTTCTTAGAACTCAACTCATTGAGAGATCTCGCCAAAAATCACGATCGAATATCGATTGATGTGATATCGAAATGTATTGATTTTTAGATAATTCACGATCGAATATCGATTGATGTGATATCGAAATGTATTGATTTTTAGATAATTGTATCAAATGGGTTGCGATCCAGTGTTGCACACTTTTTTCTTACAAGCTTAATGCTATTAGAAATCATATCAAACGATATCTGATGAACGTGATTTTTGGCATGATCAATGTTCTCAACGAGTTCTAGAAAGTGAACGATTTTGACCATTATTGCGAGCTCGGAAAGGGCCCACAAATGGTCCAGATCCTCCCTCAAAACTGATTGCTACGTGTTTGCTAGTAGTGCTTAATGGACTGGATTAAATTTAGATCCAATCCGAATCAGATTCATATTTTCATCTGAATCGAAAACTGTTGTCGTCCCCATTTATAGTCATTTTAAGGGTTCGGGCTACTTTTTAATTGTTTATATTTCAGAATTTGTAATATTTTATGTGATTTTAAAAATATTGTCTAATAGAACTAATCAAAATTCATCAAATAATATTCATATTTCATATAAAACTTATTACCAATATAAAAATATAATTAAATTTTTAACCGATTAGAAAGATCGAGGTACATACGGAGAAAAAGTGAAAAAGTGTCAGTAGTTAATGGCCCTATTATGTCCAATCAAGCTTGTTTTACATAGAGCCTACAACTTGGGTGAGTCCACAAAGTTGGAGGGTAGCTAGATCCCCATGCACATTTAGGCAATGCATGTTTTAATCTTTTGACTACTCGGATCAAGCCTAACGGGTCCCAAATTATCCTTTATGTGTTGATTAATTCAAGAGACCAATTTTACCGTCCACTAAAAAAAATTCTCATTATAGCTAAAACTTTACACCAAATAAACTGACCCAACGCCAGAGTTAATAGCACACAAGTGGGAGTTGAACTCGAGACAGGTTATCATCCACTCATAAGGCCTCGCGTTACCAGGCCAGGCCAGGCGCAACGCCTATCTCGTTCTATTATCAAAGAAACAAAATCCGAGTATATAATCACGAACACAAACAGGAGTAGATGATACATAATTTCAAGCATATTAAGAAAACCAAAAAAAAACAGAGAGAGAGAGAGAGAGAGCTCAAACGCATCTCACTCAAATGCATCTCAAATCACGTTGAACTCCCAAGCTTTTTCTCAGCTAACCAATATCTCAACAATCAAGAATTTATCAGGTAAATAAACCCTAAAACATTTTGCCAGAAGGAAAATGTCCAAAACAATGGATCGTATCCAAATGCATCTCAAATCACGTTGAACTCCCAAGCTTTTTCTCAGCTAACCAATATCCAAAACAATGGATCGTATTCGCCCTTCAAATACAATAATACCTGCACTTACCAAGTCAAGACGAACACCATACCTTAAATACAGCATATAGATATAGTTAATAATTTCATTAGGCATAGGACCAGTCAGTGACTACTCTGGTTCAAAGCCTTCCCCACATTTCTCTGTCTAAACATACCATCATACGAGATACACTTAAGCGCGCAAAATACATATCAAGTTATCAACTACTACAATTTAGAATAACTTCATGCATTGACCTTTGGCTCCCATCCTGCAATCACGTATTCTTTTGCTGGCACGGTCTTCTTAAATGACTCCCGAGAGAAGAGCAACTGCAGCATAATGACACAACAGCGTAACTGGTATTAGACTTTTTTTATTTCCAGATTTTTTTTAACCAAACATACATAGTATACTCATGCATCCATGAGTGTGTGCCGAGAGAGGGAGAAAAAAAAAAAAGTAAATCAACTATGGTCTTTTTTCTTTCTTTCTTGTTTAATAAGCAACTCACACAAGCAGAGAAGATTTTTCTAATTTATCAATTGGTTTCATCCCAACAATGCAATTAAATGTAGGTAGTTTGAAAAGATTTAACTTGATAGGTCTTGTCTGTTGGTGGTGTAATGGTGTTTGTTGCTAACGGAGTACATAATCTTGTGCTCTATCCCTCATACTAAGAGGAATTCGTCACTTGTAGGCGACCATTGGAAGTTAAGCTGTTCTCTATCTGTGTGAAAACTCCCCAAGGCCAAAAGCATTGTACTAAAATAAAATTCCTGAGACCACCAGCTCCAACTCTTAGGCTTCGATATCGGAATTCGAAGAGATACACTGTCTATTAAAGATATGCAACTCGATGAGCAGGAAGCCCGTCTTACAATCTAGATTTAGATTGCCCTACTGCAGTTCACTCATAGTACCATATGAGATAGCAACACTTATGCACAACTACTAGTTTGCATAGGAAACTGCTAAATAATACGTGCTCACTCTAGGCCGTGAACTACACTCACGGAACGTAACTTCAGAAAACAGAAAGCTCCCCATTTTTACTTACCAAAATATGAGAAGCAATTTATATACCAAAAACTCAAATCCCCAAAAAAAGATAGCCAAAGGAAACCTTAAATTACACCAGAGTTCGGGAAGGAAACTAAATTAACTCCATACCTTGATGTAATTATTGACATGAGTCAAGCTTTCAGGGATTTTCCAGCTCTTGAAGTGGTCAAGAGTCACCTCAAGGTGGTACAGCTTTGGCGCCAAACTCAAATCAACAGCACAAACATTTTCCCCATTAATGTATGGTCCCTGATCAAATGACAAAACTAATTACGATAAACTTCCGCTACAAACAACAGCAAAAGGTGCTAATTTTGATAGAGGAGAGATGATTCTTTTAAAATAGCGAAACGTACATGTTCCTTGAGATGTTCATCCAGGGCCTTCAACTCATCCAGCAAAGCCTGCTCTGTACCATCACTGGGATCCTTGCTCTTTAAGAACTTGACAAAAGAAGGGAAGATTTTGGGCGCCCTTTAATCTCGCGCAAATTGGAGAACACAAAATCAGTAAAGACAACTCTAATATTTGTTCAACTGAACAACTAAATCAACTGCTAATCTCCACTGGAACAATAAGTTCGTGGAGGGAGAAAAACTTAAATCCTACAAAAACTAGAGCCGCTGACTCATTCATTGAAAGGATCAGACTTTCAGGCTACCATGACAACAAAGCACATACAATGTCCATGAATGGAAAACCAAAACTTTATGAAAGGGTTAACGACGAAAAACAAAACTGATAGGGAAACCAAATGAATATAGCTCCTTCAATTCATTGTCCTCTTATCTTTTCCTTTGCGTCCATAAATCCTTCGACTAATCCTTGATCCAATCACAACCCAATGAAATACTTCCAACAACTAAAAACTAACACAAAAAGTGTTATAACTTATACGTTAGCGAAGAACCATAACGCTGAACTGTTATAGCTGAACAAAATTCGAGCGCGAACAGATTGTGTAGTAGTATTGCATGATTGTTGAACAAAATTTAAAAGACCTTGTTGGGTTTTTGCCCAAGAAAATAGCCCCATAGTGTTTGGCCCAAAAAGATTTATTTGTGGGCTAGTTATTTTTTGTGGAAGTTTCTACACACCATTTGGCACATGTTTGGCACATGGGTAACTTAGCTTCTCTTAGAAGCTAAAAGGGTTTTTTGTCTCCTGGTAAGAGGTAGCTGAATAGGGTGTGAGAAAAGAAAGAAGAACGGAAGAGAGAAAAGGGTTTTGGTGCTGTGTGTGATTCATTGGTCACCTGGAAAAGGGAAATAGAAGTGCTCCTGTGTGTGCTTGGGTTTTTCGGTGGTCAAGGAACAAAAAGGGCAGCTAGCTATTTCCCCTCTCTCCTGAAGCCACTCGTGGCAGTTTGTGGATGAACTTTTGTGGGCTGTTTTGATCTGGTTGGTGCCCTCTGTTTCAGCTGTGTTGGAGAGTTTTTGGGTAAGATCTTTCCACTTTGATTGTAGTTTGTTGGACAGGGTATTTGTGGTGAGATCGTTGGATCTCATTGTAAACCCTTCGTAAACCTTGGTGAGAATGGAAATTGCTTTCTCTCTCCCGTGGACGTACACCAGTTTGGGGAACCACGTATATTTGTTCTCTTTGTACCTTGTCTATTGCGTATTTAATTTTTCCGATTACGCTTCCGTTTGTGGGTATTAGGAGAAATAATCCCAACAGACCTAAAACCCTAGTCACATAATCCTTCAAAATGAATTGCGCCCCGCACTCAATCCTCGCGCTGCACACGTGCTCTCAATCCTCACTAATCGCAAATTATAACACTGTGAGATGAAATTTACCGACATGAAACGCAAACGCACGCGGATTATGTGACTTAGCGTAAAACACAACCCAAACTCTTACAAAACCAAAAGAAAAATATCACAAATACACATAAATATGTAGAGACATATATGGAGAGGGAGAGAGAAGCATACACAGAGGCAGCCTCAGGGGGAGGAGTGAGAGAAGGGTCAGGGTATTTTTCTTCAATGATGCCAACAATAACATCAGAGTCAGGAATCCACTTGTCCTCAAATTTGATCACTGGCACTTTCCCTTCTGGGTTCAGTTCCAAAAACCTAAATAATCATCACCACAACAAAAGGCCCATTTGTTTTCTATGTTTATACCAAATTACACCCAAATATGATCTTATAAAAATAAAAATAAAAACAAACTCAGAATTGTGAGGGATTGTCTAACCATTGGGGCTTGTCGCTGAGATTGACCAGCCGTACCTTGTACGGGATTTTCTTCTCCTCCAAAGTCAGCTGCACCCTTTGGCAGAAAGGACCTAAAAAACCCAACAAATCATCACATCAACCACAACCCATTTGCCAAAAAAAAGGTTTTTGATCGTATAAACATCTGCGTAAGGATATGTGTGTGCATCTTGAGACAGAGAGAGGGATGAGGAGGGAATACAGTCTCCAAGAACATCAGGAGCACCAGTAGCGGCCTTGACAATGAGCTCCACGGCCATATTTTGGGGTGGTATTTGCAGTTTCTAGAAAAGATTCTTGTTTAGAGAGAGAGAGAGAGAGAGATTATGGTGAATGTGTGTGCTGCGTGTATGCAAATATATATGCACAGCACAGAGATGGGGACATATGTAACGCAACGTATTGATTGGGTGGAGTATTCGGGTTTGGTTGCATTTCACCTTGTTTGGTTTGCATTTCTGAAAGTTATTTTTGATGTAATAAGTGGTAATGAGTGGAGAGATAGAGAGAAAAATGTATTGAGAAACGTGTAGAGAGGAAAATGAGATGAAATGAGTTGTGAACCAAACAAAGTGTTAATTATGGTAGGAATGGATTCCCAAAAAATATGGTTAATTATCCCTTGTTTGGTTATTTTTCTTAAAGAATATCATTGCCGGTAAGGTTGCAAAAGAATTGAGCTGCTCATGGCTCAGCTTGTTAAGACTCAATTTGTTTAGTACTAAGTTGATCTCGAGCTTGAGTTTTGGGATGTTTACTAAAGCCAAATTTGACACTCATAAGATCGGCGACTCACGGAAGATCGGCTAATTAAATTGTCCCACATTTTTCTTCTTAGATTTTGTTTAAGGACTTTAAAAAATGTATCCTAACCAAGAGGTGAAATCAAGTTTTAATTAGGATTCTTTTTTTTTTTGGGTAAAATTTAATTAGGATTCTTAAACCTGAATTTGGTCAAGAGTTCAAATCTTGGGTGGGGGGGGGGGGGGGAATATTCTAGTAAAAAGAAATGAGCCATTAATGATCGTTGAAAATGAATACTGGCAACAAAAATGGCTACATTCATGCTAGAATCATCATACACTCAAACCTCATTTTGGTTATGTTCTTCATAATTTATCATTTAATTATAACAAAAGTCAACGTCCACCGCTTAATATTTACCGCTTTCCCTAAATTAAAAGTATTTTGGATGGTCCGAATTTTTAAAAAAAAAACTTCCAGGAAAGAGTTTAACTCGAAGAGTTTTTTCAAAATCCAGATTATTAATTGTCGAGACGGACGGTGTGAGAGTAGCACCGTTCTTAATTAAAATTTGAGAGGATCTAAAAAGTCGTCTTTGTCTTCCTTTTTCGTTTATTGATTTGTCTAGGGTGTCAATGTAAACTGGTGTGAGAGACTTGGTTCATTTGTCTGCATTTCATGTGCTTCATATATGTTCTCTTCTATATTTAAACGGCCCACGAGGGGTGCTAAGGCATCGTTCCGAGTCTATAATTGTGATCTACAACATTCATTTTGTTTAGCTTGTTGAGATGTTTGTCGGTCATCTGACAAAATGAGATGAATTGGGCATCCAATAACAACAACAAATCAATTTTCTTGAAGCTTAATCTTAAAATCATAACCATCAACATTTCTCAAGAAATGCGTTTTTGTTCTTGGTACCAAGACTCTATCAATCTCTTTTCTTTTCTTTTTATGGACAATTAACTAAAGAGGCATATAAGATGAACAGTTAGAATTATCAAGTCGAGTCAGAAAACAAACCAAAAAATGGTCCCACCAGGGTCTGTTGTGCCTTCGGTCATAGCAATCCCCTTCTTCCCATGAGCAATGAGGCTCGGACCACTTTCTCTTTTCTTGCCTTTTACCATAATGGGAATATTGAGCTATCTTAGTCATTGCACTTGCTCCACATACTCATGTGTACTGATTGTGTGCAATTATCAAGCTTCTAACACTCTTTTACTTGGCATCTTTCATCTAAAATAGATCCTTCACATTGAATACTTATTGCAACAATATTCAACCACTCCAATGCCCCATTTTTTTGGGTATAAGTGGTCTTGACTTGGGACTTAGATGTTTGCTCCATCCAAATGTCTCATGTTCGATTCTCCTTGCCAATAACTCTTGGGGCCACCTCACCCGCACTCATAAGCGTGAAAACCGGCTGTGTGAGGGGCTGTAGGGATTTGTTCGAGATGCGCGCAAGCTAGCCCGGGACACCTTGCATTACCGGAAAAAAAACTTATTGTGTTGGGTTACTTGGATATACAAGTCTGAACACAGACTAGTCATGAAAGGTGAGTCTCACCCATCAAATTGGAGTGCAATTAATTTGATCAATAGAACACAATAGTTTTGTTTGTATCTTTCTCTTAAGCAAATAATCGTTTGATGAGTCATGACTCATGAGCTAGTGATATGGAGCAATGCTTTCCAAGAAAAAATTGCTAGAGTGGGCTAGTCAGGGACTCAGGTGGGAGAGAGAGAGAGAGCCCGCCTGGCCTGCCCACTCTCTATCTGGCTTCGGGCTTGTCCGACCCGTGCCCTTTGGGCTCCTTCCATAATCGAGCTCAAGTTGGGTCGATCCATTTTCAAACAACTTAGGTCCAGCCCAGCTCAAAGCCCATAGAATTCAGGTTTTCAGGTCCTCAGTAAAAGTACTAGTTAATTTTAGGGTTCTCTTTTACAAAACAAATCTCTTTCCCGACATGTTTTGGAGAAAAAGTTCCCAACCTCGGGTCCGGCTAGTGGGGGGAAGCCTTTGCTGCATTTTCAATCACTTGTGGAGTTGTGGTCATGTGGGGCGGCGTAAGATAAAGGGTTGAAATGGATATACTTCAGCCTGAAAAAAAAATACGGCATAAAGAAAAATAATACTCGAAGTGTAATAATGTTGTTGCTTCGTTCGCTCGAATATATCCAATAGAGATCACCCCAAGCGTAGGGTATAAGCGTCCAATTGAAACATAATAAATCCGGAAGTCCGGGATCGTACCCACAGGGATAAATAATACGGCTTGATTGATTGTAGATGCAAGTATGGGCTTTCGGCTTTTAGTCAGCCAACTTGGTTTTTCGTATGCGGTGGAAAGTAAAAAGGCTAAATTAAACGAGAATAAACTAGATTAAAAGAATGTTAGGTCTAGGAATCACTAGCACCCACGACTCAAGCAAAACCACATTTTTTACCCCAATACACGGTTTTACCCGGAAGATAAGATGGTTCGAAAATCAAGCTAGCTATAGAATTTATTTAGCAAACACCTCGAGCGACAGAGCTCCAAGCATCATGTGTGGTAAGTAGGCGAAGCTCTTACCTACACATGATCAAGGAGGTTAACACATCGGTAATTTGACAAACAAATCCAAGGCCCACATCAATTTCCAAAACAAAGTTGCAAATTTTTTGGTGAAAAATACAATTTTTACTCAAGCCATGGGGTGCTAATCACCCCATGACCCAACCTTGAAAACTACTCACTCATATCCATGAAGATAGAAGCAAGCAAAAATCTACTAAGCATAATTGTAAACACGAGCCTAAGAGAAAATTAGCTAGAAAGATAGATCGGGAGATAATAAACAACTTTAATAAAGGAGATAATAGCAAAAATTAACTTACTAAGGTTGAAAATGCAGAAATGGAGGCTGGAAATAAAGAACACCAAGAACAATTTGAAATCTCAGTCTAGATCTAAAAAAACGTTCAAATCTAATGCACTACTTGTTTGTACAAAATGACATCACTCCTATTTATAGGCCATTAGTACGCGGATGGAATATTCCCCAAGATGCTCCAGAGATTCGCCGCTAAGGCCTCGGTACCGATGGCAATGGCCTTAAATTGCTGTTAAGGGGTTCGGTACCGATGGCTAGCTCCTTGCCATCGATGCCTAAGGGGTTAGCAGCTGCCGGGAGGATAACGGCTCGGTACCGATGGCAAGAGTTTTACCCATCGATGCCGAGCTGCTTAACAGAGGCAGCCTTGTTTGGCCTTGCTCGGGCTGCTTTGCTGCTTGCCTTGGCGTTGCTTTGCTTTGCTCGAGCCATCGGGTCACGCCTGCCTGGGCCATCGCCTTGCTTTGCCTTGGCCGCCTTGCCTTGATCATTGCTTCTGCTCGGGCTGACTTGGCAACGGGTCTTGATGCTTTGCTTTGGTCCGGGCAGCCATGCCTTGCTTGAGACGCCTTTGCTTTGTGTCGCCTTGGCGTCGGGTCATCTTTTGAGCTTTGAATAACCTTGACAAGCTTTGGGCACTTATTGCACTCAAGTGCCATCCGCGGTGCTAATGACGCCTTATTTGCACGATTTTCCTGTCAAGACTTGGGAACACCTTTACGCGCAAAAGTAAAAGAAAACAACTAAATTAACAATGAAATTAGACTAAACTAGAGACCTAGCGCACCCTTTATTACATTATCGGGTGCTTATCAGTTGTGTTGGTCGAACTAGTGTGTCCTACCACAACATTGATTAGGCCCTGTTTGATTACCTTTGTTATACGTACCTTGACCGATTCTGTTGCTTGTATGCGTCATCCATCAACGAATAAGTAGATAAACAACACAAGATAGATAACCAAACGAGCCGCGACTCTACCAGGGCGAGTGCAATATCGTCACACTGCGATTCGAAACATTTTCTGTTAGAAAAGGTTTTTGAGCCTGTGATTTGGCATTCTTATCTACTGTCCCTACCAGAATCCTAACCATTCCTCTTTCATCCACTTTTCCTCATTTTAAGTCCAAGTCCAAAAGTGCCTTAACCAAAACACTGACATGCTCTTGCTTGCTTACAATGAAATATTGTCTAATAGAACTAATCAAGATTTATCGAATAATATTCATATTTCATACGGAGTATAAAACTTATTACCAATATAAAAACATAACTAACTTTTTAACCGATTAGAAAGATCGAGGTACAGACGGAGAAAAAGTGTCAGTAGTTAACGGCCCTATTATGTCCAATCAAGCTTGTTTTTACATAGAGTCTACAACTTGGGTGAGTCCACAAAGTTGGAGGGTAGCTAGATCCCATACACATTTAGGCAATGCATGTTTTAATCTTTTGACTACTCGGATCAAGCCTAACGGGTCCCAAATTATCCTTTATGGGTTGATTAATTCAGGAGACCAATTTTACCGTCCACTAATAAAAATTCTCATTATAGCCGAAACTTTACACCGCATAAACTGACCCAACGCCAAAGTTAATAGCACACAAGTGGGAGTTGAACTCGAGACAGGTTATCATCCACTCATAAGGCCTCGCGTTGCGCCTGGCCTGTCAGGCGCAACGCCTATCTCGTTCTATTATCAAAGAAACAAAATCCGAGTATATAATCACGAACACGAACAGGAGTAGATGATGCATAATTTCAAGCATATTAAGAAAACAAAAAAAAAAAAGAGAGAGAGAGAGAGAGAGAGCTCAAACGCATCTCACTCAAATGCATCTCAAATCACGTTGAACTCCCAAGCTTTTTCTCAGCTAACCAATATCTCAACAATCAAGAATTTATCGGTAAATAAACCCCAAAACATTTTGCCAGAAGGAAACCTTCATACATCCATCTTAATATTGCAGATGCGAGCGAGCCAAGGCAGGACTTAGATGACAACATTAAGGCAATTCGATCCAAAAAATGGATCGTATTTGCCCTTCAAATACATTAATACCTGCACCTACCAAGTCAAGACGAACACCATACCTTAAATACAGCATATAGATATAGTTAATAATTTTTTTAGGCATAGGACCAGTCAGTGACTACTCTGGTTCAAAGCCATCCCCACATTTCTATGTCTAAACATACCATCATACGAGATACACTTAAGCGCGCAAAATACATATCAAGTTATCAACACTACAATTTAGAATAACTTCATGCATTGACCTTTGGCACCCATCCGGCAATCACGTATTCTTTTGCAGCCACGGTCTTCTTAAATGACTCCCGAGAGAAGAACAACTGCAGCATAAGGACACAACAGCGTAACTGGTATTAGACCTTTTTTATTTTCAGATTTTTTTAACCAAACATATATAATAGCCTAATAGGCTTCCAAAATTTGTAGAGGTAAGTATACAAGTGTGTGTGTGTGTATACACACACATATTATACTCATGCATCCATGAGTGTGTGTGACACCCCGCTTTCCGGTGGCCGGCGGTACTGCAGGATGGCAGGCTCCGTCCGGACGGGAGGGGGCAAGTCATGGTTTATAAGAAAAGATCCCTCCTACTTGTACAATGTCTTTTAAAGCCGTGAGGGCGGGCCAAAGCGCATAGGAACTTCGCAGTTAAGCGTGCTCATCCTGGGGTAATCCAGGGATGGGTGGCCTCACTGGGAAGTCTATGGGCTTTGGGCGTCCAAAGCGGACAATATTGTACAAAGATGGAGCGGGTCGTTACAGTGTGTGCCGAGAGAGGGAGAAAAAAAAAGTAAATCAACTATGGTCTTTTTTCTTTCTTTCTTTCTTGTTTAATAAGCAACTCACACAAGCAGAGAAGATTTTTCTAACAATGCAATTAAATGTAGGTAGTTTGAAAAGATTTAACTTGATAGGTCTTGTCTGTTGGTGGTGTAATGGTGTTTGTTGCTAACGGAGTACATAATCTTGTGCTCTATCCCTCATACTAAGAGGAATTCGTCACTTGTAGGCGACCATTGGAAGTTAAGCTGTTCTCTATCTGTGTGAAAACTCCCCAAGGCCAAAAGCATTGTACTAAAATAAAATTCCTGAGACCACCAGCTCCAACTCTTAGGCTTCGATATCGGAATTCGAAGAGATACACTGTCTATTAAAGATATGCAACTCGATGAGCAGGAAGCCCGTCTTACAATCTAGATTTAGATTGCCCTACTGCAGTTCACTCATAGTACCATATGAGATAGCAACACTTATGCACAACTACTAGTTTGCATAGGAAACTGCTAAATAATACGTGCTCACTCTAGGCCGTGAGCTACACTCACCGAACGTAACTTCAGAAAACAGAAAGCTCCCCATTTTTACTTACCAAAATATGAGAAGCAATTTATATACCAAAAACTCAAATCCCGAAAAAATGATAGCCAAAGGAAACCTTAAATAACACCAGAGTTCGGGAAGGAAACTAAATTAACTCCATACCTTGATGTAATTATTGACATGAGTCAAGCTTTCAGGGATTTTCCAGCTCTTGAAGTGGTCAAGAGACACCTCAAGGTGGTACAGCTTTGGCGCCAAACTCAAATCAACAGCACAAACATTTTCCCCATTAATGTATGGTCCCTGATCAAATGACATAACTAATTACGATAAACTTCCGCTACAAACAACAGCAAAAGGTGCTAATTTTGATAGAGGACGAGATGATTCTTTTAAAATAGCGAAGCAAAACGTACATGTTCCTTGAGATGTTCATCCAGGGCCTTCAACTCATCCAGCAAAGCCTGCTCTGTACCATCACTGGGATCCTTGCTCTTTAAGAACTTGATAAAAGAAGGGAAGATTTTGGACGCCCTTTAATCTCGCGCAAATTGGAGAACACAAAATCAGTAAAGACAACTCTAATATTTGTTCAACTGAACAACTAAAACAACTGCTAATCACAACTAAAACAACTGCTAATCTCCACCTGGAACAATAAGTTCATGGAGGGAGAAAAACTGAAATCCTACAAAAACTAGAGCCGCTGACTCATTCATCGAAAGGATCAGACTTTCAGACTACCATGACAACAAAGCACATACAATGTCCATGAATGGGAAACCAAAACTTTATGAAAGGGTTAACGACGAAAAACAAAACTGATAGGGAAACCAAATGAATATATCTCCTTCAATTCATTGTCCTCTTTATCTTTTCCTTTGCGTCCATAAATCCTTCGACTAATCCTTGATCCAATCACAACCCAATGAAATACTTCCAACAACTAAAAAACTAACACAGAAGTGTTATACATTAGCGTAAAACCATAACACTGAACTGGTATAGCTGAATAAAATACAAGTGTGTGAACCGATTGTGTAGAAGTATTGCATGATTGTTGAACAGAATTTAAAAGACCTGCAACTTCAGTCACATAATCCTTCAAAATGTACTGCGTTCCCGCACTCAATCCTCGCTCTTGCAAATTATAGTACTTTGAGATGAAATTTAACGATGCTTTCACGCTTGTGCACACGCACGCGAATTATGTGACTTAGCCTAAAACACAACCCAAACTCTTACAAAACCAAAAGAAAAATATTATATGAAACCATAAATACACAAATACACATGAATATGTACAGACATATATATGGAGAGGGAGAGAGAAGCATACACAGAGGCAGCCTCAGGGGGAGGAGAGAGAGGAGGGTCGGGGTATTTTTCTTCAATGATGCCAACAATAACATCAGAGTCAGGAATCCATTTGTCCTCAAATTTGATCACTGGCACTTTCCCTTCCGGGTTCTGTTCCAAAAACCTAAATAATCATCACCACAACAAAAGGCCCATTTGTTTTCTATGTTAATCCCAAATTACACCCAAATATGATCTTATACACCAAATATATATATATATATATATATATATATATATTGTGAGGGGTTGTCTAACCATTGGGGCTTGTCGCTGAGATTGACCAGCTGCACCTTGTACGGGATTTTCTTCTCCTCCAAAGTCAGCAGCACCCTATGGCTGAAAGGACCTAAAAAAACCAAGAAATCATCACATCAACCACAACCCATTTGCCAAAAAGGAGGTTTTTGACTGTATAAACATCTGCATAAGGATATATATGTGCATCTTGAGACAGAGAGAGGGATAAGGAGGGGAATACAGTCTCCAAGAACATCGGGAGCACCAGCAGCGGCCTTGACAATGAGCTCCACCGCCATTTTTTGGGGTGGTACTTGCAGCGTCTAGTAAAGTTCTTGTTTAGAGAGAGAGAGAGAGAGGGAGAGTGTGAGAGATGAAGAGATTATGGTGAATGTGTCGGCTGCGTGTATGCAAACATATATGCACAGAGATGCGGACATATGTAACGCAACATATTGATTGGGTAGTGTATATTTCCGGTTAGGTTGCATTTTAATTACTGTAGAAATGGATTCCCAGAAAATATGGTTAATTATCCCTTCATCCCTTGTTTGGTTATTTTTCTTAAAGAATATCATTGCCATTAAGACTACAAAACATCCGAATTGCTCGTTGCTTGGTTCGTTAAGACTCGGCTCGATTCATTTAGTATTCACTCGAGCTCGGGTTTTGGGCTCGTTTACTAAACGAAAACGAGCCAAGCTTGACACTCAAAAACTCGACGACTCACATAGGTCGGCTTGTTTGTATTTTATTTTTTTTGGCATTTTTTTGTTAGTTCTTTTCCTCAGGGTATAACACTTTGGGAAAATTTCATACTAGCACCTGACCTTTCACGAAAATCACACAGAGACACCTGACCTTAAAGAAATATCACATAAACACCTGACCTTTCGAAGAACTCATCAATTTAACCCTTATCGTTAACTTCTGTCAAAAATCAAACGGAACTGCTGACATGTAATACACGTGGCTTTTTTGAGGTTAGGTGGAGAACACGTGTGTGCATACATGGCACAAAACACGTGTGTGCAAAAGTATTAGGGCTTAAACGTTGAACATAAAAATTGTTCCTGGATACAGAGAGAGAGAGGGGGGGAGCGATTTAGGGCTTTTAGAAATTAGGGTTTTCAGTGTGAAAATCGAAGGGTTTTGAGGCCTGGTTTGGGCTTCAATCAACAATGGTGTGGTGTTTGAGGGAGAGTGAAGGTGGTGGATCCCCCCGATACGGTATGTTCTTCTAAATCCTTTGTCTTTATGATAGACTTGTCCTTTTCCAAAAGGCAGAAGTAGGACCACATTGCAGTGAAGTCATACACCTGCATTTGGCCTTTTTTGACACTTTACACACTTGTCCACGAAAATACTTTACAGCTATGGCGTTTTCCCTTTGTTTTTTTTTCGGGTAAATCGTTTTCCCTTTGTTTTTTTTCCGGGTAAATCGTTTTCCCTTTGTTTAATCAATTGATTTGGTTTTTCTTTGTTTAATATTGGTAGTTAAAGTCTTACATGTAATTTAATACTACCTACTGAGTATAATAGGTTTTCTCTCTCATTTTTTTGCACAGATTCTTCATCTAACCACTTTACAATACAGCTGCACTATGGGGGTATTTTAGGGCACACAAGGGAGACAAAATATATGGGGGGCAGTGTAGGCTATGTTGATTATTGTGAAAGTGATGAACTCTCTTTAATTGAACTCTTCAATATGGTACTTGAATTTGGTTCAAAGTTTTCTGCCATTTACTTTTATACTTGGGTTAGTGGTAGCTTAAGAATTCTAAATACAGACTCAGATGCAATGGGGCTACGTACATTGGTGGATAAAGATAGGGTGGTGAAGATTTTTTCTGTTGAAGAAAAAGAAGATGAAGTGTATGGTGAAGTGTATGTGGGGACCCAAGAGAGTCAAGTTGGCAGACCTAATAAGCCCAAAGGGACTGAGGTTAAAGTTTCAGACTCTAGAATATCACTGCCCAGATGGACTGGCCCTTTTCCTAAAACCATGGGCTCACTCAACAAGGGCATGCCACAGCCCAAATCCATAGGGACATCTAGTAGGTATATGCCACAGGACAAAACTATGGGGACCCCAAAAAATGTCAAGGCCCAATCCAAACCTATTAATGTCGGCAAGACCAAAGTCCAGGATGTAGTAATTCAGGATATGGTGGATGTGCAAGTGGATGAAGAGGATGACAGTGATGAGTATGACCTAGATTCAGACACTTGTGATGAAGATTAAGTTTTTTATGATAGTGATTATGGGTTAACTGATGATGATGAACTATTTGAGCAAAACGTTGACAGAGATGTAGAATTTGGTGGGTTGAACAAGAAAAATACTTTGAGTATAGATGCTGATTATGCTGCAGTAATAGAGGAAATGGCTGATATAGAAGGTGGTATTGATGATTCCTCTGATGAACTCAATAGTGGGCATAGCTCCTCAGATGAAGAAAGAGGGTCTAGAAAACAAGAGAGAAAGTACACAATTTTCAATGAGAAGACTGAGATGGACAATCCTGTGTTCGAGGTTGGGATGGAGTTTAAGACTCATGACCTATTTGCAAATGCAGTTAAAGAGTACTCGATTTTACATGGAAAGAAGATTAAATTCTTGAAGAATGATAGGGAGAAGGTGAAGGCAAAATGCCAGGATGGTTGTGATTGGCTCATCTATGCATCTTATGTCCCTAGTGATGCTGTGTATAGGGTGAAAAGGTATGATGCAGTGCATAACTGTGTTAGGTCTTTCCATGTACCATGGGTCAGTACCAAATGGATATTGGACAAGTATTGTGACAGGATTAGAAGTAACCCTACATGGCCAATCAAGTCTCTGGCCGAAACTATAGAGAAAGAAAGGACTGTGAAAGTGAGTATCCAAAAGGTCTATAGGGCTATGCATATGGCTTTGGAGTTGATTCAAGGTAGTGCTGAAGAGCAATTTCAGCAACTGTGGGGATATGTGGAAGAGGTAAGGTCTTCAAATCCTGGAACAACAATTAAAATGAAAGTGAAATTGAATACTGGGTCTGGGAATTTTGCAAAGTTCAAGAGGTTGTATATTTGTTGGGGTGCATTGAAGAAAGGGTTCTTGGAGGGATGTAGGCCATTGATAAGATTGGATGGGTGCCATTTGAAGGGGCCACAAGGTGGCATTCTCTTGACAGCTGTTGGCATTGATGCCAACAACTGCATTTACCCCTTTGCATATGCAGTGGTAGAACAAGAAAAATACAAGACATGGAACTGGTTTCTTGAGCTACTGATAGAGGACCTTAACATACAAAATTCTCATAGTTTTACAATTATGAGTGACAAGCAAAAAGGTCTAATTGAGGCTGTTCAGAATCTGTTACCAAATGCTCCTCATAGGTTCTGTGTTAGGCACTTGTACAATAATTTCAAGCTGGAGTTCAAAGGTTTGGCCCTCAAAGATATATTGTGGAAGGCAGCTAGAGCAACTACAATTCCACGGTTCAATAATGCTATGGAAGAGATGCACCAGATGGACAAAATGGCATATGATTGGCTATGTAAGAGGCCCCCAATCAATTGGAGTAGATCTCATTTCAGCACATACACTAAGTGTGACATCCTCTTGAATAACCTATGTGAGAGTTTCAATTCAAGCATCTTACTGGCCAGGGACAAGCCTATAATTAGTATGCTAGAGGCCATAAGGGTAATTTTGATGGAAACAGTTGTCAAGAAGAAGGATGCAATGAAGAGATGCAAGTGGCCAGTGTGTCCAAAGATTTTCAAAATAGTGGAGAAGTTGAAAGCAAATTCTGAAGGGTGGATACCAAGGTGGCAGGGCAGTGACCAATTTGAAGTTTATGGGCCTAATAATATGCAGTTCAAGGTCCACTTGACAAACAAAACATGTGGGTGTAGAAAGTGGGACATCTCTGGAATCCCATGCATTCATGCCATAGCAGCTCTGAGTTTCTTGAACATGGACATTTTTTATTATGTCCATGAGTGTTACAAGGTGGATACTTACTTGAAGACTTACAATAATCTCATCAACCCCATTAATGGGAGGGATTTGTGGCCAACAACTGAAAACCCAACACTCTTGCCTCCTGATGTGAAGAAAAGGGTTGGAAGGCCAAAAAAAGCAAGGAGGAGGGAGCCAGAAGAACCTGCAAAGCCTAACAAGTTGGGGAGAAAAGGGATAAAGATGACATGTAGGCTATGTGGTAACGTGGGCCATAATAGAAGGAGTTGTAAGAGGCCTGCAAAAGCTAGTGGAGAAAATGAAGAAACTAGTGGAACTGTGGTAAGTTTCAATTGCTGTATAAATTGTTTAATATTTTCTTTATTCCTATTGTATCCTATGTTTTACTCATATAATATGCTCCAATGTTGAACAGGCTAGTGGTAGTAATGTTGGTTCAGTGGCTGGTGCACAAGGAAGTGGACAAACTGTACAAAGTGGTGGCACTATGGTGAGTTTGATTTATGAAAATTCACTTTTTGTATTCCTATTGTAGCGTTTGTTTTAATCTGTTAGGATCGTCACACCCTTGTACAATACCGTACCATACCATAGTGCTCCAATTTTGTTGTCATTTTTCGTATTCCAATGTTGGACAGAGGAATGCTAGTTCTGGACAGTGCAATGGACAAACATGACAGATGAATGCTACTTCTAAACAAGGGAATACCAGGAGGCCTAAATTGCTTGTAAGTGAAATAGTTCTCCATAATGCATTCTCTGGTTATTGTTCAATAAATTGTTTTACTAATGTGATTTCATTATGCAGGTCAAAAAGGCTCGAAAGGTAAATCAGAGTGAAGGTGGTTCTATAGTTATGTCCAAGTGAATGCGTAGTGCTGGTGGATACCTTTTTGTGAAGTCAACTGAAGTACTGATGGATTAGTTTTTGTGCAGCTAAATGAACTGGTGGTTTTTTTGAATAGGCAACTGAAGCTTTTGTGGTGTTTTTGTGGTGGATGCCTTAGTAATGTTTAAGTACTTTGAACTGTAATTGTAATGGCTGGATTTGAATTGTAATGGTTACGTATTGAATCTGGAACTTAGACTTATAACTTGGTTGGATTTGGTCTATTTGCAATGTTGAATTGTATTGGTTAGATTTGGTCTATTTGCAATGGTTGTGTCATGGTCTATTTGAGGCCCTTTTTGTGGACATTTGGAGCAAACTGCAACCACCAATTTTTTGGCAATGGACTGTAATAGAATGTAGAGGCATTATGCCGCATTTTTTTGATGATTCAATTTGCCAATTCCATCATTTTACACATCACCAAAACACAATTTATGGAACATAATCCCTTTCCGGAGGTTGACAGTAGGAATTAAATTGATGAGTTCTTTGAAAGGTCAGGTGTTTATGTGATATTTCTTTAAGGCCAGGTGCTATTATGAAATTTTCTCCACGGGTTTTGTGCCATGTATGCACACACGTGTTCTCCACCTAACCTCAAAAAAGCCACGTGTATTACATGTCAGCAGTTCCGTTTGATTTTTGACGGAAGTTAACGGTAGGGGTTAAATTGATGAGTTCTTCGAAAGGTCAGGTGTTTATGTGATATTTCTTTAAGGTCAGGTGTCTCTGTGTGATTTTCGTGAAAGGTCAGGTGCTAGTATGAAATTTTCCCTAACACTTTTTCACATTGAATATGATTTTCTTTGATTTGTAGATGTTAAACTTAAATTGTACCAACATTTTTCTTCTTAGATTTTGTTTAATTAAGGACTTTTTTTTTTGAACGGCAAAAAGAAATTTTATAATCTTTGAAAAAAAAAAATGTATCCTAACCAAGGGCTGCAATCAAGTTAATTAGGATTCTTAAACCTGAATTTGGTCAAGAGTTCAAAAATGTATCCTAACCAAGGTGTGCCATTAATGATCGTTGAAAATGAATACTGGCAACAAAAAAGGCTACATTCATGCTAGAATTGTACACTCAGGGCTCGTTTGGATGAGGTATTATGTAAGAAGGGGGAATTGGATAGTATGAGGTATTATATAAGAATGGTGGATCCACATTAATGTAACGGGTGATTAAATAATACTTGATTTGGATGAGATATAAAATGGGGGATAAGGTTGTTTTGTAGTTGAATGGAAGAAATAGGGATATTATAAGGGGAGATTCCACATTGTAACTCTCACCCTAGCTATGTGTAAGTCCCCCTCAGGGGTATTAGGGGGGGTTATGGAGGAGGGGTATTAAGATATCTCCGATTATTGACTTGCTAAATCACGCCATAGAGGAGGATCCACGTATTAGAATGATGTATATTACAATACCCCTTTCTACTGTGGCATCCAAGCAGGCCGTCAAACCTGATTTTAGTTACTCCGTATGTTCTTCATGCGGATCAAAAAAAAATTTATGTTCTTCATGAGTATGATTTACCGTACAAGGCAAAAGCTAACCGGTGTCATATTGCACCCATTAAGTGGGCCCAATTTGACAATAATTTCTGACTGTAGTCTTCTCTTTTTTGGGTAAATTATAGTTAACCCCCTCAAACTATGTCTCGGAGACACTTTACCCCTCAAACTTTTATTTTTGGCACTTAACCTCCTCCAACTAATGAAAATGCACAATCGACTAACTTCCATTAGGGAGTGGATGTAAGTTACTGTTTTACCCTCTATTGAAAAAGGAAAAAAAAAACACAGAGGCCCAAGAACAAAACGTCAGTCACCAAAAGTCACCCCAATGAGAGCGTCAAATGGTTGAGGTTCCCAACAGCAAGGCAATTCGGCTATGCAACTAACAAAAACATTTTTTTTAATACAATATGCAAAATAAACAAACACAAATTATGCCTCTTCACCATCGACACCATCTCCGACACCTCCATAGAAACCACCACCAGCCATACCCACCCCCCTCCCTCTCTCTCTTTTTTTGGGGGTAGAAAACCCACCTCTCTCGCTCTCTGCACCTAGGTAACATATTACCTTGATGCTTGGCCAGCCACGACCAAACAAACTGAAATGGAATATCCACAAATCAACTAAAAAACTCACTGGAAATCTCGAAAAATTACAACCTAGCAATCAGAAAATTGCACCCAGATCATAGAAGAAGAGAAGACAGAGGTATCCTTTCTTACTTTCGCCGGAGCCGCACAGCCCCGACAAGGGCAGATCTGGTGGTTGTAAAAGCAAGGAAAGGTTGCTGGGATTGGTTTTTCCGTGCTTCGAATAGCCGCTTGAGCGAAAACCTCCATCTGCTTAGGCAGTTGGAGATGCTCTGACAGCCAGCTCAAGCTGCTCAATCCCCCTCCATCTCTCTCTTCCCCACCAAGATCCCTAATTTCCACAAACCCAAAACCCTTACCCAACCCAAAATCATCAACAACAAATTGTACGTCCATCTTAACCTCAATCTCCTCAAACCTAACCCTAAATTCCCTAAACCCACAAACCCGCCGCCTTCACCACCACCGGGCAAGCAACCTGCCGCCGCCCGTGCCACACAAACCCGCTGCCCTCACCGCCAGCTGGAATCTCCGAACGGCGCTGTACAACAGCAATTCTCCATTCAAGTCTCGTTTCCTCTCCTGGTCTCAATCTATCGCCGCAAACACCGTCGCTGCACCATGCTATTCTCGGTCGCTGCCTCTACGTTTGCCGAAGAGGTCCACGCCAAGTCTTGTGATGGGTGTGATTTTTCCTTTGTTTTTGTTGTCTGGTTTGGTGATACATGGATGTAGTATGGATGTATACATAGATGTAGAGCACGTATAGAAAGGGCAATAACGTCTAAAATATTCAGAAAAGAGGCCAGATGACCTTTTCCATCCATTCCAAACGGAATCTAAACGGATTCAGCATTTTCATTAGTTTGATGGGGTTAAGTGCCAAAAAAAAAGTTAAAGGGGGTAAAGTATATGCGAGGTATAGTTGGAGGGGGTAACTATAATTTACCCTTCTTTTTTTATCTGTACCGACTTCAGTCTGTAGCTTGTAATAATGACTGTCCTTTCACTTTTAAACCCAAGCGATGCTATGTCTACCGCACTTTCGCATCGCACATGTGTAGGCTCCACTTCGGATTCTAAAAAATACATAAAGATGTTCATAAATTTTAAAATATTTTTTTATGAGGTTGATTTTTATCGTCCATATGAATACATAAAGGCTTTGTTCGTTTTAATGTTTTACTTTATTTTAACTTTGTTTTTCAATTATTATCTTATACAGTATCTTTTTCCAATCATTACCCTTTTTTCTAATTATTAATTTCATTTCTCTTTCTATTTCTCTCCACTCATTACCCATATCTCCAATCATTACTCTTTTTCTCTCTCCACCTACTACCAAAACTAAAATACCCAAAGTTACCAAACAAATAAAGCCAAAAAATATTTATCGATATCCGTTGAATCTGACTTTTTATAGGAACTCATAAAAAATATTGATTTTTTATAAGGCCCCAAAATAAGCTCACACGAAAAAAAAAACTTATTTTGGAAAATACTTTAAGCTTTTTTTAAAGTCATTTTAGTACTTTTAGTACTTTTGCAAAATTCACCTAACTCCTAACTTCCTACAATGTTGAAAAAAATTGCAAAAAAAAAGTATTAAAAAGTTACAGAAAAAGTGCCAGTCTGGGCAACAAATAAAGAAAAAGGTTGAGAGTAGTACATCACATAGGATATAAAATGAATGTCCTGTCAACGGTTTGATTTACTCTTCTTACGAGATTAAAGGGTGTTATATAGCACCCATTAGCATGACCGTAATTATAAATGTCTGGGGTGTCAATGTCAACTGTGTGAGTGGAAAATCTTTTTTTGTATAACTGCAACCAGTATACCAATTATTTGGTATCCCTCCTTCACAAATAATGTGACACCTACGAGGACTTCAACTGTAATGTAATTTATTCCGTGCAGCTTTGTTGTGCAAAAGTAAACGACCTCGTTTTGGTTTTGGTTTTGGTTTTGGTTTGGTCTCATGTTTTGAATTATTTTGGGAGGGTTGGACTATTTGCAACTACAAATTCATTATACGTAGTATGTTCTAAACCTAACTCACAAATTTTATAACAATTTCCTAAATACAACCTAACAAATATCCATAATCTTCTAAAATTGCCCTCTCCCCTGCACCACCACCAAATCCTCCATAACCACCGTGGTCCACACCACCACGGTAGAATTCAACCCACTGGAAAAGCTTCGCCTCCAAAAGCACCGCCAAAACAAAATTCGCAGAGCCCAAATTCGGAGCTAGATTGTTAGCACTCATACACAGAAATGTCGGTCCAAGAATATCTCGACAAGCACGTCCTCTCCTGGAATATCTCTACCACCACCACCACTCCAAACGACCCACCACCATCACCAACTCCAGTCACTGCCATCACCGCCCCTCAACTCCAGTTACAACCAGTCACCGCCATCAACAACACACTACTTGTCAAAAAAAAAAAAACGATGAATAACTATCGGACACTCAATTCCGAAAATCACTATCAAAATTGGAAATTAACTTCCGAAAATGTCCACAAAATTCAGATTCTAATACCCGAACCCTTTATAACGCATTTTGAAGATGCGTCATGTCTTTTTTTTTCTGTTAAAAAAAGCAGATTTCAAATGCATAATGCCTTCGTATTACGCATTTTGTGAATGTACGATTAATATCATGCATTTTGCTAATGCGCAATGGGACTGATTTTGTGGTGGCAATGGCGGCGTCATCGTCGTTGTTTTCAGATCTGGATTTTCATCTGTTTTTTTTTTCGATCAAGAGGTTATCGGAGACCAAGCTCGGAAAGGAACTATCCATAAAGTAACGAGGAGAGAGAAGTGGTGGTAACGGGGACTGGTTTTTTCCTGATGGTGGTGGAAGAGTGGCTGTTATGGTGGTGGTCTGGTGTGGTGATGGTGGTGTGGTCTAAAGTGGTGGTAACGGAGAGAGAGAAGGGAGAAGGAGGAGTGGGTTGTGTGTAGTAATTTTAGGGGTATTTTTGTCAACAAAAACTAAGGGCATTTTTTTCGAAAATGATTTATTTTAAAACAGGCTACGTATAGTGAATTTATGGTTGCAAATAGTCCGACCTTTTTTGGGACCCTATGGAGTAGAAACTTGATTATGAGAGCTTTAGTAACAAAATATAATTATAACCCTTCAGAATTATAAGATTAAAATAATAAGATCTTCGCACCGGTTCAAACGGATTGAAATTTGGAGCATATAATTTTTTAATTAAGTACTATTAAAAAATATGGTTAAAAAATTAAGTGCTCAATTTTCAATCTATTTGAACCGGTGCGAAAATCTTATTATTTTGATCATATTATTATGAAGGATCATAATTATATTTTGTCTCTAGGGCTCTCATAATTAAGTATCTGCTCTTTATTTGGAACCCTATGTATCAGAAACTTGATTATGAGAGTCCTAAAGACCAAATTTAATTAGAACTCTTTAGAATAATATGATTAGAATAATAAGATCTTCGTATCGATTCAAACGGATTGAAAATTGAAGTACTTAATTTTTTAACCATATTTTTTAGTACTCCCTCCGTCCCTTTTTAAATGTCCTGCTTCGTAACTCCAACTTATTAAAAAGACATCATCATTATACCTTTCACATCAACTTTTTCCTCCACTTTACTTACTTACCCATCATTATTACACTTTTACTCACTAACTTTTCAAAATGGAATCTACTTTTAGGGACAAAATAGACAATTCACCAACTTTTACCCACTAACTTTACAAAATGGACATTTATTAAGGGACAGCCCAAAATGGAATACTGGACTGTAATAAAGGGACGGAGGGAGTACTATATAAATATTCTAAAAAATTATGTACTCTAATTTTCAATCTGTTTGAACCGATGTGAAGATCTAATTATTTTTATCATATTATTCTAAAGAATCATAATTAAATTTTGTCATTAAAGCTCTCATGAATAAGTTTTTACTCTATAGAGTCCCAAAAATTGGAGCAAAATAATTCAAACTAAGAGGCCAAACATGGTGTTCAATGCGACAACATGAGACAAAACGATGTGGTCTACTTTTGCACAACAAGGCTTCCGGAATAAATTACAGTTTGTCACATATCACATTATTTGTGAAGGAGGGATACCAAGTGTTGAGAGCTCGGATCCCCTGTCCGACCCCCTTCCAGACAAGCGCTTGTTCCACCATTCTCAGCCGTTAATCCTGCAAATCAGCAGTTGAGATGGGCCGAGCACTTTTTGTTCATTTTGGAGCAAAAAGTGCTTGACCCATCTCAGCCGTTAATTTGCGAGATCAGTGGCTGAGAGGGGTCGGACAGGCCCTTGTCCAAAAGGGGGTTGGACAGGGGATCTTGTGCGCCAAGTGTTTGGTATAACGGTTATACAAAAAGTTTCTCGTGCGGGAGACTTGGTTCATTTGTCTGCATTTCATGTGCTTTATATACGTTTTCTTCTATATTTGAACGGCCCACGAAGAAGGATGTGGGGCGCCAAAGCATCGTTCCAAGGATTGTGATCTAAAACATTCATTTTGTTCAGCTTGTTGAGTTTGTCGATTACCTGAAAAATGGGATCAATTGGGCATCCGATAACAACAACAAATCAATTTTCTTGAAGTTTAATCTTAAAATCATAACCATGATCATGATCAACATTTTTCGAGAAATACGTTTCCGTTCATGTCGGTACCGAGACTCGATCAATCTCATTTTTTTTGTTAACTCAAGAGGCATATAAGATGAACGGTTATAATTATGAAGTCAAATCAGAAAACATTGCAAAAAATGGTTCCACCAGGGTCTGTTGTTGTTGGGAAACGATTCCCAGAAACCAGTAATGACGCGTACAGATTAAACAAAAAGAAAACCGCAAAAATCCTACAAGGCGGAATTAGGGTTTTACCTCAACTCCCTGCGAACACGAACGCTGGTTGAACTTGTTATAGCACGTCTTGCTATAAGCCACGTATACTGCTCGACTGCACCTTACGATCTTTTATCGTATTCCCTGCACGTCTAGAACACGAACCGAGCGTGGACTCTTTTGTGATCTGTTTGCTCTCCCTAATCCTGTCTCTATTTCGTGAATAATAGAAAACCTCGAACTGACCTAGAGAGCATAACGTGTATATATGGGGCTACGATATGGACCTAAGGAGTAATAAGTCCAGGCTCCCAGTGTAAATAAGAAACCCTAATCCCACCAGGATTCTATTTCTTATTTCACTAATTATAATTCACCCCACTACAGAATTATAATTGCACTCCCGTTCTTATCTCAATTATATTACGAGCTCCATGATATTAAATACTTATTAATCTCCCCACGTTAAGATTACAGATACCCGTTGATTAAAATAAATTACTAACAATCTCCCACTTAATCAACATCTTAACTTGAGACTATCCGCTTAACTTATTCGATATGTCGGATACAAATATCCACCTGCAGGGTTTGACATAATCGAAACTTATAAACTTACTCAAGGGGTATCATCAATCCCTATCAGGACGTGGATTCCATTAATAATTAATAGTTGTCATATACATAATGTTGCGACCCAACTCACCGAGACTATTGTCCGTATAAAGATCTCACCCTTTAATGAATCAAAATCAACAACATTAAATATATACATCTAATAATTATCTTTGGATTAAGAGCATAAGCATTCATAATAACCATGAGGTTCCAATTGTCTTATAAAGTTAGTACAAAGACAATTACCTCAATGCGGTCCCGTTCAATACACACAAAGTGTATTAGCACAATGAGTTAGAACTAGACCGTTCCCTGTAGTCAAGACAGACCTACTAAACATTGTACTACAGTCCTACTGATGGTGTGTCCAGTTCCATCTAAGACTGTGAACCATATCTTATATTTTACAAGATCTGTTGATCCGATCTTCTGTGTGTAAGCCGAACTCTTCACACCGGATCATCTACTTTGTAAAATAAAAGACACATATGCACAACATACAATAATATTATGCAAATATTACCCATAAAAGATTCTCATCAAAAAGGGATAAAACTGATTAATACATAACAATATTAATCCATCATATAAAAACATAGCTTTTACATAACCTCCTAACAAACTCCCACTAAGACTCAAAGTCATGTTGCCACGCATCTTACTCGCATTCTCTCTACTACGTGACTATCAAAAGTCTTAGCCTGTAAGCTGTACGTAAAAGAATCTGCTAGGTTGTTTACCGATGCGATCTTGGCCACAACTACATCACCTCTCTAAACGATCTCTCGAATCAGGTGATACTTACGCTCGATGTGTTTTCCTTCTTATGAGTCAATGGCTCCTTAGAGTTAGCAATTCCACCACTATTGTCACAATAGATGTAATAGCTAATTGCACTAGAGGAATCACTTCTAGATCCATCAAGAAGTCTCTAAGCCAAAACGGCCTCTTTGGTTGCTTAAGAAGCTACCACATACCTGGCCTCCATGGTGGAATCAATCAATCCACGATTGCTTGATACTCCTCCAACTTATGGCTCCACCTCCTAAGGTAAACACATATCCGGAGGTAGACTTTCTGGAATTCCTATTTGACATAAAGTTTGAGTTTGTGTACCCATAAGGTACCAGACTATCTTATTGGAACACCAACATATGATCTCTAGTTCTTTTCAGATACTTGAGTATATGTTTCACTGCAGTCCAATGTTCTTGTCCTGGATTAAACTGAAATTTGCTAACCATGCCAACGGCAAAGCAAATATCAGGTCTAGTACACAACATAGCATACATAAGGCTTCCTACTACCGAGACATAAGGAACTGCCTTCATTTTCTCCATCTCCTCAGGTGTTTTAGGACACTGATCCTTGGATAGGTTGATTCCATGTCTAAAAGGGAGGAACCCTTTCTTGGAATCTGTATGCTAAATCGGGCAAGAATCTCATCGATATAAGTAACTTGCGATAAGCCCAACATCTTGTTCTTGCGATCTCGCATAAGCTTAATCCCAAAGATGTGACCGGCTTCTTCCAAGTCCATTTCGAATTGGTCGGATAACCACACTTTCACCGAAGACAATACTCCCACATTGTTTCTGATGAGCAGAATATCATCGACATATAGTACTAAAAACACCACCACTTTTCTGTTGCGCTTCTTATACACACATGAATCATTCGGACATTGATCAAAATCAAAAATCTTGATTGCTTGATCAAAACGGATGTTCCACGATCTAGATGTCTGCTTAAGCCCATAAAAAACTTCTTAAGCTTGCACACAACATGTGCTCTTGACCTTTCGCTATGAATCCATCTGGTTGCACCATATAGATGCATTCATTCAGATTTCCATTAAGGAATGCGGACCTGATTAGAGTACATAGACTCCATCTTTGATTTCATAGCCTTTTGCCAAAGTTTCACATCTTTATCTTGAAGTGCCTCATTGTAGTTACAGGGTTCGGCATGTTGATCATCGGGATCATTTCAAAAGACTCTCCCAACAACGTATACCGACTGGGTAGAATAATAACCCTCCCACTACGACGAGGTACCGGTGTGTCAATAAGTGCCTCTACAGATGTCACTTGTGGTGTTTCCTCCTGCACTACTGGCGGTAAAGAAGTTTGTGCCGATCTCTCTCCTCTCAATTTCACTAGAACAATTTTACTTGGGCTTGTAGTCTATCACATAGTCCTCCACTAAGTATCGGGCATTGGATCTAACAATGACCTTCTGATCCTTAGAACTATAAAATAATCTACATTTCGTTCCTCTAGGGTACCCCATAAACAGACAAACTTATGACCTTGATTCCAATTTATCTGCGTTCCCATTCAGCACATGTGCTGGACTACCCCAAACCCGAACATGCCACAGACTAGGTTTGCGCCTAGTCCACAGTTCTGTGGGCGTAGATGGTACTGACTTAGATGGTACCAAGTTAAGAATATACACTGTCGTTTCTAGTGCATGTCCCCAAAACGAAATTGGTAAATCTGAATAACTCATCATTGATCTTACCATATCCATAAGAGTCCTATTCCTTCTCTCTGCTACACCATTTTGTTGCGGCATACCTGGAGCTGACAACTGGGATGTAATCCCTTCAGCTGACAAGTAGTCCCTAAACTCTCCTAAGAGGTATTCTCCACCACGATCAGATCGCAGTGTCATGAGACATTTACCCAGACGCTTTTCCGTTTCTGCCCTATACTCCCTGAATTTCTCAAAGCATTCGGACTTACGGCGCATCAAATAAATGTATTCATACCTTGAGTAATCGTCAATGAAAGTGACAAAGTACTCAAAACCACCTCTAGCTTGGACATTCATAGGCCCACACAAATCAGAATGAAACCAATTCCAACGGCTCTTTGGCTCTATATCCTTTTGCTGAAAAAAAAAAAAAGGCCTCTAGGTCATTTTACCTTCTAAATAGGATTCATAGACCGAAAGTTCCTCAACTTCCAATGAACCTAAAGGTTCATCTCTAACCATTCTAGAAATCCTATTCAGATTAATATGACCAAGACATAAGTGCCAAAGATACGTTTGGTTCAATTTAGAAGGCTACTTTCTCTTACATGGTAAATTATTAGTGTTATTCAATTCATGCAGTTGCACTGTAGGAAATATAGGATTAATAATGTAGAGATTATCCACTAAATATCCATCCTTGATCAACTTAGAAACTGAAACCAAGTTTCTTCTAATAGAGGGAACATAAAGGCAATCTCTCAAAATTAAACTCCTATTACTACTAAAATTTGAAAAGACATTCCTACTGCAACTACTGCCACTCTCGTAGCATTTTCCACAAGTAGATAAATCTCCCCATCACTGAGTCTTCTGGTTTCCTGGAACCCGTGCAACAAAATGCAAACATGGTTAGTGGCTCCCGTATCTACACACCAGGTAGATAACACCACTAAACGTGATTCAACAACTAGTGAAAAAGATTTATCCTAATTGTTCACTTTATTGAGATAGAATGGACATTCCTACTTCCAGTGTTCTTTCTGCTTGTAGTGAAAAACACTTGCCCGCAGGCTTTTTTCACTCCACCTTGAGGCACATGAACTGTCTCCATAACCTTTTTCTGAGAGTTGTTCTGCTTCTTCTTGCCTTTCAGCTTAGAAGTAGAAGCCTTCTCTGCCACTAACATTGAAGGTGGTTTCTTCACAACCAAAAGACCATCAGCTGCTTGGAGTTCCTTAAGAAGTTTCGCCAAAGATAAATACATTTTGTTCATATAATAATTCAGGCGAAATTACTTAAAACTCTCAGACTGCAGTGAGTTAAGAACGAAATCGATCTAAGTTTCCCCATCAATTTCAGCTCCAAGGATCTCTAGTTTATTAAGATGAGCTATCATCTTCAAAACATGATCCTTAATCGGGGTCCCTTCAACATGGGTGATACTCACCGATTTTTATAAAGTTTTGCTTCCTGTTATGTGGCATTCTCATCAGGTCTAGGAGGGCATACCTCAAACAACACAAATTTGTGTCCCTCAGCAGTTAACACAATATTCAAATTCCTTTTCCAGTCAATATAATTCGATCTAGTAAGTTTATTAGCTTTGAGAATAATTGCAAGTGGATTGAAAAAACCCATTTTTGAATATGAGAATCACATAACAACAATTATGAAGGGCAATAAAACCTTGAATTTCATTTTAATATTGGTTCCCTCAACCACGTGTTAAAAGAAAAACATTGGCAACCCTACACACCGTGAAGAGCATGCCTCGATGGGAAGGTCGTCTACTCTTCATCATTCGTGTAGATAGGCACAACCTTTTAATTTTACTATCTAGACATTATACCATGCCAAGCAAAATTAAATAGCCAATATAGCTTCGGTCCTATAAATAATAATAGTGACTCAGATGGTGAGGATACTATTATTTACAGCTAAGTGTATACCATTACCTAGCTTTTAGACCTATTGTTCCGTTATAAACCACCTCAGATGGAGAAGTGACCCACACAACAATTATCTTAGAGTTATCCCTTTAGGAAGTTTGTACCGATGATGCCACAATTAATTTTGTCCGATAGGGAGGAAGGTTCTGAAACCAACACACAAAATTAATTATATCACCTACGAACTAGCAATGGAGACCATAGGATTTATTCAAAATAAATTCCCTCTCCCACTTAGTTATTTAAAAAAATTGTGAGGGTTATCAAATTTTCGAGTTTGCAAAAAAACGTGATCTAGGTCAAAGGCCAAATATTACCATGTTGTCCCAATATGGTAAACTATCACATATGCAAACAATATGGAAACACAAATAATAAGGAAACACAAGATAAAGAATCCAACTATTATGGTCAAAGATGTAATCCTTGAGCAATAAGGAATCCTTCCAAACTTGAAATCCTTAAGCAATAAGGAGTCTTTCCAAACTTGAAATCCTTAAGCAATCCTTCCAACCTTGAAATCCTTCAGCTATACTTGTGTGGAAGACTTAGACACTTTGAATCAATCAAGGAAACCAAAATCCAACCGTGCTTAGGCAAGAAAATTCGGATTTGATATATTCCCGCGTAAACTGCACAGTCTTCAGTATTTTGGCCATATCTTCCTCATCCGACCACCGATTGAAGTGATTCAAATTGGGTTGGATTCGAAATTCAATTATCTACAACTTCCGTGAAGAACAGATTTTCTAATTCCAACGTTTACTGGGTCGAAATAGCCCTGCAATCAGACCCTACGAATCTGGAAAAAAACTGTTGCGAGCCAAACAACTTGTATCTTCTATATCTCCCTTCTTCGATCTCCGAATAACCATCGAATGCTATTACAATCGAAGAAACATACATACATCGATCTTATGCCTCTATTGGAGTTCACATGCTACGTTAATTATTACAACCACGAAAAATAATCATGGCACCCAATAAATAACACATGCTACGTTAATTATTACAACCACGAAAAAATAATCGTGGTACCCAATAAATAACAATAACTACACAAAAATTATGTGGGATCCAATCACACAAAATCAACAAAAAAACATGTGACCATAATAGCTGGGTAAGAACGCTGCAAAACAAGGGTTAGCACAGTTCTACGTTCTACCCTCTATAACCTACGGACAACATGGCCTGTTTAATCTATACGCGTGATTACAGCCTGCTCTGATACCACTGTTGGGAAACGATTCCCAGAATTCAGTAATGACGCGTACAGATTAAACAAAAAGAAAACCGCAAAAACCCTACAAGGCGGAATTAGGGTTTTACCTCAACTCCCTGCGAACACGAACGCTGGTTGAACTTGTTATAGCACGTCTTGCTATAAGCCACGTATACTGCTCGACTGCACCTTACGATCTTTTATCGTATTCCCTGCACGTCTAGAACACGAACCGAGTGTGGACTCTTTCGTGGTCTGTTTGCCCTCTCTAGATCTGCCTCTATTTAGTGAATCATAGTAACGTCAAAAAAACATCATCCTGACCTAGAGAGCATAACGTGTATATATAGGGCTACGATAGGGACCTAAGGAGTAATAAGTCTGGGCTCCCAGTGTAAATAAGAAAACCTAATCCCACCAGGATTCTATTTCTTATTTCACTAATTATAATTCACCCCACTACAGAATTATAATTGCACTCCCGTTCTTATCTCAATTATATTACGAGCTCCATGATATTAAATACTTATTAATCTCCCCACGTTAAGATTACAGATACCTGTTGATTAAAATAAATTACTAACAGTTGTGCCTTCGGTCATATCAATCCCTTTCTTCCCATGAGCAATGAGGCTCGGACCACTTTCTCTTTTCTTGCCTTTTACCATAGTGGGAATATTGAGCTATCTTATTCATTGCACTAGCTCCACATGCTCATGTGTAATGATTGTGTGCAATTATCAAGCTTCTAACACTCTTTTACTTGGCATCTTTCATCTCAAATAGATCCTTCACATTGAATACTTATTGCAACAATATTCAACCACTCGAAGTCTTGAATGCCCCATTTGGTTATAAGTGGTCTTGGCCTGAGACTTGGGTGTTTGCTTCATCCTAATATCTCAGGTTCGATTCTCATTGCCAATAACTTTTGGGGCCACCTCATCCCCGCGCATAAGTGTGTGAAACAGCTGCGGGAGAGGCTGTAGGGATCAGTCCGAGATGCGCGCAAGCTGACCCGGGACATCCAACATTTCCGAAAAAAAAACTTATTGTGTTGGGTTACTTGGATATACAAATCTGAACAGAGACTAGTCATGAAGGGTGAGTCTCACCCATCAAATTGGAGTGCAATTAATTTGGTCAAATAGAACACATTAGTTTTGTTTCTCCCAAATGTAAGCAAATGATCATTTGACGAGAGTCATGAGACATGAGCTAGTGATATGGAGCAATGCTTTCCAAGAAATTGCTAGAGTGGGCTAGTCAGGGGAGAGCGAGTGCGCCTGGCCTACCCACTCTCTATTTGGCTTCGGGCTTGTCCGACCCGTGCCCTTTGGGCTCCTTCCACAATCGGACTCAAGTTGGGTCGATCCATTTTCAAACAACTTAGGTCCAGCCCAGCTCAAAGCCCATAGAATTCAGGTTGTGAATCCGGGTTCAGGTCCTCAGTACTAGTTTTAGAGTTCTCTTAGTACAAAACAAATCTCTTTCCCGACATGTTTTGGAGAAGAAGTTCCCAACCTCGGGTCCGGCTAGTAGGGGGAAGCCTTGGCTGCATTTTCATTCACTTGTGGAGTTGTGGTCATGTGATGCGGTGTAAGATAAACGGTTGAAATGGATATACTTCGGCCTGAAAAAAAAATACGGCATAAAGAAAAATAATACTCGAAGTGTAATAATGTTGTGTTGGTTGAACTAGTGTGTCCCAGCGCAACATTGATTATGCCATCTTTGATTACCTTCGTTATACGTACCTTGACTGATTTTGTTGCTTATATGCATCATCCATCAACGAATAAGTAGATAAACAACACAAGATGGATAACCAAACGAGCCGCGACTATACCAGGATGAGTGCAATATCGTCACACTGCGATTCAAACATTTTTTGTTAGAAAAGGTTTTTGAGCCTGTTATTTGGCATTCTTATCTACTGTCCCTACCAGAATCCTAACCATTCCTCTTCATCATCCACTTTTCCTCGTTTTAAGTCCAAGTCCAAAAGTGTCCTAACCAAAACACTGGCATGCTCTTGCTTGCTACTATGAAATACAAGCACCAACTCCACTCATTCATTCACTTCCTGTTTCAAAGCCTCAAAAATTCCCATTTTCTCCTAAATCCACCACTGAGTACTGACTACACTACGCATTTCTCACCCCTTCCCTAACCAGGCTCTTAAACATGGGCAGCCACAAGTTCTTCCATTTCACAACCAAGGCCACAGCCTACCTATTTCTTCTCATTTTCTTTGCTCTATCTTCCATCATCTCATCTCAAATCATCGACGATCAACCACCGGCCCCTGTCGTCCCCCCAGAACCATCCGATCAGATCGGCCCCCACCGTACCTTATCATTCTTCATGCACGACATCCTCGGTGGGTCAACCCCGTCGGCTAGAATAGTCACCAATCATCATCTCAACGGTCAAATCCCTTTTGCCAAGCCCATTGGGACACTCTTCCCAGTGAACCATGGGGTGCTGCCCCTGAATAGCATCAATGACAATATTCCATTCCTCAATGGCCTTGGTGGCACCACAACAACTGTGATCCGCAGCGATCGCGATGGTGGATTTGGACTACCGGTCACGAATGGGGCCCAATTCACAGACCAAAAGCTCGTGTTTGGCACGATGACAGTGATCGACGATGAGCTAACCGCAGGGCGTGATCTGGGGTCCGGTTTGGTCGGTAAAGCGCAGGGGTTTTACGTGGCAAGCTCAGAGGACGGGCGAAGCCATACGATGGCGTTTACGGTGATGTTGGAGAGTGGTGGGTATGCTGATAGCATCAGCTTGTTAGGGGTTCATCGGACGGCTGTGTCCGAGTCTCAGCTTGCTATCATGGGTGGTACGGGGAAGTATGTTAATGCAATGGGATTTGCTACCGTGAGGAACGTCGCGGCGGCCAATCAGGGGTTGACAGACGGCATCGAGACGTTGCTGGAGTTTATAGTTTATGTTAGTTACTGAATTTTGTAGTTCTCGATATGGATTTTTCTCTTCAGTGAAACTCTCTGCGCAAGCAGGGATTTTTCCCTTCCCTTGATATCGAAAGCACGTTTCGAAATTATTTTCAAACTGTGTTTGGATTATGTATTTGTTTAAGGATTTCTCAAGGGCAAGGACAACAATACGAATTAAACCTACGAAATGAATCTAGCTGTTTCTTTTTGTACTCCCTCCGTCACAAATTGCTGGACCTGTTTTTGATTCTCGTGCGTTTTGCTCGCAAGAATAAGTAATAGCACAATTTTTTCCAAACTCCAAATTTGAAGCTAAGGTTGGAGAGGGATAGTTTCGTGGATTCCAAATTTGGAGATGCCACGTTACCACATAAGCCTTCGAAAACCAATGAAACTTTTTTCATTCTAATGCAATATTCTACGATTCGGAAAATCCACAAAGGGTTTCTCACCGGTTTCCATTACATTCGACTTTCCCGAATTTGAACCCAAGGTTGGAGATGCTCTACCCCATCATTTCCGTTCATAAATCTCTCCAACTATCCAAGGGTAGTGCTATTCAAGACTAGCCTTTTGTTACCAAACACTGTACTGGAGAAAACTTTGGAAGCTCCACTAGCCTTCTGTTGGCCGAGTCCCTGCCGTGCCTTTTTCTCGCTGCCATTTGCAGCGCCCCAAAACCACACCGATTTGGGGCCCAAGCTCACAAGCCTTACCTTTTGCTCATCTCTATTGGGGTGTGGTTTTGGGGCGCTGCAAATGACAGCGAGAAAAAGGCACGGCAGAGACTCGGCTCTCCTTAGACAATGCATTATTGATTTATTTCTTATTTTCTGAACTAAGCAGTTAAACGTTTGGGAAGAATTTCGTGGTAAATGGAGACATGAATGGGGAAGACAGCTTTCTGATTTTGCTTAATTATATTTCTGATCACAAACAAACAGAGCCTTACGAAACAATTCCTGGAAAATCTCAAGGCAACCTTTGCCAAAGACATGTAATCCTAGTTTTTTTTCTCGACAATTTTGTACTGACGGATTAGATTGTAAACTTCCTTTAGAAGGAATGATAACAATACCAGTATAATTAGGATATGGCTTGTCGGCAGTCCCTGTAACAGGGACTGCACCGTGTAGTTGGCCGATCCTCGGATCATGCCGGGTTCACTCTCATGATTGGAACCGTTTATGTCGTAGAGCTGTCTCAATCAAGCCAAATGTGTTTCCGGTGCTACTTCCGGGAAGCTGTAAGGTTTCATTCGTCGAGAACTTCAGCCATGTCAAAAGTCATTTTAATCGGATACTGATTAATATCTTATTAGAGTGATTTATTTTTTTATTAAAACGGGTTTGATCCAGTGTAGCCAAATCCATTTTCAGAAACATAAATGCACTCCCATTAGGTATTAATCTTTACCCGTTTAACTACGACATTGGGATGGCTGAGAACGGTTTCGATTATAAAAGTGAACCTGGCATGGGCCGGAAACCGGCCAACTGCTCAGTGCAGTCCCTTTTGATCATTTTTGTGGTTTGGTTTGATCTGCTTGAGTTGTTCCAGTTGGACCAAAAATTGGGCACAAAATCCAAATTGTAAGGCACCAGGCTAAAGAGGTTTGAAGATCAACCAATGCTCTATTTTCAAACTCATGATTCACTCACACAAACACATAATTAACAAGGTACATGGAAAACAAACATTAATCACTCAAACAACATTACAGTAATCCACAACAGATAATTGACTCAAATCCCATTAAAAAGAGTGAGAGTACTCTAGGGAGTGAGATAAACACTGAACTGGGTGAGAGTTTCCACACCATCAGTTGTGTGCTGATCCACCTGATTTAGAAGTGTCTCAATGGTGGCATACCCTTTCGCATTCTCGTACTTCCCGGTCCCGCCGATCACCGCGATCTCGGACAAGGGCGACCCGGTCCGGTGGATCCCGAAGAAACTAACGGTATCGTCCACAACAAGGTCGCCATCGCCCCCGTGGAACAACGCGGTCAGAACGAGAGTGTGGCTAGTCCCGTCCAACGAGCTGGCCAAGTAAAAACCCTGCGCTTTTCCCACCACGCCGGATCCCAGCTCGTGCCCCTCGGTCAGCTCGTTGTCGACCACGGTTATGGACCCGAACATGAGTTGTTGGAGGGTTAGGCCCGTCGGGAGCTGGCCCGCGGAGACAAATGGCAGGTTGTTGCCGCCAGCGGCCACGTTGTTGTTGCCGTTGTTTTGGATGGTGGTGGAGCCCGGCGAGCCGTTAAGGCCCACGAGGAACGGGGCGTTGTTGTTGTTGATGACGCCGGTGACACTGTTGAGTGGGACCCCTCCGTTGATAGGGAAGACTTGGGAGTTGGGTTTGGAGAAAGGTAGGTTGTTGACATCGGAGTTGGCCACGATACCGGTGACTACCCTGCCGGAGGGGTGAGTCCCACCCAAGATATCATGCATGAAGAAGGACAAGGGAGCGTTTTGGGGGGCCGTGGTGCCGCTAACCGGGACAGTGGCCCCGGTTGATGGTGTGGTGGTTGGAGTCGTTGCTGCTACTGGCGCTGCGTCAGGTGGTGTCACGGTATTGGCCACTCCTGCAACGGGTGTTGTCGTGGCAACAGGGGCGACCGGTGGTATCACATTACTGGCCACTCCTGCATCGGGTGTTGTCGTGGCAACAGGGGCGACCACTGGGACAGGTCCACTCGGGAGAGTAGTGGCAGGCCCGGTCACTGGTGACACGCCGCCAACAGGTGTGCTACCGGTTGTGGTAGCCGGGACCTGGCCACTTGGTAACGTGGTGGTCGGGTCCGTCACGGGTGCCACGTCGGGGACATCGTCGGATGCGTCGCCCGGGTCCACTTCGTCGAGTATCCGAGCCGAGCTGGCACATCCGAGGCTGAGGGCAAGCAACAAGAGATAGAAGGTGAACTTCATTGTTTTGGAGGAGACACCAACTAAGTTGGACATTTTGGAACTTGGAGAGGAGAATAGGTCTGGCTTGAGAAGGTGTGCTTATGTTGTAGGACAGAGGGAGCCTAAATGGGTATTTATAGTTCTGAGTAGAGACCCTAATAAGGAGTGGAGCTGGTTCCAATTTATGCCCTTATAAAAGAAAGTAAATGGAACTGATGAGATGGAGTAGGTATTACCCTTATTTTGATGGGCATGTTTAATAGTAGTATATGTATTAAGGGTTCATGTGGTTCTGTTAAGTTGGATTTGTTGGAAAAAAAATTCTCCCAATTGCATCAGCTCCGAGATACTTTTGGCTTTACAGTAGTCCTTGTCAATGAACAAGCTAGTGCATGGTGATGATGACAGAGAGCCGTGAATAAGTTCCGCGACGATCTGGGTTGAAAATAATATATTAACGTACGTGTTTTCAACCCGGATCGTCCAAAACACTTTTAGATGGACGGTCGAGATTGACTGCCGTAAAACTTAGTCACGGTTCCTCCGTGAATAAGTTTTCCTCGGTGATGATACATTGTTAGCTTTCTTGTGTTAGCTTGCTAGACTAGTGTGAAAAATTCTGAATGGAAAATCACTCGGAATGATTGGTTTCAATATTATGTGAGAATTTTGACGCTGCTCGATACATATAGTGAGTTTGTACGTAGGAATTGATTATTCCTTCAGATAAATAAAAAGACGTGACCAAATATTTAGAATCGGCCGAACTCGTATAACTCAAATGAGCACAAGTAACTCGTGTTTTAATTCGTTTTGATCTTTTCACGCGAACCCTTGTTAGTGATAAGAGTATGTCCCATATAGACCATATTAGAGCTGAAGACATATATAGCAATCCTAAAATAACACAGGTCCAAATAAGGCACAACTCGAATTGTTGGCAAAAATGATTTTTTCTTTCAAGTTGGCAAAAAACTATTAGAGACTTATTTTCTAAATTTGTATAGTACTAACCCTGTCACAAAATTTATGTACGTCCGTAAAACGAGATGATAAAGAAAATTTGAAAAAAAAAATCGAACTTTTAAAATAAAATTAAAAAACTCATCAGTATCTAGTATATTGGCAGAAGAAATTTGAATTTTCCTTTAGAAATTTAAATTATTTCTACGTTCTCATTTTGTAGACCAGATAATCATTTTAAAATGGTACTACTACATCCGTCCCATAAAGTTTGTCCGATCTGTATAACGAGAACTAAAAAATAACACGTTCTTTTCAAGTAAATATTCAAACTTTTCTCGTACATTAAAAGAATTCATCTATATCTTATAAATTCTTAAATTTTTTTTTGATTTTTTCTTGAAAAATCTATATAATTTTTAAGTTCTCGTTATGTGTGGACCGGATAAACTTTTAAATTTTTTAAAAGAATTTTATTTTCTTGAAAACGTAAGACAAAAAAATTGGCGGTTGCTGTGGAGTATAAAATCTCCATATTGGTGGTTTCCTTGTCCACTAAGGAGTACGATTCTAGGGTTTTAACTTCACACTCTCACTCTCTTCCTGCTTCTAGGGTTTCCCCTTCAACTCTCTCTCTCAAGAAACCCTAAGACCTCCCAAACCTCCCAAACCAGCTTTCCATTCCTAGGGGTTTTTTTTCCCACCATGTACCTCTACAACCTCACCCTCCACCGAGCCACCGGCATCATCTCCGCCATCAGCGGCAACTTCTCCGGCGGCAAGACCCAGGAGATCGTCGTCGCCCGAGGAAAAGTCCTCGACCTCCTCCGTCCAGACGGCAACGGTAAGATCCAAACCCTACTCTCCGTCGATATCTTCGGCGCCATCCGCTCTATCTCTCGGTTTCGTCTGACCGGGGCCCAAAAGGACTATATCGTGGTCGGGTCCGACTCGGGTCGGATCGTGATCCTCAAGTACAACAAGGAAAAGAACGTGTTCGATAAAATCCACCAGGAAACCTTCGGGAAATCGGGCTGTCGCCGGATCGTCCCGGGCCAGTACATAGCGGTCGACCCCAAGGGCCGGGCCGTTATGATTGGGGCCTGTGAGAAGCAGAAACTAGTTTATGTCTTGAATAGGGATACGGCGGCTAGGTTAACGATTTCGTCCCCGTTAGAGGCGCATAAGTCGCACATGATTACGTACAATATATGTGAGGTGGATTGTGGGTTCGATAACCCTGTGTTTGCGGCGATCGAGTTGGATTACTCAGAGGCAGATCAGGATTCGACTGGGGCCCAGAAGGTGCTTACTTTTTACGAGCTTGATTTGGGGTTGAATCATGTTTCTATGAAATGGTCTGAGCAGGTTGATAATGGTGCTAATATGCTTGTTAATGTTCCTGGTGGTGCTGATGGACCTAGTGGTGTGCTTGTGTGTGCTGAGAATTTTGTTATATATAAGAACCAGGGTCACCCGGAAGTGCGTGCTGTCATTCCTAGGAGAGGGGATTTACCGGCTGAACGTGGGGTCCTTATAGTTTCTGCTGCCATGCACAAGCAAAAGTCTATGTTCTTCTTTCTTTTGCAAACAGAGTATGGGGATATTTTCAAGGTTACTTTGGATCATGATAGCGACCGTGTGAAGGAGTTGAAGATTAAGTACTTTGACACGATACCCGTGACATCTTCCTTATGCGTATTGAAATCCGGGTTTCTTTTTGCTGCTTCGGAGTTTGGGAATCATGCTTTGTATAAGTTTCAGGAGATAGGGGATGAGCCTGATGTAGAGTCTTCATCAGCTACTTTAATGGAAACAGAAGACGGTTACCAGCCTGTGTTTTTACTGCCTAGAAGACTGAAGAACCTTGTTAGGATCGACCAAGTTGAAAGCATGATGCCAATAATGGACATGAAAGTTGCAAACCTTTTTGACGAAGAAACCCCTCAACTATTCTCCCTTTGCGGGAGGGGTCCCCGTTCATCCTTAAGGATTTTAAGGCCTGGTTTGGCAATAAGTGAAATGGCTGTGTCACAGCTTCCTGGTGTCTCAAGTGCTGTCTGGACAGTGAAGAAGAACGTAAACGATGAGTTTGATGCTTACATTGTCATTTCGTTTGCTAATGCAACTCTTGTCCTTTCAATTGGTGAGACAGTTGAGGAAGTTAGCGGTAGTGGGTTCCTTGATACGACCCGGTCGCTCTCTGTTTCTTTGATAGGTGATGACTCTCTAATGCAAGTTCATCCGAGTGGTATTAGGCATATAAGGGAAGATGGGCGTGTGAATGAGTGGCAAACTCCTGGAAAGAGGACGATTGTTAAGGTTGGCTCTAACAGACTTCAAGTGGCTATTGCGCTGAGTGGAGGGGAGCTGATATATTTTGAGGTGGATATGACTGGTCAGTTGATGGTGGTTCAAAAACATGAAATGTCTGGGGATGTTGCTTGTTTGGACATTGCTCCTGTTCCAGAAGGGCGACAACGGTCCCGTTTCCTAGCTGTTGGATCGTATGACAACTGCATCCGTATCTTATCTCTGGATCCTGATGATTGTATGCAAGTCTTAAGTCTACAAAGTGTTTCCTCGCCTCCTGAATCTCTTCTCTTTCTTGAAGTTCAGGCTTCTGTTGGTGGGGAAGATGGTGCAGATCACCCTGCTAGCCTTTTCCTCAATGCTGGTTTGCAGAACGGGGTTTTGTTCCGAACAGTGGTGGATATGGTGACAGGTCAGCTTTCGGATGCCCGTTCGCGATTCTTAGGACTCAGAGCCCCAAAGTTATTTTCTGTGGTTGTGAGAGGGCGGCGTGCTATGCTTTGCTTGTCAAGCAGACCATGGCTTGGTTACATACACCAGGGTCACTTCCTTCTAACACCCCTTTCTTATGAGGCTCTTGAATATGCAGCCTCATTCTCATCTGATCAGTGTGCGGAAGGCGTTGTCTCTGTTGCTGGGGATGCATTGAGGGTTTTTACTATTGAGCGATTGGGGGAAACGTTCAATGAAACCGCGATACCTTTAAGGTACACCCCAAGGAAGTTTGTGCTTCAACCAAAGAGAAAACTTTTGGTGATTATTGAGAGTGATCAAGGGGCATTTACGGCTGAAGAGCGGGAAGCAAGTAAAAAGGAGTGCTTTGAGGATGCTGGAATGGGGGAAAATGGCAAGGTGGAAAACATGGAGAATGGTGGCGATAATGAGGATAAGGAGGATCCCTTCTCTGATGAGCAGTACGGTTACCCTAAGGCAGAGTCAGAGAAGTGGGTTTCTTGTATAAGGGTTCTTGACCCTAGGTCGGCAAACACTACCTGTTTGCTGGAGCTTCAGGATAATGAGGCTGCTTTCAGCATTTGCATGGTGAATTTCTATGATAAGGAGTATGGAACCCTTTTAGCTGTGGGTACGGCAAAGGGGTTGCAATTTTGGCCCAAAAGATCTATCACAGCCGGTTATATTCACATCTATAGGTTTGTGGAAGAGGGGAGATCCCTTGAGCTTTTGCACAAGACGCAAGTCGATGGTGTTCCTCTTGCCTTGTGCCAGTTCCAGGGAAGATTACTTGCTGGAATAGGATCTGTGCTCAGATTGTATGATTTGGGGAAAAGGAGGTTGCTTAGAAAGTGTGAGAATAAGATGTTCCCCAACACAATCAACTCTATTCATACCTATCGTGATCGTATTTATGTAGGTGACATTCAGGAGGTATGTTCTCTGTTGCTTATTTAGCTTTTTGGCTGTAACATTTGCTTTTTAAGCTGTTGATCAACTATCAATTATTTTTTTCTGCCATATATTTTCTTCATGAGTTCTTATCGACAATCAAATTTCTATTCATCACTATCGTGTTCGCATTTATTGATTCAGTTGTAAGTATGGTGGTTCTAACTTCTAATTACAATTTGGGCCAAAATTCACTTTAATATTTTTGGTAATTTAACTACTATGCATAAAATAGTTTCCAACGTGTAGCTTAACTTGCAAGCCTACATGAAGTGGAGTTTTTTTTTTTGGCTTAATTGATTTCTGCAGTCTGCACTCACTATTCATGCTTCGGTGTCTTTTCTCTGTGCAGTCATTCCACTATTGCAAATATAGACGTGATGAAAATCAGTTATACATATTTGCCGATGATTCTGTTCCAAGATGCCTTACTGCGTCATGCCATATAGATTTTGACACCATGGCTGGTGCGGACAAGTTTGGGAATATCTGTTTTGTGCGTTTACCACAGGATGTGTCAGATGAGATTGAAGATGATCCAACTGGGGGGAAGATAAAGTGGGAGCAGGGGAAGCTGATTGGAGCTCCTAACAATGTAGAGGAAACAGTGCAGTTTCATGTCGGTGACGTGGTCACATGCTTGCAAAAGGCTTCTCTAATTCCAAGCAGTGGGGAGTGCCTCATTTATGGGACTGTGATGGGAAGTTTGGGTGCATTACTTGCTTTCACTTCTCGAGACGAAGTTGACTTCTTTTCTCACTTGGAGATGCATATGAGGCAGGAACACCCGCCTTTGTGTGGAAGAGATCATATGGCCTATCGATCTGCGTATTTTCCTGTTAAGGTAAATCTGTTGCATCTTATGTGCCTTTTTCCGCTTAATATTTCACCACTTTAAGGCATAAGCATAACGTTAGTCCCATTCAGAGGAATGTAAGATGTTACATGTGATCCATCTGCAGTTATGATTCTCCTGAACATTCAACTATTTCTTCTCTTTGGGATTTTGATGCCTTCGATTATTGTAGCCATAGGGGCTGTATTTTTTTTTTGAACAGCGCCGTAGGGGCTATATGATTATACACAGATGGTAGATAGATGATTTCTCTGGGTCGGTTGTCTACTTTGTTTCTCAAATTTTTGAAGGGAAAATTATTTCTTCAAATGTTATGAAAGTCAAACAGAATTTACCTACTCCTCCTACTCAGATGTCATATTTTCATTTAGCACCCATTTTATTTTCTATACAGTAGTCAGTAAGTTTGCCGATTCATTTTTGACTTGTCCATCATGCATACAATGAAGCTTTGTTTTCAACAATAAAGTCATGCATGGACTATATGTTGTCATGGTAACATGTGCATACTAAATATTTTTGGGAAAAAGCAGAATATGACGACAAGTCAAATACTTCTGCGTCCTTATAGTTCTTTTTGTTGAGGGTCAATGTTTCTTGTGAATGCTGGAAGTAACGGTGAAATGATGGGATAATCTTGTAGGATGTGATTGATGGAGATTTGTGTGAGCAGTTTCCAACATTGCCTATGGATTTGCAACGGAAAATAGCAGACGAATTGGATAGAACTCCAGGAGAGATTCTGAAGAAACTTGAAGAGGTTCGAAATAAGATCATTTGAGAAGGATTAAATCAAAGGTAAGTCGAGTATTACACGCATATATATGTCAATGTTAGGTGTCTGTGTTTTATATACGTGTTTAATCAAATTACATATATCAAGATTATTACGCGTTTCTGCTGTAAAATAAAAAATTTCCGTTGCAGCACAATAGGCCAAAGAGCATGTTTGTAAATCTGTATACATAAAGGCCAAACAAAAAGATCAGCTCTAAGCCCTGCAAGCTTTGAGCAGCCATAGCTCATATAATCTATGTTTTCGTTTTTTACTAAAACATATTGTACTTACTCCATCAGATTGCTTTGTCAACAGGATTAAAAAAAAAAAAAGATTGCTTTGTCGACTATATGTACATTTTGGAAAATCAACAAGAGAGTCCTTCAACATTCCTCTTTGCCCTCTCTTTTCTAGTAAGTTATTTTAGGATTTCAACAAATCCCAAAAGCATGAAGGGAGAATTCGGAAAAAGTAAAGATAAAGTGGATGTAATGTCTCCTTAAAAAGTTAGAATGCCAATGGACTGGACAGAGTGAGTATCAATTACTTTTATTGTTTGGTTGATGATCTGCCGCGCGGTGTAGAAACCAATGAACATTTCTTTCCTGTACCAATGCAAGTATTTTTCTCTTAATAATGGTATTGTCGTGGCAACAGGGGCTACTGGTGCTACGTCAGGTGGTGTCACAGTATCGGCCACTCCTGTGTTGGGTATTGTCATGGCAATCAGGAGCGATCACTGAAACAGGTCCATTCGAGAGAGCAGTAGCTGGCCCAGTTACTGGTGTCATGCCTGTAACAGGTGTGCCCCGGTTGTAGTACCCGGGACTTGGCCACTTGGTAATGTGGTGGTCGGGTCCGTCACGGGTGCCATGCCGGGGACATCGTCGGGCACATCGCCTAGGACTACTTCATCGAGTATCCGAGCTGAGCCGGCACATTGATGCGCACAAAATATTGACACTTAAGATCCCCCAATATCATCTGTTGTTGACTCTTAAATGTGCATAATCGACTATTATTATCTTTCTAATCATGCGCTTTGAATTATTGATTTTGCAGGAAAATGCGATAATAACTTTACTTCAGCCGTTCAATTCAATCAATGCGGTGCGGAAGCTAAGCTTGTGGCTCGTTACATATTGTTCGTGACTAATCACGTTGATCCAAGTGATGAGTCATTTGAAAGGAAAATCAAGCCCAGCAGCTAGAGTTTGAGTAGGATTAGAAAACAAATCAATTAGGCAATCTCTTAGGAGATTCTACTGACCGAGTGAATAATACAAATAGACATTGTAGGGCTCAAAAGTGGGAAAAAAACTTCAATGGGGTTATTAGTCGTCACATGGGTATGTTTATGCCCATGAAGCTAAATATTTTAGACTTGAGGATGAAACCTCATGTGTAGTATTGTAGTAATTATTTGCAGACGTCTTATTATTTTCTGAATGCTTGGTTTAATCGAATAATTGTTCTTGCCTCGTTTAAATTAAGTTAGTAATTTTGGATGTAGATTCAATCATATTTTTTCCATGATTTCAAGCATTGGATATCTTTTGTGATTGTTTTTGTATGGATATATATGATTTTTTTTGTCTTGAACACTAAGGCGAGAAAGAGCGGACATAGGTTGGTTTCTTTCAACGGTCTTAACGAGAATACTTTCCACGGTAATAGAGTTTAGCCATCAATTTACTACGAAGAAGAGTAGAAAAATAAATAGTAAGAGTTTGTTAGTAATTATTATGAATGCATGGGTGCGGATTCCGAAGTTCTAGTTATCTTCCTCAACCGGTAATCTTCACTACTTTTTTGTGATAGTTTAATTCTTTGTTATTTATTTTTACCATTCAGTTTATAGGTAAAGAACAAAAATCACAATTTTTGTTACTAGGTTACGGTTTAATCAGTTTAAGTTTATTTAGTGTTTTTATAAAAAATAATAATAATACTAGTCTTTGTGGGTTTGACCTCGCTCTCATTAAACTATATTGTAATACGATTTGTGCGCTTGCTAGTCCATTAAAATTTCACAACACATATCTGAGGTTGAGGGCAAGCAACAAGAGATAGAGGGTGAACTTATTGTTTTGGACTAGATACCAAAAGACTTGGACATTTTGGACCTTGGAGAGGAGAATAGGTCAGGTTTGAGAAGGTGTGCTTATGTTGTAGGACAGAGGGAGCCTAAATGGGTATTGTTAGAATTATGGGTCATATGGAAGTATGGAGAGATACTAAAGAGTTCTAGAAAGAAAGCCAGATGCCGGAGCGGAGCGGAACGGAACGAGTGGAGCGAAGCGCAGCAAGTGGAGCGGAGGTCGTACAAGGGTATTTTTGGGATAAGACCAAATACCAGGTTAGGGTTAGAATAGAGTCGTTATAAATACTCTATGTTGTAAACCCTAGTTTATAACTGTGACAATAAAAGAACAGCCGCTCTCGCTCCCGTGGACGTACCCGGTTTTGGGGAACCATGTATATCTCTGTGTTAATTCTTTACTGTTTTATACTCGTAAATCATGTGCGTGTGTGTGATGATCCTAACAGGTATTTGTAGTTTTGAATAGAGACCCTAATAAGGAGTGGAGCTGGTTCCAATTTATGCCCATAGAAATAAAGTAAATGGAGCTGATGAGATGGAGTTGGTATTACCCTTGTTTTAATTGATGATTATTATTTATGCTAAGGGTTTCATGTGATTCTGTAAGTTGGATTGGTTGGAAAAAATTTCTCCCAATTGCATCAGCTCATGGTGATGATACATCATACATTGTTAGTTTTCTTGTGTTAGCTTGCTAGACTAGTGTGAAAAATTCCGAGTGAAAATCACTCGAAATGATTGTTTTCAATATTATGTGAGAATTTTGACGCTGTTTGATTCATACGATGAGTTTAAGTAAGAATTGATTATTCCTTTTGACAAATGAAATAGAAGTGACCCAATATTTATCATTAAAATCAGCTGAACTGTTATAACTCCAATGAGCATAAGTAACTTGTGTTTTAATTCATTTTGATCTTTTCACACGATCCGAACACATTTATTAGTGATAAAAAAAATATGCCACATATAACAACCCTGAAATAATATAGATCCAAATAAGGCACAACTCAAACTTCCAAGCTAACTTCAGTGATCGGCTCTTGTTCCAAATATACTATTAAATTAGTGTTCAATTTCATTTTTCTTTCACCTCATATTCTTTAGTATATTGGCCTGTATTTGTAAAAGGAAAAAAATATACTTCTAGTCCTGAACGTCAATTTCAAGATTATGTTAATTGTTGGCAAAATAGTTTTTTTTTCTTTTCTTCTGAGTTGGCAAAAAAATATTAGAGATCTAATTTCAAAATTTGTATGATATTCTCCGTAACAAAATGTTTGTCTGGTCCGTAAAATCAGGACTTAAAATTAAAAAATCTCTTTAAAAAAAATTCAAACTTTTTTGCCTACATTAAAAGAACTAATTGATGTCAAGTATATTATTAGAAGAAATTTGAGTATTTCTTAAAAAGTTTTCTATTATTTTTACATTTAGCGAAGCGAATCGAACAATTATTTTGGGACGAAGGTCATATTTTTGCAGAAAAAATTGGCGGTTGCTGTGACCTAATAAAATGTCCATATCCAGTCACCGTCCCTACTTTTCACCTCTCTCGCTCGTAGCGAGGCTTTTTCCAGATCTACAGTCTACCACTCGCATCTCGTTCTAGGGTTTTAAGGGTTTTAACTTCACACTCTCACTCTCTTCCAGCTTCTAGGGTTTCCCCTTCAATTCTCTCTCTCGAGCCTAGACCTTACTTTCCAGTTCTAGGTTTTTTTTTTTTTCATCATGTACCTCTACAACCTCACCCTCCACCAAGCCACCGGCATAATCTGCGCCATCAACGGCAACTTCTCCGGCGGCAAGACCCAGGAGATCGTCGTCGCCCGAGGCAAAGTCCTCGACCTCCTCCGTCCAGACGATAACGGTAAGATCCAAACCCTACTCTCCGTCGATATCTTCGGCGCCATCCGTTCTATCTCTCAGTTTCGCCTAACCGGCGCCCAAAAAGACTACATCGTGGTCGGGTCCGACTCGGGTCGGATCGTGATCCTCGAATACAACAAGGAGAAAAACGTGTTCGATAAAATCCACCAGGAAACCTTTGGGAAATCCGGCTGTCGCCGGATTGTCCCGGGACAGTACATAGCGGTCGACCCCAAGGGCCGGGCCGTTATGATTGGGGCCTGTGAGAAGCAGAAACTAGTTTATGTCTTGAATAGGGATACGGCGGCTAGGTTAACGATTTCGTCCCCGTTAGAGGCACATAAGTCGCACACGATTACGTATAATATATGTGGGGTGGATTGCGGGTTCGATAACCCTGTGTTTGCGGCGATCGAGTTGGATTACTCGGAGGCAGATCAGGATTCGACTGGGCTGGCGGCTGCCGAGGCCCAGAAGGTGCTTACTTTTTACGAGCTTGATTTGGGGTTGAATCATGTTTCTAGGAAATGGTCTGAGCAGGTTGATAATGGTGCTAATATGCTTGTTAATGTTCCGGGTGGTGGTGATGGACCTAGTGGTGTGCTTGTGTGTGCTGAGAATTTTGTTATATATAAGAACCAGGGTCACCCGGATGTGCGTGCTGTCATTCCTAGGAGAGGGGATTTACCGGCTGAACGTGGGGTCCTTGTAGTTTCTGCTGCTATGCACAAGCAAAAGTCTATGTTCTTCTTTCTTTTGCAAACGGAGTATGGGGATATTTTCAAGGTTACTTTGGATCATGACAACGACCGTGTGAAGGAGTTGAAGATTAAGTATTTCGACACGATACCTGTGACATCTTCCTTATGTGTATTGAAATCCGGGTTTCTTTTTGCTGCTTCGGAGTTTGGGAATCATGCTTTGTATCAGTTTCAGGCTATAGGGGATGAGCCTGATGTAGAGTCTTCATCAGCTACTTTAATGGAAACCGAAGACGGTTACCAGCCTGTGTTTTTCCAGCCTAGAAAACTGAAGAACCTTGTTAGGATCGATCAAGTTGAAAGCTTGATGCCAATAATGGATATGAAAGTTGCAAACCTTTTTGACGAAGAAACCCCTCAACTATTCTCCCTTTGCGGGAGGGGTCCCCGTTCATCTCTAAGGATTTTAAGGCCTGGTTTGGCCATAAGTGAAATGGCTGTGTCACAGCTTCCTGGTGTCCCAAGTGCTGTCTGGACAGTGAAGAAGAATGTAAACGACGAGTTTGATGCTTACATTGTCGTTTCGTTTGCAAATGCAACTCTTGTCCTTTCAATTGGTGAGACAGTCGAGGAAGTTAGCGATAGTGGGTTCCTTGATACGACCCCGTCGCTCTCTGTTTCTTTGATAGGTGATGATTCTTTAATGCAAGTTCATCCGAGTGGTATTAGGCATATAAGGGAAGATGGGCGTGTAAACGAGTGGAGAACTCCTGGAAAGAGGACAATTGTTAAGGTTGGCTCTAACAGACTTCAAGTGGTTATTGCTCTGAGTGGAGGGGAGCTGATATATTTTGAGGTGGATATGACTGGTCAGTTGATGGAGGTTGAAAAACACGAAATGTCTGGGGATGTTGCTTGTTTGGACATTGCTCCTGTTCCAGAAGGGCGACAACGGTCCCGTTTCCTAGCTGTTGGATCGTATGACAACTGCATCCGTATCTTATCTCTGGATCCTGATGATTGTATGCAAGTCTTAAGTCTACAAAGTGTCTCCTCGCCTCCTGAATCTCTTCTCTTTCTTGAAGTTCAGGCTTCTGTTGGTGGGGAAGATGGTGCAGATCACCCTGCTAGCCTTTTCCTCAATGCTGGTTTGCAGAACGGGGTTTTGTTCAGAACAGTGGTGGATATGGTGACAGGTCAGCTTTCGGATGCCCGTTCGCGATTCTTAGGACTCAGAGCCCCAAAGTTATTTTCTGTGGTTGTGAGAGGGCGGCGTGCTATGCTTTGCTTGTCAAGCAGACCATGGCTTGGTTATATACACCAGGGTCACTTCCTTCTAACACCCCTTTCTTATGAGGCTCTTGAATATGCAGCCTCATTCTCATCTGATCAGTGTGCGGAAGGCGTTGTCTCTGTTGCTGGGGATGCATTGAGGGTTTTTACTATTGAGCGATTGGGGGAAACGTTCAATGAAACTGCGATACCTTTAAGGTACACCCCAAGGAAGTTTGTGCTTCAACCAAAGAGAAAACTTTTGGTAATTATTGAGAGTGATCAAGGGGCATTTACGGCAGAAGAGCGGGAAGCAAGTAAAAAGGAGTGCTTTGAGGATGCTGGAATGGGGGAAAATGGCAAGGTGGAAAACATGGAGAATGGTGGCGATGATGAGGATAAGGAGGATCCCTTCTCTGATGAGCAGTACGGTTACCCTAAGGCAGAGTCAGAGAAGTGGGTTTCTTGTATAAGGGTTCTTGACCCTAGGTCGGCAAACACTACCTGTTTGCTGGAGCTTCAGGATAATGAGGCTGCTTTCAGCATTTGCATGGTGAATTTCCATGATAAGGAGTATGGAACCCTTTTAGCTGTGGGTACGGCAAAGGGGTTGCAATTTTGGCCCAAAAGATCTATCACAGCCGGTTATATTCACATCTATAGGTTTGTGGAAGAGGGGAGATCCCTTGAGCTTTTGCACAAGACGCAAGTCGATGGTGTTCCTCTTGCCTTGTGCCAGTTCCAGGGAAGATTACTTGCTGGAATAGGATCTGTGCTCAGATTGTACGATTTGGGGAAAAGGAGGTTGCTTAGAAAGTGTGAGAATAAGATGTTCCCCAACTCAATCAACTCTATTCATACCTATCGTGATCGTATTTATGTAGGTGACATTCAGGAGGTATGTTCTCTGTTGCTTATTTAGCTTTTTGGCTGTAACATATGCGTTTTAACCATAAAGCTGTGGATCAACTATCAATTTAGTTTTTCTGCCTTGTATTTTCTTCATTAGTTCTTATCGACTATCAAATTGCTCTATTCTTCACTGTCTTTTTGTTTGTTCGGCTATTCATGACTATCTTGTTCGCATATATTGATTCAGTTGTAAGTATGGTGGTTCTAACTTCTAACTAAGATTTGGGCCAAAATTCATTTTGATATTTAGGTAATTTAACTCTTATCCATAAAAGTATCCAACCTGTAGTTTTACTTGCAAGCCTACACGAAGTAGTGTTTTTTTGGGCCTCATTGATTTCTGCAGTCTGCACTGACTATTCATGCTTTGGTTTCTTTTCTCTATGCAGTCATTCCACTATTGCAAATATAGACGTGATGAAAATCAGTTATATATATTTGCCGATGATTCTGTTCCAAGATGGCTTACTGCGTCATACCATATAGATTTTGACACCATGGCTGGTGCGGACAAGTTTGGGAATATCTATTTTGTGCGTTTACCTCAGGATGTCTCAGATGAGATTGAAGAAGATCCAACTGGCGGGAAGATAAAGTGGGAGCAGGGGAAGCTGAATGGAGCTCCTAACAAGGTTGAGGAAATAGTGCAGTTTCATGTTGGTGATGTGGTCACATGCTTGCAAAAGGCTTCTCTAATTCCAAGTGGTGGAGAGTGCCTCATTTATGGGACTGTGATGGGAAGTTTGGGTGCATTACTTGCTTTCACTTCTCGAGACGAAGTTGACTTCTTTTCTCACTTGGAGATGCATATGAGGCAGGAACACCCGCCTTTGTGTGGAAGAGATCATATGGCCTATCGATCTGCCTATTTTCCTGTTAAGGTAAATCTGTCGCATCCTACGTGCCTTTTTCTGCCTAATATTTCACTACTTTTAAGGCGTAAGCGTTACATCAGTCCCATTCACTGGAATGTAAGATGTTACATGTGTTTCATCAGTCCCTTGTTATGATGCTCTTGAACATTCAACTATTCCTTTGGGATAGCTTCATATATGCGACCATTAAATATTTTCCTTCTTTTTGGGGTTTGAATCCCTTGATTATTGTAGCCATAGGGGCTATGATTATACACAGATGGTAGATAGATGGTTTCTCGGGGTTGGTGTCTAGAGTGTTTCTCACCTTTTTGAAGGGAAATTTATTTCTTCAAATGTGACTGGTGTTGAAAGTCGAAATAGAATTTCTACCTCTTCTCTGCCTCCTCTCGAAACAGATTTTATTTCTCAACTTGTTTATAGAAATATATTTTAGAAAGTTATTGTCTTTGTTTCTATGATAATAAAGAGTGAATTGTTGTAGAAATTAAGGTGAAATGATTGCATTTCCATTGACTGATTGTCCAACCGTGAGGTGTGTTAGCCCAACGTGGGACAAAAAAAAACTTTGAGCTATTGCCTGTTGTCCTGACCATTGGCAGGACATAGTTCATGACGTCTGCATACCATAAAGAGTAAGTTGTCAAGATGTTAAGGGAAATGGCAATATAATTAATGATCAATTGATCATGATGGTTGTTACTTTACTACTTTTGTATGCTTACATGACCTGTTGCATGAGTTGGAGGATGGAGCTGAAAACTTGTGCTGTGTTTCTTTGAATTTTATTATGCCTGTACTCCGATGTCATATTTTCATTTAGCACTGTTAGAATAGAGTTGGACTAAGTCCCACATTGGTTGTCTATGTTACGTAACTAGTCATCACATAATATAAATAAAGTTTACTTGTGTTAGGGTTAGATATCACCCTATACACTTTTTCTTATTCTCTCTTATTCCAAACAACAAGCACCATTTTAGTTCCTATCCAGTAAGTTTTCCTGATTCATTTTTGACTTGTTCCATCATGCGTACAATGAAGCTTTCTTTGGAAAAATGTTTTGACACTTGAAGTTATGCATGGACTCTAGTTGTCATGGTAACAAGTGCATCCTAAATATTTTTGGGAAAAAGCAGAATATGAAGAAAGGTTGAATACTTCTGCGTCCTTATAGTTCTTTTTGTTGAGGGTCAATGTTTCTTGTGAATGCTGGAAGTAACGGTGAAATGATGGGATAATCTTGTAGGATGTGATTGATGGAGATTTGTGTGAGCAGTTTCCAACATTGCCTATGGATTTGCAACGGAAAATAGCGGACGAATTGGATAGAACTCCAGGAGAGATTCTGAAGAAACTTGAAGAGGTTCGAAATAAGATCATTTGAGAAGGATTAAGTCAAAGGTATGTCAAGTCTTACACGCATACATATGTCATTGTTAGGTGTTTGTTTTACAAACGTGTTTAATCAAACTACATATATCAGGATTATTATGCCTTTCTGCTGTAAAATAAGATTTTTCTGTTACTAAACAGCACAATAGGCCAAAGAGCGTATTTGTAAATTGTAAATTTATAAACATAAAGGCCAAACAAAAAGATCAGCTCTAAGGCCCGCCATTGAGCAGCACTCTTGCCATAGCAAATATAAACTATGCTTTCATTTTTTACTAAAACAGAATATACTCACTCCATCAGATTGCTTTGTCGACTGTATGTTCATTTTGGAAAATCAGCAAGAGAGTCCTGCAACATTCCTCTTTTGCCCTTTCTTTTCTAGTAAGTTATGTTGGATTTCCATTAATCACAAAAGCATGAAGGGGAGAATCGGAAAGTAAAGATAAAGTGCATGTAATGTCTCCTTAAAAAGTTGGAATGCCAATGAAGGACTGGACGGAGGGAGTAGCAATTACTTTCATTGCTTGGTTGATGATCTGCCGCGCGGCAATGAACATTTCTTTCCTGTACCAATGCAAGTCTTTTTTACAGTATGTTGAGGAATCTTTAGTAATTCGAGTATGCATATGTGTATAGGTACACTTCCTGGCATATGTGAATTGCGGGATCAGCTTGCAGTTAGAGTTGCGAGGTGATGCATCACTGAGGTTGCTCATGGCGAGAATGTCCCATCTGCTTTTAACAAGACTTGGATGGGGCTGCATTTGAAGAGACCGAAACCTGAACTTGCATCGCCTAGAATTATTTTCTCATTTCTTTTGGATCTTTTGTTGTTGTACCCTAGGTAGTTACAGATTTTTCAGTGTATGAATGTGCTTTTGATGCTCTTTAATCTTATAGAGTAGTTGCAATGACAGAAGGTTGCTTCATATTCTCTTGCTTGATGTATATCAGAGTTCATATGAACCATGACCAGCCATTTTCATGTATGCCTGATTCCAAAAGTAATATGCATGTTATGCATGCATGCATCTGTTATTTCTGGAGAAATATTGCATCATCCTGGGAAATCCTTCTGTGTGACGATGAGCCTGCGATCTGGGTTTATCAAAATGCTTCTCAATTCAGATAGCGATGAGAGCTTTGATCGATCAGCTGCAATTCACGATGTAATTCAAGTTCTGGCCTATAGGTTCTGCATCATCCTGTCAGTATATATTGTAATCTAACCTAACCTATGATGTCTCTGTTCGGAAGGATTTGCGATATCTTGAACTGTTTGCTGATGGGCTATTATTGAAGCCTGCGTTGCATCTAGAATTTCACCATACTTTTCTTGCACGTTCTGTGATTGTCTTCAGTTGAGATTTTGATACTCCGGAGGGCCCATGCGAAAATATGTACCAAGAGGGAGAAATTAGAAGTCCTCTTTATAGTACTTCTTCAAATCTTGAATCGGGCATCACTTGTAGGAATGACATAATGCTAATCCATACGGCCAAGAAAGCATCGTTTTTTAATCTTATTATGACTTGGTCGTTAGGAAGAGATTCTTTCCCGATCAAGCCACTACAAGAAAGAGACGTAACATTTAACCATATGACGAAGTTTAGCATTTAACTGCATGCATATTCTACCGTTCAGGTTATTTTTCCCGGATGTTTTACCGTTTAGGTATCTGTGTATTATTCTTTTGCAATGGAAAAAAGATAAATGAAATTGAGGACGTAATTTTGGTGGGGATCACAAGCTGACGTGGTGGTGCCAACGGGGACGCCACATCAGATGGCATGCTGATTAAGTAGAATAAATTGGTAAATCATGGAATTGTTGGTTGGGTACACAGTACATACAACATCGGAGAGTGAAACCCAATAAGAGACTCGAAACCAAGACCTCAATAATCGCAACCTAACTTCTATTTTAAGCTTCTATCGAACTTTCTTCGCTGGATCCGGCTTTGAGCAAGTTATCGTTTTCGAGCTTTTGTTCATTCTCCAACCTTGAATTCCTCATGGCAACTCTGTCATCCAACCAAGCAACAATGTCGGAATACACAACATCGACGTTCTCCGGTAACTCGCCGTAAGTGAGGCCATGCCACATCCCTTCATACAGCTTGAACGTCTTATCGGTGCTGCAAGAAGACTCATACAGAAGCTTGCTCACAGACGGATCGGTCACTTTATCGTCTCCACCATGGACTATTAGAAATGGCAATGAAACCTGATCAACCGAGATAATTAACAACAATAGTATTAAAACCGTTACGGTGGACACATTCGTACAATACACCCAAGTATCATATGAAATGAGCATTATTGTACATAAAAAATGACTCTAAAGCCCTTTTGTGAAGATTTATGAAGTCGTCGTCCATGCAACCGAATGCAAGTAAAAACACCATGTACTCGCATGCATTTGATTGGGGTTCAAATCTCACTAACTATAATTAGCATTGCTAACTTATGCAGAGAAAAAAAAAAAAAAAGCCCACTAAATGAATTCAAATTGCTTAATTTCATCACTTTGCGTGTAACCAAGGGTGGACCTAAGCATATGGCAAGGGTGGTTACTTGACCCCACTAAGAGCAAGTACACCAGCATAGGTGAAATGCCTTTTTAGTTATTTTGGAGAGGAAAAACTCAAAAAGCACAGCCGCACTAGCATAGGTAAAAGGGTAGCTAAAATTCATTTATGAACAGTTGTATTCTATTTTTACCTATGCACTATTCATACTCCTTTTTTTTTTATTGTTTCTTTCTCTCTCTCCTCTCTCATTTCTCCTCTCTTTAAACAATAAAGATAATAGAAAATTAGTAAAAATATATATATATATTTTAATTGGTGTTAGATAAAATAGATAGTATTAATGTAGTTGTGAAAGAAAAAGTTGATAGCTAAAGTAGAATTATAAACTGTTCACAAGGCAGTATACATATTCACTGGTAAACTTGCTCTTAGATCTGAAATACCACTAGAGCAAGTGTGGTTTAGGGGAGTATAGTAATTTTGCCCCAAAGCATAGTACTCTGCCCCAAAGATCCCACCAATTTACAAGTCTTGCCCTCGTTGATTGTGACCTTTTATGCATCTCTGCTCAGAGAGAACTATGGACTTTGTACAACTCTACACCCCCCCCCCCCAAGCAGAAGAAAAAAGCAAGCTAGCAAAGGCCTATTTTAGATATAGAGAAAGCTAGGGTCAGACCACCGGTGTAAAAAATGCTTTGTGTATGAATGAGGCTCCAATTTAAATTGACAATCCTAAGCCTAAATTAGTGCGGCAAAATTTAATTTATTTCTCAATTTTGCGTAGTTGCGTGATTAAAATTTTTCTCCCCTAATAGTTGTGGAGAGATATTTAACCAAAAAAAAAGAGTCTCATGACAATTATCAATTTCTACAAGTAACAATTTTCCTTTAGTAATGGTAAATGCTAGATGAATGTACTGGAATAATATGATGTGAATAGTATCTACTCTTTGATTTTTATTTTTTGTGTATTTCAATTTTGTTCCTCTATTATTAAGTACGAAAAAAATTTATAAATGTTGTAGATACTTGACCCTACTGTAACTAAATCCTAGGTCTGCCCCTGCGTGTAACCACAAATTAACCACATGAGCTGTAGTAGTTTCCCTTAAATTTAAGTGATTATGTGTTTTACAATTACTTAACATTATTAATTAAACTTTTGGTTTGTATGAGGATCCAAAGCTTTTATTATACGGAGTATATGATGATTACTAGCTAACGTGTTTAGAAACCCCAAAATGTTAACTTCAAATTGATCCTACCACAGAAAGGATTTGATACAACAACTATAGGAAGCATCATAATTAAAATTGATAAAAAAATGGGTTAAGCTTTTTAATTAGCATTAAACAAACCAAAGGGGAATAAAATACAGTACAGTTTTTTAAATTTGAAAATAAAGGTGCAAGTTAAACGAACCTCTTGAAGTCTTTGCTCCAGATCTAAGCTGACGTCCAGAAGTTGCTTGGCGGTCTTCAAGCGGGGTCGGCCTTTGTAGCAATTTGGGTTTGACCGAATCTGTCATCATTGTTTTTTTAAAAATCAAAGATTTTCGATCCAGATCCTCACCGGTCCAAAGGTTTTGGACCGGAAGAGACAGTTCAGATCGAGACCGTCCATTTTCGGATTCGGTCGAAAACACTTTCATGAAAGAGTTAATCCAGAAATGGATGATCGCGATTTGAATTGTCTCATCCGGTCCGAAAACCTTTGGACTTCTGCCATGGAAGAGTTTTTCAACAAATATCAACCTTAATGTAGCAAATGGACGGTCCATACATGGAACAATATGTACCTCCTTTCTTACTTGAGGATCTCTGAAAGCGGAGTCGATAACATCTTCTGTCGGAATAATTTTCCAGGTTGGAATGATATGGCATAGAATTTTCAGAACACTAATCGTCAGCGCGTTTGGCTTCATATGATCAGCTATCTGTAAGCAATCGAAACAGATTGTTGAGATATCACAAATTTTGGATTTTCCGATTTCTCTCGTCGAGACCCATCAATAATCCATAAAAGTTTGGCGCAAAACTAATAAACGCGAAAAAAATTCGAATATCGACGAAACAAGAAAAAGTTCCAAAAAACTCAGGAGAACAAGACAGCTTGATATAACCTAAAAAGGCATAGGTTAAGTAATGAAACAAATTTAATATGTACTGCGTCAAATTTAACCAAGATTGTGCTCGATTGCTCGTCGATAAAATCATAAAAATTAATCATGAAAATAACATTTGGTCTCCTATAACATGTATGGGCCTTTTAAAGCTCGTTAATTTATTTTGGGTAGTGATTTTGCCACACCCTTTTTTAATAATGCCACACCATGCAAGTGTATTTTTTGGTGCAAAAATACACTTGCAAGGTGTGGTATTATCAAAAAATGATGTAACAAAATCATTTCCCTTTATTTTTCTGAATTTGAGTCTATAGTACTTAGAGCAAGTACACCACCATAGGAGAAATGCTTTTTTAGCTACTTTGGATAGGAAAAACTCAAAAAGCACACCTATACCAGCATAAGTAAATGAGTAGCTAAAATTCATTTATGAACAATTGCACTCTATTTTTACCTATGCACTATTCATACTCTTTTCTTTTTTTATTGTTTCTTTCTCTCTCTCCTCCCTCCTTTCTCCTCTCTTTAAACAATAAAGATAATAGAAAATGAGTGAAAATATATATATTTTAATTGGTGTTAGGTAAAATAGATAGTATTAGTGTAGTTGTGAAAAAAAAAGTTGATAGCTAGCTAAAATAGAATTGTGAACTGTTCACAAGATAGTATACATATTCACTGGTAAACTTGCTCTTTGCTTGATAACTTGTACTGTTCGGAAAAACCAAGGAAATGTATTGGAAACCGTGTGCAAAAGATTTGGATAATCCAAAACGAACAAGCCCCAAGCTACTCAGTACAGCTTGTGATTTGTTCGATCAAATCTCCTCGAAGACTAGTTCGACAAGTCTGAAGTACCCAAACCAAGTATGAACGTATGTACATTAATACTAGATACTCATAAAATTTTGGAATCGAATTTAAACAAGGTAATGCTTGATTTCGCGGGATGGGAGATGCTGCTGGGCATCTCCTTGCAGAGCGGCCGATCTCGTCCATCTCGGCAGTCGACGGCTGAGATCTTAACCGAGCGATAGACGGTTCAGATTTGTATGCGCTCAGATTCGATCCGAGCCGTTTGTACCGAAATAAATGATCGGATCGATCACTCTGCACCAGCTCTATAGAGAGCTGTTCGACAGCATCCCCGAATCCAAGAGCATCTCTATTTTACGTGAATCTCTCTTAAAATACTTTAAACAATGGCAATTATGATGGGGGCTGTGTTGGCCCTGTAAATTAACATAGTTGGGAGTCAATGATCCAACTTGTGGGAGTTAAAAAAAACTTATTTGTAACCAGGCCCTGTTCCAGAAACGAGAATAAGTACTTATTTTTTAAAAAGGTAATTTCAAGCTCAAAAATCATGTGTTTACGTAAATAATTTTTCTAGCAATATGAATCTTGTTTAATAGATCTCATTGAGATCTTTTAAACAGTGCAAACAAAATAAAAAAATTATTTTTCAATTACATTATTTTTTAGTTTAAAAATGGAAATTAGCTGCTTATTTTTTAAGAAGGTTTCTGAAACGGGGCCTAATAAGTATTTATAAACCCAACTTAAATCTTAATATAAGTGCTACTACTATTTGGAATCTCTGCGTTGTTAACTGGGCCAGCATGCACTAGGGAAGTCCAACCTAGCCTAATCTAATTAGCCACCAAATGTGCTTTCCATTATTAACCTACACAATCATTTAAAAAATCCTAATCTAATTAGCCACCAAATGTGCTTTCCATTATTAACCTACACAATCATTTAAAAAATTGGTCAAATGTGATGCGCTTCTGCGCACGCGAAAGAGAGAGAGAGAGAGAGCGAGAGTGAGAGCGCAACCTTACACATGGGTGCAACCAAAACAGCACCATCCCAGAAAGTTGGCTTCTTCCTGTGCAATAGGAGAGCCACTGCACCTCCCATGGATTCTCCCAGCAAAATCTTCAACTTTTTCTTGTTTTCCTTCTTTTCTGCTTAACGAATCGGAAATTACTATCAAACAAGATCTATATTGAACATAAAAAATATAGACAATTTTTAGGCTCGACATTTTGGGACGGAGGGAGTAAAAACATTAACCCACATGTACGTTTGTGCATACGGAATTATGCTTAACAACAAAAAAAAAATAAAGTAAAATTTAAATTTGTAATCAGTCTCTCTTGACGTTTTGAAAACATAGTCGTTTTTGTTAGGCCGGGAATAATGGCATCGCCAACCCATGTCATGCTGTGCTTGGGCCTGTTTTGGGTTCTCTTAACAGGTTATTTATTTATTTATTTATTTTCCTTTTTAGTTAAAGAGATATGATCATTTTGTTCACTTGAATAAAAAACATATGCTTATATTACAAATAAACTGGAACAAAGACCAAAAAAAAAGAAGAAGAAGAAGAATGCAATCTTTGATGGGTTTTTCTTAAGAACTGGATCATCTCTGGTAACTGCCCGGAACCCTATCCCGCACATGTGAATTTCACGGAAACTCTAACACATAGAAGTCTTCTGCATTGTGACAATTAATCTCACAAGTGTGGATTTCACAAAAAAAAAAAAAAAAAGACACTTACCGTTTAGTCTCTCCTACACGATGAGAAAAATGTTGAATTGTCCGGAATAGTTACTTGGGATAATCCAGACAATTTTTTTCTCCCAAATATGGCCCCTTCTTCTTCTCCTCTCTCTCTCTCTCTCTCTCTTTTTTCCTTTATTGGTTCTTTAGTTGGATGAACCCCATAAAAAAACATTCGAGGAATCACTTGAAATGAGAATATGGGCAAAAAGTTCATTTTATATCAAATATCTGAGTTCGTTTTATTTTAGTTATTTTCTAGAAAATAGCAGAGAGAGAGAGAGAGAGAGAGAGAGTAACCAGAAATGGCTGTATAATGAAGAGAGCAGTCTGTAACAAGATCATCAAAGGAAGGGATATAGCCAGGAAGCCCTGATGATCTTCCATGCCCTTCATATTCCATTCCATATACACCAAATCCTTGTTTCGCCAGCCGAACTCCCATCCCTGCAGTTTCCAATCACCCAACCTTACTTGATTAATTTACCAGTACTGATTCATGTCGTCAATATGTACATGATTTAATTTATAGAGTATATATTGACCTTTAATAGTGGTGTTGCACTCGGCGGCATAGCCATGGCACAGAAAGATCAAAGCTTTTGGTTCGTGATTTGCAGGCAGGAATCTGCACGTGAAAAGTTTCATTCCTCTTGAATTCAATATATATTCCTCTTCATATCTGACTCCTCCGATTTCACGCGCCTGAAAAAAAAAGAAGAAGATGGTTAAAAGAGCTGAAACAGAGAGAGAGGACTATTTGTGAACCTTTAGTGCATGAGAGAGAGAGAGAGAGAGAGAGAGAGAGAGAGAGAGAGAGAGAGAGAGAGAGAGAGAGAGAGAGACCATGAGAGGGCTCATGAGAAAGAATTTAGGATTGTTTCCTGTGATAATGAAGGGGAGGAGAGAAAAAGTGGAGAAGCTAAATTTGTGACTGATGATGAAGAGGGAGTTTAAGAATCTTTAGAAGGAGGGGCAGGGGGAATGGGAGATGAGTTGATATCTCTCTCGCTCGGTGCTTATATCTCTAATCAAATTTAGTTTAGTTTGGAGCTAGTTTAGTTTTGAAGGGACTCCTCCTTCAAAGGGACCCTTTGCTAGTAGGGGAAGATATATATATATATATATATATGCAATGTCCTTGGGCAAAATTGAACACGAATTTGGTTCACACATTGGTGTAGGGTCTACACACTCAAAAGTGTAGACCCCCCAGTAATATGTGGTCCAGATTAGTTTGAGTGTGTAGTCTTATCCCAGGGCATTGAATAATTTCTCTTGCTTGTAGAATGTGTGGTCCAATTCAATACATATAACAATACAAGCAACAGGTCTCCGTAAGGGAAAGAAATAAACTAACAACGAAATACTCATACACAAAGTAATATACAATCCATTCTTGCCTTCGGCAAGATAAAAAGTCTACATATGGACCATGTCATCTACTTGTTAATCCTTTTTTGTAATTGTGTGGGGAGCAAAGACATTTTGTATGCGCTCTCTCTCTCTCTCTCTCAACCCTAGCCACCACAACTCCTCTTCTCCCTTCCCCTTCCCCCCGTGGGTTCCATTACGGCGACAGGAGGGGAAAGCTATGGTACTGTTCTGACTCTCTTTCTTTGTTTTTTCCTTCTGTCTCTCCAGATCAACGATTTGTCGTCTGATCTGTGAGAGTTTTGTCTCTCGTTTTACGAGAGTTATTAGTTTCGTCTTTGGACGAATTTTGTCTACAGATCAGGTTCTCTCAATCGTTTTACAAGAGTTATTAGTTTCGTCTTTGGCAAGGCGACTTGTGGCGGTTTGGCGGATCTGTAGTTCTTGGCATTGGTGCGTTCATACTTGGTTGGAGTGCATTTGATCGTTTGGATACATATTTGGTGTCTTATGTCCTTAACTTTGCACTTTTTCTTGTTTGAGACTCCTAATTAGATGTTAGACAGTTTAAAAGTGTTGCTGTTGCGTCAGCTCATGCTTGGGTTAGGATGAAAGACATCAATTGCCTTGTGATTTACTTGTTTTGTATTTGTTAGATGATTAGTTTGACTTTGTCCAAGTTCTTTGTGATGATGATTTCCGTTTTGTAAGTGCCGCTGGACGCTTATCAATACAATCTTATCACTTTTAACCAAAAAAAAAAAAATCCTTTTTTGTAAACATGATTTAAATATGTTAACAGAAGAGTGGAGGTTTGTATTTTGCTTTCCTTTGTTGTTGCTTACCTTACTTTTGATGAAGACTTCAAACTGCTATCATCATTTCTAATTATTGGCTTCAAAGTCAACTTTCTTAGGGGTATTTGTGACCATTTGCTTTACTCAAGAAGCAAACATGGGCCATTGATTCTGAGGATCATTTGTTAACTAATCAAAATCAAATTAATTCGAGCCTTCAATTTTGGCAAGTAGGAAACAATCATATCAAAAGACGTTTTCACTTTACAGTAATCTTAGGTGACATGTCTTTGTTGGAAGTTAATTTCTATCTTTCCTAAGAGATAATTTGAGTGGATAATCTGGAAAGTTGGGTTCATGAATAATCTGGAAAGTTGGGTTCATGAATGGTCGATCAGTCAAAAAGATAAGTTCATTGTAATGGTTCATCTTCCCAATTAATCAGCTTGGTAATTGTAAAAAGTCAAGTCGTCAAGGATAGAATTGTTCTAGGTGTTTCTAATTGTAGGTATAAATAAAGGTTCAGAGCATCCGCAATTGGGTTTGATATATTTGTGTGTTAAAATATTTGTTATAAGGTGTATTACTGTAGGATAAAAATGGGTCTCACAAGACATTGATAACATAGAAGTGTGTTAGAAAATCCACAATGAGTTTGGTAAATTTGTGCGTTAAAATGTTTGTTACGATAAAAATGGGTCCCACAAGTGTGTATTAGAAGTAGTGGATATTTATGTTTTACGGTTGAAATTTGAATTATAGAGGTGAGACCCACTTATTGTTTGCTAGCATCTTTGCCAAACTTGGTACACATGCTAGCATACTACTAGATTTAGCACACTTTAACGCTCTCTAGCACACAAGCATTGTGGCACCAAAAATACATTTTTATTTGCTAAGTCTTAGCACACACAATTAACACACTAGCTAACAAATCCATTACGGATGCTCTTAGTGATCAGAGCAGCTAGATATGCAATCGACCAGCTATCTAAAAATTAGATCAAAGCCTTAAATTTGTGCCGTAGCAGATTTTGTACCACAGCCCTCAACTGAATGAAATATCCAACACCTATAAATTACTTTCTCTTTTCTCATTTTTCCTTCGTACTCTTCTTGCAATCACACATCCACTCACTCTTCCGCTGTCCCCAACAGTCTTCACACACCCACTATTTCTTTGTTCACATGAGAATAGAAATAACAATCGCGATCTAAATGTTAAGTATATGACAATTGATATAATTAAGAGAGAGGGTTTGACAATTATGTATACCGAAGATCTTAATTAAAGACTAATGTTGTTCTTTTCAATATAGAAGTAGTTTCAAAAGAAAAAAACAGGGTGTACGTGAGGAGAAGTTTTTGGATTCCGGGTGGGTATCACACTCGTGGTACCCCTACCCCGTCGGCGATCCCAGCCATTCAGATGTGTTTTTGACGGTCCGAATTTTAGAGAGAGAAAAAGAGGAGAGAGAGTGGTCGGGTGAGGCTTGAGGGGAGAGAGAGAGAGACAGCTGGGATTGCCGACGGATACCACCAAGTGGTATCCGCTTGGCATCCAAAATTTTCTTATATGTGAGGCATGAGCTCGAAATCACGGGAATCAGTTTCTCTCTCTTCATATGAAAAGAAAGTGGTTTGAAAATTAATGCATCAACTGTGGATCCAAAGAAATATATGCACTCGTCCAAAAGCACTCTCTTACCTGCTGCAGCACTCCGGAAATCTTCCACCCAAAAAAGAAGTTGGTGTGTACAAGTGAAGATAAAATAATTAATTCACATGTAAGCGTAAGCCTGTGAAACGGTCGTTGGAAAGACTGTAATGATTAGTTTGAGGTGCGCGTAAGCTGGTCCGGGACGTCTTTGTATTTCCAAAAATAACAATAATAATTCACATGTTTGAATATTTGAGAAAGGTTTCCTACAAAACTCATTGCAGTGGGCATCTTGGTGAGGAGAGACACAACTCACGCTTCACGTGCCATGTTCTTTTTGCTCGTCATGACATGCACCGGGACAAAAAATGTTCCTAAAACAATCCAGTTTGGCAAAGATCTTTAGTTTGGCAAAGATCTTTTTTCCTTCAATCACACGGGCTATACGTTAGGGGTGTTAATCGAGCCAAACACAGTAGTATTGTTCAGACTTGGCTCAGTTCTTTATTGCACGTGTTCAAGCTCGGCTCGAATTTGTGAATATTTTTAAGACTAATTGTTCAAGCACGGCTCACATTTGAGGTTTTGTGATCGTGATAAGCTTGACTTGTCTTATAAAATATCAAAGTTTCAAGCCTAAACTTAAGCTCGTCCCGTTCCGTGGGAGATTTTTATAGGGTTTGATGAAGTCCTAAATTTCTCTGTCTCACTTTTATGAAGTTTCCAATCTGGATGCAAAAGTATTACTAGAAAAGTAGATTGCTGAAAAGATTTGGAAGGGAAGTTTCCACACACGTAATTGAAATATTTCTTGCCATTTTAACCATTAGCCTTGGTTTAATTACGAAAATAGACTACAATTCACAGCAGAAAGTTTATTTTGCGGCTTTTACAATAAAAACACCAACTTCTGTAATTTTTAATTCAAAATCCAAAACTATACCAAACACTGTTCAGAGCTCCTTTTGAAGCAAAATCAGGACTCTAAAATTTTAAAAAATCTTCCTTTTGCCAATAAAAATTTTATTGGAAAAAGCTATCGCGATATTCACACACAACCCGACAATCTCGAATTTCTGCCTCATTCTCCAGACTGTGATTTTTCTATGGTTACTGAATCTCTGTGTCCGTATCCTAGGAATGGAGAAATTTCTGCTGCATGCAGAATTCCAATCACCTTCGTCATCCCATTTAGGCCCATGCGATTCTCGGTTTGAATGATTTTGTTCTCATCTGTGTAGACAATGAAGATGATTATAGCCTTCACCATAGTCAACTAGTATATGGTATGCAAACAAACTACCTGATGTTCTAGTTATCACAACAATGGCTGTACATGTCCACTTCATCTCTCCTCAAATGTTTTTTTTTTTTTTCAAAATAAAGTCCGAATAAGGGTTTGTTTGCGATAGGCATATATAAGCTGACCACCGACCAAAGTCCTACTTGGACTTCTGGTCGACTCGGACCAGGAGCAACCGATTACAGCGAATAACTACATATGTCAGAATATAAATCTCAAACGGGATACCTAGAGGTGGCAGGACTCTCCTCCTACCACCATCCTAATCCCCATGGAGAAAACTCACAACACTCTTCAATTCCCCTCTGTATAGGAAAGCTAAGGCTATTGGAGATAATAGAAGTCATCCTTATCGACACCCAACGAACAACAGTCCTACTATAACGCTCTACCTCTCAAGCACCTATATATAATCATCGCTCATGCAACGGGGTAGGTACAAAACTCTTGCATCCTAATTTGCTTGAGCTGATCTATACACTTTTATCCACAAATATTTTGACTTAGGTATCGAAAGGTACGTAGTTGGTAATTGGCACCACACTGGTGTTAAGTTTTCCTTTACAGATTGTCAAGGCTGACCCCACGCCGGAAATCGACTCATCAGCTTAGATGGGTTACGATTATGTACGGTTCTTCAGCGATAAATTCTACGAAAATTCGTAAAAATATTTTCTCATTATACTTAAAAATTAAAACGAACCAAGCCATCTCAGATTCTAGCAATTGAATGAAGTAGCTTGGGTTGGATTCAGTGGGTAGTACTAATTGAATGGTACATAATAGATTTTTGAAGCACATAATTGATTTGAAGTCGTATCTAATCAACTAAGCTTGGGACGACTGGTGAAAGGTCATTCCACCAATCCCAACTTAACTTAAATTTAATTTAAGTAGTCAAACATCATGAATGTCCTATACCTTAATTAACTTAATCTCAAGATTGAAGATAAATGTAAGTAGTAGGTTGGTTTCTTTATTCAAACCAAGGCCGGCTCTAGCTACCATCATTTGAGGGTTCAAAAAATACACTAAAAATTTATGTGTTTTCACATGTAGTTTTATTTTTCTTTAATATTGTCTGCACTGAATTATTTATGTGAAGCCAAAGTATAGTAAATGGAAATTCCCTCAAAATTGAGGGCAAATAGAGCAATATAGTTTCAAGAAAATAGAATAATCTAGGCTCGATAAATTTTTAACCTAAATAAATATCTTTCCCTTATCTAGGGGTTTTGTATAGAAAAATTTCCCAAACGTTTATCTAGGGTTTTGTATATCTAGGATTTTGTATGGAACAAATTTCTGAACGTTTATGTCACCGCTTAACAAAAATTCTGGAGTCGCCTTGATTCAAACCCCATTGTCATGACGGACCTAGTTCATTTATATATAGTATACTATCAAGTTTGAAGACAGTGAAGTGGGTGGTTAGTTTTATCTTTTGACCCCATAAAAAGGGTGAGTAGTTAGGGTTCACAATATAGTAATTAATGCAATCGTTCAATTATTTTTAGATAGGACAAAAACAAACCCAAGGATTTTTTTTTTTTTTTTTGAACTTTTTGGTGATGTGGGATGCATAAAACCTACTTCCTCCGTCATTTTTTAAGTGTCCCACTTCGTAACTCCAGCTTATTAAGAAAACATCATCATTACATTTTTCACATCAACTTTTCCTACTTACCCTCTATAGAGACATCATCATTGCACTTTTATATAATGGGTCCTAGGCTCTTAGCAGAACAAATGGGTCCTAGGCTCTTAGCTGCTTAATAATTAGTTGTTAATTTGTATATAATGGGTCCCGTTTCATTAAGGTTCTTATTTTTTAAGTACTTATTTTCCGCTTTACGAGACAGACCATTTTCTCGTAATATATCACGTTAAATTCAATATATTTTATTTATTTGCCTTAACAGAACGGGACCAACATTTAACATTTGTGGTTTAGGGGGGGCCGTACTTAGTCCACACGCGCGAGCCTCATCCTTTCAAAAAGCTCAGGGAGAGGTAAATGGCTGGACAATTCGACTTTTGAAAACTCCGATTTTGAAGGGTAAGAAAACGAGAGCTAGGGAGAGAGAGAGAGGAGGAGGAGGAGGAAAAACCTCCAAGTTTAATCTGGGTTACACCTTACAGAGTAGAAATCATAATGATTTATTGGTGGGTTTGTCTAATGGGTCCGACCTATAATGTATCTCTATGTTGGACACGCGTTTTGATATATTTTGCCGTGATCTCAAGCTAGCAACTCCGATAAACATGTAAGCTACGTCGTAGCACAAGCCTTTCTTTCCAATTGCTTCTTACCGGTTGTGAACCGATTTGAAGAATTACATGATACTAGAAACAATTCCATCCAAATTTAACATGGGCAAGTCCGCAGTGGAATACTAGGCCCACGGTTTTTTTTTCTTTGTCAAACGGTAGCAAAATACAAATATAAGAACTACATGAAACTGGAAACAACTCCACAAATACTAAGCCTGATCTCCCCATTAGGCCCTATTCAGATGACAAGAAAAGATGAGAAAATCAACTTTTTCATAAATTTTGGCATGTTCATTTACCGGTAAAGTAGTGGGAATCACAAAAACTCTTTTTCTACCTGGACTCACTTTCCCTCAAAATGCATCTTGCAAAAAGGTAGGAATTTATTTTCCTGGGAAAGTTTTCTCTCACCAGAAAGCACTTCCCTCCTCCCGCGAATATCACTTTTCCAAACTCTCTCCTTATTTCAGTTGAGTTGACATTCAAATTATCTTTTCGTAGATAGTTTGTTTCTTCAAAGTTATTTTTTTTTCAAGAAAGAGCAAGAAATATATAATTTTTTCTTGAACGTATTTATTTTTTATCTTAGTTTTATGCTCCAATTTATTTGTATGGATTAACCATTCTTAGTTGGAATTTGCGATTTATTTTAATAATCCTTTTGATTTATTTTGTTTTTGTAGTGAATATGGTGATTGATCACTATGGTATGGTGATTGATCACTATGGTATAGTTCTCTTTCTAGTGGCTGATTACAGAGTTGCATGATGATTTGGATAATAACTTCTGTAGAAATTAAATACATTTTTACTCGTTTATGTAATGTTTATAAGTCTTTTTTTTTCTTTTCATTACAGTACAACTTTTCATTAAAAAAGAATAAGTTTCATTATGTATATTATTTTCGAAAATATGGTGATTATTTAGCTCATAAAGTTATTTTGTCCAAAGTTAGCTATTGTAAAAAGAATTTTCCCACTATTTCCTTTTTCTTGGTAAATGAAAAAAAAACAAACGATTTTCTTGTCGAATTCCTTTATCAAATGAACACTCACAAGAAAGTAAGTTTTTCTTTCCTTTACTTCACTTCAATTCAATTCACTTTTCCCATGACTAAATTTCCTGCACAACTGAACGAAACAAACAATCCCAAGCAAATCCACAATTACTATAAGCCCACCCAACTACTAGAAGCGCCATTAAGGGTAAAAATAATCCTGACAAATACAATGAAAAAAAAAACCCACATGTAAATAGAAAGATTTGAACTCATAATCTCCTAGTGAGATGCAGGAACTCTAGCCAACTGATATCACTAGCCCATGGTTTGCTAAAGTGATAAACGTTCCATTTTCTTTGGGAAATTAATTTATGTTCATTTTTCTTTGTCACCCTCACTATTTTATTATTCAATCGAGACTCGTTTCAGTTAAACTGTAATATGATCCATTTTTACTACTGTTCTTTTTATGCTTACGCAGCTTGCTGCTGCAGGCTCGGGTTTCTTCTCTCTAATGGTTAAAATCAAGATTCTAAATACCGTACTGCTTAGAGTGCTGATTTTCCTACCAATACAGTACGTACTAATACCGGTGAGATACCGATTATCATTTTGAATTTATCTTTGTTGGTGTTATTTTCCCACATAAAAGAATTTAGTATAACTTATACATTTATTAAAAAGAAATATAAATTTTAAAATAGTTCAGAATTGACCGTTACTGACCAGTACCATCCGATATTTACCAATACCGTGCAATACTGTTCGGGACTGGAAGAGAAAAATAAATTTAAAAGTAATCCGGTGCTGGGTACAGGCTCGCCACCGATCAGTATTTGAGCCGCGAGAGGTGTAGAGTACCGGATTTGATGAAATAACGGTATGTACCGGCCGGCACGATAATATGAGTTTCAATTCAAAACCTTGGTTAAAACTTAAAACCCACAATTCATTGGGTTTATCATTCCAAAAAACACCTAAATGGACTCAGCCGAAGTTTTAGCCCAGCCCAGTTTCTCCCAACCCAACAAACGATACGGCCCGACATATATATTCCAACTGATGGAAACGAAGCCCTAGTCCCTGTCGATTTCTAGGGTTTGTTTGCCAGTCTCAAACTCTCTCAAGCTGCCAACAGAGAGTAGTCGTTCTTCCTCTTCCAGTCGATTCAATGGGTAAAATCCTGAACTTTCATGTCTTCGATCATCGATTTCATTTTCCATGCAGTTGAGTTGCTTTTTTTTATACACGTATGTATGTTACAGCGAGGGTGAAGGTTCATGAGCTGAGACAGAAGTCGAAGGCGGATTTGTTGAGCCAGTTGAAGGATCTCAAGGCTGAGCTCGCTCTCCTCCGCGTCGCTAAGGTCACCGGCGGTGCCCCTAACAAGCTCTCCAAGATGTACTCTCTCTCTCTCTCGAGATGTTACCTTCTGTATAGTTCTTAGATATGCTTGATGTTTGGATTCATCAACTAGATACGTGTGTAAACTTATGTGGACTTTTTTGTTGTGCACAATTTGTGTACTATTTTTTGTTTTTGTTAGCTCTTATTTGGTGGTCGGAGTATTGGCGATTGTGCGTTCTTAATTTGGCGAGGGTGTGTTCTTAACTTGCCTCCAGCTCTATATGATGATCAATATTTGTGCTCTGCATTTGTGGTATAGATTTAGTTAACAGAAAGGGAAGAAGAATTTTTGATGAATTCTTGGTAGTTGTATGATTTTCACTTGTTGGAAGTCTATCTCTCTCGATGGATTTGAAAATAGAGCATTTGGTAGTTTTGTTGTATGTTGAAGAAAATGTGACAAATTAACCAACCAACAACCCTACGTGTTACAAATAACATCTGAAGAGATAAATTTTGGCTAATCTGGCTAGCTTTGTATATGCTTGGAATCTGATGACCAGATGCTTGGAAGTGAACTATGGAGCACAGGAGTAGCCGTGGTTTAATGAAATGGATTGCTATTTTATCGTAACTGCCTTTTTCAAAAGTATGCTGTCATCTGTCTTGATGGCTGTCATTTTTCGGAAATGACCTCTATTTGACTATTTGTGATGATTTTGTGTACTGTACTTGTGCATAAACCACAATGAAGGCAAGTCGTCTCAATGGGACAAACTGGAACAAGTAAAGACACCATTTGTCCAATGTGTGCACATTTATTTTATCTGGGCCTCTCTGTTTTGATTATGGCAAATGTTATTGCCATGACACATAAGAATAGTGCCACAATCTTTCCAGCCATCTGACGTTTTTTCCCTTGAACGCAAAGGGGGACCTGACACTGCCTAGTACTTGATTTACTCTCTCTGCAGAGATTCACATCTCAACTTTTCTATCTTCTGGTAAACATTCAACTCCAAAAACATCGGTCCTTTGAAACCCTGAAAACTCTATTCGAAATCGAATGGAGGAGCTTAGGAAACGGTATGACCCGAGTTCTTTCTCCTGGGGAGATTTTGATACTGTCAGCCGCAGTGGTTCGGCCTTGTTGAGTAAGGAGATTGGGTGTCAAGTATTCGGGAGTGTTGGGACTGCCAAACGGAAGAGAAATTTTTGACGACAACATTACTGCCCTGAATTTGATGTTGGTGCTCTGTTCTTTGTATGTATATACATCTAGACTTATGTGTATGTACATGGTGCAGAGATTCATGGGTGGTGGTGGGTTAATAATTCTGTGGTTTATGTCAGTTCTTGAATTCAATTTCAGTTGTGAAGAAAGAAGGTTTTTCTTATTTATTTATTTATTTATTTTTGGGGGGGGGGGGGGGGGGTGAAGGCAGCCATGATGGAAAATAGAGAGAGGGTTTCTCCGTGAGAAAAATTTGAGGGTAAAAGGGGCAAATGGCATAGTTGCTCATGGCACTAAACAAATGTGTCGTGGCTTTAGGGCCATCCTTGATTATTTCCATAGTTTGATTAGATCTTTAGGCAGATGTGTTTGAGTAGTATGTGATCTAACAACATGTTTGGTTCTTTGTGAATGCAGAAAGGTGGTTAGGTTGTCAATTGCCCAGGTTTTGACAGTAATTTCACAGAAACAGAAGGCTGCTCTAAGGGAAGTCTACAAGAACAAGAAGTACTTGCCACTTGATCTGCGTCCCAAGAAAACCAGGGCCATCCGTAGGCGGCTCACCAAGCATCAGGTAAAATGTTAAGCTCTTTTGCTCTTAGTTTATGCATGTCAGTATTAGTTAGAAATGCCTTTTATGGTTTGTTTTTTCAATAGCCTCTGTCCTGTATTGCTTGTCTGTTTTTTTAACTCCTGATATGCCAAATTGTTTGTCCATTATAAATTATAATACGTCAGGACAATATTCTATGGTAATTCCCTTTTGCCATATGTATTAAATGGAAGTGAGAAGTCCAACTTGCATTGAAGGTCATCTCGACAGTTCAAGGCTGTAATGCAATGAATTGTGGTTTCTTATTAATTTTGGATTCCCAAAGTATGGACTACCAATTGGGTTGGAGGGGTTACTATGTAAGTCCACAATGTTGAAACACAAGGAAGGGAAAAGATATCTTTGAGCAGGACTGTAAAATTTGGATATCTATTTGTTTGTGCCATTTATAGCAGTCAATCGTCAATCTTCATGTATGTCCGGATGCATTGTGTCTTTGCTAAATTTGTCGTTTCACTTTGTTTTCTCAGATATCCTTGAAGACTGAAAGAGAGAAGAAGAAGGAGATGTATTATCCCATGAGGAAGTATGCTATTAAAGTGTAGGGTTGAGCTATTGCGAAGTAGATTTCTGTTGTCGGGCATCCTTAAGTCTTGTTTCAAGCGTGAACTATCAAGTTTATGTTGTGTTTTTCATCGTAATTTTGGTGGATTAGAGAAGAGGTACTATTGTTTTTTAAGAAGCAGACTTTGAAGTTCCGAATGTTTTGATGTTGCAGCGATAAGGTTTTTGGTTGGTTAATGACTGATGCTTTGATTACTTTCCAAGGTTTCCATTCAAGTTTCATGGATAATGCTTAACATGCTGTGTCTTAAGTCTTTCAAGCTCGAACTCGAGGCCTATGGTATAGTTTGTTTTCTGTTCTCACTTTCTGCAAAACTCGTCTCGTGAACAATTACCAGAGACCGGAGGCTTTTTTCAGGAAAAAACTATTAGTACCAAATTGGTGTTACCAACTTACCATTCTCAAAAACTCTTTGGTAGTTTACAAGGATTGTGATTCCTGATACGAAATGACTGGGGTTTTTGTTTTCAACAACGGGTTAGCATTTCCAATCCGTGCTGGACTGAGCATCTCTCCTCTGGCTTTTCGCTTGCAAGAACATAGACTTTCTTAATTTGCGAGCGAGAATTCCACAAGCTTTAAGTTTCAGACCACATCTCTAGATAAGAAGGCGCTAAAGGGGAAACAGTCATATCCAGTAACAAAAAGAACATGAAAATTATCTACCAAAAAAGAAGAAAAAGAACATGAATTTTGGCAAAGAACTGTCTGCAGCAATGTTGAGATTCTATTTTTCTGAGGGATAATTTGGGTTTTTGGGCTATCATCGATGGCAATGAGTACTCCAACAACAATAGTAACAGTGATTATTCCGTGTGGTTTTCTGTTCACCAAAAACAAATGCGCTGTCTAGCAGGTGCCTAAAACAGCAGCAGCTGAAACACACACACACACAATTGCCTAGGAAGATCATTTTTTTTACCCAACCTTTTCAAACTCCACAAGACCGTTATAAGCACAGAGATGCACTTATTCAGGATATACAACATCATGAGGAGCTTATTTCCGGTGTTCTAAGCAACTGCTCCTTGCTCTTTTGGCCTTGCTAGGGATTGCCAACCAGAACAGACTTGGAGAACAGCTTTCAGAGAATCAGAGGCGGTTTCCATGGTCCATGTTGGATAAAATTCAGTAGGATGGAACATGCATTCATTGCCAGCACCAGTTAATAAGCATGCTTGAGCTCCCTTCAGGAACAAGTCCCCTTCAGACCTTATCAAGCCAGACTTTGCCTCTTCCTTGTCTGCTGCCTAGAAACCATCTCAATAATCAACTCTTAACAGTCAGTAAAATCCGGTCATGCAAACCATATTTTGGGCAAAAGAAAGCAATAGATAGTTAATTTACCTTTTCTGTGTAATACTCGAAAGTTTTCTTCTTCTGTCCTGCTTCGTAGATGTTGCACTGTGAATATATCTAGTGGGGACAAAAGCAGGAGGCAAATTATGCATCAATATGACGTCCAAAAATTAGCATTACAGATTTATTCAATGTTACATGGACTCAGGTATAACGATTTCGTAATCTTCGAATACTTGGATATGTATCTACGTGGATTTGGTTATGGGTGTCGGACACATCCATAACTTGACCCTTGCTGTATCTATTGGACACGGGAGGAATGGAAGAGCTGTCCATGTAATAATGTTCCATATGATTAAGAGCCCAAGCACCATTTACCTGTGATTCCACACTTGCACAAACAGCATATATGCCCCAGTTTCTGGTGTAATTGTTGTACAGATGAACTTTACCAAATCGGAGACGAGGGTGCCTTTGTCGTGTCCCATCAAAGAAACAGTGGTGAATGGTCACTCTAATGCATCTGTCCCCAACATGAGAGGGGTCTGCTCCAATAAGCATTGTTTTGTCATGTTGTGCAAAGTGACATCTAGCCCCAGAAGCAAAATAACTCGTCAGATCACAGAAACTTATTCTTGAAGTCAATTGAATCATGCAATGTGATAAAATTAGCCCACCTAGAAACAGTAATATCCGTGCTTTGTCGTGTGATATCAATAAGTCCGTCATCATAATCGCGAAGGCTGCAACGGTCGATCCATATATGCCTAGAATTTGGTTTGATTTGGATGCCATCAACATCATGTCCTCTACCACCTTCAAACTGAAGGTTGCATATGATTATATGTTCGCATTCCTTCAGCCTTAAGCCTTTACCTGTGAGTTTTACACTGTGACCGCGACCGTCGATTGTCTTGTAAGATGACACATTCAAGTAAGATGAGAGATGAATGGTGCCTGAAACTTGAAAAACAATCCAAAGTGGTTCTTTTTTGCGACAACCCTCACGGAGTGATCCTGGTCCATCATCTGCACACACAAACATGGATACTCGTAACATGTTAAACAACATAATGGTCAGTGCTAAGCACTTCCCTAGACCCTTTAAATAAATTTCATAACACAACCCATAACTGAATCTTGTAGTATTGCTAGAATCAAACCATTACTACCCAGTTTCTTTTTGTTCTCCAATTACCTTAAAGAAAACACGACAAATAAGTTGCCGATGAGGAAAGAATCATCCGTGACATTGCTATGCTTCTTTCTAGGACAAAGATAGAGGCATAGAGCACCCACAAAAAGGGGAAAGATAGGAAGAACAATGAAGAAGATTGGCCAATCAAATACTTAGAACATTGCAACGAAAAAGTTTAACAAGATGTTGATTCGTGAAGATTCCCAAATCCCAGGTACTATAAGCCAAAGGTTACTCCTTGTCACACACAAAATCCATGAAGTTGGCAGGGTGAAACCCCCTCAAATTTTCTACACCCGAAAATGCATACACTGGTGTTATGGTGCATTTGGCCATTCGATCAATAGTGAGAGATTTGAAAATTCTCATGTGCTCCAATGGCCGAAAATACACCTAATCACCGGTATTCGCATTTTTGGGTATAACGGATTTGAACTCTAGTAAAACCTAAGAGTCACTGCATTTTTGTTGAGATATAGAAGGAACATACAACTGCGACAAAGCTCTACCTTTTCTGTTTCAAGGTAAGTAAATGGCAGTCAACTTTGTTTTGGTAGTTTGGTACAAGAATTTCCAAGTTCTTCTATTTCTGGACTGGTGAACTTAACTTTTTGCGATAGGCCGATAAGCAATAAATTTATTGGAAAGGCATCAAAGGGATGCCGCCCATGTACAAAAGAAATGATCTTAATGCAATTCTTCATTCACAAGGAATATCCACTTGTATTTTCAGGTAATACTATGATTTCATTAGCAGAAAAAGCAAGAAATTCTCACATAAATCAAAGGGCATATCCTAGCAAATCAAAGAACCCATCAGATGCTATTCTTTAAACGTAAAAATCATAACAAGATAGTACTTTTTTTGGTTTATGTTTTAGCTAGCCAAGCCGTTCATGAACTATTCGAGGCTCGACTCGATAAAGGCTCGTTTGAGTTCGATTCAGGTACTAAATGAACCAAACCTGAACCTTAATTTTAGGCTCATTAACAAGTTCTAGTTCGACTCAAACCTAGGGAAGCTCGGCTCATCAATTTTTCATTTAGCTCAAGCTTGGCTCGAGTTCGCTTAAAAACTTAATAAAGGAACCTGGACATTCTAAAGCTTGGCTTGATTTGGCTCATTTGCAGCCCTAGTTTAAGCTCAATTCAACATCCACTTACATTTCCAAGTCAATCTATCTATTCAATTATAGAACAAGTATGCATCTAATCGAGTCGCATAACGAGGAAAATACAAGATTGACATTCAACAAATGAAGCAAATATTATCAAGAATCGACAAAAGGGGGGAAAGAAGAAAGAACCGGCCAAGGTGGTGACCGAGTAGAGGGGTCCGTGGAGGCCGCCGACGGCGAAGCGGCCGAAACCCTCTGCACGGCCGGCCAACGCTCTGAGGCTGGAATCCAAGTCAGCGTAGGGCAAGGACGCCATCGGAGGTATCTAGTATTTTTCGAGCTAAGGGAGACACAATTTAGAGGCTAAATTTTGGCCTTTTTATTTTTTTATTCAATTTTTTTTTATACTTTTTAATTTTGCGTTAAATTTTTTTTGAATTATTGACTTATTTTGATGAAACTGTGGAAAAAAATGTAAAATCACTCCCACGAGCCCAAAGCCCCACCCCAACTGCAACACCCCATGTTTTCCTCGAGACATCAAATTCTGTCTTACGGCGGTGGAAATCATGGAATTTTCAGAACCGCTATTGTGGCCTTGTGGGTCACATTGTACGTTTATTGTTATAATATGTAACGTTTATCTTGTAGGCGCATATTAGTATCACATATTCACCGGTTGAAGTGAAATTGACACTTCTTGACATTGAGTTTTTTAGGTGAAATTTTTTGCGATATCGTACGTACATACAGTTTATTTGAAGTAATTTATTTTAATGTTGTTTATTTGTTTAGAAAAGACACGACATTATGGTTGATATAAATTTCACTTGCAAACGCATCTCGTGTGCTCAACCTCTAATTGTTAAATAAGCAGCTGTGAAAAATATAAGGACTAGAAGGCATTGGTGCAATTAAAAGACAAATTAAAAAAGGTAAACTTAGCGAAAAAACTCTATAAGCAGAAATAGAAAAAAAAAAAGAAGAAGGTCAATTTACCTCTAGATCCAGAAAATAGAAAGTAATTCCCACCAAATCTCCTCTAATTAATGAAACACTAAAACCCTATGAAAGTGCCTAAAATCCTAAATACTGAAAGTGCCTAACCCCAAAGTGCCTAAACCTAAACCCTAGGGCTCTATGAAAGTGCCTAAACCTAAACCCTAGGGTACCTTAAACCCTAGGGTATCCTAAAACCTAAAATCTTAAAGTGCCCTAAAACCCTAGGATACCCTAAAACTCTAAAATCCTAGGGTATCCTAAGATTTTAGGGTACCCAAGGGTACTACGGTACCCATTAGGGTACCATTATACCCTAGCATACCCTAAAGCCTTAAGGTGACACTTCCATTAATGTTAATTGTATTTTTGTAAAAGTGGACTTAGTGGTAATTAAGTATTTCATCTCTCTTTAATGGGAATTAAGTGTCACTTTTCTGTACTTAGATGTAATTTTCTGAAAAAAGAAAAACCTAGGGTTTCATGACTTCAGAAAATTTGATCGTAATAATATCTCAGGATTAATTTCATAGATTTCTAGTCAAAGTAAATGATGTAAACACCAGATTAGTCTACGAGACAAATCTCGACCCCATTAACATAAACAGTGAAACAATTCTTGAACGAGAGTGTCTTTTTCATGGATGTTCATGGAGTTGTTCAATCTCGTGCGTCCATTTCGATTTTAGACGGTCCAGATTTTAAAGAAATCACAATCAATTATTACCTGTCATAATTGGTTTTCAATCATCCAAAAACACTTTGAACGATCGCGATTGAGCTCCATAACTTCTTCTTTATGAAACAACCGTCTTGAACACCTTAACATAGACAACGTCAGTGTCCCCTTGTCAGATCTAAAACCAAGTCACACGGTCTTCTAATTAAGCAATTGCCTACGAAGTTTAATCCACGAAGAAAAGCAACTTATACATGAAGTGTTGTCTTTTAAAAACATCAAATCGAAATCATATGGAACCAACATTATTTGTAAATACAGGATGTTTGGTCTTGAAAATTTAGCGTCCGCCACTTATATCACGGGTGAGAGAATCCATACAAGCACCTGACAGATTGGACAACCTTTCATTCATTCCATTATTCTCGGTCTGCATACCTTGTGTATAAAGAAAAGGCTTTGGAGGCGTGTGAAGCAATTCTATATTTCCTTCAAGCATCTCAACAACTTTGTTCACCGAAGGACGGTCACTAGGCCTCATTTGTATACACCATAACGCCACTAACATCATCTTGTTTACCATCTTACTCTCCTCCTCGGTGGTCTCTTCGATTTGTACGCTCTTTCCTTCCACGAATTGATCATAAACCCATGAAGGGAAGAAAATTTGGCTTGAATTAGCTGATGAATTCCAATTTCTTCTCCTGCCTGCCATTTCCATCAACAACATTCCGAAACTATAAATGTCAGCTTTATGGGAAACACCTCCGATGTTTTGGTAGAAAAACTCTGGAGCCATATAGCCCATGGTTCCTCTTGCTGCAGTCACGGTCACAGTGCTCTCGTCTGTTGGATACAATTTTGCAAGCCCAAAATCTGAAACTTTTGGTGTGAAATTCTCATCAAGAAGAATGTTATGAGGCTTTATATCAAAATGCAAGATCTGCATGTCACAACCCTGATGCAAATATCCAATACCACGAGCCACTCCGAGAGAAATCTTATACATTTGCTTACAACTTAAGGACAATTTTCCTTCTTGAGAAGAGATGTACTTCTCTAGAGACCCATTAGGCATGAAGTCATACACAAGAGCACGCTTAGATCTCTCGGCGCAATATCCAATTAGTTCAACAACATTGACATGATGAATCCTTCCAATGGTTGCAACTTCGTTGATGAAGTCTTGTCCATCAGCTTTCGATTTGCTTAGCATTTTAATTGCTACGAAAGGGCCACTTCTGAGCTTCCCTTTGTATACAGAACCATAGCCTCCTTCCCCTAACTTGTCCCTAAAACCATTTGTCATCTTCTTGATGTCCGAGTAGGAGTACCTAATAGGCACAAGGTGATTCTGACCTTGCAAGAAACCTTCTATGCTATCAAACGTGGATACATGTCTTATGCTGAACTTATAGATTAAAAACCCAAACACACATGGTACACACAGAAACCTTGCTGCAACGACTGCAACGACGATCCATCCTGTGTAATGCAGTCAAAGAAAATTAAGCAACAAAATCAAAACTTTACTTTCCAGAATTATCTTATTTGCATGTAATCTTGCTTCAACATACTCCCTCCATCCCAATTTGTTTGTCCAATCTTAGAATTCTAACTTATTAAGGAAGCAAAATGATTACACTCAAAATATTTTGGGTTTCCAAAAATATCCTTACTTTTGGGCAATTAATGAGAGTCCACATTTCCCAATACATGAATTTGGAAAAAGTGAAAGGGCATTGAGGACATTTTTTCTTGTCAACTTCTAGGTTGACAAACAATTTGGGACAAGTTAAAGTCAAAAGGTAGACAAACAAATCGGGACGGATGGAGTATTATGCTAAAACATATATTCTTTCTTCCTTTCTTTATTGGGTACAACAGAAGATAGAAACATTTATTCACACACGCACACTATATATATATATATATAAGTGTACATATTTGTCTGTCAAGTTGCATTTGGTCCTTCATGTACATATTTGTCTGTCAAGTTGCATTTGGTCCTTCATGTACTCTATGCTTTTGGTTTATTATTCTGGGTCATTCTCAGTATATTAAAAGATGTCTTTACGATGGTTCACCAAAAATAGGCTCATAGGAAGTATAAGGTCTTACCTATGATGAAGAGCATCGTACAGAGCACAACAACTAATTTAGCAGCTGTGAAAAAACAGATATGACGATTTAGCCAAGTGACGAAGGAAGTTCAGGAAAAAAGAAAAAAAAAAGGTGATGAAAATTGCATCTAAAACTAGAAGAAACGTACCATTTTTTTTAAAGCAAAACATCCTATCAGAATTAGGGAAGCCTATGCCTGAAAAAAGAGAGAGGGTAAATTCACGCACCTTGGGAAGCGATGACAAAAGCAACTGGACATAAAATCACTTCGAATATCTTATACAGTAAGAGACAAAGCTAAGAAGTTACTCGGTCCTTTGTTTCCAAAAGATTCATGCATCAGAAGAAAACTGTTAGAGCTTGTGGCTCATATTATGAGAGCCACCGAGAAGTTCTATAATAAAAGTCAGTTGCGAACATAGTGGAGTGGAGTGGAGTGAAGCACAACGAAGTGGAACGGAACGGTGTTATAAGGGTAGGATTAGATAAGGTATAAATATTCTCTATTGTAAAACCCTATGTGTGGTAATCATCAATAAAAAGACTGCTCTCTCGCTCCCGTGGACGTATCCGGCTTTGGAAACAACGTATATTGTTGTGTCGATTACTTTACTGTTTTATACTCGTGAATCGTGTGTGTGTGTGCGCGCTTCGATTCTAACAAAAACACATTCGAGAAGGGATGTAAGCGAAAAGAGAGTGGAACATTGTGTCATATGAACTCTCAATACCCCTCACAAAATGTTTCCTCTCCAAGACTATATATTCAGTCTACAACTCCTAAGTTCCACAAAATTCAAAATCAACAGAGGACGAATATTTACAGTGAATTTATATATATATGCCCACAAGTTGTGTGCATTTTTTGGATGAAAAAAGATTATGTTAGCGGAAGAAAATCACTAGCTAACTACACCGTAATTTACGAAAACTAAATCTTGTCTCCTTAACCAAGAGATTTGGTAATACATAGAGTAATAGTAGATCAGAAGATCTCACATTTTCGATATTCATAGTCGGGGATGCAATTGCTGCACACATCAGTAACAGAATCCCGTAAGCAGGAAGAAGCCCTTTTCCTGCATCCGTTGCAGCCTGTAATCGACTCCATCAAATTAACTTCAAATCCGTACTCCAACTCCTTAATGAAATCCAACAGCGATAAATTCGATCCCCTTTGTCTGATCAACTGCGACGAAGAAGGGTAAAACGCCTCCAAAAGGCACGAACCGGGGACATCCAAAACATCAACATCTTCGCCCGCCGCTGCATACGAATAATACCCATAATTTCCCGGATCGCCTCTGGTACTGTTACAATAACCAGTCGTGTTAATGTAAATAGGAGAGTGGACCGGGTTTTCACAACGGAGGAACACGACCCAGCTCCATCTCCAGCTCTGATACCAATAAAGTCGTCGTCCTTCACCCGAATCGGTGAAATAGAGAAAGGTTGAAGAGAAGAGATGGAAAGGGGAGCAAATATCGTTGGTTTGGATTCCTACGTCGACGAGACGGATTGAGTAGTCTGTGTAATTGATTGATTGCACGTAGTATTTTCCGGAGGGGAGGTTAAGGACTGTGCGATTGTTTTCGTCACAAAGAAGAGTGTAGTCGGTGTCGTTACAGGTGTAGGATGGGTCGCCTTGTAAATGGAAAGGGAAGGAGATGTTGATGTCTCCACAGGAATTGAAGAATTGCTGGTTTTGATTACCGTAGCTGCAGGTTACTGAAAACAGGAGGAGGAGGGGAAGAAGAAGGGTTTTGTTTCCCGCCGGCGCGAGTGCCATTCCCTCAACGCGCAGAGAGAGAGAGAGAGAGAGGGAAAATACTTGTACTAGTTCTGGAGCTGATGAAAAGGAAAATAAAAGAAGAAAAGTGAAGAAAACAAGTAGCAGTACTCGACATGAACATGCGGAGCTCACTAAGTCAAGGTCAATATCCAGCCGATGCGAGGGCCATTCCCTCGACATACAGAGAGAGAGAGAGAGAGAGAGAGGGAGAGAGATATTCAGATAAGGAAAATACGGTGCTACTTCTGGGATTCTGCATCCCGTTGGATGGACCAACTTTTTTTTAGTATTTCCTCGTCTTAATTTGTTTGTTTACTTTTTGACTTTTAAGTGTTTCAAAATATTTATCCAATATGAGTTTGACCTTTTAAAATTTATTTAACAATCTTTCTACTACCACACATATTCACACACCCACACTCACAACAAGGGTGGAGCCTGTTAATGGGTGTGGTGTTAGAATTATTGCTTATTTAATGCCATTTCTCTTTCAAAAAACAATGCATTGGTGAATGTACACTCCCATTTGATACTAGAATTGAGGGGCATTATTGAAAAATCAAAAATTTTAAAGAGCAATCATTATGTTCCCTTAAAAGGTTGGAGTTTCAAAAATGACAAACAAATCAGGAGGGAGGGAGTAGTAATTTTCAAGCTGATGAGAAGGAAAAAACAAGAGAGGAAGAAATTCTGAAATATCATGGAAAATTATCCTATACAAGTGAAACCATACGCAACTTATACTCCAACCAACATATCACTCACACAACCCTCACAAGTTCTAATATTGTTTACGATTTAATTCCCAAAACACATAGTTCAATTAAAAAATCATTAAAATACCGAAATATTCAGGATGGATATTACAGAACTCGTGACCTCCAGGTCACAATAAAACAACATTACCTTGACGGTCGGCAATATTTAAGAAAAAGTGCAAGAGGTAGTTTCCCTGGTGTATATGCGTCCATTCAAGTTTTGGTTCAATGTATCTGCAATTATGATTTTTCGTCCAATGCGTGATTCCTAAAATCATGACCATTGGTCCATCACTATGAGAATATTAGCCTCTTTTACTTCTGGTTTGCAATTTTTTCCAAAAAAGATACTACTCCTGTGATAAACGAAACTAGAGGAAAGTGAAGATAAAAAGAAAAATACTTTTTCAAGTCACTATAATCATATCGGTGAAGAAAAGTATTCCATGTAAACGCGTGGAGCAATTATTATCAGAAAAACGGAACATGGGAAGCTCACTAAGTCAAAGTCTTTGAACGTAAAATGCTGAATTTTCCAAAAAAAAAAAAGAGGGTAAATTTGACTGATCTCCCTAGGTTTTTAACAAATGCAGACACCTATTCTGAGCTTTCAAAATTACATTGTCCTCCCTTGCTTTTGAAACTATTATCAAGATTTCCCATTTTGTTACTTAAATCACTAACGGTGTTAATGTTAACACTTAAAAGACAAAAATACCCTTCAAAATACATTATATTTCTAGTCTTTTTGTTTTATCCTCTTCTTTAATTCAATATTATTTACTAGTGAATATTAATAGTACTTCATTATTTAAGTAATGGAAGATTCAGCCTAACTTATTAATCTCATCTTATTTTATAATTTTTTTTGTTAATTTGGCATCAAATATATTTGTTGTATAACTTCATTATTTAAGTAATCAAAGATTCAGCCTAACTTATAATTTTTTTTTGTTAATTTGGCATCAAATATATTTTTATCGCCATTTTGTCATAACCTTACGCAGTTAATATTAAGCATAAACCTTACGATATTTTGTAACTATCACAAATCCACAAGTATTCAGACCCGACGTCGCCGGTCAAGTCCGGGCCGAAAACCCACTGTTTTGTTCGAACAATATAAAACCCACTGTCTCTGTTTTATTTTTTCGAAATATGGCAGCCCCTGGATTTGAAATCTTAGTTAAATTAATTACGATTTAGCCCGCCCTTCATGTTTGAATAACTTATAAATCCACCCTAGTGAATAAAAAAATAATATTATAAACCCCAAGGTTAATTAGTTCCGGTTCGATCCTAGTTTAATCGCATGATTAATTCTATGGCATGATTAATTTTATCGCATGATTTGTTCTTATCGCGCAATTAATTATTGTTAGCCTATTAGCATGTTTCGTGAAAATGTTGAATTGTGTGATATGTTGTTGTATTGGTAGATTGGACAAATGGATTCTCGGACTGGTTGCGATGTGCGGATTTATCATTTTAGACGTGAAAATAGGATTAATGGAAAAGGAAATAATGTGAGAGGTTGTGATTTTGGATTCTGGGCAATCCTGATTTGGAACCCAAGGAAAAGTATGGTTGGAGAATGATTGGTGGTTATTTTGGTGGAATTGTTGGTTTACGGAACCCTGGATACGGCATGGTGGTGATCAACTCTCGGATGTTGGGACAGGTCATAAGGGAGGTATTGTGCTTGTGTCACAGCTCGGGACAGAGTGTGCTCGCGTGCGCACCCGGTGAAGTTTTATCCGAACTTATGGTCGCGGATGGGATACCGGGTATATAACTTAGGTATTTTTCATCCGGATCTGGAAAAGGGGAGTCGGACCACACCAGTGTCTTGTGCCAGAGGTTAAGGGTAGGAACGGATCTGTGGATAAGATCCGCGATCTCACTTAGGTTGAAAAATAGTAATAAAATGATTAATTATTCTTTTTTTATGTTATGTCAATGCATTTCAATTATATTTTCTTGCTGCTTGTAAGTTGTGGGTTTCGGGTGGATTTTGGCTACTGAGCGTCATTACTCACGGTACTATGTTGCCCTGGTAACTCGAACGCTAGGTATTGAAGACGAAACAGTAGGGGCGCAGGCAAAGAATGATTTAACGTTGACCGAAGAAAATATTATTGAACTCTGGTTACACCCTTAGTTGCTCTGTAATTTCAATTAATTATTTTAATATTGTACAGTAAGAGAATCTTAGAAGCTAGCCAAATACTTTAAGGTTGATACGTTGTGATTTGATTGGAATTGACAAGACTTTTGGAATTTTAAATGCTTTGAATAGAAAACTAATTGGAAATCTCTTTTCAATTTTTTTTATGTCTTCGAATTTCGGGGCATTACAGTATAGTTAGCGGAGGTTAGCGGGGTGAGTTAGGTTACCACAGAGGGGTCGATCAGCTTTCCATAGCTCCGGACCCTCAAACACCCAGAAGGGGGCTCGAACCTCCGTCTTCTGTAAGGAGGGGAGGGGAGGGGAGGGGAGGTTACCAACTGCACTAGGCAGTACTGGAACTTGGGGAATAATGTCCTTTAAAGGGCATTTTTTGTCTTTCAAAATCTAAATTTAAGGCTGTTAGTGATTTATTTACCAGAATGGGAAATCTTTAACAAAAAAAAAAAGAAGAATGGGAAATCTTGGTAATAGTTTGAAAAACAAGGAAGGGCAGTGCAATTTCAAAAACTTTAGGGCTGATTTTTGCATTTGTTAGAAACTACAGGGGAGGTCGGTGAAGTTTACCAAAAAAAAAGAAAGAAAAGAACACTGATGGCTGAGAAGAAAGGGAGCCAAAGTGCCAAACAAATGTTCATCTAAAACCTTTCTTGAACGAATTTATATTCTCTAGAAAAATTAGAACCGGAAGTCTTTACTCTTCAGTACTAAGGATTTTAAGAGAGAGAGTGAGAGGGAGAAATTTTATGGAGTATTATTAACATGTCCATATACTTTATTCTCTTCCTTCTCCTACACCTTTCCACAGCCCAAGATGATTGCACTCCAACAAGATGCTCCTAACACGGTCCAATAATCCGCTTCCCATTTCAACCCAAGGACAACCAACCAACTCACTATGGCTATTCCGGGTTCGATCTCTCTTGCTTTCCAAGTGGAACAAAGCTTAATAAAAAGAGCAATAGTTAGTTTTCTAAACACTAAATGTTTGAATAGACAACACAATGTAATCTGATCGTTTTCATTCAGGTGCTACTTTGATGTCAAATGGAGAAATTCAATTTTAAATGACGGTGCGACAATTGTTAAGAAAAGGAGCAAGAATTAGTTTCCCGAAAACAAAATGTTCAATTAGAAAACACAATAGCAACTCAGTAATTCTCTTTCAGGTGTGACTTTCAAAGCGAGCACTGTAATTTAACTCAAGGTACAACAATATTTAAGAAAAAGTGGAGTATATGCGTCCATTCAAGTTTAGGTTCAGTGTAAGTGCAATTATGATTTTTTTTCGTCCAATGCGAGATTTCTAAAATCATGACCTTCGGTCCGTCACTATGAGAATGAGAATATTAGCCTCTTTTGCCTCTTATTTCTAATTTCCCCAAAAGAGATATGATAAACGAATCTAAAGGAAAGCGAAGATAAAAGAAAAAGACTTTTTCAGGTCAATATTGGTGAGCAGATTAAAAAAAAAAAATCAATATCGGTGAAGAAAAGTACTTCACGTAAACATGTGGAGCTCAAGTTTCTTTGAACGGTAATGGCTGAATTTTCAAGAAACAAAAAAAAAGGGGGGTAAACTTCACTGACCTCCCTTGAGGTTTCTGAAAAATGCAGGCACCTCCCATGAGCTTTCTAAATTACATTGTCCTCCCTTGCTTTTGAAACTATTATCGAGATTCCTCATTCCGTTACTTAAATCAGTAGCGGTGTTAACTTTAACTCTTAAAAGACGAAAATACCCTTCAAAATACATATATTTCTATTCTTTTTGTTTTATCCACTTCTTCAATTCAATTTTATTTTATTTGCTAGTGAATATTAATAGTACTTCATTATTTAAGTAAGGGGAGATTAGCCTAACTTATTAATCTCTGTCTTATTTTATAATTCTTTTTGTTAGATTGGCATCAAATATATTTTGTTGTAGTATAAATTGTCAAAAACTTGAAACTAATTTTTTTTTTCCGATCACACTTGGATATCGACTCCGTTCATTTTGTAGAGTTTGGCGAGAACCAAAAACATATCAAAAATCGTGTTCATCGAATTTTTGTAGATACATGATCGACACATGAAAATTGAAGAAAATCAAAATTGGATCCAAAACCACACCGAATCGGAACCCAGTTTTGTTTTTTTTTGCAATTTTCACTTATGCCGATCATGTATCTATTAAAGTCCGATGAACATGATTTTTGGTATGATTATGGTTCTCATCAAACTCTACAAAATAAACGGAATCGATCATCCAAGTGTGATTGAAAAATGGATGAAAAATTGAAAACGGACCGGAGGGGATACCAAGGGTGTTGGTATCCCCGGTATACTAAAAAGTTTCTTTGCTTGTTGTTGCTTATTTTATTTTTGGCTCCTAGATTTTTGTTTGTTGGTTATTGTGGTTGCAATATTTAGTCTATTCTCTATTTGCACCAAGGAGGGAAAAATATCGAAGAGTTCTTGTTAATAGTTTTTCCCAACAAGAAGTGAAGATAAAAGATAGATAAACATGTGGAGCTCACTAAGGGGGACCCAGAGGTGTTGTAATGCACCTCCCGCACTACACGTGTAGTGCGGTCAATCCGGCCATCCATCTCGACATGAACGGTTCGAATTTTCATTCGAACAATGGATGGCTAGGATTTGTAGGAGTTCAGATTAAATCCGAACCGTCTTTGCCGAGATGGCGAGTGCACTAGAGCCCCTCTCATTCCCACTAAGGGTGAGTTTCCCAAAAATAAGCTTTTGGCTTTTTTTTGTCCTTATTCAATTTTTGTTGCATTTGTAAGTTTTTTTAATCAAACTTTTAAGTATTTTAGATTCATCTTAATGAGAGGAATCCAAAAAGTAAAACATTATGGACTTGTTAGTTTTGTAGGTTTAATTTTGTTTTGTTTTTGTTTTCTAATCTTTATCCTATTTCTCTGTCCAATCATTACCATATTTTTTCAATTATACTTTCATTTCTCTCTCTATAGTCATTATCCATCTCTCAAATCATTACCCTATTTCTTTCTCAACCTACTACGAAAACAAAATACCCACCAAAACTACCAAACGAACAAAGCCAGACTTTTACTCTATTTTATTTTTAGGAAATATCCAATTTTTGGCACTTTTAGCCCAGGTTTTTTTTTGTGCTAAAAGTGCTAAAGCAGGATATTTCGCAAAACAATTGGATAAAAGTCACAATTTTTTATTTTTCTTATTCCTCTCGTCGAGATGAATCTAAAATACTCAAAAGTTTGACGCAAAACTAACAAATGTAAAAAAAAAGTTTTGAATAAGAAAAAAAAAAAGCCAGAAGCTTATTTTTGGAAAACTCACCCTTAAGTCATGGTCAATATCGGTGACTTTGAACACTGTTTGCTAAATTTTCCACAAGAAAGTACTCCAATAAAGAACACTGATTTCTGAGAAGAAAGGGAGCCACACAAACATTCATCTAAAACCTTTCTAAAAAAAAAAAAACCTTTCTTGAACGAATCTATTTCTATAGCAAAATAGAACTTCAAGCCTCTAAACTCAGGATTTTGAGAGAGAGAGAGAGAGAAGAGATTTTATATAGGAGTAGTACCATGTCCATATATTTTTTCCTCTTCTTTCTCCTAAGCCTTTCCACAGCCCAGGACGATTGCACTTCAACAACATCAAAATGCTCCGATGACGGTCCACCAATCCGCTTCCCATTCCGTCTAAAGAACCAACACCCCCCTCACTGCGGCTATCCTGGCTTCGACCTCTCTTGCTCTCCAAACAACACCACCACCGTTCTCGACCTCCCTAATTCAGTCAAAGTTCTAGTCACCCACATCGATTACAAATCCCGACTGATTCACATCAAAGACCCAAACGGCTGCTTCCCGCAACAGCTTCAAAACCTCAATTTGTCTACCACTCCCTTCAATTTTCCAGATTTCGTGGACGATATCTTTGACGATTTCGTGGGCGATTTCGGTTTATTCAGTTGCCCCCCTTCAACGAAAATGGAAGGATTGTATTGGTTGTCTGGTCCTAATTACCAAGTAAAAAGTTATCGGGTCACTTGCCTCCGCGGTGGCGATGGTCGTGATGTATATTTCCAGGGCAGTGGGACTATCAACTATAGGCCCGAGCTGATATCGTGCAGAAAGATGTATAATGTTTGGTCGGTTCCCTATGAGGTGTTTGATGAAACAGCTGATCTGCAGTTGCAATGGCTCCAGCCCAATCCGCCTAAAAAAGGTACCCTCTTTCTCTTCTTTCCCTTTTCTTTTGTTCTTTTTTTTTATATTTGTTTTTGTATTCAATTTGGCCTTCCATTTGCATGCTCAAATCAGAGAAAGTTAAAAGAAAATTTGCATACCCTCTATAGATCTTCAAAACTCAATGAGAAAGAGTAATTGCAGGTTATGAATTATGATTATGAAGTTATCATTGTCCCAATTGGCTAGAGCCTTGTCGGTAGGAATGGCAACCGGGTGGGGCGGCTTTTTCCGTACCCGACTCTGGCTGAGAATTTTTGCCCCGCCCCACTAGAAAATTTTTTAAAAATAAAAAAATATATTCTAGACTTCAAAATAAGTGAGCACCAATAATAAAAGTTCACAAAATAACTATTACAACTTAACCTAAATTTACTATCCAAAAGCAAAATGGAATTTTTTAAAAAATATATACTGTTATTTTTTAGTTGTAAGGGTAAAAATACAAGAATATAAATACATTTATGCACACACAAAAAAATGAGGGGCGGGTTTGGGCGGGTAATGCCTACCCGAACCCCATCGGGTTTCTTCGATTCTCCCCCAAATCTGATCCGATACCCGAAAAATCTAACAAAAACTGCTCTGCCACGACTGGGGTGGGTTGATTGCCATCTCTTCTTGTGGAAGGTCATGGGTTTGGACGAGGTGGACAATGGTTAAAATTTCATTCTTCAAGCGCAACAATTTAGGTCTGGTAACTACTAGGTACATGTCAAAAAAAGATGAATCTAACATCTTTTTATCTAAATAACGATGTCTCTCCCTCTAAATGAGAGCCCCTCTCTCTCTAAAACCTTCTAAACCCTAGCCGCTGCTTCACTACCTTCCTCCTACCCTCCTTCCCCCAAGAGTTTCTACCCGGGGGTGGGGGGTTGGCTTTCCTTTTCTCTTAACTCAAGCTTTCTCTCCGTCGGTTTAATCGGATATCTATCTCCTTCCTTTACCGTCCTCCACCCTCGCCCTCCCCCTACACCTCCAGCCGCCTCGACCCTTTCATCTTTCCACCGCCACACCTCCTCCGCCATCTCCGACACATAGTCGTTGACTCGTCGGTGTTCCGTCACTAAGGTGTGTCTCGGGTTTATGGATTAGCTTGCGGATGTGGTTGCTGGAGTCTATTTTGTGCGCGCTTGGTTCGCCGAACAAGGAGTGCTAATTTGGTTGAGTGTTGATTGTGAGGTTTTCTTTCTTTTGCTTTTCGTTTTTTCCCTATGTTTTTCTCTCTGGTTTCATGCTACGAGTCTTTCTACCAGTTGGGTTTTCCCTAATTCGGTGTTGTCCTCCCCAGGTTTTGGTCTTCCCAGATCTGCGGGTTGGAATTTCGTTCGTTGGTTTTGGGATCCGATTGTCGGAATGCTTGTTGTGCCTGCCGTGGTCGCGAGCCAGCTTGTTAGGTTGGAATTGGTTGATGATCAAGGTATCGCCGTATTGGCATGTTGGTTTGTGAGGTTATCAAGTTAAAAGTTTGTAAATCTAGACCTCAAGGTTATTGTCTTTGTTTAGGATAGTTAACCCTATTTGGTTGTATGCTTATTTCGTATCAATGAAATCTGTTGTTTGGAATAAGAGAGAATAAGAAAAGTGTATAGGGTGTTATCTAACCCTAACACAAGAGAGCTTTATTTATATTAAGTGAGAGCTAATTACATAACGTAACCAACCAATGTGGGACTAAGCCTAAACTCTTATTCTAACACTCCCCCTCAAGCTGGAGAATATATATATCACAAAATCCCAGCTTGTTACATGATAACTCTAAACATGGTTTAAATAACGGTTTGGTGAAGATATCTGCTAACTGAGCTCCTGTAGACACGAAAGGAGTAACCAACACGCCACTATCTATCTTCTCCCGAACAATATGATAATCTACTTCAATATGTTTGGTTCTCTCATGAAATACCGGATTTGAAGCGATATGTATTGCTGTCTGATTATCACAATACATAGGAATAGGTAACTGTACGCCAAACCCCAACTCCTCGAGCAAAGCTTTCAACCATACAACCTCGCATGTAGTATGAGCCATGGCCCGATATTCTGCTTCAGCACTGGACCGAGCAACAACAGTTTGTTTCTTGCTCTTCCAGGTAACTAGATTTCCACCAACAAAGGTACAATATCCAGTTGTTGACCGTCTATCAGATGGTGATCCTACCCAATCAGCATCGGTAAAGGCCTCAACACGCAAATGACCATTTGAACGATAGAATAGACCACGTCCAGGATTAGCCTTGAGATACTTCACAACACGAAGACACGCTTCCCAATGGGGAAGACGAAGGGCTGACATGAACTGACTTATCACACTGACAGCAAATGAGCTATCAGGCCGTGTATTGGTTAGATAATTCAATTTGCCTACCAAGCGACGATAATGGTCTGGATGAGTAAATATCTCCCCCTGATCAACACACAATTTAACGTTTGGATCCATAGGAGTCTCCACAGGTTTTGCTCCCAATAAACCAGTCTCCTTTAGAATATCCAACGTATACTTTCTTTGGGATAGACTAATCCCCTCTTTGGATCTTGCTACCTCAATACCCAAGAAATATCACAGCTTACCCAAATCTTTGGTGTGAAACTGACGTTGTAGAAAGTGTTTTAGCTCATCAATACTTTTCTGATAATCCCCAGTAAAAATAATATCATCCACATACACAATCAACACTACTTTTCCCCGATCGGACTGAATAGAAAAGACAGAATGATCAGAATGAGAGCGACGCATACCAAACTGCAATACAGCATCACTAAACCTACCAAACCAAGCTCGAGGTGACTACTTAAGACCATAAAGAGCTTTGCGAAGGTGACACACCTGAGAACGCTCCCCCTGAGCAACAAATCCAGGAGGTTGCTCCATATACACCTCCTCGAGCAGATCACCATGGAAAAACGCATTCTTGACATCCAACTGGAATAAGGGCCAACCAAGATTAGCGACCATAGAAATAAGAACCCGAACAGAGGAAATTTTGGCCACCGGAGAGAAAGTCTCCGCATAATCAACGCCATACGTCTGGGTATAGCCTTTGGCCACAAGATGGGCCTTGTACCGTTCAACGGTGCCATCCGGATTATACTTGACTGTAAATACCCACCGACATCCAATTGGAGACTTCCCGGGCGGAAGAGGAACCAAGTCCCAAGTGCCATTATCATGAAGAGAAGACATCTCAGCCTCCATAGCTGTCCGCCACTCAGAAAAAGATAAGGCCTCCTGAACAGTGTTAGGAACAGAAATGAATGAAACAGAAGTAGTAAAAGCACAAGGGGATGTAGACAGATGATCATAGGAAACAAACCGAGCAGTAGGATGAGAAGTGCAAGACCGAATACCTTTGCGAAGAGCAATAGGAGGTGACGGTGGTGGTGGTGGTGGTGATGGAGGAACCGGATCTTGGGACGGAGGAGGCGCAGTGGTAGGCACCGGTGGGGCTGTTAATACATGTCGCCGACGAACATATACCTGCATGGGTGGCACAGGAATAGGAGGAACATCTACAGGAATAACATACTCAGATTCAGAAAGTACATACTCAGACTCAGGTGTACCCGAGAAGAAGGGTAATGACTCATTAAATGTGACATCAGCACACACAAAGTGACGACGTAGAGAGGGTGAGTAACACTTATACCCTTTTTGAGTGCGCGAATAACCAAGAAAGACGCACCGGATGGACCGGGGGTCAAGTTTGTCCCGGTCAGGATCAAGCGCATGAACATAACATGTGCACCCGAATACCCGAGGTGATAATGAGTGGAGAGGACGACCAGGAAATAAAATGTTGTGAGGTATCTGACCACCAAGAACAGTGAAGGGCATACGGTTAATCAAGTAACATGCTGTAAGAGTAGCATCACTCCAATAAGATTTAGGGACCTGCATTTGTATTAACATGGCACGCATAACCTCAGATATGTGTCTGATCTTACGTCCAACAACCCCATTTTGTTGTGGAGTCCGAGCGCAAGAAAACTGGTGAAGTATTCCATAATCATCAAAAAAGCGAGAAAGAGCATTATGAAAATATTCGCGTGCATTATCTGAATGAAGTATACGAATGCAAGTATCAAATTGAGTCTTTATTTCGGTATAAAATGACTTAAAAAACAGAAGACAATTCTGATCTTGTTTTCATAAGATAAAGATATGTAACACGAGAGATATCGTCTACAAAAATAACATAATACTGAAAACCAGCAATAGTGGGAACATGAATATGACCCCAAATATCTAAATGTACTAACTGAAAAGGACGCGACACACGACGCTCAATCCTAGGACAAAAGGACACTCGACGGTGTTTACTAAACTCACAGACCTCACATTGCAAATCCTGAATATTGCTACATGATGGAACTAGACGCTTCAAATTTGAAAGAGAAGGATGACCCAGACGACAATGTTGTTGATATGGTGATACTGATGACCGAAGGGCAGCAGATGCAGGATAGATGTCATCGGCAAAGTAATATAGGCCGCCACGTTCAGTACCCCCACCAATCTTCCTCCCCGTCTTTAGATCCTGAAACACACAACCATGAGGAAGAAATGTGACGAAGCAGTTTAAGGACTTTATAAGTCTACTAACTGATATAAGATTTAATGGAAAACTAGGAACATGTAACACAGAGTCCAAAATAAGAGATGAAGTGACAGGAACAGAACCCAAACCAGTAAGTTTTGTGGTAGAACCATCTGCTAAGGTAACATGAGAGGGTTTACCAACAGATTGACGACGAGAAAACAAAGTAGAAGTACCAGTCATATGATCAGAGGCACCAGAATCAATAACCCAAGGAGTAGAAGTGGAGGAAGATGCAACACAAGCAACGGATGGACCTTTCTGAGCAAGCGTAGCAGTGGAGGAAGAACCCGCAGCTGAAGACTGAAATGACATAAGGCGCTGGTACTCCTCGACAGAGATAGTCACTACATTGTCGGCAGAAGAATAAGTAAGTTGTCTAGCATCCTGAGAGATAGCAACCTGATGAGCCTGAGGGAAACCATGAAGATCATAATAGAACTCCACCGTATGATTGGTTCCCCGACAATGAGTACAAAACCTGGAATCACGGCCGCGACCATGGCCACCTCCCCCGGATATGCGACCCCCACGAGTACCAAAACTTGAGTCACATCCAACAAAACCACGACCACTATCTCCAGAATCACGACCACGACCATTGAACTCAGAATCACGGCCACGATTGAAGGAAGGGCCAGAACCACCAAATACAGCGGAAGCTAATGCGGAACGATCAGGAGGTGGCACAGGCACAGATACAGAAGACTGATGGAGTCGACTAAAAACCTCGCTGAGAGAAGGTAAATCGCAAGACCCCAAAAGTTGATTACTAACAGGACCATAAGTAGTCGGTGATACACCATATATGAATCGAGTCACCTGCATACGCTCGCGCTGGTGCCGCATAACCTGAACATCAGTAGAAATAGGTTCACAGATATTGATCTCCTCACAGATACCACGAAACTTGGCATAATAAGACTCCAAGGATAAATCACCCTGTGATATAGAAAAGAAGGACTGATGAAGATCATATGTGCGACGGAGATTGTTAACACCAGAATACAGCTCCTGAGCCTGTGTCCATACTTGTTTGGCTGTAGGTAAGAAAACCATTGTACTAGAAATATGGTCTTCCATACTATTCCATAACTCAGATCGAATCCGAGCATCCTCGGACACCCATGCCCCATATGTGGGAGCAGTCGCTACAGGGGGGTCATCTGTCAAAAAATGATACAATGTCTCACCCAGATAATATACCTTAACTGCTTTAGCCCAAACCACATAATTTTTGCCATTCAAAAGTGTAGAGGTAATAGACAGCCTCTCCCGAAACCGAGAAGAACGAGCAGAACTACCAGTAATAGTGGAAGAAGCAGGCTTAATCTCCTCTGTAGACATTGTACCGTACAAAATAGAGATAACAAAAATAAAGAACTACCAAGCCTCAACCAACGAAACACCAACCAGAACAACTAATTACCAACCAATAATGAACTAGGGAGGAATCATGCATCGACCAACCACAGCTTATTGCATCGCAATCGTGAAAACCCAACGGACTGTAACTAGGGTGGACATATTAATTAAGTATACCAACTCCATAAATGAAACAAAACCACCAATAATCTAGGGATTAGATTAGATGCATATAATCTAGGGTGGATTAGGATTAGGCTCTGATACCATGTTGTTTGAAATAAGAGAGAATAAGAAAAATGTATAGGGTGTTATCTAACCCTAACACAAGAGAGCTTTATTTATATTAAGTGAGAGCTAATTACATAACGTAATCAACCAATGTGGGACTAAGCCTAAACTCTTATTCTAACAAAATCTTCTACCATTTTGGCAACAAAAAAAAAAAAAAAAACCTATTAGGTACATGTCAACCAAATGGTGCTAGTTCAATTGGCCATGACTCATGCATTTCACTAGCAGGTTAGGAGTTTGAATCTCTACACCTGCGTGTTGGTGTTCTTCCCTTAGAGAAGTTTTTCTTTCTTGCTTCTTCTTCTTCTTTTTTTCTATGATGGGTTTATTTCTCGTATTGGTTCAGTTGTTAAGATTGGTTATCTCGTGGACTCTCACAATCGATATTGTGCCCGGGTTTGTTTTTGGTAATTCATACATAATATAATGATCTCTCATATCAATTGACAAACAAAACTACTAGATTGGTTGAAAGATTCACGACACGGATTAAACATGCCTCAAATATATAAATTCACAACGTGGGTATATATAATACTACCATGGGGATGTGGTATTTAATCCAACTATTATTCATTCGGTGCGCTTCTTAATCCTTCACTAATAATGGTGGCTCCATAAAATTTCTTGATGGTAGTTATTGAAGAACTTTAAATTTTACAGAATTTATGAGGAAAATTAACTTAAAATTTCTTGATGGTAGTTATTGAAGAACCTTAAATTTTACAGAATTTATGAAATCAATTGAATCAACATGTAAACAAATTTATCACTATGTTTGTGGTGCAACCATTTAAATAGATCGTTTTCACTCTGAGGTGAAATCAATTGAATCAACATGTAAAATAATGACACTTAACTCCGCGGTTGAGTTGAGTTGAGTGTCCAATTTTTACATCGGTCTTGCTAACCTCTGCCCATTAGGCGGAGGATAATATCCCAATAATTCCAAATAAGTTCGGATATCAATGCACATATTAAGGATATGAGTACATTTTCACAACTATCAATACACTTTTCTCGGATATCAATGCACTTTTTACCTATTATCCTCTGCCCTTAGGACGGACGTTAGCATTTTCCTCCATCTCAATGCTGGGTGTTCAATATTATAGTGGCCTGAGATAATACAAAACACATACGTTATATATATAAGGGTTGGTTTTGTGGACACAATTTTTGACACTTCATCTCATTCATTGAAATCAATGGTTTTGCTACAGACACAATGGCTGAAATCAATGGTTTTGTGGACACAATTTTTGACACTTCATCAATATACACATATATTGATGGTATTCCTCTGAATACTCCCCACAAGCTATGGCACCACCATTGCTGTCAAACAAACAGGGCCAGATAGTAGTCGGGCGGAAGCTTTGAACACCATTTTTCAGCGCACAAAGAAATAATATAACGAGTCTTCTCTATCTTTCACAGGTCATGACTTGGAAATTGCAGGTGTGACTTTAGGCTCATTTTTGCTTCTTGTAATCCTCATTGCGATGTATTGGTTCCACAGACAAAAGAAAATAAAGAGAAAGGATTGTCTAAAGATTGAGATGTTTTTGGAGGATTATAGAGCTTTAAAGCCGGCAAGATACTCTTATGACGATATCAAGAAAATTACAAATCAATTCAAGGACAAAATAGGCCAAGGAGGATATGGAACAGTGTATAGGGGACAACTTTCCAATGATGTTCATGTGGCGGTTAAGATCCTCAATAACACTAAGGGAAATGGGGAAGAGTTCATCAACGAAGTGGAAATTATTGGTACAATCCACCATGTCAATGTGGTCCGCTTTGTTGGTTACTGTGCTGATGGATTCAGAAGAGCTCTTATTTACGACTTCTTACCAAATGATTCCCTGGAAAAGTTTGCGTTATTTGATCACAAGAAGCTTTCACTTGGTTGGAAGAAGTTGCTAGAAATTGCTATGGGCATAGCAAAAGGAATTGAGTATCTTCACCAAGGGTGTGATCAACAAATCCTTCATTTTGATATTAAACCACATAATATCTTATTGGACGAGAACTTGAATCCGAAGATAACGGATTTTGGTCTAGCAAAGTTGTGTTCAAAGGAACAAAGTGTTGTATCCATGACTACTGCTCGCGGTACCATTGGCTATATTGCACCGGAAGTGTTCTCAAGGAACTTCGGGAATGTATCATACAAAGCAGATATTTATAGTTTCGGAATGTTGTTACTTGAAATGGTAGGAGGGAAGAAGAATTTTGATGTAATGGTCAATAGCACCAACAAAATTTACTTTCCCGAATGGATTTACAATCATTTGGACAGTGGAGAAGAGCTAAGAATCCGTATTCAAGATGAAGGAGATGCCAAGATTGCGAAGAAGTTAGCAATTGTGGGACTTTGGTGCATTCAGTGGTACCCAGTTGACAGGCCTTCAATGCATGTTGTGATTCAAATGCTGGAAGGCGATGGAGACACTTTGATCAAGCCTCCCAATCCATTTGCCTCTACAAATTCAACATTGGCCACAGGACAGTCGAGTGGAAGGCCTTTTAACAATGAGTTAGAAGTTATTGTTGAATCTGAGTAAGAAAGATATAACCACTATCGATCTGTTGTATCGTAGAGTTGTCTCTTTCATCCATATATGGATACATGTATAGCGTTACCATAAAGAATCTGTTGTGCTTTGAAATACGTGATCTGCATCCAATGTATTGGGTATTCAAGATCAATTCTCATAATGTTTCTTTTATCGTCTTTTCTAGGATTATTGATGGGATTCTATCCCCTATGTCGTACTCCATGGTAGCAAAGAAACATTTTGTACCATAACAAAACAAAGATGGGAAAAATACCGGCAGGAGGTGTGGACCAAGATTAATCACCAATAGATGGTCTCCACTCTTGAAATCACCACTTTCATGACACAAACAAAATTATTCACCAAGACATGGTATGAGAAGTTAAATTGACAATTATATCCTCCCTTATATATCAGTAAAATCCCTAACTCTCATTCCCCTCCCAAATCCCCAATCGTCTCCTCCTCACCGACTGTCCTCTCTCTCTCACATCAACGATAACTGGTATGTTCCTCTCTCTCTCTCTCTCTCTCAAGTTCTGAACTCCATCTTTCTCTCTCTTTTTCTCCATTGATTCAAAGAAGAGTAATAGCTAGGGCTAGTTCGAAATTAGCTCACTCCAATCTCCTAGGGTTTCTTTTGTGATTAATGGAAGATGAACTGAGGTATACCCACATTTGTCTATGATTTGATTAGATCTATGTATTTTATCTCATTTTATCCTCGCTAAATCAGGAATCCTTTGATTTGAACGGATGGGTATTATTCGTTAGTTTCATTGGCAAGTGGACAGGTTCAAGATCATTCAATCATCGGAGCTTACATCACATTGGAAGTGGTCTGAACCCATACGAACAAGCAATATCTATTATCGGAAAAACGTTATCTGCTTTCGACAAGGATAACTTGATTCCATGTTTTGGATTCGGAGATGGTAATTTTTGTAGAAAAAAGGGGATATTGTATGTTCTGTAGAATAAGTATGTAGATTCAAAGATGATTTTTGTCTCTTGCTTTTTGTTTTTCAGCCTCAACACATGATCAAGAGGTTTTCAGTTTTGATCCAGAGGAAAGATATTGTAACGAATTTGAGGAAGTAGTAAGAAGATACAGAGAAATAGTTCCACATCTTAAACTTTTAGGTGCCCGTTCTGTGTCTATTTATTCACGCCATTAGCATTTTAAAAGATTCACCGTTGTGTTCATTGACCACAAGGACTTCTCTTTGTTTATGGCAGGACCCACATCTTTTGCCCTGGTAATAGAAATGGCTATGAGTATTGTCGAGGAGAGTGGCGGCCAGTACCATGTGTTGCTGATAGTTGCTGATGGGCAGATGACTGATTACTTGGACACAACTTTAACTTCCTTTTTTTTTTTTTGTAGACTGATCTTTTCTATTGTAGTAAGTTTTAGAATTTCTTTAGTGAATATGTCAATGGGCTCTGTATTTGCTTAAAGAAAAGAAGGGCAAAATAAACTCATTTGAAACTAACAAGGAATTCCCAGCAGGACTACTTGAGAAGGGACTTAGTATTTAGCATAAATGATTGGGAGCCCATTCTCAAGTACTTCACTGATTGTCTGTTAATATTAGGTGACGAGAAGTGTTGATACTGCGCATGGTAAGGTCAGCCCACAGGAACAGAATACTATTGATGCCATTATCAAAGCAAGGTATAAACCTTTTCTTAATCTTGAGATTTTTATTACCCCTTGTATTTCCCTTGTGGATTTCAGTATCAGTCATTGTTTTGAACATGTAATTATTTGTTTTTTAATTGCAGTGAGTACCCCTTGTCGATAATCCTAGTAGGGGTAGGAGATGGCCCATGGGACACGATGAGAGAGTTTGACGATAACATTCCTTGTCGAGCATTTGACAATTTTCAGGTTCCTGTAGTTTGACATTTGAATCTCTAAAAATTAGACTCATTTCTTAGAAATTTGCTTATTTAGTTGTGATTGCTTTTGTGCCTTGATCAGTTTGTGAATTTTACGGAAATCATGTCAAAGAATGTGGATCCTTTGAGAAAACAGACGGAATTTGCTCTCTCTGCATTGATGGAAATACCTTCTCAATATAAAGCAACTCTTGAATTGAGTATCTTGGGGTAAAAATTACAGTAACTCCTATACCACATGTATTCTGGATTTAGATTTAACCTCCAGTTACTAAAAACACTCCATATTTTCCCTTTTTTTTCCCTGTAAAGTCGACGAACGGGGAATGCTCCAAAAAGGGTCCCTCTTCCCCCACCTCGTTACGGTGTAGCTTCTACCGGCAATAGCTCAAAACCATACAACTCAAGCAGTTTTCAGAAAAGTACCCCTCCTTACCAAGGATACGATATGGCAACTGGCACTGCTCCATATTCAAGTGTTGATCAGGTTAGTATCTCAATCAATATTCCTGCTATACCCTCTATTGAGTTAAACACTTTCCTTCATGCCCTTTTTTTTAAATCTTGTTACAGGTTTGCCCTATATGTCTTACTAATCTGAAGGACATGGCTTTTGCTTGCGGGCATCAGGTCAGTTACTCTAAATCCACTTCCAGGCTCTCACATTCTTCTTTGTTACTTCGGGTTCTTTATATATGTCTTAGTTTCTTCTTTGTGAGCAGACTTGCCGTGATTGTGGAGAACACGTCAGTTCATGTCCCATTTGCCACGCACCAATCAAAACCAGAATAAGGCTCTATTAATAGGTTTCTCTTGGTTCCTCTGTGGTCTGTTACTGCTCTTGATCGGCTAGCGGTGCATCAGATGGCCTGGATTCCGAGGATAAAAAGAGGTTAGCTATTGCGAATTGCGATTTTCTAATGTACTTCGTTTACCTTTTCATGTAGTAGTAGTAGTTTTTTGTTTCTGAAATTCTATATAATGTCAAACTGAGTGAATTTTTTTAGAATTGTAGAGTATCATCAGTTGATCTGTTGCAACTTTAAAGATAGGAATGGCATAATCGGCTAGCGGTGCATCAGATGGCCTGGATTCCGAGGATAAAAAGAGGTTAGCTATTGCGAATTGCGATTTTCTAATGTACTTCGTTTACCTCTTCATGTAGTAGTAGTTTTTTGTTTCTGAAATTCTATATAATGTCAAACTGAGTGAAATTTTTTAGAATTGTAGAGTATCCTGCTTCTTTGATCATAACCAACTCGGCAAAGTTTTGGAAATGCTGAAGCAGAGGTACCAATTGCAAAATGGAAGGCAATTTCTGTTGTTAGACAAAAAGACGAGAGGAATGCATGCACCCAGACACAGTGAGGGTGAAATCAACATCCTCATAAGACAAAACAAAAAAATAACTTCACAATTGATATGTCACATTCTATTGCTTTCAATTAGGATCGCATAGGATCTTTTGATGGAGTTGTTTTATAGATATAACTAGCAAAAAAATTATAGTTCTAATTAAACAAACATGATCAAATCATCTTACAAAAAGAAGTAAATGTACCATTGACTTTATCCTTTGTGATTTTTACACTCCTTTTCTTAGATCGGTACTCTAATGTTTGAACAGAGGAACAAGTTGGAAGCAAAATGTCGTAAGTACCTACTGAAGGTGCCTAAAGCACGCTCCGCACAAATGATAGATGGAAGAAGGCTAAACCGTCTCCACAACAACGTTTGCGAAAGGCTCCAGTTGGAGATTAATGCATATTTGCAAGCGGCTAATCCGTCAAGGATTGATAATAAAGGCTATGAGGGCTGCTGAAAGAGACAGCTCGGACCCATATGAAACAATTAGAGCAATTAAGAGGGATTCGCAATACGCAACCGATAAGGAACTGTCAGATTATTCTGATGACGAATAGGCAATGAAGTAGGGATTATGTATTTTGTTGGGCCATTCGGTTTAAATTATAATGTACGGATTATGTTGTTTGTTGGCCTATTTGGTTTAAATTATTATGTAGGGATTATGTATTTTGTTGGCCTTTTACGTCTCCCCAATGGGACCTATCCTCCATTCAACCTCAACCAAGTTTATTTGGGCCAAAAAGGGCAACTAAAAAGATACAAAAGACTTTCTATTACACCATCATGAAAGACAGTCTATGGTTCCTAAAGGCTACACTTTTTATCTTTAACGACCAAATTTTAATTTACCCGAGACCAAGTCTATATTGCTAAAAGGCTACACCCTATGTTTGTATGAACCATATGTTTATTGTATAAAGAACACGTCATATTTTTTGGGCAAGTGGTAAGCGTGGAAAGTTGGTGGTTCTTTCAAAACCAAGACCAAGTCTTTATTGCTAAAAGATTACACCCTATGTCTGTATGGATCACATGTTTATTTTATAAAGAGCACGTTATATTTTTTGGCAAGTGGTAAGCGTTTAAAGTTAGGTGGAGGTTGTTTCAAGACCAAGTCCATATTGCTGAAAGTTAGGTGGAGGTTGTTTCAAGACAAAGTCCATATTGGTAAAAGACTACATATTATGTCTGTATGGACCACATGTTTATTATATAAAGAGCACGTTATATTTTTGGGCAAGTGGTAAGCGTGGAAAGTTGGTGGTTCTTTCAAAACCAAGACCAAGTATATATTGCTAAAAGATTACACCCTATGTCTGTATGGACCACATGTTTATTGTATAAAGAGCACGTCATATTTTTGGGCAAGTGGTAAGCGTGGAAAGTTGGTGGTTCTTTCAAGACCAAGACCAAGTCTATATTGCTAAAAGACTACACCATATGTCTGTATGGACCACATGTTTATTGTATAAAGAGCACGTCATACTTTTTGGGCAAGTGGTAAGCGTTCAAAGTTAGGTGGAGGTTGTTTCAAGACCAAGTCCATATTGTTAAAAGACTACACCCTATATATGTATGGACCACATGTTTATTATATAAAGAACATGTCATATTTTTGGGCAAGTGGTAAGCGTGAAAAGTTGGTGATTCTTTCAAGACCAAGACCAAGTCTATATTGCTAAAAGACTACACCATATGTCTGTATGGACCACATGTTTATTGTATAAAGAGCACGTCATACTTTTTGGGCAAGTGGTAAGCGTTCAAAGTTAGGTGGAGGTTGTTTCAAGACCAAGTCCATATTGCTAAAAGACTACACCCTATATATGTATGGACCACATGTTTATTATATAAAGAGCATGTCATATTTTTGGGCAAGTGGTAAGCGTGAAAAGTTGGTGATTCTTTCAAGACCAATACCAAGTCTATATTGCTAAAAGACTACACCATATGTCTGTATGGACCACATGTTTATTGTATAAAGAGCACGTCATACTTTTTGGGCAAGTGGTAAGCGTTCAAAGTTAGGTGGAGGTTGTTTCAAGATCAAGTCCATATTGCTAAAAGACTACACCCTACGTCTGTATGGACCACATGTTTATTATATAAAGAGCACGTCATATTTTTGGACAAGTGGTAAGCGTGAAAAGTTGGTGGTTCTTTCAAGACCAAGACCAAGTCTATATTGCTAAAAAACTACACCATATGTCTGTATGGACCACATGTTTATTGTATAAAGAGCACGTCATATTTTTTGGCAAGTGGTAAGCGTTCAAAGTTAGGTGGAGGTTGTTTCAAGACCAAGTCCATATTGCTAAAAGACTACACCCTATGTCTGTATGGACCACAAGTTTATTATATAAAGAGCACGTCATATTTTTGGGCAAGTGGTAAGCGTGGAAAGTTGGTGATTCTCTTAAGACCAAGTCTATATTATTAAAAGACTACACCCTATTTCTGTATGGACCACATGTTTATTGTATAAAGAGCACGTCATATTTTTTGGCAAGTGATAAGCGTGAAGGGGTGAAAAGTTAGGTGGTGGTCAATGATGCACACCTTATTACCTTGAATTACACTTTCAAGGAGCTTTTACATGGTGCTACAAATTGCACCGGAATGGAACGGAGACAGGTGGCATAGGATGAAAATGGAGACCCGAAAATCAAAGGAGCAAGCCGATGTTAATGTCAGGTAAGTCCGGGATCGTACCATAGGGAATCGGTAATAACTTGCTCGGATTGTAGGTTTTATGTAAGGATTGTGGCGTTTAAGACGGCCAACTTTTGATTTTGCTTTTAAAGTGGAAATACTAAGGCAAAAGACTAGAAAAGAGTTTAATTAACTTAAAAGAGGCAAGCCTGGGGATCATCCATCCATTGACAAAGGCCGTTATCAGTTCTCGATTATAACTCAAGCGAGAGTCACGACCGCGTGCTCACGCTCAAAAGATTTAGCTTTAAAGACTACGGTTATCAAAAGATGTGATTTATCGAAGGCGAACTAACTTGTTTAACTCATTAATCGAACACGTAGGAGGCCACGAGCTCTAGGCATACCGCGTGTCAAGACCGCTTGACTAAACGGCATGCCAAGGAGTTAACACCCCTAGTTAAGACCAAAAATGCAAGATTAGCTCTTATTTCGAAAACCATGCTTTTAAGCCCAAGGGTTCGAGAACCAAGCAACAACCCAAGTCTTTGGGAAAAATTAACCGAAGACTTAGCCAAGAAACTACTCACACATAGCTAAAGAACAAAGCAAAGCATAATAATGAGACATGTTATTTAACCGTAGGAAACGAAAATAAACTTGAAATTACTAAGGATCTAGTCCATACAAACAACTTTAATAAACGAGAAATTAACGAACAACAATTACCTTAAGGTGTTTTTAGGAGATTACACTTGAAAAAGCTTAAAAGCTATGGAAGAAAACTTAGAGAGGAAGAAAGACTTAAAGCATAAAGGTCTAGGTAATGAGATAAAGTGGAGAGAAGGGTACTTATACATGTCCACTTCTCTCTCCACAAATATCTAAAAACATACTAAAAGTAGAAAGTATTCCATAAGTGGAAAGTCGAAAAAGCAGCAAAAATCTCCATAAAAAGGTCACCGTATAATAAAACCAAAATGATTGTATTGATAAATCAATCTTTTGACGTTTTCTTCAATCCCTTTGTCTTGCACCGGTATCGATACAGCAGAAATGCCTATATCGATACCGCCTTGATTCCTCCAGAATCTCAGCTTTTGGCCTTTTTCTCGGCACCCGACGATCCCCCGGCAACCCGACGGTCCTCCGAATGCCTCAAAAGCCTTGCCGGCCGCGTTTCGCGTGGCCTCCGGCGCTTGGGCACACTCATGGGTCGATGTTGGTGACAAAAAAGCTGCGTATTCTGCCGGTTAACCTGAAACACTTAAGAAAACACCTTACGTGCAAAATCACTATAAAAACTAAAGAAAATGCAAAATAAAGCAACATAACCCGGGACTAGACGCACCAAATATCTACAATATTGGGTGCTTATCACCCCCTCTATCAATACAGTACCTAATTTTTTCAAAAGGAGGGAGGGGTTGAGGATTTAACAAATCTAATGACTAGAGGCACACAAAAATAGTTGAGAATAGTAATCCCTAGTAACAAACTAAAAATAAAGGGCCTTTGAGACCTTCATGAATTTCCATTTTACAAGTCATTCCATTACGTGTACGGACTACTTTTGTATCCAACTAAGTAAGGATAGCAATCTTTACCCTGCAAGAAGGCACAAAGCAATCTGCATATATAACAACCTTTAGAGTGATGGCAAATGTAAAACAACATTCAAGCATTATGTTGTTTACCTAACCAAACCATCGGGAGCAAATTAATAATAAGCTGCTCTTGGCCAATAATGCAATGTCCCTATATCAAACCACCGGTAGCATTGCAATCTCTTTGGACATGCTTTTTACCTTTGAATTACACTAATATGAAGATAAAAAGTTAGCACATCTTCTCATGTCAATACACTCACTCACTTCCTGAATTCTTACCAAGTTACCATGCTTCATAATATTTTGTCCCTTCAGCTGAAAGATTATTCAATGGCACAACATTCAAATGGTAGTGCCTAGTGCAAAGTAAACTTCCTTCAAAGGATCGACTGTTGAGATGGAGTCTGGTGGACAATGCCACTTGTGTTTTGTGTAGAAATGGGGCTCTTGAATCTCATAATCATTTATTTTTCGATTGCTCATATTCTAGAGTTGTCTGGAAGGAGATTTTGCGAAGGAACCATATTCACAGAGGCCCTCTCACGTGGGAGGATGAAAATAAATAGTTCTTGTTGCATTCCAAGGGGAAGTCTATCAAGAAATCTAGTATCAAATTAGAGAGTTGGCTGATAGGTGATAGGTGCATGGTTGTATAGTTTTATTTTTTCTGCTTTGGTGACTCCAGGACTTATGTCTATGTCTTAGCAACTTGGCTGAGATAGCTTTGTTTTTTAGTCCTGATTGGACCTTGACATATCTTGTTTGGTGTTTAAATGAAAGAGTACAGTTACCTGGAAAAAATAACAGGTTAAATTACAAAAACCATAACCAAAACAACTCCACAACTACTGAATTTAGTTAAAAAAGCACACAAAAGTGCCTAACTGCTATTAGTTACAAAAATCAAATCTTGGAGCATGTATACGACATGTATATCTAAATTAAACATGTATGCACTTTATACAACAGGAAAATGAGGATTTTTTTTTAATTCTGGATTCTTAGCAACAAGTTCATTAGGTACAAGAATAAGTGATAGGGATTGGTGTTGGTACTTTCCATTGGTGCCTTACACCTAGTATTGTAATATTGTAAATGAAGAGGTCACAACGGTACTAAATAATATAAGCATAAATTGTATGGCCCTCTTAAGATTATGATGCAAATGTGTACAGAGCAAAAAAAAATTGTATGGCCCTTTTTTTGTAGTAATTTTGGTTTCTTAACAACAAGTACATTATGTCCAAGACAAAAAATAAACTACCATACACTTTGCATTAGTCGGCACATGAGCATCCTTTTAGCATAGATGCGAACGAGAAATCATTATGGTCCAGTGCATTAGATCAAAAACTATAACATGCATTGCCCAAGAAGTGCTCCCAGCTTCTTTCCCTATGTTCTTACCAGCCTCTCCACTTTAAATCCGCAGCCCCTATACTTCCTTGAAAAAAATAAAAATGGCGAAGATAAATGCCCAAAACTCAAATGTATTGCTAGAGAAGAAACTAGATGCCCAACTCAGTACTTCTGCCCTCTTCCACTTCTATTTATATTGTATAAATCAAATTGGGACTCTTCACACCTAAGTTATGTTAATTTTCTCAAGTACTTTATATTCTTAAAAAAAAAAAAAGGACTCTCACGTAGACAAGCCCCAAATTCAACAATAACTTGCACATCAAAAGCCCCAAGTACTGGTGCTTTAGCTTGCTTTATCAGTTAGTAACTTGGGATTTTACTTTTACTAACCCTTGACTTGGACTCATGCACAAATTCAACAAATCTAGGGCATTTCAAGAGCAATGATATTTAAGATGCAGACTTAAACACATACAAATGAATACTACTATATTCAACGAAGATATACATTTACACACCTTGTGTGTTTGCAGGAACGACGACGACGAATTTGGGATAATGAGCGTGGATGATTGACGGACTCGAGCACGCATCTCTGGCAGATTACGGAATGGAAGTTGGGAACCAACTCGGGCGTCGGGTAGGGGCAAATTATTGCGAGGAGGGGGAGCAAGAGGAGAAGAAGGGGAGCAAACCCTAGAGAGAGGAATACAGGAGGAGCTAGTTTACGTTCCAGTGGAGAGAGAAGAAGGGAGAAAGGAAAGGGTTTTGAGGAGTATTACCTAAAAGACGTCGTTTTAGTAGAAAGGGCAGAATAGTCCATTCCGGACATGGTACCATGTATTGGTGATAAAAATAGGGAGATACCATGTAGTGGTGATTTGGAGAGTGGACACCATTGAAGTGGTGATTAAGGCTGGTCCACGCCACCTGCCCGTAATTTTCCCAACAAAGGGTTGTTGCAGATTAACGCTTTTGGTAGTAGCTGTTTGAAAATTTAGTGGAAATATTGCTGATAACGGTCAAATAGAATGAAATATTCAAATCATTAGAAAATCTAATTAGATTTAACATAAAGACAAAAAAAAAATTCAAACATCAAAAACCAAAATCTACACTGCATGAGCCCGCGGAGAACGATCAAGAGAGTTCCAACAAACTGGCTGGACAAGAAGCATTCGAGCGAAAATGGCTTCGATGCAATCGGCGTGGAAGCAATGCCTACATTCGGGTTTGCTCCTCAGCATTTCCTTGGGCCTGTACTCGGACAAGAATATCGGGCATGTCATTGGACTTAGGAAGACTCCGTCTTTCTCGCAAAAACCATCCCAAACAAGACTCGACGATTGCACCCTAACAAGTTGCTCCCACCGAGGACAACCACCCACCTTACTGATTACGAAACAACTGCCACTCTCCTCAACCTCCCCTATTCCGTCAAAGTTCTAGTCACCAACATTGATTACGAAACCCAATCGATTCACATCAAAGACCCAAGCAGCTGCTCCCCACAACAGCTTCAAAACCTCAATTGTTACCACTCCCTTTCAATTTGCAGATTCCGTGCACAATTTTCAAGTAAAGTATTCTGGTATACCAACTCGTTGATTTCTGGTATTTTATTTCCCAGAGGACATCCAGAATTCTCCTACAATAGAGGAAAATGAGAAATCAGAGAATGAACTGGAAAATATTTAAAAAATCTCGTAACATAGCACGGGTTTAATAATATTTTGCCATTTAAAATAAATATAGCACGGATTTACTGCTAGTGAGTTGTAGAGAAAAAAAAATGGTGAAAACAAGGCCTTAAACCTTATGATGCGGTTGTCATAGAAGAAGAGTACCACTTTAGGCATTTTAAACCTAGAGTGGCAAAACCGTAATCATGCGACGATGGAATTACAAGTCGGGCCCACCTATCAATACAAGAAATTTAGGATCTCCCAACTGTTTTATTTCGCAACGGTTGAAAAAACCGTCGATATAGATGGTGTATAGTAACGGTTTGCAAAACGTTACTAGAAACAGGACTATAGCAACGGTTTTCATGTGACCGTTAGTCGATTACAACACTATAGCAACGGTTTTCATTAACCGTTACTAAAAACTGGACTATAGCGACGGTTTCCAATAACCGTTACTATAAACTGGACTATTGCAACGGTTTTCATTAACCGTTAATAGAGTTTTACACCACCAAAACCAATTTTCTTTCATGCGATTGGTTTTCCAAACCCGAACTAACGATCGAGATCGTTGATTTTATTTTTCATGTTGATTAAATCCGTACAAATTAATATTGAAAAAAAAAAAAGGAAAACAGAGAGGTTTTTTTTGGTACATGGTGCATGTCAATTTAATTGAAGATGAGTGAATAATGGAACTATTTTTCTCACACGAGATATCATTTTTTGTAAATGAATATTACAAAATAATACTCCTATCAAAATTATTATCCTACTTTGCATCAATCTAAACAATTATAATTAAATATAGTGTCATATATGATTACATGCATACAGTCTTGTGCATTTATACCAATTTTAAAAGGTAATTATTGAACCTAGCATTAAATTCTATGTAATAATAATTTCATTCTTCGTACGAATATTGTACTCCTTATTATTTAAAAAAATAGACGCTTCCGATCGAAAAAAAAATGATATTAGTAAGTGTTTGTATAGTATAAACCGGATTAAAAAAAGGATTAAAAAAATCCGGTTAGTATAGTATAAATATTAAAAGGTGTATGATTTTACACAAGTTATGGGCTAGCACAGTTGGTTTGCGCACGCGCGCGCACATGCGAGGTCGGCGGTTCGATTTTCAGGAGGAGCAAGATTATTTCGCCCGCTACGTGGGCGCCACATCAGCGCCACGCGGGCGACATGTGGCTGCCACGTCAGTGCCACGTGGAAGCTTACGTCACACAATGGTTGGTTTTTAAAAAAATGAAAATTGCCTCTAGCAACAGTTATAAGCGTTGCTAATGAAACCGTTAGTAAAAAAAATACCAATGCTCGTCAAAACCGTTGCTATACCTCTACAGCAATGGATATATTGCAACGGTTTGGCCGACGATTCTCCAACCGTTGGTATAGCCTAAACGGGTCTCTACCAACGGTTTTTGGGTTTTTTGGTGACGCTTTCGACCGTTGCTATAGAACGATTTTCTTGTAGTGTATGTTCGATCCGAAATAGTCCAACGGTCAAGACACATCACCTTCTGGCCACGTGCCGTGTGTTTTTAATCCGTTTACGGCCGTTTAGGCCTCCGAAAGGGCTATTTTGCCGTTTTAGAAAATATTTGTTTTACTTGTAACTTTTAGTAGGAAACTCCGTTCAATACGTTCTTTTTGGAGAGGTCTTTTTTTTTTTCTCTATTTTCTGAATTTGTACTCCCTCCGTCCCTTTTTAAATATCCTGCTTCGTAACTCCAATTTATTAAAAAGACATCATCATTATACCTTTCACATCAACTTTTTCCTCTACTTTTCATACTTACTCATCATCATTACACTTTTACTCACTAACTTTTCAAAATGGAATCTACTTTTAGGGACAAAATAGACAATACACCAACTTTTACCCACTAACTTTACAAAATAGACACTTATTAAGGGACAGCCCAAAATAGAATACTGGACTCAAAAAAAGGGACGGAGGGAGTAATACTTTTGATTTTTTTTTCCCGAAATTGGTAATTTTTCATTTTCCTACTAGGGTTAGGGTTTTCTGCCTATAAGTTGTAAGCCTTAGGGCTAAGCAATTTTTGATTATTATTGAATGAAAAGAGTATAGAGAGCGTTTCTTTAAACTTATACAGTTTGTGTTTATCTTTGTTGCACGATTATTCCGTAGTTCATAAGATGCCCTGCATCACCATATGTCCATATCAGTCGATACTTGATAAATATGGCCCCGAGTGAAGCCAAGAGATGTGCGCGTCTACTTTTACCACTCTTTTTTTAGTGTTGGTGGAGCACTCAGGAGCAGCTAGAGCTCACCACAACCGATAGCACTTAGAGAGGTTTGTTGTCTTGGGATCTCAAGACAGTTTTTTCTCGGCATAGATTTTTAACAAGTTTTTCTCCACTTATTATTTCTATACTTCTATTTATCTATCGATTCCTACTCATTATTTCGAAACCGTCCCTGAAAACCCATATCAAACAACCAGTTCTTTCATGATCTAATAAAAAAAAAAACTGATTTTTTTCCCCTATGATTAAAGGGCAAAAGAGGTGACAACCTATCTTTCCATCTTCCTCTTTTTTTGGGTAATTGTCCTATCTTTCCATCTTCTCTTGGCGTGAGTATAGAAACTTGAAAGCAACAGATCTCAAAAGGCCAGGGATCAGCTCATTTCTTCAAGCGGCACTGAATGGAGAAAGGTCCCTTAACTTATGATGTGTCAAAATCATTAGTACAAAGTTTGTCAACATTTACGTACATCTCAGTAAATGAATTTCAACTTCCAGCCATCAATTCATCATCTGTTTAGACGCTTTCAAAAGACCCAACTTGGTTTTTTGTTTTTTTTTTCTTTCAGAAAATTGTTTTGAAAATCATGTTGATCGAATAGAATAAGTATATGATCGAAGCATATGTTTATTAATTATCAAGAAAAATGAGTTCATCAACCTGTTTTTTTAAGTTAAAAGCGTGTTTGAAACCATATCTCATCAACGTATTTTTTTACGGTGTCAATGTTTTCGACAAGATCTAAAAACAAAAATGATATCGCTAATAAAAGTGGACGCTGGAAGGGTCCACATTTGCCCCTAACAAGACCATCTAGTATCCTCATGCCTTTTAATTTGGTGAAGTCAAACTTCTGTTAACTAGGTGATCGGCTCGTGCTAGCACGAGGTGTCTCATGCCTGGTATTGGCATGAGAGGTTTCATGCCTGGTATTGTTTTGTTTGGCGTATTGGCATGGTAAACTAAGGTAGTTCATAGTAGAACCTGTTTTGCGAGCAGTTTTCATATATTTACATATACTTCAAAGTCATAGTTAAGTAAAAGGAGACGCTAAAACCAGGAAACAAAGTAAACGATGGCTCTATCTTAGACATGTCTACTATACGAAGGTATCAAAAACTGGCAACCAATTTATACCATTAATTGGGGGAGAAAGAAATAGGCCGTAACAAAACCACACGTGCATAATTACTCTGGCAATATATTAATGACAAATTCCAAGAGGTACACACATTTTGGTGTTCATAGGAAGACTTCACAATTGCCCAGGAATATTAACGCGGGAATAGCTGGAACAAAGCCTTGAAAGCAACAATTGCAATGACACACAAACTGTGCATGATATCCTTACACAAATGGCAAATAGAAATACTATTACCCCAAAAAATAAACACGTTACCCCCAAAAACGTCCAGGAGGTATGAAGGGGAAAAAACACAAACTCCACACTGCATCAAACTTTGAGCAGCTACAATCATCGGCTGTATAAGCCACCTGAAGCATATGAAATTTGATAAAGCGTCAAATATATTAACTCTGAGTGAAGCCATGTTAAAAGAAAAACCGAAAACAAACATTTTTGGTACGGTTCATTCAGTACAGTCTCTACACTCAGATTATAGTTTAATCAAGCTGACAAAAAAACTCATGAACAAACAAAGAAATGATGCTAAACAAAAAAGATGGGATGAGGTTGGGGCAAGATATTCCAGATGACAAGGATATGTGCCAAAGGACACCAAAAATATGAATATACTTGAAGAAAATAGAAAAGTAACAGATGACAATAGGTAACCCCAATTTTATAACACTATCAAGCCTAAAGATGAGGGAATTGGGGGTACAAAGTGGCGTCTCTAGTACCTCCTGATCTAGGGTGATAAAGAAAGCAATTGTTGTCATTCCTTCAGGGAAAACTTAAATATAAACCCATAAATCTTTTTGTTTTTTTCCCTGAACAGCATGGACTCTTAAATCTTGTGAAAGCAATGTCAACCATTGGTTCATGGAAGCGTGAACCCAACGAGAATGAATTGTCCTTCTAAAATGAATTGCCCTTTCTTCTAAAATGAATTGTCCTTTTCATGAAGAGATAGAGGAGCATTCCTTTTCAATTCAACATTCAACAATTAGTCAATCCCTTCCAACCAAACTCTTAGCTCATGAAATTACAGACTGCGAAAGTAATAAATATACCTCAAGAACCCTTCTAACTTCTAAGTATTTGGCAAGCATGTTGAATTTGGTAATAAGAATCAACAATTAATGACATGACAGTGATTATAAAATTTGGAGAATCTAAACAAATAGTATTAGAGTAGCAGTCGGACTTGTTGCAAGAAAATGTAGTTGAATGGGGAAGGCTTGAAATGTTTTATGATACACACCCAACAAATATGTCTCGGGTAAGACTACATTATTGGTTTCAATTTGTAATCCTTAATCTTTACGGGAATTTGAGGGCCGAACCATTTTGGTTTCACATTTAGTCCACATCACTTTGCCCAACATAATCAGGAGCATTGAACAAGAATATAAAAAAAACAGTGAGAACTTCATATACCTTCAAAAACTGCATCAGATTCAACTGATTCCATTTGATAGCAAGTTGAGTGGTGCAATTTTCGAAGTGTATGTACATGTCTAACTGCAAAAAAAACGGAAATCAATACTATCACATGAAACCCTGAAAAATCTAAAGACTTAACGGAGAATCACCACCCATAATCCAATTTGCAAAAGATGAAGCATGGAAATTGTTAGAATAGTGGTGTTATGACGTTATTAATGTTTAGTTGCAAGGGTATTATTGTCCTTCCATGTAATATAGTTTACTTAGGGTTTCTATGTTTTCCCTATATAATGATGTGATGGCCTCTTGTAACAAATATACTGAATAATAGAATCTCTCTCTTCTAGTTTCACTACATGGTATCAGAGCATAAGATCTAGGCTTGTGGGATATTCGCTTTCCGGCGGGCGGCTTATGCCTCACCGCCGTCCGCCAGGCACTCATATATTCTATAACAAACCACAGAATCTGCACAGTAGTCGTATCTTCTTCCTCCTCTTTCAGTTTTCTCTCTTCTAGTTTTATTATTTCTTCTTTTGATCCTTTTGTACACACTGTTCATCACTGTTACTGTTCACCACGTATGTTCACTGGTTTCTGTTGGGTGGAGGAGTATTTTTCAGACACTGACTGTGAATGAACTCGACAAGAGAATTGAACACACAAACTCACAATTTTGTATTTCACTCAATATGAAAAAAGACATATAAGGAGGAGGAAATTTTCTGTTTCTCTCTCACTATCTCTCTGATTCTCTTACTCCACTCATACTACTAACAATTAGATTTACAAGCCTATTTATAGGCAGAACAATAAGAAAAAACAAGAATGAGATAATCTCTCATTTATTTTGCAAATCCTAAAGTAGATCACGGAAGCGTGAAAATCTTAGTTCACGTTTTCCTTTTTCTCAAGTCTGATGCTGACTTCCTCTTCCACTTGCAAGCCTCCAAAGGAACAGTTGAAACACGTTTTGTTTTTTTTTTTAACTCAAGCTTATCTTTCAACATCCCCCCTTAAGCTTGATTCTCAAATATTCTTCATTCCAAGCATTGTCTTCATTTTTACGAAAGCTTCATGTTTGAGGGGCTTCGTAAAGATATCAGCTGCTTGATCATATGTCCTGCAAGAAACTAACTCCACTTCCTTTGCTTTTACATGCTCTCCGATGAAGTGGTAGCGGGTATCAATGTGCTTGCTTCTTTCGTGATGAGTCGGGTTCTTTGCAAGCGCAATTGCAGAGCGGTTGTCGACGTAGATCTCTGTGGGCAATTCTTGCAAAATGCCCAAGTGCTTCAGCACATTCCTTAACCATATAGCATGACAGACAGCTGAGTTGGCGGCAACATACTCAGCTTCACAAGATGACAACGTCACGATCGCTTGCTTCTTGGATGTCCAAGTGAAGGCAGTATCTCCAATGAAGAAAACGAACCCTGTTGTGCTCTTCCTTTCGTCCAAGTCTCTTCCCCAATCGCTATCTGAATAGCCGGAAAGATTCAGGTCACCACCTGACTGATAGAACAGTCCATCACTATGAGTCCTTTTGATGTAACGGAGAATCCGCTTTGCTGCGAACAAGTGTGACTGATCTGGCGTCTCCATGTATCGGCTGACTAGCCCAACACCATAGAGTATGTCTGGCCTAGTACAGGTCAGATATCGCAGACTTCCAACCAAGCTTTTGAAATAGGTTGGATCAACATTCCCAGTATCACTTTTCTTCAGTTCCAGTCCACTATCGACTGGAGTCGTCACTGGATTGCACGTCTCCATCCCGTACTTCTTTAGTATCTCCATGGCATACCTGCTTTGGGAGATAAAAATTCCTTCTTCACTTTGCGTCACTTCAATGCCTAGGAAGTGAGCCATAAGTCCGATGTCTGTCATTTCGAACTCTTGAAACATCGTCTTCTTGAATGCTTCGAACATGGCTGGATTGTTGCCGGTGAAGATCAAATCATCAACATAGAGGCATACATAAAGTATGTTTCCATCTGCATCCTGCTTCATGTATAGTGAGTGTTCGTATGGACATTTCTCAAATCCATTTTCATGGAAGTACTTGTCGATCCTGGTATTCCATGCACGAGGAGCTTGCTTCAGCCCGTACAGGGCTTTCGTCAACTTGTATACTTTGTCTTCACGACCTTTCTTCACATATCCAAGTGGCTGCTCCACATAGATTTCTTCTTCCAGAAATCCGTTTAGGAATGCTGTCTTGACATCCAGCTGGTAGATCTTCCATCTTTTCTGAGCAGCTAATGAGATCATTAGCCTGATCGTCTCCATCCTGGCAACAGGGGCGAATACTTCACCATAATCAATGCCTTCTCTTTGCTTGTATCCTTTTGCAACAAGCCTTGCCTTGTATCTCTGAACCTCTCCTTGAGCGTTCTTCTTAGCTTTGTAGATCCACTTTACTCCAATTGACTTATGACCTTTTGGGAGACTGGTTAGCTCCCATGTCTTGTTTTTCTCTATGGAATGAATCTCTTCATCCATAGCCTTCCTCCATTTTCCTTCTTGGTTAGCCTCCTCGAAACTAACTGGATCATAGCTTATTTGTAGGCAAAACATGGTGAAATCTGCATCCAACGGATCTGTATTCTGGTACAGATCATCTAGGCTTCGTGTACTTCTGGGCCTCATGTCTGAAAACTCCTGTGCAATTGGAGAGGATGGTTCACCTCTTTGTGGTGATGATGGTTGCTCTCGTTCTTCTTCTTCAAGAGTCAGCTCCATATTCCTGGTAGCTTCTGTCTGGTTCCAGCTCCAGGATTCATTTTCCTCAAAAATGACATCTCTGCTGAAAATCACCTTCTGAGTGATGGGATTATACAACCTGTATCCCATCGTTCGGTCACCATATCCAACAAGGATACACTTCACTCCTTTGTCTTCGAGTTTGGTTCTGTTTGCCTCCGGAACTTTGGCATAGGCAATACAACCAAACACTCTGAGATGACCCACACCTGGCTTGTGAGTGGACCATGCTTCTTGTGGTGTCTTCGACTACACATTCTTCGTAGGACACCTGTTCAGTAGATAGACTGCACACTGAACTGCTTCGGCCCAAAATCTCTTGGGCATGTCTTTATCTTTCAGCATGCTTCTGGCCATGTTGAGGATGGTGCGATTCTTCCTCTCAGCTACACCGTTTAGCTGAGGAGTATAGGCTGGTGTGCACTGGTGTCTAATTCCTTGTTGCCTAAGGAATCCTTCAAACTGATCTCCAGTGAATTCTCCTCCTTGGTCTGACCGCAACGTCTTGATGTGGTAGCCGCTTCCTTTCTCGACAACTGCTTTGAATTCTCTGAACTTCTCAAATACTTCTGACTTTAGTTTCAGAAAGTATACCCACGTCTTTCTGCTGTAATCGTCGATGAACGTGAGGAAGTATCTGTTTTGTCCGTTTGAGATTGGCTTCAACGGACCACACACATCTGTGTGTATTAGCTCGAGCGGCATGGATGCTCTCCAATCAACTTGCTTTCCAAAGTTGTTGCGGTGTTGTTTGCCAAGAATGCAGCTTTCGCATATCTCATTTGGACGTTGAATATGAGGTAAGCCTTTGACCATCTTCTTATTCACCAACAGCTTCAAGCTTTCAAAGTTGAGGTGCCCATATCTGAGATGCCATATCCAATCTTCGTCGTTGATAATGGCATTGAGGCACTTTGGCGTGTCATGAAGAACAGTTAGCGGAAACATCCTGTTCTTTGCCATCTTTACTCGAGTAATCAGCTTCCCTCGAGTATCTGCAATCGTCAGCTGCATATCCTTCAGGCTAATCTGATAGCCTTTCTCCAGGAGCTGTCCAAGACTAAGAATATTAGTCTTCATATCTGGAACATAGTAGACATTGGAGATGAATGCATGATCTCCATTCTTCCTTTTGATTATAATATCACCTCTCCCTCGAACTGGGACTTTAGAGAGGTCGCCAAAAGAAAAATCTCCCTGAACCTTTTCATCAAGTTCAGTAAAAAGCTGCCTTGAGCCGGTCATATGATTACTGGCTCCAGAATCAAGAAACCATGTACCTTGATCCTGCTCGGTTGGGCTGTGTGCCATGAGACTCATTGAATCTCCTCCTGATGGCTCCTTGTCTGCATAGTTGGCTATTTCGCCAACTTGATCTGATGCTGGTCTTCCCCGGCACTCGTTGCTGTAGTGGCCATACTTTTCACAATTGTAACATTGAATGTTACTTTTGTTAACGTTCGAACGGTTGTTATAACCGCCTCTTCTGCCTTGTCCTCCTCTTGGATTTTGACCTTGCTGTCCTCGTCCACCTCCTCTTGGAGCATGGTTTTGTTGTCCTCGACCACCTCCTCTTGGAGCATAGTTTTGATTCCCTCCTCTAGAGGGTTCTCTACCTCTGGAATTTGAATTTCCATAGCCTCTTCCATGGGAACCATAGCCTCGTCCCCTTTGAGATGTCCCCCCTTGATTGTGCCTTCCTTCATTGAGTGATAATTTTATCTGTAGAGCTTGCTCCAGGGCTCTATCATCATCTCTGTGCAACTTCTGTTCGTGGGCTTGCAGCGAACCCACGAGCTCTTCAATAGACATGGTTGAAACGTCTTTGAGTTCTTCCAACGTAACAACAATGAAGTCGAATTTGCGATCCAACGAACGCAATATCTTCTCTATAACTCTCGTATTGGTGAGAGCTTCGCCATTTCTCCTCATTTGATTTGCCACTCCCATGATTCGAGCATAATACTCAGAAATAGATTCTGAGGATTTCATTCGTAAAGACTCGAATTCACCTCGTAGAGTTTGAAGGCGAATCCTCTTTACTTTGTCAGCACCTCTGTAGGTCTTCTGCAGCATCTCCCAAATTTCTTTGGAAGTTTTGGCGGAAGCGATGATTTCGAACGTGGCTTCGTCAAGTCCTTGGTAGATGATGGACTTGGCTTTGCAATCCTTCTTCCGCTCGGCACAGAGCGTAGTCTTCTGTTCCTCCTTTAAAGCTGTTTCAGCTTCTTTTGAGGTGGGTTCATCATAACCATCTTCTACCACCTCCATAACATCTTGAGCACCAAGCAGTGCTCTCATTTGGATGGACCAATTATCATAATTGTCCTTGGTGAGCTTTGGAATGACGGCTTGGGATGTTCCGTTAGCCATTGAACCTAAAGTGTAGTTAGGGCTGTTGGAGTTGTGTTCCAGCTGCACTGGATTATCTCCTCTTTCTGCAACTTCACTGATTAGGCCACACTTGAATGCTCTTCGTGGGAGTTAAATGGGATCAGACTTCCAACTACTCTTTGGAAAAAGACAACCACCTCTTTGGTTTGTAATAAATGGGATCAGACAAGTCTGGCCGTGGGTCTGATTTTTTTTTGGAATACCGAAATCAACTTCAAAGATAGCCTCTTTGATAAAATCGAAATCTGTGGTGGGTTTGATTTCTTTCACACAAGAAGAAAAAACTATTTGCTTCTTGTTCTTCTCGTTGCAACTGTGAAGCGAGAATTGCACTGCCGGATTTGCTCGTCTCCGAGAGACAAATCTTCAGGTGATGTCGAACTGGTGGTTCGATTTTTTTTCGCAGTGGCGTGGATCGACGTGTGTGACTTCACCGCCGATCAAATGAGCACGTTCTTGGTGGCATTGGCGTGATCTGAAGGACCTCGCCTTTGCACTCAAAAATTGATTTTGAGGGAGCTATTTTTTTTTGGTTGAAAAATAGCCTTGAGAACTTTTCGGAGGTATGCACTCAAAATTTGATTTCGAAGGTATGTTTCTTTCTGTGAGGGAGAATTTTTTCGGATAAGAGCCTGTAGCTCTGATACCAATTTGTTGGGTGGAGGAGTATTTTTCAGACACTGACTGTGAATGAACTCGACAAGAGAATTGAACACACAAACTCACAATTTTGTATTTCACTCAATATGAAAAAAGACATATAAGGAGGAGGAAATTTTCTGTTTCTCTCTCACTATCTCTCTGATTCTCTTACTCCACTCATACTACTAACAATTAGATTTACAAGCCTATTTATAGGCAGAACAATAAGAAAAAACAAGAATGAGATAATCTCTCATTTATTTTGCAAATCCTAAAGTAGATCACGGAAGCGTGAAAATCTTAGTTCACGTTTTCCTTTTTCTCAAGTCTGATGCTGACTTCCTCTTCCACTTGCAAGCCTCCAAAGGAACAGTTGAAACACGTTTTGTTTTTTTTTTTAACTCAAGCTTATCTTTCAACAGTTTCATCGTACTGTTCACCCCTTTATCCAGTCTTTAGGGTTTTAAAGAGCCAAGGTTGTTTGTTTTTTTTAGACTTCAATCCCTCATGTTTGTTTTATTACATTTTGGTCCCTAAACTTGGCAGTATTTGTTTTGGTCCTTGTTTTTGTAGCAGTGTGACAGTTTGGTCCCTTGTGGAGTATTTCTCGGCTTTTGGTGAATTTATGGGCAAGTCTATGTCTCGTTATTTGGTCGTTAAATCCCCATTTGTTGTGCCACCGGCACCTTGTCTTGTTGTGATCCATGTTGGATCCTTTGTTTATCTCTCCTCATGCGATTTTGGGGTTCGCACGTGAGGGGGAGTGTTGGAACTTGTCTCATATTTCTCCATTAGCAATTTCGTTCGTTGTTCCACTGCATTTGTTCGGGTACCAAAGTATTAGTGATTCTTCATTTTGGATTGGATCGAAGTTGCATTACCGCGTGGATTTGGCTTTGCTTTTTGGATTGTTTCAATTGAAGATATCAGTCAGAGCATCTCATTTTCATCTTGGCAAACTCACGATGCTCTTCGTGCTCACATCATGTGTTTGAGGGGGAGTGTTAGAATAGTGGTGTTATGACGTTATTAATGTTTAGTTGCAAGGGTATTATTGTCCTTTCATGTAATAGGGTTTACTTAGGGTTTCTATGTTTTCCCTATATAATGATGTGATGGCCTCTTGTAACAAATATACTGAATAATAGAATCTCTCTCTTCTAGTTTCACTACAGAAATACTTGGAAGAAAATATGAGCAATAGAATTTTGAATCAAACTTTAAAAAATCAAAAGACGTAATTACCATCCACAGTCCAATTCACAGCAGTTTTTTTTTTGATCGGCAATTCACAGCAGTTGAAGCACAGGAGTTTTGAATTAAAGAAAATAATAGTGTTTTGAGCTTACAAATTACAATGTCTAGGGCCATAAACATCAACTAAAATTGTCAATGTATCTTCTGGTGATCATGGCCCAGCTAGATGGAAACAACTCCATTTGTGCTCATGACGTTCAAAATCAGTGTCATAGCTAGATTAAAAACCAAAATAGAAGGCAAAAGTAAATTCTTGACAAAGAAAAAAATCAAATATGTGCGTTTTACGCACTACTGAAAATGGAAGAAGAATATTTCTTCCATTAACATGCCTCTTTTTCATCACCACCCATCTCTAGTTCAATATTATATAACAAGTTTTACACAAAAGAGGTATTATAAGTTGCAATTATGTACATATCTAGTGAGACATGTAGAGAAAGGGCAGGACTGAATCAACGAAAATCATTTTCCCACATTTCTCACCAAATCACTACTCTAATCCCTTCACATAGTTTTTTTCTTTGGTAAGTAATCCCAATCACGTACTTACAGGCGAAGCAATGGGTGCCCCATGAAATTGAATTTTAAGAAACCTTTACCTAATTTCTCAACCCAAATTGCCCAACTAAATTACCTAAGTCATCTCAATAGAGGGAAAATAACCAATAAAATGATACTACATGAATACCGAGACAACAATTTCACGCAATGTTCACCTCTATAAAAGTTTGCAGGTGCCTTCCTGTGCCACTTGCGCCAGGTCTTGGCCGGTGCCGTCTGCGCACTGCGTGCTTGCCATCTATCTTATCGCCTTCTTAGGTGCTCACGGACGTTTTTTGGGATAATGCGTATAATTTTTTTGGGGGTAATAGTATTTCTATTTCCCATTTGTGTAGGGCTATCGTGCACAAGTTGTGTATGGTTCCAATTGTTGTCTACGTGTTTTTGTTTCAGTTTCTCCCACGTTTACTCAAACTCAACTCAAATTTGAGTTCTACTCAAATGCAACATCAAATAACCAAAATTTGATGTTGATTCAAACCCAAACCCAAACTCAAATTCCAAACAGTGGCGGTACCTGGTGGTTGGCGGTGGCAACACTGGCTGTTGGCACCGGAGGTGGCGGAAGCTGATGGTTGTTGGCGGTGGTTAGCTGCAGCGGTGGAGGGCTTTCAAGGACAAGATCTGTTGAAGAAACCTGCAAAAACAAAGCAATTTTCTTTTGATCTCTTCTTTGGAGTTCTGCCATACTCGTATGAATTTAGAACAGCAGGCCAGCAAAAGAAAGACAGAAAAACTCAAAGGCGCACAATCGAAAATTAAACAGTCAACAAAACGATGAGATTGCATGATGATCAAAGAGTTGAGTATTTCCAGAGTAAATAATAAATCTACTGGAGCAGGTCTTCTGATCGGTGAGCTTCTAAATCAAAACAAGAAATCGGGCAGCGTGAATCGGTCTGGAAGGGACCGAGAAGTAGTTGTGTCGACTGGGTCGGAGCCTACGCGAACAGCTTGTTCGGTGGCGAACCGCTAGATGATTGTAGGCAGGCATGGCGGGTTGAAGCTTTTGGTACGCGTGTGAGGGAGAGAGGACAGAGAAGAGAACGATCTGGAGAGGGGGGGAATTTGTGGAGAGAAGGATATGTGGAGGAAATTTGTGTATACATGGACATCTTGTGATCCATATGCAAATTGTGGATGTTATAAAAGAGCACGACGCCTGCAAGCTGCAAGGGCGAAAGACGAAATTGCCCCCAACAGCAAAACAAGCAGCTGCCCAATCGAGGGGCACAATTGGAAAAATAAGGAAAAAATGGCATGCGTTGCAATTGGCTTCAACGTTTTTAGTTTTAAAGCTTTAGATAACAATACAATTACATCTCCAAACTTCAGCCTAATTAGAAACCTCCTTCCAGAACAGATCCATTATCCCCCATAAAAACGACATGTGGGCACGTAATAATTTCTTACCCCATGGGGAAGCCAGGATGTCCAGCAAAGGAGGTATCGTGGTGGCGGTCTGATGATCCCTTCATCTCATATCTGAAACCCTAGTAGACAAAACAAAACCACAAAAAACAATTACCAAATTTAAAGCAACACAAGAAACAGATGACAAAGTGGATGGAGATGAATCCTGAACAAATACCATCCACATGTCTTTCTTTATATATATTGGGAAAGAGAGATGGAGAGGACTCTACCTGTACATTTGAACCCAAATCAGCGATGCAGGACATTATAGGTTGAGAAAGTTCGATGTTTCATATAGCTGCTCGAAAACAAACAATTATTAGCAGAACACATCCACCCGCATAAAAACAACCCACAACCGACAGTGGAAGCACCAACAAAAATAGGCAGAACAAAACTCCACGCATACAAATATTACTCGGCTAAAAATTGGAAAACAACCAGAAATTATTACCCAACAAATTGGACCATGAAACATGCATCAGTCAAATATACCAAATCCATGAGCACAAAATACACCAAAAACACAATTGCAAACCTGAAACATTTTGACAAACCCCAAAAATTGGCAAAAAAAACACTGGACATATTACAAGAACAGAGCAACAAACCAAGATTCGTCCAAAACACACCCAAGTAGGACGAAGGAAGAGGACGGAACTGGAAATGAACAACTCAACGAAAACTTTGACGAGGAAAGAGTAGAAAAGCACCCTTGACCAAAAGGGTCAATTTTTCCTGCCCAACATCTGGAAAATAGCCTCAATCCAAGATGACAAAATCAAAGTAAAAAACACACAATCCACCAAATCAGCCTGAATAAAACCACACAGGCACAAAAACTAACCAACAAACACGCAGAAGAGAAGCATGGAGACATGGAGGTTTATATAAACATTGTACTCACTCCCCAACATAGAGAGAAACAAAAACTATGAGAGAGAGAGAGAGAGAGATGTAATACGCGTAAGAGGACAAGTCTGAAGAAAATGACTTACGGAGTATTCGGGAGTAAAACACTTTGCACTGGATGGGGTAAAACATTTTACACTTTGCTCTGGTGGACAAGTCTCATGTTTTGGTTGATGTATGTGCAACCAAACATTGGAAATTGGGTAAAAAAAATTTGAGGAAAACATTTTTTGTTAAAACAAAGGGAGCCTTACACACACACACACCCCTCTGCTGGGAAAAAAAAAGGGGGAAGAAAGACACACGCACAAGTTGCCCTAGCCATAAGCTATGGAATAGTGATATGCTTACCTCAGCTCTTTACTGCAATGACCCTGATGACCATCCGATTCTTCAGACATTTTAAAATTATTTTCGTTGTTTAATATCGGAGATGGTCGTGGACCTTTGTTTTACTTCCTTTAGATTTTTACTACTATCTGTTTTCGGTTATTTATTGAGCTAGGTAGACTGGTAGTTCCCGAATGCAGTCGTCCAATGCCAGCTTCGTGTAGCGGGCTGCACGGCGGTTTATGTACCTTCTTCGTCAGCCAAGCGGCCCAAGCGCCTAACAGCCTGTTAAAAAAAATTTGTGGGTTATTGATTCATCTCGACTAGACGAATCGGAAAAGTAAAAAAATTTCACTTCTACCCAAGTATTTTGAGAAATAACCACTTTTGAGGAAAAAAAATTCACGTTACTCCTTGTCATACACAAAATCCATGAAGTTGGCAGGGTGAAACCCCCTCAATTTGTTTACACCCAAAAATGCATAGACCAGTGTTACGGTGCATTTGCCCATTCGATCAATAGTGAGAGATGTGAAAATTCTAACGTGCTCCAATGGCCGAAAATACACGGAACCACCGGTATTTGCATTTTTGGGTATAAAGGATTTGTACTCCGGTTAAACTTAAGAGTCACTCTGCATTTTTGTTGAGCTATAGAAGGAAGATACAACTGCGACAAAGCTCTACTTTTTCTGGTTCAAGCTAAGTTAATGGCAGTCAACTTTTGTTTTGGTAATTTGGTACAAGAATTTCCAAGTTCTTCTATTTGTGGACCTCGTGAACTTAATTTTTTGCGATAAGCCGATACGCAATAAATTTATTGGAAAGGCGTCAAAGGGATGCCGCCCATGTACAAAATAAATGATCTTTTAATGCAATACTTCATTCACAAGGAATATCCACTTGTATTTTCAGGTAATACTATGATTTCATTAGCAAAAAAAAGAAAGAAATTATCACATAAATCAAAGGGCATATCCTAGCAAATCAAAGTACCCATCAGATGCTAATCTTTAAACGTAAAAATCATAACTATAGCCTGCTCCTTTTCCCAACAATTACAAACAACAAAGCATATCACCAAGAATAACAAGATACTAGTACTTTTTTGGTTTATGTTTTGGTTAGGGCTGCAAATGAAACAAGCCGTTTGTGAACTATTGGAGGTTCGACTCGGTAAAGGCTCTTTTGAGTTCGATTCGGGTACTAAACGAACCAAACCTGAACCTTAATTCTAGGCTCATTAACAAGTTCTAGTTCGACTCAAACTAGGGAAGCTCTGCTCGTCAATTTTTCATTCAGCTCGAGCTTGGTTCAAGTTCGCTTAAAAACTTAATAAAGGAACCAGGACGTACATTTTAAAGCTTGGCTTGATTTGGCTCGTTTGCAGCCCTAGTTTAAGCTCAATTCAACATCCACCTAGATTTCCAAGTCAATCTATCTATTCAATTATAGAACAAGTATGCATCTAATCGAGTCCCATAACGAGGAAAATACAAGATTGACATTTAACAAATGAAGCACATATTATCATGAATCGAGAAAAGGGGGGAAAGAAGAAAGAACCGGCCAAGGTGGTGACCGAGTAGAGGGGTCCGTGGAGGCCGCCGACGGCGAAGCGGCCAAAACCCTCGGCACGGCCGGCCAACGCTCTGAGGCTGGAATCCACGTCAGCGTAGGGCAAGGACGCCATCGGAGGTATCTAGTATTTTTCGAGCTAAGGGAGACACAATTTAGAGGCTAAATTTTGGCCTTTTTATTTCAATTTTTTTATACTTGTTAATTTTGCTTTAAATTTTTGTAAATTATTGGCTTATTTGGATGAAAAAAGTAAAAAAATCTGACTTTTTAACTGATTTTTATTTTTATTCCAAAATTTTTAAATTTGGATCATATTTTTTTACTTTTTCAATTCCTCTCGTTGAAACAAATCAATAATTTACAAAAATTTAACATGAAATTAACAAATGTAATTTTTTTTGAATAAAAAAAATCAAATTTATTTTACAAAACACCCAATGGATGGATTGGCTAGGACACTATCCATCTATATACTCCTAACAAATCAATTCAATTTTTTTCTTTTGAAGGATGTTATTTGAAATTTATAAGATTTAAATAATTACTCTACTGATGATTATGTGATCACCTTTCGTTGCTAAGGTTCATTCTTATCCATAACATATCCAAATAGCCTTGTTCGTTTGGAGTTTCAAAATTTCTAGACACGGTTTTTAATAAATTTTCTCAATCTATCTTTCTCCACTCATTACTTTCAAAACCCAAACCGAACAGGAAAGATTCAACATGCTAATCTTTTAGTTTCAAATTCCAAAAAAATTAGCATCTATCACCATAGATAATTCATAATTGATATTGTCAACCATGAACGTACCAATTATGTCCTCAAGAAGTCAAGATCACATTGTAATTTTCAAAGGTAAATCCAAATCCTTCTGCCACAACTTCTAAAAGTATCTATTTTGATCTTTAAAGTCTACCTAGACTTGCAATATACTGATTATTCACTCTGACTTGGGGTTTATTTTTGTTTCTGTTCTTTTGGTAAAATGTTACGCTTCTCAATGGTTTGATTACGCCTCTCCAGTGATTTAGTTATGCGGGTGCATATCGTACGTACTTGTGTACCGTAGCCGTTCCCCGCTCCATCTTTTACAATCTCTATTTTCTCTTACTAAGTTTCTACTAATTTTCTATTTTCATTTGAGTTTTTGTTTAGACGGGTTTTATTTTATCTTTCTCAGATTGGAAGATATACTTGAATGTTCTGGCAACCTCAATCCACTTAATTTGGCCTTTCATTTGCATGCTCAAATCAGAGAAAGTTAAAAGGAAATTTGCATACCCACAAAAGATCTTGAAAACTTAATGAGAAAACGTAATTCAAGGTTGTGAAGGTTATAGTTACCCCAAGCCTTGTGGGAAGGCATGGGTTTGGTTTTAGTAAATTTTGGTTACAACGGTGATACCACGTCATCATGCTCGATGACGTGGTATTACAACCCAATAACAACGAAAACGTGAAAAAGCAGAACTTGAGGTCCTCCTACTTTTTCTCAGCTAAAAACGGATGAAGTCAAGGACAAAACTTAGGGAATGTCCTCCTACTTATTCTCAGCTTGAGGAGTTTCTGTTAGAAATTGATGCAGCGGAAGTTCAATTTCGGGTTACTTTACGGTAGCAACGTTAGATCGGCAAAGGCATTCTATCTCGTTAAGAACTTGCTTCACTGTCTCCCACGAATCCAACCCGACGGCTTGTATACTACTAGAGTTATACACCAGTATCCACAATCCAAGACCAACAAGTTTGTAGAGGATTTTTCCGTATCTCCCATGGCTACAACAGAAGTGATTTTATAGCACTCTTCGATTGAAAGCTCATTAACAGGGGAAAAACCAAAGAGCTTGAAACCTCCCACGAGAAACCAAAAAGCTTGTAACCACTGCCATGAATTTGCAGGTTATCATCCTTTTAGATTGATATAAATTCGACTTGCAAACGCATCATGTGAGCTCAACCTCTAATTGTTAATTAAGCAGCTGTGAAAAATATAAGGTAGAAGGCATTGGTGCAATTAAAAGACAAATTAAAAATGGTAAACTTCGAGAAAAAAAACTCTATAAGCAGACGAGTATCCCATCTAATCTTTTTCTTGACATGGGAATAGTCTAGAATTTGACAGGGTAAAACCAAAAGAAATACGTAGAAAAAAAGAACTCTAGGGTTTCATGACTTCAGAAAATTTGATCGTAATAATATCTCAGGATTAACTTCATAGATTTCTAGTCAAAGTAAATGGTGTAAACACCAGATTAGTTAGTCTACGAGACAAATCTCGACCCCATTAACATAAACATTGAAACAATTCTTGAACGAGAGTGTCTTTTTCACGGAGCCTCCGTGAACATCCTGTTCATGGAGTTGTTCAATCTCGCGCGTCCATTTCGGTTTTAGACGGTCCAGATTTTAATGAAACTTTTCCAGAGAAAAGTTAACCACAATCAATTATTACCGGTCATAATTGGTTTTTAATCCGGATTGTCCAAAAACACTTTGAACGATCGCGATTGAACTCCGTAACTTCTTCTTTATGGAACAGCCGTAAAGAAGATTTCCTCTTCCTGAACAACTTAACATAGACAACGTCAGTGTTCCCCTTCTCAGATCTAAAACCAAGTCACACGGTCTTCTAAGCAATTGCCTACGAAGTTTAATCCACAAAGAAAAGCAACTTATACATGAAGAAGATGTCTTTTAAAACCATTAAATCGAAATCATATGGAACCAACATTATTTGTAAATACAGGATGTTTGGTCTTAAAAATTTAGCGTCCGCCACTTATATCACGGGTGAGAGAATCCATACAAGCACCTGACAGATTGGGCAACCTTTCATTCATTCCATTATTCTCGACCTGCATATCTTGTAAATACAGAAAAGGCTTTGGAGGCGTGTGAAGCAATTCTATATTTCCTTCAAGCATCTCAACAACTTTGTTCACCGAAGGACGGTCACTAGGCCTCATTTGTGTACACCATAACGCCACTAACATCATCTTGTTTACCATCTTACTCTCCTCCTCATTGGTCTCTTTGATTTGTACGTTCTTTCCTTCCGCGAATTGATCATAAACCCATGAAGGGAAGAAAATTTGGCTTGAATTAGCTGATGAATTCCAATTTCTTCTCCTGCCTGCCATTTCCATCAACAACATTCCGAAACTATAAATGTCAGCTTTATGGGAAACACCTCCGATGTTTTGGTAGAAAAACTCTGGAGCCATATAGCCCAAGGTTCCTCTTGCTGCAGTCACAGTCACAGTGCTCTCGTCTGTTGGATACAATTTTGCAAGCCCAAAATCTGAAACTTTTGGAGTGAAATTCTCGTCAAGAAGAATGTTATGAGGCTTTATATCAAAATGCAAGATCTGCATGTCACAACCCTGATGCAAATATCCAATGCCACGAGCCACTCCGAGTGAAATCTCATACATTTGCTTACAACTTAAGGACAATTTTCCTTCTGGAGAAGAGATGTACTTCTCTAGAGACCCATTAGGCATGAAGTCATACACAAGAGCACGCTTAGATCTCTCGGCACAATAACCAATTAGCTCAACAACATTGACATGATGAATCCTTCCAATAGTTCCAACTTCATTGATGAAGTCTTGTCCACTAGCTTTCGGCTTGCTTAGCATTTTAATTGCTACGAAAGGGCCACTTCTGAGCTTCCCTTTGTATACAGAACCATAGCCTCCTTCCCCTAACTTGTCCCTAAAACCATTTGTCATCTTCTTGATGTCCGAGTAGGAGTACCTTATAGGCACAAGGTGATTCTGACTATGCAAGAAACCTTCTATGCTATCAAACGTGGATACATGTCTTATGCTGAACTTATAGATTAAAAAACCAAACACACATGGTACACACAGAAGCCTTGCTGCAACGATCAGTCCTGTGTAATGCAGTCAAAGAAAATTAAGCAACAAAATCCAAACTTTACTTTCCAGAATTAATCTTATTTGCATGTAATCTTGCTTCAACATATTATGCTAAAACATGTATTCTTTCTTCCTTTCTTTTTTGGGTACAACGCAAGATAGAAATATTTATTCACACACGCACACTATATATGTGTGTGCGAGCGCGCACACACATATATATATATATATGTATATCACTCAGGATCCTATGAGGGATCTCTTACGGCCTTACCGTAAGGGACTCTCTTTTCCTGATCGAATTGCAACGATCCGAGCCGCTCAATATGTTCAGAACGTAATTTTAAGGGTACTCGATTGAAATCACCCAAAAAAATGATCGGGAAGGGCTTGATCCGAGCAATTTTGCATAAAATGCATTTATAGTGTTTTTATGAAAAACTGCTCTGATCATGTCCTTCCCGGTCATTTTTTTGGGCGATTTCTAGCGGGTACCCTTAAAATCACTTTCTGAACACATTGAGCGGCTCAGATCGTCGCTTCGATCAGGAAAGGGGAGTCCCTTACGGTAAGACTGTAAGGGATCTCTCATAGGATCCTGACTGTGTATATATATATATATATATATATATATATAAGTACATATTTGTCTGTCAAGTTGCATTTGGTCCTTCATTTACTCACTCTATGCTTTTGGTTTATTTATTCTGGGTCATTTCTCAGTATATTAAAAGATGTCTTTACGATGGTTCACCAAAAATAGGCTCATAGGAAGTAGGGCTGTAAATTAACTGAGCCATCCGCGAACTGTTCGATGCTCGGTTCGGCAAGAGCTCGTTCAAGTTCGATTCGTTTGCTAAACGAACTGAACTTGAACCTCAATTCTAGACTCGTTCCGTAAATGAGCCAAACCTGAGCCTAACGGTATTCGGCTCGGTTAAGCTCGCGAATCCTATACTTAAATTTAATTAATAATTCAATAGGGGTCAATTTGTAAATATAAAAAATTTTAAGGTTGTATATATAATTCAATACTTATTTTTCTCCCAAATTCTATACGATCAATGAGAGAGTTTGGGTTCGCTTGAGTTTAATGAGCCGAGCCGAACCAAACCAAACCCGAGTCTTGATGAGCTCAATTTGAGCTTAGATTCGGCTCGGCTCCATTCGTTTGAGTTTAACGAGCCAAACTCGAGCCAAGATATTCAGGTTCAAATCGAACCCGAGCCGAACTCGAGCCAAACTAGTACCGTAACGAACCCAACCGAGTCGAACCCGAGCCAAACTAGTACCTTAACGAACCCAACCGAGCCGAACCCAACTGAGCCGAACCCGAGCCTTGAAAAATTTTAACGAGCCGAACTCGAGCCGAGTTATTCAGGCTCGAATCAAACTCAAGCTGAACTAGTACCTAAACGAACTCGAGCTGAACTTAACAGGGTTCAGCTCGATTTGGTTTGTTTACAGCCCTAATAGGAAGTATAAGGTTTTAGTGTGTTACCTATGATGGAGAGCGAGAGCTTCACCGTATAGCGCCCAATTAATTTAAAATCTGTGAAAAAACAGATATCAAGATTTAGCCAAGTGACGAAGGAAGTTATGAGGAAAAAAAGAGGTGACGAAAATTGCATCTAAAACTAGAAGAAACGTACCATATTTATAAATGCAAAACCTCCCAAGAAACTTAATTAAGCGAATGCCTGATCAAAAAAAAAAACAGAAGGGTAAGTTCACGCACCTTGGGAAGCGATGACAAAAGCAACTGGACATAAAATCACTTCGAATATCTTATACAGTAAGAGACAAAGCTAAGAAGTTATCCTTGATCATGAGTAGCGTTTTTTAACCAAAATATGGGTGATTTGTTTCCAAATTAAAGATTCATGCATATATCAGAAGAAAACACATTCGAGAAGGGATCGATGTAAGCGAAAAGAGAGAGTGGAACAGTGTATCATATATATGAAGAACTCTCAATTAATACCCCTCACAAAATGTTTCCTCTCCAATATTACTATATATATTCAGGTGTTTAGATAAAGAAGTCAAAGTGGCTTATTTTTTGTTCTTATTCAATTTTTTTTTGTATTTTTTGGCTTATTGTTAATTTTTTTGGAAATTATTGCTTCGTTATGACAAGAGGAATCTAAAAAGTAAAAAATTACGATTAAAATTCAATTTTTTGTGAATAAAGACAAAAATAAGCCAATTTTTTTCGTCTTTATTTAAAAAAAATTGGATTTCGATCGAATTTTTTTACTTTTTAGATTCCTCTCGTCATAACGAAGTAATAATCCCAAAAAAATTGACAATAAGCCAAAAAATGCAAAAAAAATTGAATAAGGACAAAAAATAAACCACTTTGGCTTATTTGTCCAAACACAGTACGTTCCACAAAATTCAAAATCAACAGAGGATGAATATTTACAGGGGAAAATTGGTTAGGAGGACATACTATGGGGTTTAATGATGTAATTAGGACATCAAAAAAATTCAACCAGGCTCCAGGACATTTTCCCCCGCCTTCCAAAAATACCCCCTTCTAAAACAAAAAACGAAGAGGGCAAATCCCAAAACCGTTCCGTCAAACCCCAAATGTCACTTCTCTCTCGTGATAGAGTACAACCTCCGACGATTGAGAACTCAGTGATTTTCTCCACGCCATCTCCAGCAACAACCTCCGGCAATCAACGCCGGTAATTTTCCAGCTCCATCTTCGTGGGTGTAGCAGGCGTGGAGTAGAAACTCGCCAGAAAGTATGGTGATCGGCGGTGGTGACTCTTAGCAATTGCCGAGTTAAGTTGATCCATTAGTTGACTGAATTTTTTTTAGGTGGTGCCGGCAGCGAGGGGATGCTAGGCGCCGGAGATGGGGACTCGGAGGGGCTCGTGGCGGGGGCGGGGATCAGGTGTGGATCGGAGATGGGAATGAATTCGCAACCACCGGCGCCAATGAAAGTGTGGTGGTGGGTTTTGGGATATAGAATTTGACTAGTGGTACTTCACAGCTTTCATTTGTTTTACTTGAATTTATGGGAAAAATTCAAAATACCCCCCAACCTTTACACCAAAATTAATTAGACTCCCAACCTTTTAAAAATTTCAATTTTACTCCCAACGTTATCTTCCGTTAATCAAAATGCCCCCTTCCGTCCGAATGACTAACAGATTTCGTTAAAGACTCCGTTAAATATCGTCCCGATAGAATTTTGATGATCCGAGCCGCTCAATGTGTTCAAAACGTGATTTTAAGGGTTCCCGTAAGAAATCAACAAAAAAAATGACCAGGAAGGGCTTCATCTGAATAGATTTTTATTAAATAGTTTAATAAAAAACTATTCAGATGAATCCCTTTCCGATCATTTATTTTGTTAATTTCTCGCGGGTATCCTTAAAATCACGTTTTGAACACATTGAGCGGCTCGGATCATGGAAATTCGATCAAAAAGGGAAGGTGCAGACCGAAGCAAAATCCGGATGTCCGGACTTGAACAAAATCCGGATCGATCTGCACCTCCTCTTTTCCAATCGAATTTTGATGATCTGAGCTGTTCAATGTGTTCAAAACTTGATTTTAAGGGTACCCGCGAGAAATCAACAAAAAAAATGATCGGAAATGGCTTCATCTGAACAATTTTTTATTGAACTATTCAATAAAAAATTGTTCAGATGAAGCCCTTCTCGGTCTTTTTTTTTTTGCTGACTTCACTCGAGTACCCTTAAAATCACGTTTTGAACATATTGAACGGCTCGGATCATCGAAATTCGATTGGGACGCTATTTAACGGAGCTTTTAACGAAATCTGTTAGTCATTCGGACGGAAGGGGGCATTTTGATTAACGGAAGATAACGTTGAGAGTAAAATTAAAGTTTTTAAAAGGTTGGGAGTCTAATTAAATATTGGTGTAAAGGTTGGGGGGTATTTTGAATTTTTCCCTGAATTTAAATATTCTTCCTTTATTTTTGTCACCAGAGATGGCATTTTGCTCGGGAAGAAAATGTGGTAGTGGTGGGACACAATTACCATTTACCAAAGACACACACCGTCATATATGTGATACCTAAAGACACACACACTTCACAACTTTCATTTGTTTTTCATGGATAGAAAATGCGTTACTTTGTCATCTTAATAACACAAAGACACACACACATCGTTATTTATGTGATACCCAAAGCACACTGATAATCTTATATGTATTTATCAATCATCTATATCTTCTAAAAAAGTGCTAGATGACGTTAACTCTGTCAATTTATTCTTTTATTTTTCTAAAATAAGGTAACAGATAAAGTTATTTGTGTAAATATTTTCTTTGCATCTTCCAAAAAAGGAACAAATAACTTTAGCTATGCAAATCTATTTTTTCTCTCTAAAATAAGGCAATAGATAACGTTATTTGTGTAAATATAGTCTTTGGATCTTCCAAAAAAAGAACAAATAATTAGCAAATCTATTTTTTCTCTTTAAATTAAGGCAACAGATAACGTTATTTGTGTAAATATATTCTTTGGATCTTTCAAAAAAAAAAAAGAACAAATAACGTTAGCTGTTCAAATTTATTTATTTATCTCTAAAATAAGGCAACAGATAACGTTATTTGTGAAAAATATATTCTTTGGATCTTCCAAAAAAAGAACAAATAATGAGTAAATCCATTTTTTTCTCCTTAAAATAAGGCAACAGATAACGTTATTTGTGTAAATATATTCTTTGGATCTTCTAAAAAAAGAACAAATAACGAGCAAATCTAATTTTCCTCTTTAAATTAAGGCAACAGACAACGTTATTTGTGTAAATATATTCTTTGGATCTCCAAAAAAAAAAAGAACAAATAACGTTAGCTGTTCAAATTTATTTATTTTTCTCTAAAATAAGGCAACAGATAATGTTATTTGTGTAAATATATTCTTTGGATCTTCCCAAAAAAGAACAAATAACGAGTAAATCTATTTTTTTCTCTTTAAAATAAGGCAACAGATAACGTTATTTGTGTAAATATATTCTTTGGATCTTCCAAAAAAACGAACAAATAACGTTAGCTGTTCAAATTTATTTATTTTTCTCTAAAATAAGGCAACAGATAACGTTATTTGTGTAAATATATTATTTGGATCTTCCAAAAAAAGAATAAATAACAAGCAAATCTATTTTTTTCTCTTTAAAATAAGGCAACAGATAACGTTATTTGTATAAATATATTCTTTGGATCTTCCAAAAATAAGAACAAATAACGTTAGCTGTTCAAATTTATTTTTTTCTCTCTAAAATAAGGCAACATATAACGTTATTTGTATAAATATATTCTTTGGATCTTCCAAAAAAGAACAAATAACGAACAAATCTATTTTTTTCTCTTTAAAATAAGGCAACAGATAACGTTATTTGTGTAAATATATTCTTTGGATCTTCCAAAAAAAAAAAGAACAAATAACTTTGAACACTACACATTTGAACGACCAAAACATTAAGAAAGGGAAAATAGAAAATGAAAAATGGATAACTTTGTTACCCGAAAATAGAGTACACCACTTCTTTCCTCTCCATCAAACCATTCTTCTTCCCCAGCTAGCGAACACTCCCCTACCGGCGACTTATAACTCCTCCGGCAACCCACAAGATCGGCTCTCTCTCTCTCTCTCTCTAACAACAAAAAATAAGAAAGGGAAAATGGAAAATGGAAACCACGTATGGCAGCCATAGCTACCGCTGCCTCACCTCTCCTCCCTTCCCTCTTGTTCCTTCTTCTCTTTCCTTCCCTCTTTCCCTTCCCGGCTCCTCTCCCCTTCTCCTTCTTCCCCGATGAACCCGTTGCCGTCGCAACAAATTGTGCGCAGCGACATCTGTGTCTTAGCTGTCGCTACTATTGTGTCTGGGTATGGTTCCGGTGGTCATGCGGCGGCTACCATTTTTGCCGGGGACAGAGAATGAGATTGGGAGAGAAAGAAAGGGACTTCGGGAGAGGGAGAGAGGGGTCCGAGAGAGAGAGAGTGAGAGGGGTTGGCGGTGGTCGGAACGGGAGTGGTCGTCGGCATCCATGGCTGCCGGTTTGTGCCAGTGCGTTCGTGTGTTTTAGGGGCAACTTTGTCCACAAATTTGCTTCTTTTAAAATTAGAGGACCTTAGGCCTTAGTACTTTTAAAAGCATGGATCTATGGCTGTAAGAAAGTTTAGCGCGTACTTAGTGTACCAAAACCCCTTAATTTTGGACTCTGGGCTAATTTTCTGTATTTACAGTTAATTTATGCGCGCCCACAGGTTTTGCGTTCTCATTTTATCGCATCACAAAAAGTAAACATTTTTCCAACAGAGATTTGGTACTAAAAAGAGTAATAGATCAGAAGATCTCACAGTTTCCAAAATCACCGTCCATGCAATTGCTGCAAACGGCAGTAACAGAATCCTGGAAGCAGGAAGCCCTTTTCCTGCAGTCGTTGCAGGTACATATCGACGAAAAATCAACTTCAAATCCGTACTCCAACTCCTTAATGAAATCCAACGACGATAAATTTGATCCCCTTTGTCTGATCAACTGTGACGAAGAAGGGTAAAACGCCTCCAAAAGGCACGAATCGGGGACATCCAAAACACCAACATCTTCGGCCGCCACTGCATACGAATAATACCCATAATTTCCCATATCGCCTCTGGTACTGCTACAATAACCAGTCGTGTTAATGTAAATAGGAGAGTGGACCGGGTTTTCACAACGGAGGAGCACGACCCAGCTCCAAGTCTTATAAAGTCGTCCTTCACCCCAGGTGAAATTGAGAAAGGTTGAAGAGAAGAGATGGAAAGGGGAGCAAATATCGTTGGTTTGGATTCCTACGACGTCGACGAGACGGATTGAGTAGTTTGTGTAATTGATTGATTGCACGTAGTATTTTCGGGAAGGGAGGTTAAGGACTGTGCGATTGTTTTCGTCACAGACAAGAGTGTAGTCGTTGTCGTTACAGGTGTAGGATGGGTCTCCTTGTAAACGGAAAGGGAAGGAGATGTTGATGTCTCCACAGGAATTGAAGAAATGCTGGTTTTGATTACCGTTGCTGCAGGTTACTGAAAACAGGAGGAGGAGAAGAAGAAGGGTTTTGTTACCCGCCGGTGCGAGTGCCATTCCCTCGACGCGCAGAGAGAGAGAGAGAGAGGGAGGGAAAATACTTGTACTAGTTCTGGAGCTGACGACAAGGAAAAAAAAAAAAGAAGAAAAGTGAAGAAGACAAGTACAAGTACTCAACATTGAGGCTTCTTTCAAGTTTCAACTAAATAAGTAAAATGGCTTATTTTTTTTATCTTTATTCATTTTTTTTATATTTGTTAGTTTTGCGTCAATTTTTTAGAGATTATTGCATCTCCATGACGAGAGGAATCTAAAAAGTAAAAAAATTTGATTGAAATCTAATTTTCCAAAACAAAAAAAAAAGAAGGGTAAACAAAAAAAACATGTGGAGCAATTATCAAAAAACGACGGAACATGGGAAGCTCACTAAAGTCAAAGTCTTTGAACGTAAAATGCTGAATTTTCCACACACAAAAAAAAAAAAAAAGAAGGGTAAATTTGACTGATCTCCCTTAAGGTTTCTAATAAATGCAGACACCTACTCTGAGCTTTCCAAATTACATTGTCCTCCATTGCTTTTGAAACTATTATCAAGATTTCCCATTTTGTTACTTAAATCACTAACGGTTTTAATGTTAACACTTAAAAGACAAAAATACCCTTCAAAATACATTTTCTAGTCTTTTTGTTTTATTCTCTTCTTTAATTCAATATTATTTGGGACATGATTTTGCCACACCCTTTTTTGTTAACGTCACTCCCCTGCATGCAAAAATACACTTGCTGGGGAGTGGCGTTAACAAAAAAAGGAGTGGCAAAATCAACAACCTATTATTTACTAGTGAATATTAATAGTACTTCATTTAAGTAATGGAAGATTCAGCCTAACTTATTAATCTCATCTTATTTTATAATTTTTTTTGTTAATTTGGCATCAAATATATTTTGTTGTATAACTTCATTATTTAAGTAATCAAAGATTCAGCCTAACTTATAATTTTTTTTGTTAATTTGGCATCAAATATAATTTTGTCGCCATTTTGTCATAACCTTACGCAGTTAATATTAAAACCTTACGATATTTTGTAACTATCACAAATCCACAAGTATTTGGACCCGACGTCGCCGGTCAAGTCCGGGCCGAAAAGCCACTGTTTTGTTCGAACAATATAAAACCCACTGTATCTGTTTTATTTTTTCGAAATATGGCAGCCCCTGGATTTGAAACCTTAGTTAGATTAATTATGATTTAGCCCTTCATGTTTGAATAACTTATCCACCCTAGTGAATAAGAAAATAATAATATAAACCCCAAAGTTAGTTCCGGTTCGATCCTAATTTAATCGCATGATTAATTCTATGGCATGATTAATTTTATCGCATGATTTGTTCTTATCGCGCAATTAATTATTGTTAGCATGTTTCGTGAAAATGTTGAACTGTGTGATATGTTGTTGTACTGGTAGATTGGACAAATAGGTTCCCGGATTGGTTGCGATGTGCGGGTTTATCATTTTAGACGTGAAAATAGGATTAATGGAAAAGGAAATAATGTGAGAGGTTGTGATTTTGTATTCTGGGCAATCCTGATTTGGAACCCAAGGAAAAGTATGGTTGGAGAATGATTGGTGGTTATTTTGGTGGAATTGTTGGTTTACGGAACCCTGGGTACGGCATGGTGGTGACCAACTCTCGAATGTTGGGACGGGTCATAAGGGAGGTATTGTGCTTGTGTCACAACCCGGGACAGAGTGTACTCGCGTGCGCACCCGGTGAAGTTTTATCCGAACTTATGGTCGCAGATGAGATACCGGGTAAATAACTTGGGTATTTTTCATCCGGATCTAGAAAAGGGGAGTCGGACCACACCAGTGTCTTGTGCCAGAGGTTAAGGGTTGGAACGGATTTGTGGATAAGATCTGAGATCTCACTTAGGTTGAAGAATAGTAATAAAATGATTAATTGTTCTCTTTTTATGTTATGTCAATGCATTTCAATTATATTTTCTTGTTGCTTGTAAGTTATGGGTTTCGGGTGGGTTTTGGCTACTGAGCGTCATTGCTCACAGTATTATGTTGCCTTGGTAACTCGAACACCAAGTATTGAAAACGGAACAGAAGGGGCGCAGGCAAAGAATGATTTGACGTTGACCAAAGAAAATATTATTGAACTCTAGTTACACCCTTAGTTGCTCTGTAATTTCAATTAATTATTTTAATATTGTATAGTAAGAGAATCTTAGAATCTAGCAAAATACTTTAATGTTGATACGTTGTGATTTGATTGGAATTGACAAGACTTTTGGAATTTTAAATGCTTTGAATGGAAAACTAATTGGAAATCTCTTTTCAATTTTTTTTTGTCTTTGAATTTTCAGGGCATTACAGTATAGTTAGCGGGGGTTAGCGGGGTGAGTTAGGTTACCACAGAGGGGTCCAGCAGCTTTCCATAGCTCCGGATCCCCATACACCCCCAAGGGGGCTCGAACCTCCGTCTTCTGGAAGGAGGGGAGGGGAGGTTACCAACTGCACTAGGCAGTGGAACCTGAGGAATTTCAAAAGCTAAATTTAAGGCTGTTAGTGATTTATTTACAAGAATAGGAAATCTTTAACAAACAAACAAAAAAAAGAATGGGAAATCTTGGTAATAGTTTCAAAAACAAGGAAGGGCAGTGCAATTTCAAAAACTTTAGGACTGATTTTTACATTTGTCAGAAACCTCAGGGGAGGTCGGTGAAATTTACCCCAAAAAAAGAAAGAAAAGAACACTGATGGCTGAGAAGAAAGGGTGCCAAACAAATGTTCATCTAAAACCTTTCTTGAACGAATTTATATTCTCTAGAAAAATTAGAACCGGAAGTCTTTACTCTTCAGTACTAAGGATTTTAAGAGAGAGAGTGAGAGGGAGAAATTTTATGGAGTATTATTAACATGTCCATATACTTTATTCTCTTCCTTCTCCTACTCCTTTCCACAGCCCAAGATGATTGCACTCCAACAAGATGCTCCTAACACGGTCCAATAATCCGCTTCCCATTTCAACCCAAGGACAACCAACCAACTCACTATGGCTATTCCGGGTTCGATCTCTCTTGCTTTCCAAGTGGAACAAAGCTTAATAAAAAGAGCAATAGTTAGTTTTCTAAACACTAAATGTTTGAATAGACAACACAATGTAATCTGATCGTTTTCATTCAGGTGCTACTTTGATGTCAAATGGAGAAATTCAATTTTAAATGATGGTGCGACAATTGTTTAGAAAAGGCGCAAGAGTTAGTTTCCCAAAAACAAAATGTTCGATTAGAAAACACAATATAGCAACTCAGTAATTCTCTTTCAGGTGTGACTTTCAAAGGGAGCAATGTAATTTAACTCAAGGTACAACAATATTTAAGAAAAAAGTGCAAGAGGTAGTTTCCCTGGAGTATATGCGTCCATTCAAGTTTAGGTTCAATGTAAGTGCAATTATGATTTTTTTTCGTCCAATGCAAGATTTCTAAAATCATGACCTTCGGTCCATCACTATGAGAATGAGAATATAGCCTCTTTTGCCTCTTATTTCTAATTTCCCCAAAAATGATATGATAAACGAATCTAAAGGAAAGCAAAGATAAAAGAAAAAGACTTTTCCAGGTCAATATTGGTGAGCAGATAAAAAAAATATCAATATCGGTGAAGAAAAGTACTCCACGTAAACATGTGGAGCTAAAGTGTCTTTGAACGCTAATGGCTGAATTTTCAAGAAACAAAAAAGGGGGGTAAATTTCACTGACCTCCCTTGAGGTTTCTGAAAAATGCAGGCACCTCCCATGAGCTTTCTAAATTACATAAGGGATATCTTACGATAATACCGTGCGGACCTCACCTTCTCGAGGAAATTTCAATGATCCAAGCAGTTCAAAGTGATCAAACATGATTTTAAGGGTCACCGCGAGAAATTAGCAAAAAAAAAATGATCGGAAAGGGCTTGATCGGAGCATTTCTAATTGAACGGTTCAATAAAAAACTGCTCAAATCAAGCCCTTTCCGGTCTTTTTTTTTTTGCTGATTTCTTGCGGAGACTCTTAAAATCACGTTCTACACACATTGAACGGCTCGGATCATCGAAATTTGCTCGGGAAAGGGAAGGTCTGCACGGTAAGAACCGTATGAGATCCCCCATTTGGCCAATTGAGTTGGCCCATCTTCTTTTGGTCTAGCCCATGCTTTTTTTAAATGATTGAGCCCATACTTTGGCGAGCCCAATATTTATTTGCCGGCTTTGACCAACTTTGATTTTAATTAATTAAGATTATTTTTCATCTCAATTAATCGAACGACGATTAAGCCATGATGAAACTTTAGTGTCTAAAAATACTATAAATTTTTTTTTTATCATGTGACACAAAATTCAATGTGAGTCTTTTATAAATATTTTTATGCAATTCATGATGCAAGTGCTTCGTTGTACTTAGCATTTTCAAAAATAATCCGTAGCAATTTTTTAAAACTTTGATTATAACTTTGTACTTTTTAGAATCCTCTCACTAAGACGATTGAATAATTCCACAAAAAAATGTATTAAAAAAATAGTAAAAATAAAATTAAACTAAAAAAATAAGCTAGGCGAAATCACCCCTAAGTCAACTAACGAATTGAAACAATACATAATATATGTTAGTAAATAAAATGGAACTAGATGAGGACATAATATATGTTAGACTTGGGTTGGTGTTGTGCAGTAAGGTGCACAGCATCATGCTGCGCACCTTCGAGTCGTCGGATTGTGCATCCGACAGCTCGGATCTCATCTCGGCAACCAACGATTGAGAGCCATTCATTGCCGAAATGAGATTTGAGCCATCGAATGCATGATTCGACGGCTCAAAGGTGCTCACACCTCTGCATAACACCATCCCCATTCGCTCGTGGCTCCATCCTTGGAGGCAGCCCAAATTAAGGGTTAATTAGTCAAGTTGGTTGGTGGGTTTACTCTCCACATAATTGATTAGGATTCGATTCTTGGGGTCAGGCTACAAGAAAGTAAAATTTTATAATTCCTACGTAAATGATCTGCATTTGACCGGACCAGAAAAGAAATTAATTAATATACGCATAAGCTAACCCAAACGCCTCTGCCTGTTGAGCAAGCAAAAAAACAGAGGGTTCATTAATGGCCATAATCATGTAACTTTGTCTATCATGATGGAAGTTCACTGTCCACATCTGCTCCACTATCTTCTTCTTATTAGATCGAATACATTATCAAGTTGTTCGAAAGTCACGAAAATGGAAGGAGGGAAAAATCACTGGTTGCTAAGAAATTACCAAAAAGAAAAAAGGGAAAAAAATTGAAAGAGTGCTTGATAATGAAGGAAAGATAAGGTGGCGAGTGGCGAGTGGGATGCAAAATTCATGGCCTCTAGAGTTCCACCTATGGAAAGCATTCCTTGGTTGTTGGATGCTTGAATGGGCTTTTCTTCGACAAACCTATCATCACAAGAAAGAAAGAAGTCCAATTCAAAGTAGTGGGGACCTAAATGTAAATATAGTAAAATTTTGGGAGCAGCCGCGACAATTCTAGATTGTACTGTAATATTCCAGAATCCAGGCATTTATCCCCACGTGACGTGTTGTATGGGTTATTCTTTCCTCTTCTACTACCAATCCAACCTGACGTGGCAGTGGAGTGAACCGCACGCTTGGATTTTGTAAACCAATCAGTTGCTTTCACATTAAAATCCAAAAAAATTACGGAAATGATTTTGTCACTCTCTTTTTTTATTAACGGCACTCTCCTGTAAGTGTATTTTTGCACAAAAAATACACTTGTAGGGGAGTGCCGTTAACAAAAAAGAAAGTGGTAAAATCAGCAGCAAAAAATTACACACTTTCAACACTAAAATCCAAAAAAAAAGTGTGTAGATGTCAAAAAATGGAGTGTAGAATTCAAATTCCTTTTTTTTCCTTTTTTGTCTTTATTCAAATTTTTTGGCTGCTGATTTTGTCACTCTTTTTTTTGTTAACGGCACTCCCCTACAACTATATTTTTGCACCAAAAATACACTTGCATGGGAGTGCCGTTAACAAAGAAGGGAGTGGCAAAATCATTTCCCATTTTTTTTTCGTATTTGCTAATTTTGTGGCTAACTTTTGTGGATTATTGATCATCTTGCAAAGAGATATCGGAAAAGTAAAACACAAACTTTTTTGGAAATATGCAAGAAAAAGTCCCAAAAGCTGGCTTTTTGGGGTTTTATCTTGGATATCCAAGAAATATTCATAATTTTTACTTTTTCAATTCGTCTTAACGAGACAAATTAATAATTCCCAAAAATTAGGCGCAAAACTAACAAAGGTGAAAAAAATTTGAATAAGGACAAAATAAGAAAAATTAGTTGTGCTAGGGAAGAACTCTTGTAACCCCATTATTATTATAGTGGAAGATTTGATAGCGATTATGCACCCGTGGATGTACCTCTAATTTAGGAGAAACCACGTAAAAAACCGGCGTCTCATGGTTTGCTCGAGAAACTTTTTTGTATACCGGGTATACCAACACCCTTAGTATCCCCTCCGGTCTATTTCTAATTTTTCGGCCATTTTTCGATCACACTTGGATGATCGACTCCGTTCATTTTGTAAAGTTTGGTGAGAACCATAAGCATATCAAAAATCGTGTTCATCGGATTTGTGTAGTTACATGATCAGCACACATGGAAATTGAAGAAAACCAAAACTGGATCCAAAACCACACTGAATCGGAACTTTTTTTTTGTGTGCAATTTTCACGTGTGCCGATCATGTATCTATTAAAGTCCGATGAACACGATTTTTGGTATGATTATGGTTCTCATTAAACTCCACAAAATGAACGGAATCGATCATCCAAGTGTGATCGAAAAATTGAAAACGGACCGGAGGGGATACCAAAAGTGTTGGTATCCCCCGTATACTAAAAAGTTTCTCTGCTTGTTGTTGCTTATTTTATTTTTGGCTCCTAGATTTTTGTTTGTTGGTTATTGTGGTTGCAGTATAGAGTCTATTCTCTATTTGCACCAAGGAGGGAAAATTATCGAAGAGTTCTTGTTAATAGTTTTTCCCAACAAGAAGTGAAGATAAAAGATAGATAAACATGTGGAGCTCACTAAGGGGACATGGAGGTGTTGTAATGCACCTCCGTACTACACGTGTAGTGCAGCCAATTTGGTCATCCATCTCGACAATGAACGACTTGAATTTTCATCCAAACAATGGACAGTTAGAATTTGTAGGAGTTCAGATTAAATCCGAACGGTCCATGCCGAGATGGCGGGTGCACTACACCCCTCCCATTCCCACTAAGGGTGAGTTTCCCAAAAATAAGCTTTTGGCTTTTTTTTGTCCTCATTCAATTTTTTTTTTGGCATTTGTTAGTTTTTTATCAAACTTTTAAGTATTTTAGATTCGTCTTGATGAGAGGAATTGAAAAAGTAAAACATTATGGACTTGTTAGTTTTGTAGGTTTAATTTTGTTTTGTTTTTGTTTTCTAATCTTTATCCTATTTCTCTTTTCAATCATTACCATATTTTTTCAATTAGTATTACTTTCATTTTTCTCTCTCTTTAGTCATTATCCATCTCTCCAATCATTACCATATTTCTCTCTCAACCCACTACCGAAACTAAAATACCCAACCAAAACTACCAAACGAACAAAGCCAGACTTTTACTTCTTTTTTTTATATAGAAAATATCCAATTTTTGGCACTTTTAGCCTAGTTTTTTTTTGTTGCTAAATGTGCTAAAACTGGATATTTCACAAAACAATTGGATAAAAGTCACAATTTTTTATGAAAAATGATATTGGCACTCCAAACAACAAAGAAAAATGGTTTTGAAATTACACTAGTTTTGGAGTGCATGCATCAATTTTTGGAGTGCCAATATCATTAACCTTTTTTATTTTTCTTATAAAAAAAAGTTTTGAATAGGAAAAAAAAAAGGCCAGAAGCTTATTTTTGGAAAACTCACCCTTAAGTCATGGTCAATATAGGTGACTTTGAACACTGTTTGCTAAATTTTCCTCAAGAAAATAATACGTAAAGAACACTGATTTCTGAGAAGAAAGGTAGCCACACAAACACTCATCTAAAACCTTTCTCACAAAAAAAAAAAAAATTTCTTGAACGAATCTATTTCTATAGCAAAACAGAACTACAAGCCTCTAAACTCAGGATTTTCAGAGAGAGAGAGAGAGAGATTCTATAGTAAAATAGAACTACAAGCCTCTAAACTCAGGATTTTGAGAGAGAGAGAGATTGATTTTATATAGGAGTAGTACCATGTCCATATATTTTTCCCTCTTCTTTCTCCTAAGCCTTTCCACAGCCCAGGACGATTGCACTTCAACAACATCCAAATGCTCCGATGACGGTCCACCAATCCGCTTCCCATTCCGTCTAAAGAACCAACACCCCCCTCACTGCGGCTATCCTGGCTTCGACCTCTCTTGCTCTCCAAACAACACCACCACCGTTCTCGACCTCCCTAATTCAGTCAAAGTTATAGTCACCGACATCGATTACAAATCCCGACTGATTCACATCAAAGACCTAAACGGCTGCTTCCCACAACAGCTTCAAAACCTCAAATTGTCTACCACTCCCTTCAATTTTCCATATTTCATGGATGATTTCGGTTTATTAAGTTGCCCCCCTTCAACGAAAATGGAAAGATTGTATTGGGAGTCTGGTCCTACTTACCAAGAAAAAAGTTATCGGGTCACTTGCCTCGGTGGCGATGGTCGTGATGTATATTTCCAAGATAATTATAGTAGTATCGACCTTAAACCGGAGCTGATATCGTGCAGAAAGATGTATAATGTTTGGTCGGTTCCCTATGAGGTGTTTGATCAAACAGCTGATCTGCAGTTGCAATGGCTCCAGCCGGATTGTGGGAAATGTGAGACTGATGGAAAGTTTTGTAGGCTTATGAATAACAGCACGAGCGACGAAATTTTATGTTTTGGCAACCTCAATCCGCCTAAAAAAGGTACCCTCTTTCTCTTCTTTCCCTTTTCTTTTGTTCTTTTTTTTATTTGTTTTTGTATTCAATTTGGCCTTCCTTTTGCATGCTCAAATCAGAGAGAGTTAAAAGAAAATTTGCATACCCTCTATAGATCTTCAAAACTCAATGAGAAAGAGTAATTGCAGGTTATGAATTATGATTATGAAGTTATCATTGTCCCAATTGGCTAGAGCCTTGTTGCCGTAGGAATGGCAACCGGGTGGGGCGGCTTTTTCCGTACCCGTCTTTGGCCAAAAAATTTTGCCCCGCCCCGATCGGGTAATGTATGGCTACCCCCGCCCCGCCCCGCCCCGCTCCTTTTTTTTTTTTATATTAAGAAAATATATTCTAGACTTCAAAATAAGTGAGCACCAATAATAAAAGTTCACAAAATAACTATTACAACTTAACCTAAATTTACTATCCAAAAGCAAAATGGAATTTTTTTTAAATATATACTGTTATTTTTTAGTTGTAACTTGTAAGGGTAAAATACAAGAATATGAATACATTTATGCAAAAAAAAAAAAAATTTGGGGTGGGTTTGGGTGGTTAATGCCTACCCGAACCCCATCGGGTTTCTTCAATTCTCCCCCAAATCTGATCTGATACCTGAAAAATCTAACAAAAACTGCTCTGCCACGACTGGGCAGGTTGATTGCCATCTCTTCTTGTGGAAGGTCATGGGTTTGGACGAGGTGGACAATGGTTAAAATTTCATTCTTCAAGCGCAATAATTTAGGATCGGTAACTACTAGGTATATGTCAAAAAAAAGATGAATCTAACATCTTTTTATCTAAATAACGAAGCCTCTCCCTCTAAATGAGAGCCCCTCTCTCTCTCTCTAAAACCTTCTAAACTCTAGCCGCCGCTTCACTACCTTCCTCCTACCCTCCTTCCTCTAAGAGTTTCTACTCTGGGGGGGGGGGCTTTTCCTTTTCTCTTCACTCAAGCTTTCTCTCCATCGGTTTAATCGGAGATCTATCTCCTTCCTTTACCATCCTCCACCCTTGCCCTCCCTCTACGCCTTGAGCTACCTCGACCCTCTCGTCTTCTCCACCACCGCACCTCCTCCGCCATCTCCATCACATAGTCGTTGACTCGTCGATGTTCCGTCACTAAGGTGTGGCTCGGGTTTGTGGATTAGCTTGCAGATGTGGTTGCCGAAGTCTGTTTTGTGCGCGCTTGGTTCGCCGGACAATGAGTGCTAATTTGGTTGAGTTTTGATTGTGAGGTTTTCTTTCTTTTGCTTTTCGTTTTTTTCTTGTGTTTTTCTCTCTTGTTTCATGCCGCGAGTCTTTCTCCGGTTGGGTTTTCCCTAGTTTGGTGTCATCCTCCCCAAGTTCTGGTCTCCCCAGATCTACGGGTTGGAATTTTGTTCGTTGGTTTTGGGATATGATTGTCGGAATGCTTGTTGTGCCCGTCATGGTCGCAAGCCGGCTTGTTAGGTTATTGTTGGTTGATGATCAAGGTATCGCCGTATCGGCGTGTTGGTTTGTGAGGTTATCAAGTTAAAAGCTTGTAAATCTAGACCTCTAGGTTATTGTCTCTGTTTAGGATAAAAAATGCTACAGGCACATCAGGTGTGGCACACCTCAGCCACACCCCCTCACATACATGTGGGTCCCACTCTAGTGGGACCCACATGTATGTGAGGGGGTGTGGCTGAGGTGTGCCACATCTGATGTGCCTGTAGCTCCCACTGGAACGGGCCCCACCTGTATGTGAGGGGGTGTGGCTGAGGTGTGCCACACCTGATGTGCCTGTAGCTCCCACTGGAATGGGCCCCACCTGTATGTGAGGGGGTGTGGCTGAGGTGTGCCACACCTGATGTGCTTTTAGCACCTCTCGTTTAGGATAGTTAACCCTCTTTGGTTGTATGCTTATTTCGTATCAATGAAATCTTCTACCATTTTGGCAAAAAAAAAAAAAAAACTATTAGGTAAGTACATGTCAACCAAATGGTGCTAGTTCAATTGGCCATGACTCATGCATTTCACTAGCAGGTTGGGAGTTCGAATCTCTACACCTGCGTGTTGGTGTTCTTCTCTTAGAGAAGCTTTTCCTTCATTTCTTGCTTCTTCTTCTTCTTCTTTTTTTTCCTATGATGAGTTTATTTCTCGTATTGGTTGAGTTGTTAAGATTGGTTATCTCGTGGACTCTCACAATCAATATCGCGCCTGGGTTTGTTTTTGGTAATTCATACATAATATAATGATCTCTCATATCGATTGACAAACAAAACTACTTGATTGGTTGAAAGATTCACAACACAGATTAAACATGCCTCAAATATATAAATTCACAACGTGGGTATATATAAAACTACCAGGGACTACCATGGGGGATGTGGTATTTAATCCAACTATTATTCATTCGGTGGGCTTCTTAATCCTTCACTAATAATGGCGGCTCCATAAAATTTCTTGATGGTAGTTATTGAAGAACCTTAAATTTAACAGAATTTATGAGGAAAATTAACTTAAAATTTCTAGACGGTAGTAGTTATTGAAGGACCTTAAATTTTACAGAATTTATGAGGAAAATTAACTTAAACTTCTCCGATTAAAATTTGTAAACAAATTTTCTACTATGTTTGTGGTGCAACCATTTAAATAGATCGTTTTCACTCTGCGGTGAAATCAATTGAATCAACATGTAAAATAATGGCACTTAACTCCGCGGTTGAGATTGAGTTGAGTGTCCAATTTTTACATCGGTCTTGCTAACTTCAACCCACTAGGCAGGATAATATTCCAATAATTCCAAAGAAGTTCGGATATCAATGCACACATCACGGATATTAATACATTTTCATAACTATCAATATACTTTTCTCGGATGTCAATGCATTTTTTTACCTATTATTCTCTGCCCTTAAGGCAGGCGTTAGCATTTTCCTTTTCCCCATTTCAATGTTGGGTGTTCAATATTATAGTGGCCTGAGATAATACAAAACACATACGTTATATATAGGGGTGGCAAACGGGCGGGTTTGGGCTAAATTGGGTAAGTTGTTAGTAGGTTGGGTCTGTAATGGGTCATTGACCCATTTAGACCCATTAATTATGAGTTTAATTACCCATACCCATACCCAACCCAACCCATTTATTTAAAACCCAACCCGACCCGCCCATTAGCCCAATTACATTTATACTAAAATTTAAAATGACTAAAATACCAATGTATACTAAAATGACCATATTACCCCTATAAATTTAAATGACTAAAATATTCATGTACACTAAAATTACCAAATTACCCCTGCCAAAAATGGATTTTGACAGAAGAAGAGCCCGTTCGGGATTTCGAAGCTGCTATCCAAGATTCAACTGTTTATAGTCTCCGCTCCGTACCAAACGAACCCATAGCAACATGCAAAAGCGACCCTACTTGGATGAGTTCAAGCAATCATCTGTAGCATTAGCTGAGTATATCATCCGTGGATCAACATTCAACCATCAATGCAGAAAAGAGACAAGGCCCAGGAATGCTCTTCCACATTACGCCGTTCGGCTAAATAAGCCAAAGTGGCTTATTTTTTGTCTTTATTCAAATTTTTTTCGTATCACTTGGCTTATCATCATTTTTTTGGAGATTATTGCATCCTCATGACAAGAGGACTCTAAAAAGTAAAATTTTTTGATCGAAATCCAATTTTTTTTGAATAAAGACGAAAATAAGCCAATAAGCCACTTTTTTCGTCTTTATTCAAAAAAAATTGGATTTCGATCAAAATTTTTTACTTTTTAGATTCCTCTTGTCATGAGGATGCAATAATCCCCAAAAAAATGATGATAAGCCAAGTGATACGAAAAAAAATTTGAATAAAGACAAAAAATAAGCCACTTTGGCTTATACAGCTGCCGTTTGTTTCGAAGTAAAATATTTTTACTCACTTTGCGGTGTTTGGCTAGATAACACCAAGTAAAATATTTTTTGTCCCCATCCGGCCAGTGCAAAACGTTTTACTCCCAAAATCCCAGTTTGTTTTTGGGAAATTTGTCCACAGCTTCACGCTTTTGAAGTGCGGGAATTGTACAACATCTCTCTCTCTCTCTCTCTCTCTCTCTCTCTCTCTCTCTCTCTCTCTCTCTCTCTCTCTCTCTCTCTCTCTCTCTCTCTCTCTCTCTCTCTCTCTCTCCCCGTTGGGAAATGAACCAAATTGATTTGGGAAACCACTAGCAAGTTAATTACGTGATTAATCGGACATAGTTTTAAACACAAAATTTGACCCAAATCTTATTTGGAGCCCCACGCTAATAATCGGAGCCATTTAATTTGTTTGAAACACAATTCTTGTGTAATTTGTTTTGTCCACGGAACCGGTGCTATAACGAGGAGACTGATAAATAGCTTTTTTGAGAGAGAGAGAGAGACGTACCTGAAACCCTTGCTCGGTGAGGGAGGTTGAGACTCGAGAGGAAGGGAGAAGAATATTTGATAAATGGGGTTTTTTAGTTGGGTTATACTCATGACTTATTGGGTCATTTAAGTTGACCCAATTAAAACCCAATTAAACCCAATTAATAAATGGGTTAGATGGGTTTGACCCATTCTGACCCAACTAATAAGTGGGTTGGGTTGGGTCTATTTTTTAGTTGATGGGTCTGGGTTTGTTAATGGGTCTGGGTTCAATTTGCCACCCCTAGTTATATATATATAAGGGTTGGTTTTGTGGACACAATTTTTGACACTTCATCAATATACATATTATATATTGAGGGTATTCCACTGAATACTCCCCGCAAGCTATGACACCACCACTGCTGTCAAACAAACAGGACCAGATAGTAGTCGAGCGGAAGCTTTGAACACCATTTTTCAGCGCATAAAGAAATAATATAACGAGTCTTCTCTATCTTTCACAGGTCATGACTTGGAAATTGCAGGTGTGACTTTAGGCTCATTTTTGCTTCTTGTAATCCTCATTGCGATGTATTGGTTCCACAGACAAGAGAAAATAAAGAGAAAGGATTGTCTAAAGATTGAGATGTTTTTGGAGGATTATAGAGCTTTAAAGCCTGCAAGATACTCTTATGACGATATCAAGAAAATTACAAATCAATTCAAGGACAAAATAGGCCAAGGAGGGTATGGAACAGTGTATAAGGGACAACTTTCCAATGATGTTCATGTGGCGGTTAAGATCCTCAATAACACTAAGGGAAATGGGGAAGAGTTCATCAACGAAGTGGGAATTATTGGTACAATCCACCATGTCAATGTGGTCCGCTTTGTTGGTTACTGTGCTGATGGATTCAGAAGAGCTCTTATTTACGAGTTCTTACCAAATGATTCCCTAGAGAAGTTTGCATCATCTGATCACAAGAAGTGTTCACTTGGTTGGAAGAAGTTGCTAGAAATTGCTATGGGCATAGCCAAAGGAATTGAGTATCTTCACCAAGGGTGTGATCAACAAATCCTTCATTTTGATATTAAACCACATAATATCTTGTTGGACGAGAACTTGAATCCGAAGATAACGGATTTTGGTCTAGCAAAGTTGTGTTCAAAGGAACAAAGTGTTGTATCCATGACTACTGCTCGCGGTACAATTGGCTATATTGCACCGGAAGTGTTCTCAAGGAACTTCGGGAATGTATCATACAAAGCAGATATTTATAGTTTTGGAATGTTGTTACTTGAAATGGTAGGGGAGAAAAAGAATTTTGATGTAATGGTCAATAGCACCAACAAAATTTACTTTCCCGAATGGATTTACAATCATTTGGACAGTGGAGAAGAGCTAAGAATCCGTATTCAAGATGAAGGAGATGCCAAGATTGCAAAGAAGTTAGCAATTGTGGGACTTTGGTGCATTCAGTGGTACCCAGTTGACAGGCCTTCAATGCATGTTGTGATTCAAATGCTGGAAGGAGATGGAGACACTTTGATCAAGCCTCCCAATACATTCGCCTCTACAAATACAACATTGGCCACGGGACAGTCGAGTGGAATACCTTTTAACAATGAGTTGGAAGTTATTGTTGAATCTGAGTAATTAATGATTAATGAAGATATAACCACTATCGATCTGTTGTATCGTAGAGAGTTGTCTCTTTCATCCATGTATGGATACATGAAAGCGTGAGACATCAATAAAACGAATTTTAATCTACTGATGTATAGCGTTACCATAAAGAATCTGTTGTGCTTTGAAATAGTACGTGATTTGCATCCAATGTATGTATTCAAGATCAGTTCTCATAATGTTTCTTTTATCGTCTTTTCTAGGATTATTGATGGGATTCTATCCCTCTGTTGTACTCCATGGTAGCTAAGAAACATTTTGTACCATAACAAAACAAGAAGCATTCGAGCGAAAATGGCTTCGATGCAATCGGAGTGGAAGCAATGCCTACATTCGGGTTTGCTCCTCAGCATTTTCCATGGGCCTGTACACGGACGAGAATATCGGGCATGTCATTGGACTTAGGAAGACACCGTCTTTCTCGCAAAAAACATCCCAAACAAGACTCAACGATTGCACCCTAACAAGTTGCTCTGACCGAGGTCGACAACCACCTGCCTCACTGCGGCAACCCCGGGATCGATCTATCTTGCCCTCCAAAAACAACTGCCACTCTCCTCAACCTCCCCTATTCCGTCAAAGTTCTAGTCACCAACATTGATTACGAAACCCAATCGATTCACATCAAAGACCCAAACAGCTGCTCCCCACAACAGCTTCAAAACCTCAATTGTTACCACTACTCCCTTTCAATTTGCAGATTCCGTGCACAATTTTCGTATATTCAGTTGCCTTACAGAGAAACCTGATTTTCCGAATTGCGGCTCTTGCCTCAATGGCAATGTTCATGTCATGTCAGGGGAGATGACTATCCAGTAAGCACACCCAGGAACTAAACTAGTTAAAGTAAAGTATTCTGGTAAACCAACTCGTTGATTTCTGGTATTTTATTTCCCAGAGGACATCCAGAATTCTCCTACAATAGAGGAAAATGAGAAATCAGAGAATGAAACTGGAAAATATTTAAAAAATCTCGTAACATAGCACGGGTTTAATGCCATTTAAAAAAAATATAGCACGGGTTTACTGCCAGTAAGTTGTAGAGAAAAAAAAAATGGTGAAAACCGTATCATATGGTTTAAGGCATAGAAGAGGAGTACCACTTTAGGCATTTTAAACCTAGAGTGGCGCGGATCAAAAAAAAAAAAACACCTAGAGTGGTAAAACCGTAATCATGCGACAATGGAATTACAAGTCGGGTCCACCTATGTTCGATCCGAAATAGTCCAACGGTCAAGACACATTGCCTTTTAGCCATATGCCGTGTGTTTTTTAGCCGTTTAAGCCTCTGAAAAGGCAATTTTGCCGTTTTAAGAAATATTTGTTTTACTTATAACTTTTAGTAGGAAACTCTGTTACAGTCCGTTCTTTTTTGGAGAGGTCTTATTTTTTTCTCTATTTTCTGAATTTGTAATAATTTCGGTTTTTTCCAAAATTGGTAAGTTTTCATTTCCTACTAGGGTTAGGGTTTGCTGCCTATATTTTGGGCTAAGCAGTTTTTGATTATTATTGAATGAAAAGAGTCTTAGAGAGCATTTCTCTAAACCTATACAGTTTGTGTTTATCTTTGTCGCACGATTATTCCATATACATCACCATATGTCCATATCAGTCGATACTCGATAACTATGGCCCGAGTGAAGCCAAGAGATGCGCGCGTCTACTTACTACATACTCTTTTTTTAGTACTAGTGTAATGCACGTGCTTTGCACGTTTCCGCGTGCTTGTTGGTTGAATTGGTATCGGAAAGTGTTTTTCGTTTTTGTAGTGATGATAGTAGAGAAATAACAAGAGGTTATTGAAGCAAAAATCAGTTTCAATCCAAGGGATTCACTGTTTTGGCACACCTTTTGTGTTGTGCTACTCTAGTGCTCTCTCTTTTTTATCAGCAAAATAGATTTTATTAAAACTGACATATGGGTTCATCAGAGGCAGCTAACTCTAGATACAATGAAACCTTGAATCAAAGAGAGGGCTGGTAAAGAAAAGAAAAAATAAGAAAAATACATCCAACAAGAGATTGAAAGAAGCATTATCTCGATAAAACATTTTCCATCCAATAGCTATAGGGATCATATCAGGTAGTTCACCACAAGTCCAAAAAGTCAGACAGATCCCATCTATTATCCCCACCACAAGTCCACAAAGTTAGACAGATCCCATCTATTATCCCCTCATTGCAATGAACATAGCACTAAATTAGCATTACCACAGCACTAAATTAGAGCCATATTGCTCTCCAATACCCATAGAATTGCAGAATCCAGTGGGACCACTTCCAGAACACAGCTTCAGAACCAAATGTTTGAGTAGTAGCAGGGGAGTATAGCAACAACACTTGTAGATCACCAATAATCATCAAAGATCAAACAGCAGAAGCAGCATTCCAGCAACAGACTTGTACTACACATATAGCACTCAATAATGAAGCATGTATTGATAGCATCATCACAACATAATGCCTTGATAGAACAGAGAAGCAGCAACAGAAGAACCAGCAGCCACAGGCACTCCGTGGTGAGAAAAGTTTTCACCACCACAGAGTACCTAGATTCATCAGCCTTAATATACCGACTTTCTCTTGGTATGTTTTTTTTAACCTGCTATTGAGCTTCATTGATCAACTTACATCACCACAAGAAAAAGTAAATGGAAAAATGCCACCAAAAAAATACAAATTCATATGGTGGGCCAGCTGGCACACATGAAATCCACAAAACAAGACAACAGTACATTGAACATTTCCACTTTCATCTCCATCAGTCCATCAAATGGCTGATAAGTTGCAATCCTCGGGATGGTCAAATCCCTGTTTGTAATCGGATCCTTTGCATTCTCCACTAATCACTCTTGAACGAAATCCATAGACAACTCAATCACCAAACCCCATTAAAAAAAAAAAATCAATTTGGGGGTTTGAAGATTTATGAAGAATTTCGTGGTATGTGGATAGTGGATACTGAGAAAAGAGTGGGACGCGAATAGAATTTCCCATTCCGATCCAAAAAACAAAACAAAGAACATAATTTCCCGTAGAAATGGGGCTACAAAAAAATTTCCCAACTCAAATAGAATCACGCTTTAACTAAAGTCTTAAACTAAAATGAACATGGGCGCAAATTGTAACCTCAAACAAATGAAAAATTTAGCTAAAATTCAAAATAAAATAAATCGAAGAAAGATGAGAAAAATAGGTTTGAACTTTACCCACACTTATCACAGAGAATCAGAGATAGGCAAATTCACCAGATCGCAAAGGCCATCCTTTTTGCCAATCACTCGATGACGAAGCCCCGCAAAGACCATTCATACAAACCCTCAAACCTATCAAATTGACAAAAACTCAAATTCACAAAAAAGCCCTAACCAGTCCCCTTTTAATAAAAGACATCAAAACCACTGATAATACACTAAATTAGTCAACATAACGAGATGTATTGCAAACGTAAACTGAAGAAGCATAGCTGACCTTGAAACTATATATAAGTAACAGCTTTGACTTCAAATGCTAATCGAAGAAAGTGAAGGCATGTCACTAAGCCTTATGATACAGTGACGTAAGGCTTAGAAGGCTTACAACAACATGTCACTAATGAACTAAGCAAAGAAGCAAGGAGTAGGTGAGATATTTCTTTCCTAAGCTTCTACTTGTATATGAGCAAACAGCTAATGTGCAAATGAGAATGAACAATGAACAAAAACATGTACCTTATTGCCAGAGAACTAATTGGATTGTACTTTTCATTTCCTAATGTCTATTGCCTTTTGCACCTCGCTCATGGAAATTATTAGAAGCAAGTTAGCCATTCTACGGCAGTGCAATTGATACCACAAAATCCAATTGCTAGTTGTAAACCAAATTTCACATCTCCCTAGCTTGAATACGAAAATCTTATTCCTCTTACTAACTCGCTTCTATAATTTCCATGAACAAGGTGCAAAAGGCAATAGACATAAGGAAAATAAAATATTTGCTTTCAGTGAGAGCTAATAAACTTGTAGAATGCTTCGTCACAAATGGGGACAAATATGGTCATCATCATAAGCACGTACAATACCAAGTCCAAAAGATTCACAACCTCAGTTTTCCTTTTGCACCAACTGTTTTCATTCCAACTTTAGGCCCATGGTCCCAGGACCAGAATGTGATGTGGTAGCCCCTTATGTGAACTCCTTCCCGAAATTAAGATGATCATTTGGCAAATAGGTGGCACATGGCCAACCAAATTCAATCAGATGGATATGCTGAGTGAAAAACTTATGCAGTTAAAAGTCAAGTATCCTTGTCTTGAATGACCCAAAACAGCTACCAGAAGTGACTTAAGAAGTCCCACTTGAACCGCCAATGGGGGCCTGATTTACATTCTGCCTTTTCAGCTTTATTGAGTATTCACGTAGCTTATATTACTACTATTACTGATGCTTAAAAACTCTTTTACTAAAAAAAATAGAGTTTTTCTGAACCTATGTAGCTCATTAAACCAAAAGATCTTCATGTGAGGTTTCTAGCCTTCTAAGCCTTATGATTCAATGACATGTTGTAAAATCCAGTGACTTGTGTGATTTAACGATCATAGCGACACCATAAATGGAATAAATGCATCATTTAAAGCGATTCGCGTGGCTTCTATTACTGATGCTTACAAACTCTTTTACTAAAAAGAAATACAATTTCTCTGAACCTATGAAGCTCATTAAACCATGAAGATCTTCGTGTAGGGTTTCTAGCCTTCTAAGCCTAATGATTCAATGACATGTTGTAAAATCTAGTGATTTGTGTGATTTAACGAGCATAGCAACACCATAGATGGATACATGCATCATTTGAAGCGACAATACTAAGGCAAATTTACAACTATATAACCATACCACACATCATAGAAACTGAAAAGCAAAGCATATTTACCTCTTCAAAATAGAAAACCCTAGAACAGACCAAATCTCGCGTCTTCTTTGTTGTAGCCCTAACCAACACAGAAATGAAGCAATAAGAAATCGTGCGTCTCCTTTTGAAGGAAGGCAACAACCGCTACAATAGTGCTTTGAGGCTGAGAGAGTACAATTTCTTGAGTAAAATCAAGACAACCAAGCATTCCTCTCTCTCACTCTCAATCGATCGGTTGAGGAAGCACACAATTTGAGTAAAAGGAGAACAGAGTACAATTTGGTTGAGTAAAATAAGGGGAACCCAGCATTACTCTCTCAACCCCGATGGCATCGTAGCTTTTACCCAGTAAGAATAGTTCATATGATTGAGATACTCGTCCGTAAAAAAATTGGGACTGAATAAATACAGAAACCTAATCAATCGATTGGAGCTTTGAGAAAGAGATGAAAACAAACCTGATTCAACCATAGCTGAAGCTCAATGGAAGCCCGTTTCAGTGATTTACGGCGGAATTGAAGGTTCGAAATCCAGAGGATGAAGCTTCAGCGAACAGTGTTCAGCCGATCTTTGCTTCAGCCATCTTCACTTTGCGTCTGTGAGGTCTATTCTAATTCCCTCCCTTTCTCTCTATACCTCTCTTCGAAAGACGTATAAAGGAGATGGAGATCGAGAGATGACGTATAGAAGAAAAAAGAGACTGTTGCCTTGATGAGGTAAGATCGCCGCTACAACAGTAATCGCGTGTACTTTTTCTTGCCGACAAAGAAACGGGAAAACTGGATGAACGGCGGAAGAGAAGGTAGCGTTAACAAGTACAACAATTCGGCGCCGATCAAAAAAAAGGGGAAAAAGTACAGCAATTCGGCGGAATCGCCAAATACAGTACCGAATCTATGCGTGAAAACCGGAGGAACGACGATCTTGAGAAATGCAGCAATTCAGCGGAATAGCCAAATACAGTACTGATTCTATGCGTGAAAACCGGAGGACCGACGATATCGCTATCGCTTCGCTCACGACCGACCGATTGCAAGAATAATGTAAAATACCTAACCTAACCATACACAAACACCAGAACAACCAAACGGAAAGGGAAAGCTCAGAGGACATTAAGGTAAATTCATACAATGTCTTGGCTTACCCACCTAGGATCGTTTATTACAAGTGTATTGATTGGTGGACCGTGGAGCACTCAAGAGCAACCGGAGTTCACCACGATCGATAGCACTTAGAGAGGTTTGTTGTCTTGGGGTCTCAAGACAGTTTTTTCTCGGCATAGTTTTTAATAAGTTTTTCTCCATTTATTATTCCTATATTTCTATTTATCTATCGATTCCCACTCATTATTCAGAAACCGTCCCTGAAAACCCATATCAAATAGGAGTAACCTGTTCTTTCATGATCTAATATAAAAAAAAAAAAACCTGATTTTTTTTCCCCTATGATAAAAGGGCAAAAGAGGTGACAACCTATCTTTCCATCTTCCTTTTTTTTTTGGGGGTAATTGACCTGTTTTTCCATCTTCTCTTGGCGTGAATATAGAAACTTCAAAGCAACAGATCTAGCTCATTTCTTCAAGCCGCACTGAATGGAGAAAGGTCCCTTAACTTATGATGTGTCAAAATCATTAGTACAAAGTTTGTCAACATTTACGTACATCTCAGTAAATGAATTTCAACTTCCAGCCTTCAATTCATCATCTGTTTAGACGGTTTCAAACGACCCAACTTTTTTTTTCCTTTCAGAAAAGTGTTTTGAAAATCTTGTTGATCGAATAGAATAAGTATATGATCGAAACATATGTTTATTAATTATCAAGAAAAATGAGTTATCTCAAAAACAAAAACGATATCGCTAATAAAAGTGGACGCTGGAAGGGTCCACATTTGCCCCTAACAAGACCATCTAGTATCCTCATGCTTTTTAATTTGGTAAAGTCACTTCTGTTAACAATGAAACCTCGAATATATTGTTAGATCTCCCTGATGACTATTCGATTCTTCAGATATTTTAAAATTATTTTGGGAAAATGACGGCCAATGACGTGTTTTGATAATTAGTACCCACCAAGGACATGCTGAGAACATTTGTTAATGCTGGAAATGTCCTTGACGGATATTAATTATCAAAATACGTCCTGGGCCACATTTTCCCAATTATTTTCGTTGTTTAATATCGGAGATGGTCTTGGACCTTTGTTTTACTTCCTTTAGATTTTGGGAAAATGACGGCTCAGGACGTGTTTTGATAATTAATACCCGCAAGGACAAACTAAGAACATTTGTTAATGCTGAAAATATCATTGGCAGGTATTAATTATCAAAACACGTCATTGGCCGTCATTTTCCCTTTTTACTACTATATCTGTTTTCGGTTACCCAAGTATTTTGAGAAATAATCACTTTTGAGAAAAAAATTCACTTTACTCCTTGTCATACACAAAATCCATGAAGTTGGCAGGGTGAAACCCCCACAAATTTTTTACACCCAAAAATGCATAGACCAGTGTTACGGTGCATTTGGCAATTCGATCAATAGTGAGAGATGTGAAAATTCTAATGTGCTCCAATGGCCGAAAATACACAGAACCACGGTATTTGCATTTTGGGGTATAAAGGATTTGTACTTTGGTTAAACTTAAGAGTCACTCTGCATTTTTGTTGAGATATAGAAGGAACATATATACAACTGCGACAAAGCTCTACTTTTTCTGGTTCAAGCTAAGTTAATGGCAGTCAACTTTGTTTTGGTAGTTTGGTACAAGAATTTCCAAGTTCTTCTATTTGTGGACCTCGTGAACTTAATTTTTTGCGATAAGCCGATACGCAATAAATTTATTGGAAAGGCGTCAAAGGGATGCTGCCCATGTACAAAATAAATGATCTTAATGCAACACTTCATTCACAAGGAATATCCACTTGTATTTTCAGGTAATACTATGAGATTTCATTAGCAGAAAAAAAAGAAAGAAATTATCACATAAATCAAAGGGCATATCCTAGCAAATCAAAGTACCCATCAGATGCTAATCTTTAAACGTAAAAATCATAACTATAGCGTGCTCCTTTTCCCAACAATTACAAACAACAAAGCATATCACCAAGAATAACAAGATACTCAACAATTACAAACAACAAAGCATATCACCAAGAATAACAAGATACTACTATTGGAGGTTCGACTCGGTAAAGGCTCTTTTGAGTTCGATTCGGATACTAAACGAACCAAACCTGAACCTTAATTCTAGGCTCATTAACAAGTTCTAGTTCGACTCAAACTAGGGAAGCTCTGCTCGTCAATTTTTCATTCTACTCAAGCTTGGCTCGAGTTCGATTAAAAACTTAATAAAGGAACCAGGACATTCTAAAGCTTGGCTTGATTTGGCTCGTTTACAGCCCTAGTTTAAGCTCAATTCAACATCCACTTACATTTCCAAGTCAATCTATCTATTCAATTATAGAACAAGTATGCATCTAATCGAGTCGCATAACGAGGAAAATACAAGATTGACATTCAACAAATGAAGCACATATTATCATGAATCGAGAAAAGGGGGGAAAGAAGAAAGAACCGGCCAAGGTGGTGACCGAGTAGAGGGATCCGTGGAGGCCGCCGACGGCGAAGCGGCCGAAACCCTCGGCATGGCCGGCCAACGCTCTGAGGCTGGAATCCACGTCAGCGTAGGGCAAGGACGCCATCGGAGGTATCTAGTATTTTTCGAGCTAAGGGAGACACAATTTAGAGGCTAAATTTTGGCCTTGTTTATTTTTTTTATTCAATTTTTTTTATACTTGTTAATTTTGCTTTAAATTTTTGTGAATTATTGGCTTATTTTGATGAAAAAAGCAAAAAAATCTAGCTTTTTGACTGATTTTTGTTTTTATTCCAAAACTTTTAAATTTGGATCATATTTTTTTACTTTTTCAATTCTTCTCGTTCAAACAAATCAATAATTTACAAAAATTTAACATGAAATTAACAAATGTAATTTTTTTTAAATAAAGACAAAAAAAATCAAATTTATTTTACAAAACACCCAATGGATGGATTGGCTAGGACACTATCCATCTATATACTCCTAACAAATCAATTCAAATTTTTTCTTTTGAAGGATGTTATTTGAAATTTATAAGATTTAAATAATTACTCTATTGATGATTATGTGATCACCTTTCGTTGCTAAGGTTCATTCTTATCCATAACAAAATCCAAATGGCCTTGTTCGTTTGGGGTTTCAAAATTTCTGGACGCGATTTTTAATAAATTTTCTCAAAAATCTTTCTCAAAACTCAAACCGAACAGGGAAGATCCAACATGTTAAATCTTTTAGTTTCAAATTCCAAAAAATTTAGTATCTATCACCAAAGATAATTATCTATGATATTGTCAACCATGAACGTACCAATTATGTCCTCAAGATCACATTGTAATTTTCAAAGGTAAATCCAAATCCTTCTGCCACAACTAATAAAAGTATCTAATTTGATCTTTAAAGTCTACTTAGACTTGCAAATATACTGATTATTCACTCTGACTTGGGGTTTATTTTTGTTTCTGTTCTTTTGGTAAAATGTTACGTTTCTCGATGGTTTGGTTACGCCTCTCCAGTGGTTTAGTTATACAGGTGCATATCGTACGTACTTGTGTACCGTAGCCGTTCCTCACCCCACTCCATCTTTTACAATCTCTATTTTCTCTTACTAATTAAGTTTCTAATTTTCTATTTTCATTTGAGTTTTTGTTTAGACGGGTTATATTTTATCTTTCTCAGATTGGAAGATATACTTAAATTTAGGCTAAATCTCTGGCAGATTCAAACGCAGGAAAAGAAATGTTTTACTCCATTTCTCTCTGTTTATTTCCATGTATGCAGATGTTTTTTTAAACTGGAGATTTTTGAAATGGCCCCAACGGGTTTGTGGGAAATGTGAAGTTAAAGGGAAAGTTTTGTAGGTTTAGAGTAACAGCACGGGCGATGAAATTGAATGTTCTGGCAACCTCAATCCACTTAAATTTGGCCTTTCATCTGCATGCTCAAGTCAGAGAAATTTAAAAGGAAATTTGCATACCCACAAAAGATCTTGAAAACTTAATGAGAAAACGTAATTCAAGGTTGTGAAGTTATAGTTACCCCAAGCCTTGTGGGAAGTCATGGGTTTGGTTTGAGTAAATTTTGGTTACAAGTTACAACGGTGATACCACTTCATCGTGCAGACGTGGTATTACAACCCAATAACAAGGGATACGTGAAAAAGCAGAACTTGAGGTCGTCCTACTTATTCTCAGCTAAAAACGGATGTAGTCATGGACAAAACTGGAATGTCTTCCTACTTATTCTCAGCTTGAGGAGTTTTTGTTAGAAATTGACGCAGCGGAAGTTCAATTTCGGGTTACCTTACGGTAGTGACGTCGGATCAGCAAAAGCGTTCTACCTCATTAAGAACTTATTTCACTGTCTCCCACGAATCCAGCCCGGTGGCGTGTATACTACTAGAGTTATACACCAGTATCCACAGTCTAAGACCAACAAGTTTGTAGAGGGTTTTTCCGTATCTCCCATGGCTACAACAAAAGTGATTTTATAGCACTCTCCGATTGAAAGCTCATTAACAGGGGAAAAACCAAAGAGCTTGAAACCTCCCACGAGAAACCAAAAGGCTTGTAACCACTGCCATGAATTTGCAGGTTATCACCCTTTTGGGTTTCCACCGTATAACACTTGTGCTCCCTTAGAAAACCCTTGAGTTGCCCACTCATAGACGCATTGATTACAATTTCCTTTGAAAAAGCAGAACTTGCTTGTACTATGCAATTGATAGAGCAACAATGATACGTGGTAACGCAATTATATATACGCATTTTTGGTCATGAATGTGCAATGCACGTTGTAGTAACACTTGTTACTAGTCATAGCTTTCCTAGTTATTGCAGCTATTCTAAGAGCTTCTCCAGCAGCCTTGCCGCATCTCTGATTTGGTCAAATTGCCGAGCTGAAGTGCCCAAATCCAGTTTCCTGCAGCTTCGCCGTTCGCCACGGCAATTCCCCCTTTGCTACAATGACTTGCCACACCCAGCAAGTCAATACTATAGGCCCGACAGCTCCTCTCTCTCTCTGCCCTTTGCCGGCGTTGATGATTACCGATGGCTTGAGGTGTGGTTCAATGTTGAGTTTGCCACGGCAGCAGAGGAGGTTTCGTGGCACCGTTGGCCTCCAGAATGGGTGTCTGTCGAGCTACCATTCTCTCTCCCCCGCTCGGCAATTCCCCCTTTGCTACATGCTGTTTTGCTCTTTCCTCCTAGATTATTGATCTCTAGAGCTCACTTGCTGGTTTACTCCCCCCACTGGTAATTTTGGTCAATTTTTCTGTCAATCTCTCTTGGTTTTCAACTGTTTTTGATTTGTGTTTTTTTTTTTATCAATTCTTGTTATGATTTGGGAGCGGGATTTGAACAACCATTTTGGTTAGGGTATGAAATTGTTAGATGTATTTTATGTCTAACTAAAATAGAATTTGACATTTTTGATAGAGATTGTTGGAGATGCTCTAATAAATGAGGGAGAAGCCCTCTTTTAATGTGAACAAAATCTTGAAGCTGTGATGTAAATAATTCCCCAAAACAAAATTAGTTTTTACAGTTATTTTTATGGGGACATTAATTAACTCTTAAGAAAAAAAATGCAAAATCACTCCCCAAGAGCTCAAAGCCCTACCCCAACTGCTACACCCCATGTTTTCCTCAAGACATCAAATTCTGTCTGACGGAGGTGGAAATCATGGGGTTTTCACAACCGTCATTGTAGCCTTGTGGGTCACATTGTACATTTATTGTTGTAATATGTAACGTTCATCTTGTAGGCGCATACTGGTATCTCATATTCACCAGTTGAAGTGAAATTGACACTTCTTGACATAGAGTTTTTTAGGTGAAATTTTTTGCGATATCGTACTTATAAACAGTTTATTTGAAGTGATTTATTTTAATGTGGTTTATTTGTTTAGAAAAGACACGACATTATGGTTGATATAAATTCAACTTGCAAACGCATAACGTGTGCTCAACCTCTAATTGTTAATTAAGCAGCTGCGAAAAATATAACGACTAGTAGGCATTGGTGCAATTGAAAGACAAATTAAAAATGGTAAACTTAGCGAAAAAACTCTATAAGCAGACGAGTATCCCTTCTAATCTTTTTCTTGACATGGGAATAGTCTAGAATTGACAGGGTAAAACCAAAAGAAATAATAAAAAAAAAAAACTCTAGTGTTTCATGACTTCAGAAAATTTGATCGTAATAACATCTCAGGATTAATTTCATAGATTTCTAGTCAAAGTAAATGGTGTAAACACCAGATTAGTTAGTCTACGAGACAAATCTCGACCCCATTAACATAAACAGTGAAACAATTCTTGAACGAAAGTGTCTTTTTCACGGAGCCTCCGTGAACATCTTGTTCATGGAGTTGTTCAATCTCGCGCGTCCATTTCGGTTTTAGACGGTCCAGATTTTAATGAAATTTTTCCAGGGAAAAGTTAATCACAATCAATTATTACCGGTCATAATTGGTTTTCAATCCGGATCGTCCAAAAACACTTTAAACGGTCGCGATTGAGCTCCGTAACTTCTTCTTTATGGAACAGTTGTAAAGAAGATTTCCTCTTCTTGAACAACTTAACATAGACAACGTCAGTGTTCCCCTTGTGAGATCTAAAACCAAGTCACCCGGTCTTCTAAGCAATTGCCTACGAAGTTTAATCCACGAAGAAAAGAAACTTATACATGAAGTGTTGTCTTTTAAAACCATCAAATCGAAATCATATGGAACCAACATTATTTGTAAATACAGGATGTTTGGTCTTGAAAATTTAGCGTCCGCCGCTTATATCACGGGTGAGAGAATCCATACAAGCACCTGACAGATTGGGCAACCTTTCATTCATTCCATTATTCTCGACCTGCATACCTTGTGAATACAGAAAAGGCTTTGGAGGTGTGTGAAGCAATTCTATATCTCCTTCAAGCATCTCAACAACTTTGTTCACCGAAGGACGGTCACTAGGCCTCATTTGTGTACACCATAACGCTACTAACATCATCTTGTTTACCATCTTACTCTCCTCCTCGGTGGTCTCTTCGATTTGTACGGTCTTTCCTTCCGCGAATTGATCATAAACCCATGAAGGGAAGAAAATTTGGCTTGAATTAGCTGATGAATTCCAATTTCTTCTCCTGCCTGCCATTTCCATCAACAACATTCCGAAACTATAAATGTCAGCTTTATGGGAAACACCTCCAATGTTTTGGTAGAAAAACTCTGGAGCCATATAGCCCATGGTTCCTCTTGCTGCAGTCACGGTCACAGTGCTCTCGTCTGTTGGATACAATTTTGCAAGCCCAAAATCTGAAACTTTTGGAGTGAAATTCTCGTCAAGAAGAATGTTATGAGGCTTTATATCAAAATGCAAGATCTGCATGTCACAACCCTGATGCAGATATCCAATGCCACGAGCCACTCCGAGAGAAATCTCAAACATTTGCTTACAACTTAAGGACAATTTTCCTTCTGGAGAAGAGATGTACTGCTCTAGAGACCCATTAGGCATGAAGTCATACACAAGAGCACGCTTAGATCTCTCGGCGCAATATCCAATTAGCTCAACAACATTGACATGATGAATCCTTCCAATTGTTCCAACTTCGTTGATGAAGTCTTGTCCACTAGCTTTCGGCTTGCTTAGCATTTTAATTGCTACGAAAGGGCCACTTCTGAGCTTCCCTTTGTATACAGAACCATAACCTCCTTCCCCTAACTTGTCCCTAAAACCATTTGTCATCTTCTTGATGTCCGAGTAGGAGTACCTAATAGGCACAAGGTGATTCTGACCTTGCAAGAAACCTTCTATGCTATCAAACGTGGATACATGTCTTATGCTGAATTTATAGATTAAAAACCCAAACACACATGGTACACACAGAAGCCTTGTTGCAAAGATCAGTCCTGTGTAATGCAGTCAAAGAAAATTAAGCAACAAAATCAAAACTTTACTTTCCAGAATTATCTTATTTGCATGTAATCTTGCTTCAACGTTTATGCTACAACATATATTCTTTCTTCCTTTCTTTTTTTGGTACAACGGAAGATAGAAACATTTATTCACACGCGCGCACACACACATAAATATATAAAAGTACATATTTGTCTGTCAAGTTGCATTTGGTCCTTCATTTACTCACTCTATGCTTTTGCTTTATTTATTCTGGGTCATTTCTCAGTATATTAAAAGATGTCTTTACGATGGTTCACCAAAAATAGGCTCATAGGAAGTATAAGGTCTTAGGCCCCGTTCCACTTTCCCTTCTTTTTCTAAAAGTTCTTTTTCTTCAATTTTCAAACTCAAATATAATGAAAATGATAAATAATTTTTTAATTTTTTTTGCACCGTATAAAAGATCTCGTTGAAATCTATCAAACAATATCCATAGTGGTAGGAAAATTATTTACGTAAACACATGATTTTTGAGCTTGAAATTACCTTCTTTTTCCAAAAGTTACTTTTTTTAGAAACCGGAACGACCTCTTAGTGTCTTACCTATGATGGAGAGCGCCACAACACAGCGCGCAACGAATTTAACATCTGTGAAAAAACAGTTATCAAGATTTAGCCAATTAAGTGACGAAGGAAGTTATGGGGACAAAAAGAGGTGAGGAAAATTGCATCTAAAACTAGAAGAAACGTACCATAATTATAAATGCAAAACTTCCCACGAAAATTAAGTAAGCGAATGCCTGATCAAAAAAAAAAAAGGGGTAAGTGCACGCACCTTGGGAAGCGATGACAAAAGCAACTGGACATAAAATCACTTCGAATATCTTGTGCAGTATGAGACAAAGCTAAGAAGTTATCCTTGATCATGAGTAGCGTTTTTTAACCAAAATATGGGTGATTTGTTTCCAAAAGATTCATGCATCATGTTAGATTTCTTGGAGGGTTCCAACCTAAAATCAATTGGTAATAAATGGAGTAGCCTCTAAAATTTATTAACCAAGTTTGGATGGCTTAAATGAGCGATGTGGGACAAGTCTAATACTCCCCCTCACGTGCAGCCCGAATGCACGTGGAGGTGACTGACCAGGAGCTGATTGACTGACTCGGGCGACGGAGATAACAGAGACTTTCCCACGAGAGGTGAGAGAGTAAGCGAAAAGAGAGAGTGGAACAGTGTATCATATGAAGAACTCCCAATACCCCTCACAAAATGTTTCCTCTCCAATTTTACTATATACTCAGTCTACACAACTCCTACGTTCCACAAAATTCAAAATCAACAGAGGAAGAATATTTACAGTTAATTTATGCGCGCCCACAAGTTGTGCATTTTTTGGATGATGAAAAAGGATTATTACGTTAGTGGAAGAAAATCACTAGCTAACTACTACAATTCTGTAGTGAGAAAAAAAAAAAAAAAGAGATCATGATACACCGTAATTTACAAAAACTAGTTCAATTTACAAAAACTGGTAGAACTAGAGTCAACCCCAATACGGCAAAGACCATCCTCCTTACACCGGAGTAATAGGTATGACATGAACAATAGCCACAGGCCTAGCTATTTGACTACACTAGACCACTAGCTGTCATAAGCAACATCGATCCTATAAATTCATTACTTGGATCAATACATATATAGTACTCGATCTGTATTCATTATTAGGCACACTCATAACCAACACCAGATAAAATTCAGATGAATCACATCTTATACCACTATCATCCATAACTGGCATAAGGTACACCATTCTCCGGGGGCGTTTATTGAAGTTGTATTTTCCTTCGAATTGATCAACTTTCATGGGGTAAATCTTGTCTCTTTAGCCAAGAGATTGTTGGAAAATATTATAGGATCGATATAGTAATATTATAGAGTGTCATCAGATTTATCACTCGCCTTGATCATCAATATTGTTGCATCGATTTCTAGGTTTTGCGTTCTCATTTTATCGCATCACAAAAAGTAAACATTTTTCCAACAGAGATTTGGTACTAAAAAGAGTAATAGATCAGAAGATCTCACAGTTTCCAAAATCAACGTCGATGCAATTGCTGCAAACGGCAGTAACAGAATCCCGGAAGCAGGAAGCCCTTTTCCTGCATTCGTTGCAGTTTCTAATCGACACCCCCCAATCAACTTCAAATCCGTACTCCAACTCCTTAATGAAATCCAACAACGATAAATTCGATCCTCTTTGTCTGATCAACTGTGACGAAGAAGGGTAAAACGCCTCCAAAAGGCACGAATCGGGGACATCCAAAACACCAACATCTCCGGCCGCCACTGCATACGAATAATACCCATAATTTCCCGGATCGCCTCTGGTACTGTTACAATAACCAGTCGTGTTAACGTAAATAGGAGAGTGGACCGGGTTTTCACAACGGAGGAGCAAGACCCAGCTCCCAGTCGCATAAAGTCGTGCTTCACGCCAGGTGAAATTGAGAAAGGTTGAAGAGAAGAGATGGAAAGGGGAGCATATATCGTTGGTTTGGATTCCTACAACGTCGACGAGACGGACTGAGTAGTCTGTGTAATTGATTGATTGCACGTAGTATTTTCGGGAGGGGAGGTTAAGGACTGTGCGATTGTTTTCGTCACAGACAAGAGTGTAGTCGTTGTCGTTACAGGTGTAGGATGGGTCGCCTTGTAAATGGAAAGGGAAGGAGATGTTGATGTCTCCACAGGAATTGAAGAATTGCTGGTTTTGATCACCGTAGCTGCAGGTTACTGAAAACAGGAGGAGGAGAAGAAGAAGGGTTTTGTTTCCCGCCGGCGCGAGTGCCATTCCCTCAACGCGCAGAGAGAGAGAGAGAGAGAGAGGGAAAATACTTGTACTAGTTCTGGAGCTGATGACAAGGAAAATAAAAGAAGAAAAGTGAAGAAAACAAGTAGTACCAGTACTCACTAAGTCAAGGTCAATATCGGTACTGACCGGCCGGTGCGAGGGCCATTCCCTCGACATACAGAGAGAGAGAGGGAGAGGGAGAGAGAGAGAGAGAGAGAGATATTCAGATAAGGAAAATAGGTGCTACTTCTGGGATTCTGCATCCGTGGGATGGACCAAAATTTTTTAGTATTTCCTCCGTATTATTTGTTTGTCCACTTTTTGACTTTTAAATATTTCAAAATGTTTGTCCAATATGAGTTTGACCTGTTAAAATTTATTTAATGCCCTTTCTCTTTCAAAAAATAATGCATTGGTGAATGTACACTCCCATTTAATACTAGTAGAAAATTGAGGGACATTCTTGAAAAATCAAAAAATTTAAAGAGCAATCATTATGTTCCCTTAAAAGGATGGAGTTTCAAAAATGAACAAACAAATCGAGACGAAGGGAATAGTAGTTTTCAAGATGACAAGGAAAAAAAAAAAAAGAGAGGAAGAAATTCCGAAATCTCATGGAAAATTATCCTATACAAGTGAAACCATACGCAACTTATACTCCAGCCAACATATCACTCACACAACCCTCACAAGTTCTAATATTGTTTACGATTTAATCCCCAAAACACATAATTCAATTAAAAAATTATTAAAATATCAAAATATTCGGGATGAATATTACAGAACTCGTGACCTCCAGGTCACAATAGAACAACGTTACCTTGACGCTCGACAATATTTAAGAAAAAGTGCATAGTTTCCCTGGTGTATATGCGTCCATTCAAGTTTTGGTTCAATGTGTCTACAATTATGATTTTTCGTCCAATGCGTGATTCCTAAAATCATGACCATTGGTCCATCACTATGAGAATATTAGCCTCTTTTACTTCTGATTTGCAATTTTTCCAAAAAAGATACTACTCCTGTGATAAACGAAACTAGAGGAAAGTGAAGATAAAAAGAAAAAGACTTTTTCAAGTCACTATAATCATATCGGTGAAGAAAAGTATTCCACGTAAACGTGTGGAGCAATTATTATCAAAAACACGGAACATGGGAAGCTCACTAAGTCAAAGTCTTTGAACGTAAAAAGTGTAAATTTGACTGATCTCCCTTAAGGTTTTGGGGTCGACTATTCGCAATCCTCAAATTTTCTCCCGTAACTCGATAAAAATTTTTAAAAATTATATTTCAGTAACTACATGTCGAAAATATGTTCAACATTCGGTAAACAACTGCCGAACATACATTTCGGTAAATAGCTGTTAAAAATAAGATTATATTTCGGTAACTACATGTCGGAAATGCACAAGAAACATATATTTCGGTAATTGGATGCTGAAAATGTATCTCAATTTTGGTAACTAACTGTCGAAACATATGGAAATTTTTAAAGGGCTACGGGAGAAAATTGAGGGGTGCGAATAGCAGCGCCCAAGGTTTTTAACAAATGCCGACACCTATTCTGAGCTTTCAAAATTACATTGTCCTCCATTGCTTTTGAAACTATTATCAAGATTTCCCATTTTGTTACTTAAAATCACTAAACGGTGTTAATGTTAACACTTAAAATACAAAAATACCCTTCAAAATATTTCTAGTCTTTTTATTTTATCCTCTTCTTTAATTCAATATTATTTACTAGTGAATATTAATAGTACTTCATTATTTAAGTAATGGAAGATTCAGCCTAACTTATTAATCTCATCTTATTTTATAATTTTTTTTGTTAATTTGGCATCAAATATATTTTTATCGCCATTTTGTCATAACCTTACGCAGTTAATATTAAGCATAAACCTTACGGTTATTTTGTAACTATCACAAATCCACAAGTATTCAGACCCGACGTCGCCGGTCAAGTCCGGGCCGAAAACCCACTGTTTTGTTCGAACAATATAAAACCCACTGTCTCTGTTTTATTTTTTCGAAATATGGCAGCCCCTGGATTTGAAATCTTAGTTAAATTAATTACAATTTAGCCCTTCATGTTTGAATAACTAATAAATTCACCCTAGTGAATAAGAAAATAATATTATAAACCATTAAACCCCAAGGTTAATTAGTTCCAATTCGATCCTAGTTTAATCGCATGATTAATTCTATGGCATGATTAATTTTATCGCATGATTTGTTCTTATCGCGCAATTAATTATTTTTAGCCTGTTAGCATGTTTCGTGAAAATGTTGAACTGTATGATATGTTGTTGTATTGGTAGATTGGACAAATGGATTCCCGGACTGGTTGCGATGTGCGGGTTTATCATTTTAGACGTGAAAATAGGATTAATGGAAAAGGAAATAATGTGAGAGGTTGTGATTTTGGATTCTGGGCAATCCTGATTTAGAACCCAAGGAAAAGTATGGTTGGAGAATGATTGGTGGTTATTTTGGTGGAATTGTTGGTTTACGGAACCCTGGATATGGCATGGTGGTGATTAACTCTCGGATGTTGGGACAGGTCATAAGGGAGGTATTGTGCTTGTGTCACAACTCGGGACAGAGTGTGCTTGCGTGCGCACCCTGTGAAGTGCGCACCCGGTGAAGTTTTATCCGAACTTATGGTCGCGGATGGGATACCGAGTATATAACTTAGGTATTTTTCATCCGGATCTGGAAAAGGAGAGTCGGACCACACCAGTGTCTTGTGCCAGAGGTTAAGGGTAGGAACGGATCTGTGGATAAGATCCGAGATCTCACTTAGGTTGAAGAATAGTAATAAAATGATTAATTATTCTTTTTTTATGTTATGTCAATGCATTTCAATTATATTTTCTTGCTGCTTGTAAGTTATGGGTTTCGGGTGGGTTTTGGCTACTAAGCGTCATTGCTCACGGTACTATGTTGTTCTGGTAACTCGAACGCCAGGTATTGAAGACGAAACAGAAGGGGCCCAAGCAAAGAATGATTTAACGTTAACCGAAGAAAATATTATTGAACCCTGGTTACATCCTTAGTTGCTCTGTAATTTCAATTAATTATTTTAATATTGTACAGTAAGAGAATCTTAGAATCTAGCCAAATACTTTAAGGTTGATACGTTGTGATTTGATTGGAATTGACAAGACTTTTGGAATTTTAAATGCTTTGAATAGAAAACTAATTGGAAATCTCTTTTCAATTTTTTTTTATGTCTTCGAATTTCGGGGCATTACAGTATAGTTAGCGGGGTGAGTTAGGTTACCACAGAGGGATCGAGTAGCTTTCCATAGCTCCGGACCCTCAAACACCCCGAAGGGGGCTCGAACCTCCATTTTCTGTAAGGAGGGGATGGGAGGTTACCAACTGCACTAGGCAGTGGAACCTGGGGAATATCCTTTAAAGGTCATTTTTTGTCTTTCAAAATCTAAATTTAAGGCTGTTAGTGATTTATTTACAAGAATGGGAAATCTTTAACAAAAAAAAAAAAAAAAGAATGGGAAATCTTGGTAATAGTTTCAAAAACAAGGAAGGGCAATGCAATTTCAAAAACTTTAGGGCTGATTTTTGCATTTGTTAGAAACTAAAGGGGAGGTCGGTGAAATTTACCAAAAAAAAAAAGAAAGAAAAGAACACTGATGGCTGAGAAGAAAGGGAGCCAAAGTGCCAAACAAATGTTCATCTAAAACCTTTCTTGAACGAATTTATATTCTCTAGAAAAATTAGAACCGGAAGTCTTTACTCTTCAGTACTAAGGATTTTAAGAGAGAGAGGGAGAGGGAGAAATTTTATGGAGTATTATTAACATGTCCATATACTTTATTCTCTTCCTTCTCCTACACCTTTCCACAGCCCAAGATGATTGCACTCCAACAAGATGCTCCTAACACGGTCCAATAATCCGCTTCCCATTTCAACCCAAGGACAACCAACCAACTCGATCACTATGGCTATTCCGGGTTCGATCTCTCTTGCTCTCCAAGTGGAACAAAGCTTAATAAATTAAAAAGAGCAATAGTTAGTTTTCTAAACACTAAATGTTTGAATAGACAACACAATGTATTCTGATCGTTTTCATTCAGGTGCTACTTTGATGTCAAATGGAGAAATTCAATTTTAAATGACGGTGCGACAATTGTTAAGAAAAGGCGCAAGAGTTAGTTTCCCGAAAACAAAAATGTTCGATTAGAAAACACATGGCAACTCAGTAATTCTCTTTCAGGTGTGACTTTCAAAGGGAGCAAATTTAACTCAAGGTACAACAATATTTAAAAAAAAGTGCAAGAGGTAGTTTCCCTGGAGTATATGCGTCCATTCAAGTTTAGGTTCAATGTAAGTGCAATTATGATTTTTTTCGTCCAATGCGAGATTTCTAAAATCATGACCTTCGGTCCATTGATAAGCCCTAAATAGTGTAAATATATGGGCTTATCTCTCTCATTTTTGTCACACGCACGTGCGTAACTTGCTTGATTTGAATGATATTGCGCGAAGGTTGTGTTTTTGGTATTTTCAGGTTAATTGTGTGAATAAGGCATGCTTTGACGCCATGGATGGCTACTAAGAGTGTCCAAGGCCTTGAGGCCATGTGGCACCCCTCCGCCAAGTCCCAAGAATCGTGAATTGATGTATCAAAGGGTACTCGGGCCGTCAAATGGCCAAGAGAAGATGAAGGAAAGAAGGGTTGAAAACTGCCCAGATGCTACATGTAGCACTTTTACCCTGCTACATGTAGCCAGTGAACAGAAGCTTCAAAATCAAGTTTGCTACATGTTGCACTTTTACCCTGCTACATGTAGCCACAGATCGGAATTGAAGTTGAAGAGTTTGCTACATGTAGCACTTTTACCCTGCTACATGTAGCCAGGGATCAGAACCGAATTTAAGAGGTTTGCTACATGTAGCACTTTTACCCTGCTACATGTAGTAACTGGGCAAAATCTGCAGATTTTGTGCCCGACTTTGGGAGATTTTAAGGGCATTTAGGACTTTTGTAACACAACTCTAAGGGGCTATAAATACCTTTAAGCCTCATTCCTCTAGGTTATCTTTCATTGTTGCAAACCGATAGCTTTCTCTCTCTACCTCCTCTCCTTTCCTCTTCTCAATCTCTCTACAAAGAGGTTGATTACTTGGGTTTTGAGGTATTTCACTTTTATTAAAGTTGTTTGTATTGTCGAGATCTTCATTAATCCTAATTTTATTTTCGTTTTCGTCCATGAATCACGTTTCTCTTTTTATGCTTATGTCTTGTTTTTCGAATATGGGTGAGTAGTGATTTAGGCTTGGTCATGTGGTGATTTATACCCCATGATTTAGGTAGTTTAATGGCTTCTCTCATTTCTTGTGCTTAATGTGGTTTGTGAATGGATTAAGTTCATCTTTATGTAACAAAACCTAGGGTTGTTAACCTCTTTGATTATGTGTAGGCAAGGACTTGATCTCTTGCCACATGTAATGCTTGGAGCTATGTCACTCTAGGTGTTTGCCAAAATGTCTCAAAGAACTTGTTGAACTCTAATCTTTGGTCTAAACTTATGGTTGTTAGCTTCTTTGATTGGGTGTAGACAAGTCTCCTTGGCACACTCAATGCTTAGAACCATGGCATTCTATGTGTTTGATAAAATGCCTAAATGAGTTGCTTTCCATTTCCAAACCCCGTTGTATGAGTTAAACTTGATTTTCATGGTTAAATCTTCCGAGTGAGATCAAATGACAATGACTCTCACTTGAGTTATCAAAGAGAAGCATTGAACGGCCTAAGTTATGGGCGGAATGAACCCCTAGACCTTGCCGCTTTTAATTTCTAGTCAATCTTTGTTTTCAATTAAAGTTAGGAGGTAGAGAGAATTTCCATCACTCAAAAGTTGGCCGTCTCAAAGCCGAACTAAAGGTTGGCGGTCCTAACGCTAAAAACCCTTCGTAAATCAAACCTCCGGCCTAGCTCCATTGGCTCCCTGTGGATTCGACCTCGGACTTCCGAGTTTATTATGCTGCAACCAACCTAGCCCTACGCTTGGGGCACTACGCGCATTAAGGTCGCAAGCATTCATTACTATGAGAATGAGAATATTACCCTCTTTTGCCTCTTATTTCTAATTTCCCCAAAAAGATACTATGATAAACGAATCTAAAGGAAAGCGAAGATAAAAGAAAAAGACTTTTTCAGGTCAATATTGGTGAGCAGATTAAAAAAAAAAAAAACAATATCGGTGAAGAAAAGTACTCCACGCAAACATGTGGAGCTCAAGTTTCTTTGAACGCTAATGGCTGAATTTTCAGGAAACAAAAAAAAGGGGGGGTAAACTTCACTGACCTCCCTTGAGGTTTCTGAAAAATGCAGGCACCTCCCATGAGCTTTCTAAATTACATTGTCCTCCCTTGCTTTTGAAACTATTATCGAGATTCCTCATTCCGTTACTTAAATTAGTAGCGGTGTTAACTTTAACTCTTAAAAGACAAAAATACCCTTCAAAATACACTATATTTCTAGTCTTTTTGTTTTATCCACTTCTTCAATTCAATTTTATTTGCTAGTGAATATTAATAGTACTTCATTATTTAAGTAAGGGGAGATTAGCCTAACTTATTAATCTATGTCTTATTTTATACTAATTCTTTTTGTTAGATTGGCATCAAATATATTTTGTTGTAGTATAAATTGTCAAAAATTTGAAACTAATTTTTTTTCCCGATCACACTTGGATGATCGACTCCGTTCATTTTGTAGAGTTTGGCGAGAACCATAAACATACCAAAAATCGTGTTCATCGGATTTTTGTAGATACATGATCAATAAATATGAAAATTGAAGAAAATCAAAACTGGATCCAAAACCACACCGAATAGGAACCCAGTTTTGTTTTTTTTTTACAATTTTCACTTGTGCCGATCATGTATCTATTAAAGTCCGATGAACACGATTTTTGGTATGATTATGGTTCTCATCAAACTCTACAAAATGAATGGAATCGATCATCCAAGTGTGATTGAAAAATGGACCGAAGGGGATACCAAGGGTGTTGATATCCCCGGTATACTAAAAAGTTTCTTTGCTTGTTGTTGCTTATTTTATTTTTGGCTCCTAGATTTTTGTTTGTTGGTTATTGTGGTTGCAATATTTAGTCTATTCTCTATTTGCACCAAGGAGGGAAAAATATCGAAGAGTTCTTGTTAATAGTTTTTCCCAACAAGAAGGGAAGATAAAAGATAGATAAACATGTGGAGCTCACTAAGGGGGACCTGGAGGTGTTGTAGTGTACCTCCCGCACTATACATGTAGAGCGGCCAATCCGGCCATCCATCTCGGCAATGAACGGTTCGAATTTTCATCCGAACAATGGATGGCTAGGATTTGTGGGAGTTCAGATACAATCCGAACCGTCCTTGCCAAAATGGCGGGTGCACTAGAGCCCCTCTCATTCCCACTGGGTGAGTTTCCCAAAAATAAGCTTTTGGCTTTTTTTGTCCTTATTCAATTTTTTTTGCATTTGTAAGTTTTTTATCAAACTTTTAAGTATTTTAGATTCATCTTAATGAGAGGAATCCAAAAAGTAAAAACATTATGGACTTGTTAGTTTTGTAGGTTTAATTTTGTTTTGTTTTTGTTTTCTAATCTTTATCCTATTTCTCTTTCCAATCATTATCATATTTTTTCAATTATACTTTCATTTTACTCTCTCTATAGTCATTATCCATCTCTCAAATCATTGCTCTATTTCTTTCTCAACCCACTACGAAAACAAAATACCCAACCAAAACTACCAAACGATCAAAGCCAGACTTTTACTCTATTTTTTTTAGGAAATATCCAATTTTTGGCACTTTTAGCCCAGGTTTTTTTTTTTTTTTGCAAAAAGTGCTAAAGCTGGATATTTCGCAAAACAATTGGATAAAAGTCACAATTTTTTATTTTTCTTATTCCTCTCGTCGAGATGAATCTAAAATATCCAAAAGTTTGACTCAAAACTAACAAATGTAAAAAAAAAAGTTTTGAATAAGAAAAAAAAAGCCAGAAGCTTATTTTTGGAAAACTCACCTAAGTCATGGTCAATATCGGTGGCTTTGAACACTGTTTGCTAAATTTTCCACAAGAAAATAATAAAGAACACTGATTTCTGAGAAGAAAGGGAGCCACACAAACACAGAACTACAAGCCTCTAAACTCAGGATTTTCAGAGAGAGAGAGAGAGAGAGAGAGATTCTATAGCAAAATAGAACTACAAGCCTCTAAACTAAGGATTTTGAGAGAGAGAGATTTTATATAGGAGTAGTACCATGTCCATATATTTTTTCCTCTTCTTTCTCCTAAGCCTTTCCACAGCCCTGGACGATTGCACTTCAACAACATCAAAATGCTCCGATGACGGTCCACCAATCCGCTTCCCATTCCGTCTAAAGAACCAACACCCCCCTCACTGCGGCTATCCTGGCTTCGACCTCTCTTGCTCTCCAAACAACACCACCACCGTTCTCGACCTCCCTAATTCAGTCAAAGTTCTAGTCACCCACATCGATTACAAATCCCGACTGATTCACATCAAAGACCCAAACGGCTGCTTCCCACGACAGCTTCAAAACCTCAATTTGTCTACCACTCCCTTCAATTTTCCAGATTCCATGGACTATTTCGTGGTCAATTTCGGTTTATTCAGTTGCCCCCCTTCAACGAAAATGGAAGGATATTATTGGCCGTATGAAAAAGGTCATACTTATCGGGTCACTTGCCTCCGCGGTGGCGATGGTCGTGATGTATATTTCCTGGACAATAGTAGTAGTATCGCCTATATACCCGAGCTGATATCGTGCAGAAAGATGTATAATGTTTGGTCGGTTCCCTATGATGTGTTTGATGAAACAGCTGATCTGCAGTTGCAATGGCTCCAGGCGCCGGATTGTGGGAAATGTGAGACTGATGGAAAGTTTTGTAGGCTTATGAGAAACGGCACGAGCGAGGAAATTTTATGTTTTGGCAACCTCAATCCGCCTAAAAAAGGTACCCTCTTTCTCTTCTTTCCCTTTTCTTTTGTTCTTTTTTTTAATTTGTTTTTGTATTCAATTTTGGCCTTCCATTTGCATGCTCAAATCAGAGAAAGTTCAAAGAAAATTTGCATACCCTCTATAGATCTTCAAAACTCAATGAGAAAGAGTAATTGCAGGTTATGAATTATGATTATGAAGTTATCATTGTCCCAATTGGCTAGAGCCTTGTCGGTAGGAATGGCAACTGGGTGGGGAGGTTTTTTCCGTACCCGACTCTGGCCGAAAATTATTTCCCCGCCCCGACCGGGTAATGTATGGCTACCCCCGCCCCGCTCCTATTTTTTTTTACATATTAAGAAAATATATTCTAGACTTCAAAATAAGTGAGCACCAATAATAAAAGTTCACAAAATAACTATTACAACTTAACCTAAATTTACTATCCAAAAGCAAAATGGAATTTTTTAAAAAATATATACTGTTATTTTTTAGTTGTAAGGGTAAAAATACAAGAATATAAATACATTTATGCACAAAAAAACAAAAAAACAAAATTTGGGGCTGGTTTGGGCGGGTAATGCCTACCCGAACACCATCGGATTTCTTTGATTCTCCCCCAAATCTGATCCGATACCCGAAAAATCTAACAAAAACTGCTTTGCCACGACTGGGGCGGGTTGATTGCCATCTCTTCTTAGGGAAGGTCATGGGTTTGGACGAGATGGACAATGGTTAAAATTTCATTCTTCAAGCGCAACAATTTAGGTTCGGTAACTACTAGGTACGTGTCAAAATAAGATGAATCTAACCACTTTGTTTGGTTCTCATTTTTAAAGATATTTTTGATGTAATGAGTGATAATGAGTGGAGAGATAGAGAAAAAAAGGTATTGAGAAACGTATTTCTACCCTGGGGGGTGGCTTTCCTTTTCTCTTCACTCAAGCTTTCTCTCCGTCGGTTTAATCGGATATCTATCTCCTTCCTTTACCGTCCTCCACCCTCGCCCTCCCCCTACACCTCCAACCGCCTCGACCCTCTCGTCTTCTCCACCGCCGCACCTCCTCCACCATCTCCATCACGTAGTCGTTGACTCGTCGGTGTTCCGTCACTAAGGTGTGTCTCGGGTTTGTGGATTAGCTTGCGGATGTGGTTGCCGGAGTCTGTTTTGTGCGCGCTTGGTTCGCCGGACAAGGAGTGCTAATTTGGTTGAGTGTTGATTGTGAGGTTTTCTTTCTTTTGCTTTTCCTTTTTTTTCCTGTGTTTTTCTCTCTAGTTTCATGCTGCGAGTCTTTCTCCCCGTTGGGTTTTCCCTAGTTCGGTGTCGTCCTCCCCAAGTTCTAGTCTCCCCAGATCTGCAGGTTGGAATTTCGTTCGTTGGTTTTGGGATCCAATTGTCGGAATGCTTGTTGTGCCCGCCGTGGTCGCAAGCTGGCTTGTTAGGTTGTTGTTGGTTGATGATCAAGGTATAGCCGTATCGGCGTGTTGGTTAGTGAGGTTATCAAGTTAAAAGCTTGTAAATCTAGACCTCCAGGTTATTGTCTCTCTCTCTATTTAGGATAGTTAATTAACCCTATTTGGTTGTATACTTATTTCGTATCAATGAAATCTTCTACCATTTTGGCAAAAAAAAACTAGTAGGTACATGTCAATCAAATGGTGCTAGTTCAATTGGCCATGACTCTTGCATTTCACTATTAGGTGAGTTCGAATCTCTATACCTGCGTGTTGGTGTTCTTTTCTTAGAAAAGCTTTTCCTTCATTTCTTGCTTCTTCTTCTTTTCTTTTCTTTTTTCTATGATGGGTTTATTTCTCGTATTGGTTGAATTGTTTAGATTGGTTATCTCGTGGACTCTCACAATCGATATTGTGCCCGGGTTTGTTTTTTATAATTCATACATAATATAATGATCTCTTATATCGATTGACAAACAAAACTACTAGATTGATTGAAAGATTCACGACACAGATTAAACATGCCTCAAATATATAAATTCACAACGTGGGTATATAATACTACCATGGACTACCATTGGGATGTGGTATTTAATCCAACTATTATTCATTCGGTGGGCTTCTTAATCCTTCACTAATAATGGCGGCTCCATAAAATTTGTTGATAGGTAGGTATTGAAGAACCTTAAATTTTACAGAATTTATGAGGAAAATTAACTTAAAATTTCTTGATGGTAGTTATTGAAGAACCTTAAATTTTACAGAATTTATGAGGAAAATTAACTTAAACTTCTCCGATTAAAATTTGTAAACAAATTTTCTACTATTTTGTGGTGCAACCATTTAAATAGATGGTTTTCACTCTGCGGTGAAATCAATTGAATCAACATGTAAAATAATGACACTTAAACTCCGCGGTTGAGATTGAGTTGAGTGTCCAATTTTTACATCGGTCTTGCTAACCTCCGCCCATAATATCCCTATAATTCCAAAGAAGTTCGGATATCAATGCACATATCACGGATATTTAATACATTTTCACAACTATCAATATACTTTTCTCAGATATCAATGCACTTTTTACCTATTATCATCTGCCCTTGGGGCGGACGTTAGCATTTTCCTCCATCTCAATGTTGGGTGTTCAATATTATAGTGGCCTGAGATAATACAAAACACATACGTTATATATATAAGGGTTGGTTTTGTGGACACAATTTTTGACACTTCATCTCATTCATTGAAATCAATGGTTTTGCTTGTGGACACAATGGCTGAATTCAATGGTTTTATGGACACAATTTTTGACACTTCATCAATATACATATATATTGACGGTATTCCACTGAATACTCCCCACAAGCTATGGCACCACCATTGCCGTCAAATAAACAGGATCAGATAGTAGTCGGGCGGAAGCTTTGAACACCATTTTTCAGCGCACAAAGAAATAATATAACGAGTCTTCTCTATCTTTCACAGGTCATGACTTGGAAATTGCAGGTGTGACTTTAGGCTCATTTTTGCTTCTTGTAATCCTCATTGCGATATATTGGTTCCACAGACAACAGAAAATAAAGAGAAAGGATTGTCTAAAGATTGAGATGTTTTTGGAGGATTATAGAGCTTTAAAGCCGGCAAGATACTCTTATGACGATATCAAGAAAATTACAAATCAATTCAAGGACAAAATAGGCCAAGGAGGATATGGAACAGTGTACAGGGGACAACTTTCCAATGATGTTCATGTGGCGGTTAAGATCCTCAATAACACTAAGGGAAATGGGGAAGAGTTCATCAACGAAGTGGGAATTATTGGTACAATCCACCATGTCAATGTGGTCCGCTTTGTTGGTTACTGTGCTGATGGATTCAGAAGAGCTCTTATTTACGACTTCTTACCAAATGATTCCCTGGAAAAGTTTGCATCATCTGATCACAAGAAGCGTTCACTTGGTTGGAAGAAGTTGCTAGAAATTGCTATGGGCATAGCAAAAGGAATTGAGTATCTTCACCAAGGGTGTGATCAACAAATCCTTCATTTTGATATTAAACCACATAATATCTTGTTGGATGAGAACTTGAATCCGAAGATAACGGATTTTGGTCTAGCAAAGTTGTGTTCAAAGGAACAAAGTGTTGTATCTATGACTACTGCTCGCGGTACCATTGGCTATATTGCACCGGAAGTATTCTCAAGGAACTTCGGGAATGTATCATACAAAGCAGATATTTATAGTTTCGGAATGTTGTTACTTGAAATGGTAGGAGGGAAGAAGAATTTTGATGTAATGGTCAATAGCACCAACAAAATTTACTTTCCCGAATGGATTTACAATCATTTGGACAGTGGAGAAGAGCTAAGAATCCGTATTCAAGATGAAGGAGATGCCAAGATTGCAAAGAAGTTAGCAATTGTGGGACTTTGGTGCATTCAATGGTACCCAGTTGACAGGCCTTCAATGCATGTTGTGATTCAAATGCTGGAAGGATATGGAGACACTTTGATCAAGCCTCCCAATCCTTTTGTCTCTACAAATTCAACATTGGCCACGGGACAGTCGAGTGGAAGGCCTTTTAACAATGAGTTGGAAGTTATTGTTGAATCTGAGTAAGGAAGATATATATAACCACTATCGATCTGTTGTATCATCGTAGAGAGTTGTCTCTTTCATCCATATATGGATACATGAAACCGTGAGACATCAATAAAACGAATTTTAATCTACTGATGTATTGCGTTACCATAAAGAATCTGTACGTTGTGCTTTGAAATACGTGATTTGCATCCAATGTATTGGGTATTCAAGATCAATAATTCTCATAATGTTTCTTTTATCGTCTTTTTCTAGGATTATTGATGGGATTCTATCCCTATGTTGTACTCCATGGTAGCTAAGAAACATTTTGTACCATAACAAAACAAAGATTGTTGCAGATTAACGCTTGTGGTAGTAGCTGTTTGGAAATTTAGTGGAAATATTGCTGATAATGGTCAAATAGAATGAAATATTCAAATCATTAGAAAATCTAATTAGATTTAACATAAAGACAAAAAAAAAAAATCGAAAATCGAAAACCAAAATCAACACTGCATGAGCCCGCGGAGAACGATCAAAGAAAGTTCCTACAAACTGAACAAGCATTCGAGTGAAAATGGCTTCGATGCGATCGGCGTGGAAGCATTGCTTACATTGGGTTTGCTCCTCAGCATTTCCTTGGGCCTGTCGACAACCACCCACCTCACTGCGGCTACCCCGGGTTCGATCTATCTTGCTCTCCAAACACAACTGCCACTCTCCTCAACCTCCCCTATTCCGTCAAAGTTCTAGTCACCAACATTGATTACGAAACCCAATCGATTCACATCAAAGACCCAAACAGCTGCTCCCCACAACAGCTTCAAAACCTCAATTGTTACCACTACTCCCTTTCAATTTGCAGATTCCGTGCACAATTTTCGTATATTCAGTTGCCTTGCAGCGAAACCTAATTTTCCGAATTGTGGCTCTTGCCTCAATGGCAATGTTCATGTCATGTCAGGGGAGATGACTATCCAGTAAGCACACCCAGAAACTAAACTAGTCAAAGTAAAGTATTAATCTGGTGTACCAACTCGTTGATTTCTGGTATTTTATTTCCCAGAGGACATCCAGAATTCTCCTACAATAGAGGAAAATGAGAAATCAGAGAATGAAACTGGAAAATATTTTAAAAATCTCGTAACATAGCACGGGTTTAATAATATTTTGCCATTTAAAAAAAAATATAGCATGGGTTTACTGCTAGTAAGTTGTAGGGAAAAAAAATGGTGAAAACCGTATCATATGGTTTAAGGCATAGAAGAGGAGTACCACTTTAGGCATTTTAAACCTAGAGTGGCGCGGATCCAAAAAAAAAAAATCTAGAGTGGCAAAACCGTAATCATGCGACAATGGAATTACAAGTCTAGCCCACCCATATTCGATCCGAAATAGTCCAACAGTCAAGACACATGGCATTTTGGCCATGTGCCGTGTGTTTTTTTAGCCGTTTACGGCCGTTTAAGCCTCCGAAAGGGCAATTTTACCGTTTTAGGAAATATTTTTTTACTTATAACTTTTAATAGGAAACTCCGTTACAGTCTGTTCTTATTTGGAGAGGTCTTATTTTTTTCTCTATTTTCTGAATTTGTAATAATTTTGATTTTTTCCGAAATTGGTAATTTTTCATTTTCCTACTAGGGTTAGAGTTTTCTGTCTATATAATAAGTTGTAAGCCTTAGGGCTAAGTAATTTTTTATTATTATTGAATGAAAAGAGTTTAGAGAGCGCTTCTCTAAACTCTTTTTTTAGTGTTGGTGGAGCACTCAGGAACAGTTGGAGCTCACCATGACCGATAGCACTTAGAGAGGTTTGTTGTCTAGGGGTCTCAAGACAGTTTTTTCTCGGCATAGTTTTTAGGAGTTTTTAAATATTCATCCTCGAACCTCATTCATTTTTAATAAATTTTTCTTCACTTATTAGTTCCATACTTCTATTTATCTATCGATTCCCACTCATTATTCCGAAACGGTCCCTAAAAACCCATATCAAACAACCAGTTCTTTCATGATCTAATAAATAAAAAAAACTGATTTTTTTTTTCCCCTATGATTAAAGGGCAAAAGAGGTGACAACCTATCTTTCCATCTTTCTTTTTTTTTTGGGTAATTGTCCTATCTTTCCATCTTCTCTTGGCGTGAATATATATAGAAACTTCAAAGCAACAGATCTCAAAAGGCCAGGGATCAGCTCATTTCTTCAAACCGCACTGAATGGAGAAAGGTCCCTTAACTTATGATGTGTCAAAATCATTAGTACAAAGTTTGTCAACATTTACGTACATCTCAGTAAATGAATTTCAACTTCCAGCCTTCAATTCATCATCTGTTTAGACGCTTTCAAACGACCCAACTTGGTTTTTTTTTTTCTTCAGAAAATTGTTTTGAAAATCATGTTGATCGAATAGAATAAGTATATGATCGAAGCATATGTTTATTAATTATCAAGAAAAATGAGTTCATAAACCTGTTTTTTTTATGGTAAAAGCGTGTTTGAAATCATATCTGATCAACGTATTTTTTTACAGTGTCAATGTTCTCGACAAGATCTAAAACAAAACCGATATCGCTAATAAAAGTGGGCGCTGGAAGGGTCCACATTTGCCCCTAACAAGACCATCTAGCATCCTCATGCTTTTTAATTATTTTCGTTGTTTAACATCGGAGATGGTCTTGGACCTTTGTTTTACTTCCTTTAGATTTTTACTACTATCTGTTTTCGGTGTAGACTGGTAGTTCCCGAATGCAGTCGTCCAATGCCAGCTTCGGGTAGCGGGCCGCACGGCGATTTATGTACCTTCTTCGTCAGCCAAGCGGCCCAAGCCCCTAACAGCCTGTAGAGCCGCTCGGTCTCTGGTATTGCAGGCGGAGCAAGTTGTTGGGTCAGGGCGGTGATATTGATATGTGACGACTGCTGGAGCCACGTCGGTGCCAAGTGATATAGTTCGGTCACGTGGTGTCGGCAATGCATGACTTCAAACCGAAAAGCAGTTATTTGTGAAGTCACTGAAGACATGAACTTGGCACCTGCTTGCGTTCTTGTGGATTTGACAACTTAACTTAAATTTGAGAATTTTGTTCTTATTTGAATTTTTTTCGTATTTTTTAGTTTTGCACCAAAATTTTGATGACTATTAATTCATCTCGACGAGAGAAATCGGAAAAGCAAAATTCTCAAATTTATATTAAATTTAAGTTAAGTTCATAAGAACGCAAGAGTCTGAGTACGTCAAGTCTCTCTCTAAAAAGAAATACTAGTACAATTTTAAACCCAGAATTACGCAGTTCCAATTTTCTCCTCTACTTGAAACTTGAAACTAACTCAAGCATTGTACTGCCTTCCGGCTGCCCAACGGTCGGCTACGCACTAACTGGTGTCCTGTCTTGCAAATCTAGGGAGAGGAAGGCTCAGCTCATTCCAGATCCTACCCAGAGATCCAAAAGAGAACCGGATATACACCCCGGAATTGCAACCGTCTATCGCTCCAGAATTTACTTTAAATTCAGACCATTGAAAATTCTTTTGAACAGCCGCGATTACTTACTACTCTTGTAGTGAGTTTGCTCACTATAGGGCCCCCCGATCCAAAAATGAATAAAATCATGTGATTGCGCTCACTTTGAAGTGCTTGTACACTTCCAGAGTATGCTCATTAAAATGAAGAACACAGCAACTGTTCAGAGCAACGGCCAACCCTACAACTGGTCAGAAAGTTATTGCAATGTGATAATTGTGATTCCTCAAATAGGCAGAACAGGGTAGGTCTTCTGCGGGGTAGGTCTTGGGCGGCTATTAATGCGTACACCTCTTGGTTGGTCAGTCAGTGCCGGTTCAAAGATATTTGAGGCCCGAAGCAGAAGTTCTAATAGGGAGCCATCTATCTCCGTATCTTCGAACTAAATTTCGCAAAATATTGCGGAAAACTTAAGGGGTGGAGATTCGAACCCAGGTTTTAAAGCATCTAAAGAACCTAAGCTGCCACACGACCAAGAAAATGTTACTCAAAGGTGATTGAAACTCATTACTTAAAACTAGAAACTGTATTTTTGGGGACCCTCTTCGGGTCAAAAAATTGAGGGCGGAAGCGACGGCTTCCTCAACTTTTCCTCTAAGCCGGCTCTAGGCTGGTGAACTCTGCTACACACAAAAAAAAAAAAAACCAAAGTCTACTAGACAGAAAACATTGATCTTGAAAATAATGATGCCAATGTGACCCACATGCCATAGCAACAACTCAAAGCTCAAAAGCGAAGTAACTATTTGGCGGTCTCAAGCATCGTCGCGTCGCCCTTGTAATCATACGTTTATGCAAGGGAAAATTTCAAAATTGCACCTGATCTTTCACACAAATCACGCATAGGTATCTGACCTTTTAATATTATCAAAATAACACCTGACCTATTTAAAAACTCATCAATTTTCCACCCGTCGTTAACTTTCCATCCAAAAACAGACGGAAATGCTTAAATGGCCTACATCTGGCCATTTGGAGGGAAACCAATATACATTTTGGGGGAAAAACACATTACTCTACTGATTTCTCCCGCCAAAACCCACCTGCGGGGCCATGGGGTTCCAATGTTTTGTTATGAGAATAATGCTTATAAGACTTCATCTCGGTTATTGTAACTGTTTGTTTTTGTTGAACTGGTTATTGCACATTTTGGGGATCAAATATATGTGCCATTTATTTCAACAAAGCTTGAGATGGTGTGAGGCAAATGAAGGAGAAGAAGGAAATGTTTAGGGATTTTGGGACATCCTCATTCCACTAAACTTTTTCTATAACTTTTAGTTTTGTTCTTATTTAAATTTTTTTCGTGTTTCTTAATTTTGCGCCTCACTTTTTTTTGTTTTCTGATTCGCCTGGTCAAGACGAATCAGAAAAGTAAAAAAAAATTATATATTTATCCAAATATTTTGAAAAATAGTCTCTCTTTTTTTTTACCTAAAATGGTTATTTTCTAAAATATTTAGGTAAAAGTTAAAAAAAAAATTCGATTCATCTTGTCAAGACGATTCAATAAGTCACAAAAGGTTGACGCAAAATTAACAAACGCGAAAAAAAAAAGAAAAAATAAAAACTAAACTAAAAGTTATAGAAAAAGTAAAAATAGTTGTTATTGGAACTCCATGACCCCACATGTGGGTTTCGGCGGAAGAAATCGATAGAGTAATGTGTTTTTTCCTCAAAATGCATATTAGTTTCCCTCCAAATGACCAGATGTAGGCTATTTCAACATTTCCGTCTATTTTTTGATGAAAAGTTAATGGCGGGTGGAAAATTGATGGATTTTTAAATAGGTCATGTGTTTTTTTGATAATATTAAAAAGCTAGATGCCTATGCGTGATTTATGTGAAAGGTCAGGTGCTATTTTGAAAATTTCTCTCTATGTAGGGTTCATATATTAAATCACAGATCAACGTAAATGTGTGATTGAGGAGAAGACGGGGCTACGAGGACCATCAAAAAATTTCCCCCAAAAGGCATGTGAAGTGACAGATGGGTTAGCTGACACAGTATGTGATGGGGGGTTTTAAAAGCTGGTGCGAACTACCTTACTGTGAGAACCTTATGGACGGTAGACAGAAGAAACAGGTTGCAAGTGGGATGGAAAGGAACCGTCTATTTGATACATATTGCAGAGGTAGTTGAATCCAGAGTTGGCATTACAAGGTGGGTACTGCGTGGCCGTGCCCGAGCAGCCTGTTCGGGCTGTGACGGCTGTCCAAAAGTGTGCTGGACGGCTCATATTAAAATCATCTCTCCTCTCACCCCACCACTCTCTCTTCTCTTTCTCTCTCCTTTTTCTCCCTCCAAATCCGAGCCGTCCAAAGCCGAAATGGACGGACCGGATGTGTCGAGCGGGCACCAGGTGATACCCACCCGGCACTGAAAAAATTTATCTAAAAATAAATGCTACAACCCCCATTAAGTTAGTACTGCCAGTCTGCCATACTCTCTACTAGTATTTACTAGGTCCAGCGTGCTCTGTTTTCCACTGTCAGTAGTTGTCCATCTTGACAACGAGAAATGATCCAGATTTACTTTGAACAGATCTGTACCGTTTAAAACACTTTTGAACGAGTTGGGTCATTCATTATAAAGCACCCGTGCACAATAAGGTCCCGGTTCCGAGCCACCGTATCGCTTGTCTCAATCTACCTCCAGTTTGCAAGATTTTGCCCTAGACAGAGCCAAAGATTTTATCTGGTTGAGTAAAAAAAATAAGGATGTCAAAACCAAAATTGTAGCTTCTACTACTATACTTGAATGTATTTCATGCATAAGCAACATCAAAAAATAAGAAGAAGAGAACTAGGAAAATCATCAGGCATCTCTCACTTTTTTTCTAACTATTCAAGATATGTAGTTAAGGTGCCATGGCACTCTTGGCCATTGTATAGCTCCTTCCCTTGACTCACATTTCAGGATCATAGTCACAAAGAGGATAATGGATTTGGGAATAGTAGATTTGTGATCTTTGACCCCTATGTCAAATAAGAGACACTACCATGAACAATTAAGGATCTTCGCTTAAGATGATACCCCAATCAAACTTAGCAAAAGCTTTATTAGAACTTCCAGTTTGAAGCTTTTAGAAAAATTACAAGTGGGGGGCCCTAGCCCCTCCCAGCCACTGAGTAGTTCCGCCACTGCCTAAGAGCATTTGATGGTACTTTTACTCGCATAAACGCACAAGCATCTGCCATGACTCAAAAAAAAATTGAATGCGACCGTGGTAGATCAATGACACGAACACGTGATATCGAGATTGTTGGTGGGGGGGGGCATTGGTTTTGTTCAAATAACAGTACTTTTACAACCATACACACGTACCTATACAAAACACTCTGCACCAATGAAGCACGGGTACTTTAAAAATGTCGCCGTACGCGTACCGGGTACTGGTACGGGTGCGGCATGGGTACGGCAAAAACATACCGGGTACGGCAAAATTGGATCGGGTACTTTTGATATTTTTGGGTACGGCATTGGGTACGTTTTAACCCAAAATGATTTTTTTTCAAAATTTCAGGAATATTTTTGTAAATAATTATAAAATATGGGTTTATTGTGTAATTTATTTGTCTTTTTGACTATGTACACATTAACTGACTGAGAGAGTCAGCAATCAAAAAAAGAAAAGAAAGGGGTAGCGATCTGGAGATCTAGGGCTTCAAACCGCAAGTTCTCTCTCTCTTTCTCTCGGACTCTCCTCTCCTCTCCTCTCTCATTTTCTCATTTTATGCAATAAAAAATAGAAAAAAAAATTTATATATATATATATATATTCGCCGTACCCGTACCCTACTTTTTTGGGGTTTTGCCGTTTCCCGTACCCGTACCCGTGCTCCATAGCTCTGCACACATATTCATATTCGTGCGATGCCCCACTATGTGAGTCTCTGTGAGAGCCTGTATAAAAAGCCTGCGTATGTAGAGTAGTAATGTGGTTGAAAAGTTTCTTGGTGCCCGAATGAATAATTACTCTCCTGCAGGGGAGAGTGTACGCCCATGCTTCATAATCTAGACTATAGATGCCAAAATACAAGACCCCTACCAAGAAATTTTAAATGATCTTCTCCTTAAAAATCACACTTCTTCTTCCATCTCAAACAGCCCATATAGAATTTCATACAGGAAAGCAACACATACTCTCTCTCTCTCTCTCTGACCATGGAGCTCTTCATAGCCATCTCTCTCCTCCCTCTCCTCTACGCCATTTTCCAACTCCTCAAACCAATCTTCCAAAGAAAACACCGACACTGCTACATGCTGGCTTACGAGTGCTACAAGGCCACCGAAGACCGGAAGCTCGACACCGAGCTCTGCGCCAGCATCATCCTCCGCAACAAGAACCTCGGCCTGGACGAGTACAAGTTCCTCCTTCAAACCATGGTCAACTCCGGGATCGGCGAAGACACCTACGCCCCCACCATGGTCATATCGGGCAAGGAAGACTGTCCTTCCCTGCCCGACGCGTTGGCCGAGATGGACGAGATCATCTTCGACACGCTCGACGGCCTCTTCTCCCAGACGGGCGTCCGCCCGTCCGAGGTGGATATTCTGGTCGCGAATGTGTCGTTGCTCTCGACTGTTCCGTCGCTGACGGCTCGGATTGTGAACCGGTACAAGATGAGGGAGGATGTAAAGGTGTTTAATATGTCCGGAATGGGGTGCAGCGCCAGCCTTGTGGCCGTTGATTTGGTGCAGCAGTTGTTTAAGGTTCACAGGAAGGCGTTGGCTGTGGTCGTGAGCACGGAATCAATGGGATCAAATTGGTATTGCGGCAAACAAAGGTAGATCCACGATTTGTCGGAGTAATTCCGTCCATATACTTAGTCGTGCAACTAGTCCCGAGGCACCACATGACCTTGCTCCGGGAGAACAGAATAATTAAACTGATTTGTTTTGTCTCTCATTTGTCTTACCAACTAGTACTTTCATTCTCTACTTTTATTTGATTTCCAATGTTCTTAAGGCCACCCTGAGGTAACGACGAAGGTGCGGTCGCTTAAGATCTCCGTAAATTTCCAAATTTTGAGAGTCCCTCCTATTTTAGTACCCTAATAATAATAAGGCAAGAAAGGCCTCTCTTAAATTTTGCTTCAGGCTCCCGAAAAGTGAGGGCCGTTACTATTATACTGTTTCACGACTTTGATCAATTTAGTGTCTAAATTCTCGAACAGGTCAATGATGCTCTCCAACTGTCTCTTCCGATCAGGCGGCTGCTCGATGCTCCTGACAAACGACGCAGCCTTGAAAAACAAGGCTATTTTGAAGCTCACGTGCATGGAACGCACACATATGGGAGCAGACGACGAGGCCTACGAATGCTGCATGCAAGTCGAAGACAATCTCGGATACAAAGGCTTCCGCCTCACCAGGAGCCTCACCAGAGCGGCAGCTAGAGCTTTCACCGTGAACCTAACAACCGTAGTGCCTAAAATACTACCACTACACGAACTAATTCGATACAAAATCGCATCCCTTCGGCGGAATACTAAAGGAACCAACAACAACCGCGAATTGGAAAAAGTCGGAGTTGGTTTGAATCTCAAGACGGGGATCGAGCACTTCTGCATTCACCCGGGCGGGAAGGCGGTCATCAATGGAGTCGGGAAGAGCCTGGGTTTGAGTGACTATGACATTGAACCGTCTCGAATGGCGCTCCATCGGTTCGGGAACACGTCGGCAGGCGGGTTGTGGTATGTTCTGGGGTACATGGAGGCTAAGAAGAGGCTGAAGAAGGGGGATAGGATTTTTATGATTAGCTTTGGTGCAGGGTTTAAGTGCAACAACTGTGTGTGGGAGGTGATGAGGGATTTGAAAGAGGGAAATGTTTGGAAAGATTGTGTTGAGAGTTACCCACCAAAGGATAAAGTCAGTCCTTTTACGGAGAAGTATGGGTGGATCAATGATGAGGGTCTTGGTCTTAGCTTTATTAGACTTGTTTGAAACAGGCGATCATCTTCTTCTTGGATTTCACTCTAGAGTTTTAAGTCTCTTCCCTGTTTTCATCGATCTTTTGTCTTTTCAGTGTTGTATTCAGTTTCAAAAAGTCTACGAAACGCAACTTTAGAACATAACTGCATCCGGAACCGTTGGATGCATCGATCGGCTCCGGATGCCATTGTGTCAGGAGTTGTTTTTTAAAGTTGAGTTCATTGTATTGCTCATTGTGTTTTGTGATGTCCACCTTCGCAACTCGGATTCGCAAATTGATTAGGTAAAATACTTGATCAATAGAAAGGGAATAAAAACAAGAATCTTTTCATAGATTTTACATTTTAGTTTGATTCTGTAGGTTAAGTGCTTGGTTATGTAGGGAGTTTAATTTCTTGTGAACATTCCTAATGTTTTGATTTGTAATTCCTTGTGCAACAAGGATTTAAGACTCAATAATTCCCTGCGGTATTACTTAATTTCTGGGTCTTGTTCTTATTGGGTTTATAATTTCTGGATCTTGATCTTATTGGGTTCGTATTTGCTTTTCAATGAACTCGGATCGTGCACTACACATCTCTACAGGGCACCCCTACGCTATGTGGTCCCGAGATCCCAAATTTAAGAGTCACAATTGATGCAAAGACGTACAAGAATTTTACCGGATTTGCGCTATTGATTATGTAGGCAATTGTGTATCTTTTATTGTGCTTTTAGAAAGTCCCGTGAACTTGTGAAAATGAGGTTCATTGCCCTCATTAACTTCATATCAGAGGTTTGGTCACATTTTAAGTCCTTGTCTCCTCTTGAAGCGTTCTTTGAACATTAAATGCACTTACCTTCCACCTTTGTAGCTTCATGACACTATATATCAGGCATGGTTATCAGAATCAACCAATCTGTGTTTGTCATTATAAACGTATTTGTACATTGCATTAGTAGAATTTACGTACTCATATCGAACCATTACCTATGTTTGTACTCGTGCTCGTACAATATCGTCCCCCTCATATTTGTACATAACTAAAGTTAAGTTTTGTAGGATTCACTAGGGAGTAACTCATAACGGACCGGTACCCATATTTGTTCTGTGCCGGTGCTGGTGCTCGTGGTTCATAGAAGTGGTAATTCGGCGGTGTGTTGTGTACCATTTTTGCCGCTTAAATGCTCTGTGAGCAAAGGACCAATTAATGGACCCCCTCACTTTTGACATCCTGCCAGTTTTGCATTGCAGTATTACTCCATCATACTATTGTACCTCTCGACTGTTCCCCACCTTGTAATTGTGACTCTTTATACTCCACCTATATATATATTTTTTTTAACTTAGGTGTTCAGGTTAGTTTACGTGCACCTCGATTCTATGGCCTTTTGTAGAGAGCACAATTAAAGCCGGAGCAAGGATCTATATGGACTAGTCTGAAAAGATTGGATAGAAACTACATCTGCTGCACCCCATTTGACTCAGTACACTGATGGTTGAGAAATGTAATGGTTCAACTGTTAAACTATCCATCTTTGTAATTCTGACTCTTTGTATAGCGATTATATTCCTCCACCCCATTTGATTCAGTAAACTTAAAGACAAGAAATGTGTAGTGATTCAACTTCTTGAAGGGAAATTGCTTCCCCCCCCCCCCCCCCCCCAAACCCGGTTCCTCTCTCTCTCTCTCAAACCCGGCCCCCCCTCCCCCTTAAAATCCGGTTCCCCCTCCCCCCCTTAAAATCCTGTTTATCACCCGGCCCCTACTCCACTCTAAAAAACACTCCCAGTTTTTAATTTTTTTCTTTATTTAATTATTTACATTTTATTTATTTAATTTCTATAAATACACCATTTCTATATTAAAAAATATAATTCAAGAATTAAGTACTTCAATTTTCAATAAAGTTGAACCGGTGCGAAAATCAATCTTTTTATCATTTTATTTGAAATGGCCATAATGAATTTTTTGCTCTGAGGCCTTTCAACAAATATCCTAAAATTCATTATTTAGTTTCAAGACTCTCTAAAGGTGTCCATTGAAAGGCCTTGGAGTAAAAAATTTATTACAACCATTTAGGATGAAATGATCAAAAAAATAACATCTTTGCACCGGTTTAAACGGATTGAAAATTGAAACACTTATTTTTGTAACTATATTTTTTAATCTATAAATGACAAAAAAAATGAAAAAAAAAAGTTGGATGCTTAAAATTGGGGGGGGGGGGAGCTCCTCATTTTCCTATAAATAAAACCATTTGTCTTCACATTGAACTCACACCTTGAATCTCTCCAATTTTTCTCTCTGTAGACACCCTATTTTGGACTTTCCAGAATAGTTTATTTACGGTCTTTGATTCCCCAATGATGATTAAGGTCGAGAACATACCAAGTTGGTTGATGAGTTTGAGCTTTGAGCGTCCCGAACCTCGTCCAAACCCATTTCAAACCCTTGTCGAACCCTCAAGCCAGAACCAAATGGCCTCAACAAAACCCTGCTGAAGTACGCTGGTGGTGGACTAGCGTGCGCAGGAACCACACTCTCCGGCGCACGCCACTCAGAAAGTGGCGCACGCCATATTATACCAGTCAAATCAACCTTTTTCAGCCAGCTGGGCGGGAGTTTGTGTAGCCGCCTGACGTCAGCTGACAGCCTCCTGATCATTACTTCGGCCAGAAACTGTTCCTCTCTCTCCTACACCTTCCATCAAGCCAAGTCCCATGCATTAAATGCATGGGAGCTTCCTCCAAAGCCTTACCACACCCAAACAGCCCCTAAGGGCAGGCTGATCAGCCCTTCTCTCCTCCATAAATACCCCCTTTGCATTCTTTTGCAAAGGGTTAGCACCATTAAGAAAAGGGGTAGCTTCATAAAGTCAAGCCATCCTTTGTCTTCTTCTCCTTCATTGTTCTTCGCTTCCTTTCTTCCTCATAGAAAGAGTAAGTGAAGAACATATCCTCCACAGTCCATAACCTTCACCACATCTACATCCATCATCATCTTCAAGCTCAAAGCTCAAGCTCTCTCTCAAAAATCACTAGCAAAGGTATAATGCCTCTTGCTCCTGCTTTCTGTTCTGACCCGGCAGGGTCAAGGCTGGTAATCTATACCAGTCCTGGCCCTAATGCTGGCAAGGTTTCAAGAACCGTATACAATGATCAGTGGCGCACGCCAGTAGTGATGTACCGTACGCCAGTCATGGTAGTATGTGCAACACTGGTGTGGGGATCATGGATCATTATTTTCTTGCATTATTTAAGCTTTGATCACCCTGTTGCATGCTAAAACCAGTTTACAGCTTTCTGTATTTAGAACTGCTTTCTTTCCTATCTATATTTATTGCTTATATTGGCCATCTGGGTCCCTCTGGTCCTATTCCAGAGCCCAGAATGTGCAAAGCCAAAGCATTGGAACCAAGAAAGAACTGGCGTGCGGCCCTTCCTTAGTGGCGTGCGCTAGTTATCTTTGTCCCAGTGGCTTGGCCCTTGCATGGATCTTCCATCCAGGCCCCTGATCATCCTCCTCTCACTGTTTAAGGGGTTTTCTGTCTATTTGGTGGCTTTTAAGCCCATTTATCTGTCTGTAATAGTTTAGTAACCTCCATAAACTGCGTGGTTTGTCCTGGGTGTGCACTGGTCCTTTCCAGAGCCCAGAGGGTTGAGAACAGAAGCTGTGGTATTGGGTTAACCAGCGCACGCCAGTTTTGAGTGGCGCACGCAGGTGTTGACTGCATGCAGTGGTTCGTCCAGTGCATGCAGGCTTGTTCCTGTGTGTGCCATTGCACAATCAGTGTGTGCTAGTTTGTCTAAAACGTCCACAAAAGCTTGTTCTCAATCTATTATATTTGCTTAGATCAAACATCATCATCCATAAACATTTTGTTACATCTTTTGTACATAAATGCAATCTGTTACAGTTTTAATCCCTATTAACTGTTCCCCCCGCCCTAACTGGTTAAAAGAATGATCAAATAAAGAGAGAAATGCGAATGTTTTACAAAACGCCTGAGTAGAGACCGGTCTCCGGACTGGGCGAGGGGGGTGCCATAAAACCCTTCCCCTCTCGTAATCTGGCTCCCGAACCTCAAGATCGAAGGTGACGACGGCCCAGTCTACAAAAGCCTTTTTCAAAATCAAACGGACGTGGTCCAAACGTTTTCAAAAGAACGGTTTCTTGGGTACTAACCGCAAAACCCGAGTGGCGACTCTCTGATCTGCGAAGCACTTCGCCGCGCTTTCCGCAAGATAAGGGCGCACCCAGAATTTCATGCACTAAAACACGGGATTTTTGGGGCGTGTGCCCACACTCTCTACAAACCTTGTGTTTGTTCTTGATTGAGTTTCTTCTTGAGTTCTTCAAGAAACTCAACCCTCGGCCGCCATCAATCCACCACCCGACCAGCCTCTCGATCCAAAAAAATTTGTAGTTTAGTCAAATATTTAGTTTTGAGAGAAAAAGAAAGTCATTTCTTTTCTCTTTCGAAGCTACCGTAAGCTTACCGTAAGAAGTCACTTCGTTCAATAGCCACATTCACCTTCCGTAAGCCGACGTATTTTCTTTTCTGTAGCGATACTATCTGCTAAGAAGAACGGTAAAATATTTCTAGTCACATTTTCTAGTAAAAATTGTAGTTATATTTTCTTTTTGTGTTTAAAAATGCATGTTAAGTTAAAGTACTAAAAATAGGTAGCAAACTTATTCTACTAAAATTACTGGTCTTAAGCATAAGTGGTTTCCACTCTAAAGGTGTCCGTCCATGTGGCACTATGCTTTACGATTATTTTTACGACTGTGGAGTAACCTGAGGCTAAAACCCTCGAAAGTTTGTCAACAAGTCTAGCTTCATGCCGACTAAGGAAGGAATGGTGATTCTAACTGGACTCGTCCGACCATCCGACCTGGGACTTTCCTGGTTATTTCTATGTCAAACATAATCCACAAAATTTGATTAGTAGCATGGTTACTTAGGGCTTTCCTCACAGACTGTGTACACAAAAATTTGTAGGAATAACTTCTTAATATTTTGAAGCAAAAAGACCCGTCAAACACTACAGAAATCAAGAGCGTTTACAACGCCATTTTTTCAAACAAAGCAGCCAAACTGGATGGTCTAACTCCTACTCAGTATGTTATAAATCAATTACTTAAGAAAGAGTACCTCCATGAATTTCGTACAAATCCAGATACGAGAATGAAATCACAAATATTATTTGGGTTCATCCTATGAGCATAGAGCTATCTGTCAACTTTCCGTCCGTATTGATCATTGACGCCACATACAAGACCAATGAGTATCGAATACCACTATTGGAGGTTGTGGGTATCACATATACATTGCGAACTTACTCGCTTATGTTCGCATATCTTAGTAATGAGAGAGAAGAGACACTGACATGGGCATTGGATACCTTAAAAAACTGGATGCTTCAAAAGGGGGCATTGTTGCCATTGGTGTTTGTTTCAGATTGGGATTTAGCACTTATGAACGCCATTGAAGCATGTTTCCCCATGGCACGTCACATCTTATGTATTTGGCACATAAATCAGTGCGTCATGAAGAACTGCAACCGTGTGCTTGGTCCGGAATGGAAGCACTTTCTCATGTCATGGCACTCGCTTATCAATTCATCTACACCTTCGTCTTTCGAACAGAAGTGGCAAGCCATGCGTGACGATTTTTGCCAATTTCCGAATGTCATAACTTACCTGTGGCAAACATGGTTAAGGTCGTACAAAGAGCGGTTTGTTTCAGCATGGACAGATACTTGTATGCACCTCGGAAGCAATTCAAGTCAAAGGTATAATGGTTTTTTAACTTTACTAGTAAAATTTTTTGCATTTCTCTACTACACTAACGAATACTTTTTAATAATTTCCTATTTAAACACAATGTATTATTCTATTACAGGGCAGAGTCTGCACATGCGAGGCTAAAGCTATATTTGAGGGATATCATGTCATCGCTACAAAAGTCTTTTGATAAAATAGAAAAGATGTTGAAAAATCAGTTCGGAGAAATTAAGAAGTCGTTCGAGAAATCATTGAACATTCCACGCCACAAACAAATACGTGACGACATTTTTTATCAGGTAAGATGTCGCATTTCATTAGAGGCAATGGAGTTCATACATGATCAGCTAGAAAGCGCTTTAGAAGCATCCCCCACATTGTCGGCTATCGCAACTGTACGATCAAAATCACACATGGATTGCCATGCATGCACGATCTTGCATATTATCGTTCCATTTCAACTCCAATTCCGCTATGCAGTATCCACGCTCATTGGACTAGGTTGTCTATGCACGCAACCGAGTTTAATGAGGACGGAACACGACTTGACAGGACATGTCAGGTCGTTGAGATATTAGATGGGATGGATCCATGTATGCGGGAGCATATCATAGACAGGAATATCGATATGGTAGATCCATCTCGTAGCACAGTTCGACCTCCATTGTACAACACAGAACATAGAGGTCGACCTGCAGATAGAGATGAGCAAAGTACACGTCGCATACCTTCTTTCTTAGAAGCATCCACTTCAAGATTAAGGACTGCAACATCGCGAGTGAGAGGGAGAGGGAGACGTGGGAGGGGTTCGGGGGTTCGCAACACTCAATTTACAGCTCCACCCATTCCTGATTGCTACATTCAGCGATTACCTCAGGCTTATCAATGTTATATTTCCCACACTGTTGATGTGCTTGCTGATGGTCATTGTGGATTCAGAGCGATAGCTGCACATATCGGGTATGGTGAAAATGGTTGGAGTCAAGTACGAAAGGACCTTATTGAAGAGATTGAACAAAATTATGATTTCTACAATGCGGTTTATCCAGCAGATGATTGGGCAAATCAACTACTAATCTTACTGAATTGGTTCGGGCCTACGGCACCACAGCGACATTAGATGGAGGCTATGACTGTAGGAATTGTCATCGCAACAAGGTACAATCTTGTACTGCATACATTTGATGAGGATGTTTACAGTTGTTTTACTCATTTGCCATTGAGGTCCCCTCCAGTTCCAGTAGAATACTGCCGGGAAATTGCTATTGCTCGTGTTAATAACGATCATTTCGTGCAAGTTTTCTTACAACCTCATTACCCTGTACCACCCATTCCAACATGGTGGCAGCAGAATGCATTCGACGAAGCTCTTGCTTGGGCTGACAGTTATGGAACACGTTTGCTATTGTGGTACGAAGTAATGGGTATAAACAGGCCGAGAGCAGCATTTGGAGGAGATATTGATTAGAATATGTGTTTTTATGTATTTTCATGTTTTGATAATATGTACTCAATTATAATCAAATGAAATTTTGTTTAAATTTATTATTGTTCATTAGAAAAAGTTATTTTTATTATTCATTGTTAAGACAAATTAATTAACTAATTAAAATAATATTAAGTATAAAATCAATTTTAATTGAAATTAGAATTTGAGTTAACCAAAAAAAAAAGAAGGGATGTAAATGGGAAAAGAGACAAATAAATAAAATAATTGAAAATTTAAAAAAGGAAAGAAAAAAATTTCACATTGGAAAGAAAGAAAAGGAAATAAAGAGAAAAGAAAGAAAAAAAAATTCAAATTGAAAAGAAAGAAAAGGAAATAAAGAGAAAAGAAAGAAAAAAAAATTCAAATTGAAAAGGAAGAAGGAAAAGGAAATAAAGAGAAAAAAACAGGAAAAAAAAATTAAACTGGAAAAGGAAGAAGGAAAAGGAGTTGGGGGTGGACCGGGGGGGGGGGGGGGACCGGGGGAGTGGGTGAGGGGGGGAGGGGTAATTTTGGAAATGGGCTGTGGGGTCGGGGGGTGTGTGTCGGGGGGGGGAAGCAGGTCTCTTCTTGAAGACAAGAAAAGAAATGAACTAAGCACACAAGTCCAGACACAAATATATTTAGAAAAGAAACAAGAATTACCATGAATGCTTGGATGCTCCCTTAGTTGGTTCAAGACACCATCAAGGATGACGGCAAGGTAAACGATTTTGATGTATTGCAAGTAGAGCAGGCAGAAGAGAGTGCACGAGTAATATACTCCTACCAACAAATACTCCCGGCTGGTTAGTATTAGATCCCAGCTTAACAAAGATCCTGAGGTTTGGATTTCGAATCTCGAGCCGGTTAGGCTTGATGTCAATGGGACTCAATCCAATAGAAAATCAAAATTTCAACCATATGCGGATGTACTGTAACTCCCAAGGTTACTGACTAGCTCCAAATCATCTGGCAAAGAAAATAATCGCTATTCCAAGACTTGACATTCAATGAGGTGAAGGATGGAAAACTAGCAGCTGACACATTACAACTTATAGCATCCAAACGTAAATCTCATCGCAAAATAAGAGAGTGAGTATCTATTCACAAGGTGATACATGGTGACCATCTCAGAAATTGTAGTTGCGGATTTGAATCCAATGAAGTGTTTGAACTCCTTTAAGCCACCTCTAGAGGCCACGATGATTACCCAATACATGTGAGATGGGGGACTGCACAAGCGTGGGGAAAACCACCCAATACAATTGAGACTGGAGAATGCAATAGCTTGGGATAAAACCTCAGATATCCTCATCACCAAACAAACGAAAAACTATCAGCAGTGGGAACCTCCATTTTACCCAGTACTTCCAAGAAGGCCATTGGTAATTAGAATCCCAAGTCCTAATAATTTAACTTCAAGAAACCACATTCTTGTGACACAACTATTAATCAAGAACCAAGATCTCCAAAATAAGTGGCACACCCATCCACATTTCCAAGACAGAACTAGTAAAAATGAGTTTGTTTATTCATTTATCCCACCATACCAGAAAACCAATACCCACCTTACATTCACAAATCCGTTATCAAGTGTGCCCAGCAACACTAAACTTGCAAGATATGGTAGAAACCAAGTCTGAAGTATTCTCGGTCGGGCATTTAATCGAACACCATATGTGTTCCTTCAATAAAATCCTCCCAGTACGGAGTCATTGTTCAGTGTCCCATTTTGTTCCCCATGTCCATCTAAGAATCTGCGAGCTTTAGCTGGAGACTGATGTATCGGCTATAATCCTCAACTTCTATGAGGAAACCCTCTACTGGGGTTGAGAGAGAGAGAGATGTGAAGGTATTTGCGCCATCCGAATGAGTAAAACAGTCCCACATCGGAAAAGCGTGAAGCACTTGGGATGGTATATTGTGCAAGGGTCTTCAGCAAGGAGATACACGGAGCTGTGTGGTGAGCACAAAGCGAACTATTCTTTCGTCTTTTACCAAAGAATACCGTGTGTTCGCCACTCAAAGCAGCATACGCCTATTTTTGGAGGGGGGCTCCTAAGGGAGCACTCCCACAATTCTCAGTTCCAAAAGAGTCCTTCTACCACTACACCTATTTACACATCCACACTCACCACAAAGGTGGAGTCCGCACACATTACACACCAAATTCTTTAGGTTTTATTTTTTGTTATTATTAATATTGCAGTTAACTACATGGATATTGTGAACATATTTTGTACACAAGTCACGGTATGAGGCTCAACTTTGGTTTAACACAAACAAATATTAAATGTAAAATATTTTTTAGAGGACTCACACGAAAAATCAGTATAATCAGATGCCTTATAGTTTTTTTTAGTATCGGATCGTGCTAATTATAAGATACTATAACCGAAATTTTGTATTGTTTTTACTTGTATTTCTTTTTTATTTTTTACGACTTAATACTAAATAGAAATCAAATTTAGAGTTGAGCTTGGGCAACTCAAGTGCCTAAGTTGGCCCTGATTACAAGTAGAATATTTTCACAATACCATTTATTGTATTTTCTAGTACTATAATACTAGGTCTAGGGCCTATTTGTCAGGATTTTAAAGAAGTGGACAAGGGGAGGAGGGGATAAGGAAAGTGGTGCTTGATAGTGGGTGAAGGAAGGGAGAGGGTGAGAACTTATCTTCCTAGATTGGCCTTAGCTAATCTTTTTTGTATTCTAATTGTAATAATTTAATAAAGACAGTCAAGTAATTTCTTACATCATCCACTCTTATGACGTACTCTTAACCACTCACACTAACTACTACTCGTATCAAGTATATATGAGTTAATTCTCCACCTTAACTAATCACTTATAACATTTCCACCTCTTATCGGCTCTTCTTTTTTATCCGCCCGTAACATTATCCGCCCGGACAAACCGGCCCTAGTGTTTACCCATAACATTATCCACCCATAGCATCACTCCACTTGTAGCGACACCGTTGAAAAGATTAGCCATCCTCTACACGCTTTCTGAGTCAAGACGACGACTCTTGTCCCGCTCCCGCTAGTGCTGTTTTGAGGTTTTCATCATCCTTCCTCCCTCTTTGTTTTCTCTCACCTCACTTTCCACACACGATTCTCTCTCTCTCTCTCTCTCTCTCTCTCTCTCTCACTTCACATCCACTCCATTCATGGCTTCTGCTATCAACCAAGGTACTCTCTCTCTCTCTCTCTCGATTCTGTAGTGCATCGATCATCGCTCGAGATAATTTTCTCCGTACTTTTGCTTGCCCCTTTTCTTTCCTCTCAATTTTGGAGAGATTTTTCACCAGAAATATAAATTAACCTAAGTGGAGAACTGTGAAGGGATATTCTTCTCCCAATTTCGATTTCAAATTCCAGAAATTTTAATTTCTGCTGTAACTAACCAAGCAAATGAATAGTGGAGCTCTATCTATCCATCTCTCTCTATATACGTGCATAAATATTATACATGTGCTGGGCCTTAGACACATAATCCTTCAATAGAGCCTCTGCCCGGCTCTCAATTTCCCTATGCGCTTGCGCGCTCTTAATCCTTGTACTCACGGAGTTCAGTAATTTGAGATGTTTTTATCAATTCCGCTCTGCGCTTGTGCTCTTAATTCACATACGTGCTCACGAAGTTTAGTGATTTGAGATGTTTTTATCAGTTTCGCTTTGCTCTTAATCCTCGTGCTCACGAAGTTTAGTAATTTGAGATGTTCTTATCAATTTCGCTCTACGGTTGTGCTCACGAAGTTTTAGTAATTTGAGATCTTTTGAAAAGAAGCTGCACGCGCATTATGTGAGTTAGCGCTGGGCTTTGGGTTATAGATTTTAACTCTTGATTGCTTGGTTAACAGGGGAAATGGACTTAGAAAAAGGACGGACGACTCCACCACCGACCCCAAACCCCAACCTTAACCTGCCGTCCCCGACCCCGTCACCGTCATCGGCCACTGCTCCTGCTCTAGTTCTTTCAAACTCCGGCAAGCGGATTGACCAGGCCGGAAAAAAGAAGTACGTGAAGCAGGTGACTGGCCGCCACAACGACACCGAGCTCCACCTGGCGGCGCAGCGGGGGGACGTGGCGGCGGTGAGGCTGATTCTCGACGGAATCGGTTCGCAGATGGTGGGGACTCTGAGTGGAGCCGAGTTCGACACGGAGGTTGCAGAGATTCGGGCGTCGGTCGTGAACGAGGTGAATGAGCTGGGAGAGACAGCTTTGTTCACGGCAGCGAATGGAGGGTTTGTTGATGTTGTGAAGGAGTTGCTGAAGTATGCGAGTGAGGAGAGTTTGAAGAAGAAGAATCGATCCGGGTTCGATCCTCTGCATATAGCTGCCAGTCAAGGACACCATGGTGAAATATTTGGGTTTCCTATTTTGATGTTGCTGTTTATTTTAATTGTTTTGGGGGTTTGTTAATTGGTCAATTTCTGTTAGGCAGAGTTTGGTTCAGAAACGAGGCTGATGGAAACTATGATTTCCAACGTTCGGTTTGAAATCTGGTTGCCCAGGAATGACACAATGGTGATTACATAAGGAATTGTCATTAACCAATTTCTGTGAATACCCCATTAAATGACCATTTCAATCCTTCAAGGAATCATTTGAGCGAACCAAACACAGCCTTTCTCTATTTGTTGCTGAGTTCCTTTCCTCAATTTCATTGTCTGATTATATAGATGTGAATATGGCTATTTAGGCGGACCTGAACAAAATCTGAGAAAAAGGAATAGAGAGGAAATGATTACTCCATTACTTGAATCGGTAACACGGTGATGCTCCCGTATACAGAGATTGGTCTTCGTGTTGATGGGGCAATTTAAGAGATTTCAAATAAGCTAATTTGATACCATATTTGTTTTCTAAACAAAATTGGTTTATGTTAGATACTTGATGAGGACAACAAAAACTAATAAATTTCTAGATGAGAGTATTTTGGTAGTTGTAGAGACTCTAATCAAGAGCTGCATGGTTCGTACAAGGATTGGTAGATCAAGGGTCATCCATAGTAGTTTGGTAAAAGGGTCATCATTAATTTAGTGCTTGCATTAATATTCATCTAGATGCATTAAACACATGTTAGTAGGTACAATGTATGCATTTATATCTAGGTTCATTCACATATCTTTTTGGATGTATTTATTAATTAGGTTCATTTCATTTGGAGTTCTAGGAATTAGAAGAGTCTTTTCCATTGATTATAAATTGAGATGTTATCTTTCTTTTGGAACAGAGTTGATTAATGAATTGAGTTTTACAAGGCTGAGGCCAGGCCATTGTAATTGGGGTTTGGGCTGCGGTCCTTCCTTGCAGAAACCGCCTAACCCTTGGGTGGGTGAAGCACCTCTATCTTTCTTTCTCTCTTTCTTCTTTGCGCACACTTTTCTCCTTCTCATTCCTCTCTTTCTTCTTCTAAGCGCACTTATCCAAATAACATTCTTATTTCCCCACCCAAAACCACCACGATTCTTATTGTAGGCGGCAATATTCTGAGTGTCCTAAAACCGTCCTACATCAATACTATTGCTGATGTCTACAGTTCATAATTAATGGATGCCAATGTGTAAGAGATTTGTCATTACGCCACATGAGCTTTAGCTTGGTATCAAGAGCTATAGTCTGAACGTGAATTTCTACTCACTGCTATTGAAGAAAATAAGTCGAACATAAGAGTGGCTTTCTCAAGCTTTGAAAACAAGTGGTGGCATTTCAAGTACAAATAGTACCTCTGTGTTTGTTTTCTTTGCTTGTCCCTCAGTACCTTTTCATACATATCACAAACTTCGAAGGCATTATTGTTGGATAATAAGGAAGGTTTCTCCCTAGTTATTGCAGAATCAGTTTCTGTGGAAGCCATCAAGGTGGTTATGGTGGCTGATGCAATGCATGCACAATACAATTTAGTGCTTTGTATTTGGTTTTTCTTTAGTCAACCTTGGGATTGCAAGATCCTGATAGCTAGCAAAGAAGGCTTTCAGGTCTCTGTATGCAGAGTTTAATTATTAGCCATCCTATTTTACATGGCCTGACTTATAGATATTTAGAGGCTACTGCATTCACTGGGCAACATGTTTTTTGCTTAATTTCTGGTTCGTGAATTATATTTTTTGTTCAAAACTAGACCACTACACTTGGATTGACTTCTATTGCAGCCATTGTCCAGGTGCTGCTTGATCACAACCCAGAACTAAGTAATACAATAGGCCCATCAAATGCAACACCTCTTATCTCCGCAGCAACAAGAGGGCATACAGCTGTCGTTAACGAACTTCTATCAAAGAATCATGGCTTGGTAGAGATTCCCAGGTCCAACGGCAAAAATGCATTGCATTTAGCTGCTAGACAAGGTCATGAGGACATTGTGAAGGCATTACTTGACAGAGATCCAGAATTGGCGAGGAAGACAGACAAGAAAGGGCAAACTGCATTGCATATGGCTGTAAAAGGGGTTAACTGTGAGGTGGTGAAATTGCTTCTTGAGGCTGGTGCAGCCATTGTGATGCTGCCAGATAAGTTCGGCAATACGGCATTACACGTAGCCACCAGAAAAAAGCGAGTGGAGGTATATTATGGTGGATCCAACTCTCCTTGTGTCATCTACTGATCCAAAATCATTTGATGTTTTCCCTTACTTTATTTTTCATCCTAGATTCCTACTATGGAGGTGGCCGTAATTTTTCGAATCGAATTAGCAAATCTTTCACCCATTAGCCAAAATTAGAAGTTTCAAAACGAGCTTAAGTAGAGTTTCTGAGTAATTTTCCCATATAATGTGAGTACTTGTGACATCATCTTATTTGTCACTAAATCCAACTACAATTTCTGATTATAAGTTAATAATAGATTGAAATGAAGGAGATAAGGTTGCGTAAGGTGAACTTCCAACAGCATCATTTTATAGCTTATCATGCATGCTCGATTCTCAAGTTACTCCACCTGATATTTCATTTTCTCCTGTTTCGAGTTTTCACCTTGAATTTGACAAGAATGAGTCATATGTGAACTTTCCTACTCCAACTATTACATGGGCTCAGCATCCATTCTTTTTTAACCTTTCTCTTGCAGATAGTAAATGAGTTGTTACGCCTCCCACATACCATTGTCAACGCACTCACCAGAGATCACAAAACAGCTTTAGACATAGCTGAAGAGCTTCCCCTCTCAGAAGAATCCAGCGACATAAAAGAAACCCTTTACCGCTGTGGCGCCATTAGAGCTAACGAACTAAACCAACCAAGGGATGAGTTGAGGACAACTGTGAGTCAGATAAAGAAAGACGTCCACATACAACTTGAGCAAACCAAGAGGACAAACAAAAACGTCACTGGAATCGCTAAAGAGCTCAGAAAACTCCACAGGGAGGGAATCAACAATGCCACCAACTCAATCACTGTGGTGGCCGTGCTTTTCGCCACAGTTGCCTTTGCAGCTATTTTCTCTGTGCCGGGGGGCGATGCTGACAACGGAAGGGCTGTGGTTGCAAGTAGTTACTCTTTCAGGATTTTCTTCATCTTTAATGCTATAGCACTATTTACGTCGTTGGCTGTTGTGGTGGTTCAAATTACTTTGGTTAGAGGTGAAACGAAAGCTGAGAGACGGGTAGTGGGGGTGATTAACAAGTTGATGTGGTTGGCTTCCATTTGCACTTCTGTGGCATTTATGGCTGCTTCTTATATAGTGGTTGGCAAAAAACACATGTGGGCTGCGATCTTGGTTACGGTTGTTGGGGGAATGATAATGGCTGGGGTTCTTGGCACCATGACTTATTATGTGGTGAAATCTAAAAGGAGTCGGTCGATGAGGAAGAGGGAGAAACAGGCTAGGAGCGGATCCACCTCCTGGCATCACTCCGAGTTCTCCAACTCTGAAGTTGATCGGATTTATGCCCTCTGATGTGAGAATTCACTACCTTTTGGAAAAGCGTCTAAAGTTGCTGAGATTATTTAATAGATGTATTGCTGTATACACTCATTAAAGAGCAGATAGTAGACCTGTTTACGTGTATTTTGCTAAAAGGGTAGACGAAATACTGGTTTCCTTTAGTCTTCTGCTGCATATATGGAGTTTGAAGACCTAAAAGGAACCGATATGGCGAGACCTTGTACTGGAAAGATGCAAGAGGGGGTGTTCTATTTTTTGAAGAAAAGTTCCAAAGCTTATGGTCGGTGAAGTAGTTGATCTCTTTATCAAATACTGGGGAGAGCAAAACAACTTTGTTCATGAAAGTCGAAGCCTTTACTTCCCTTTTTGTCTGCAAGAATACGGGTTGATGGTCATTTGAGCTGTGCTTGATGAGACTAGCTGATCTTGGATTCTTGGGAAATGCAGGGCGGATATTTTTACAGTTTTTAAGTCGTCTACTTGTTTCTATGTTATAAGCGTCGTATATATAAAGGAAAAGCGGACTCAAGGCTTATAAGTGTCTGTAAAACTTGTATGTGACTAGCATTATATGCCATACCGGTGCCAATAGTTGGACGATGTATAACAGCTTACCATTGCCATTCCATGATATGGTTATGGAGAACATTTGTATGCAGTACCCTTTACAAACTAGTAAAATGTACTTGTGGTATTGTATGCCTTCATTATTGCTATCATTCTTTTGCTAAGGAAAAATAGTGGAGGGGATCAGGCCCCTGGGCATGAGCATAGGGACTCTAGTCCCGTGATGGATCTCGGAAGGGACCATATCAACTACCGCTCCACACAGAACAAGCGGCTAGTAGACGGGAACTAAAGGGCAGGGTCGAGCGCATTGTCAAAGCAACTAATACTTCTGACCTCTAAAGGCCCAAATTTTGTGTAAGTAACACTGACCACTGAGCTACCGCGGTGGGTGGTATTATGTTGTTTCTACTATGTAGCATTCAAATTTTACAGGAGAGATGGAATTAGGAAGTTTCTTTAGATATCTTTCGTGAATTTCTTACTCAATTTCTTTTCCCTATCTAAATTCATTCTTTTTACAAGTATAAAAGGTCATCAAGTTTTTTCTTATTCTTTTTGAAATAAAGGAAAAATAGAATCATTACAGAAACATAATACATAAAATTAATTTTACACTCGCATGACAAAATTGAACACTTCAATTTTTTACTATTAGACTGGAGCTTGTGGATTATGTGAAATTAATTTTTCCGTCGAGTCAAAATAAAAATACTAATTCATTTCTCGACTCGATACTAATTATGCAAATTTGTGTTGACACCGATTCTTACAATAAGAATGTGTATTTTTTTTTTTTGCTAAAAAACATTAGGGCATGTTTTCCCCACTCGTGGCACCAAATACTTCAACTTTGGTATCATGATTTCATTTACCCTTTTCTCTTCCATACAAATTTACTCGTTTGTTGGTACAAAAGTGTTACGTGGGAAAAAAACAATAAAGGGTAGTTTTTGTAATTTTTTACAATTACAAAAAAAAAAAAAAAAAAGTGTTCCCTCTACATATACTCCTTCCGTCCTATTTTTTAGTCGTTGTCCCTAAAATATAATCCTTCTATTTTATGTCAATAGTAATAACAAAAAATAAAAAAAAGCAATTGGACAAAAAGTCCATGCAATTATTGAAGGGTAGAATTTTTTTTATTGAAGGGTAGAATGGGTCACATACAATTGAGAAGATTTTAAGTGTCAAGCGAGTACCACGTGGTGTCCGCTGGGCGCATTCGAGTCGTCTATTTCGATTTTGGAAGGCTCATATTTAGAGGGAGAAAGAGGAGAGAGAGTATTGGGATGAGAGGAGAGATAGTGTTTCAAGGACGGCCCGAATGTGTTGCTCGAACACCACATCGGCCGGGTGACGTGGTACCCACCCGGCACCCAAAAATTTCTCCATGCAATTACTTATGTTTCTCCATGCAATTCCTTATATAAAGTTGGAAGGGACGGAGGGAGCAGTGCTTCAAAAACCTATATAATATATATATATATATATATATATATATATATATATATATATATTGGGAGAGTATTAGGGCTCCTGTAAATTGAACATTTGAGAGTTGAAATCACAGCCGGTTCAGGGTCCCTGTTATTGCCATGGAGGGAAAGAGGAAAAGAGAAGACCCCAACAACGCCCTGCGATTCCCTGAGAAAAAGGTCTGCTCAATTTACCTTCTTGTTTCTCACTATATATACGTTTGTACAGATGGGTTTTTCTTAATTGGGTTGAATGATGTTAATATGAAGGATTTCGGTTGCGTATGTTGGGGTTGATTTTTCTGGGAACTGGATTAATGTGCTAGAACTCTAATTTGGCACTGAACACTAATTCAACTCCTTAGATTTATTACTCCTCCCTCCGTCCGAGTTTTTTTTGTACGGATGTCCCAAAATACATGTCCCGTTGTAAAAGTGAAAGCCAAAATCTTTGTAGTTTTCTGATACGATTGTTTTCCTTTTTGGTTAGCTGATTTATAGGGATTAATTCGCCCTATGTTTCTGCACAATTTATTCGAGTAATTTCATTAATTTCCTTTCTTGGCAACTCCTATAGCTGTATAATGTAGATGACGTATGGCTATGGTCAAGCAATCAATAAGAATTTGCCTATGGGTTTGGAGGATTGATCTCCTCGGAGTGATCTACTTCTTCTTTTCTTCTTCTGTTCTTCTTTTCCCGCCACAAAATATCAGTGATAGAGCCGTGGTTCTTTTGCCATCTGAGAACCAAACCCAGACCGAACCAATTTGGTCTTTTACATGGTCGGGTTGGTTCCGTTCTGGGACCGGCTCAGCTTGGTTTTTGGTGTGAAACCCTAGACAGGATTGGTTCAGTTATCATTTTGGACTCCGAGTAGTCACATAATCCTTTAGTAGGACCCTGCACGCGCGCTCTCAGTTCTTGCTCTGCGCACTCTATCCATGCTCTCGCGAATTTTAGTAGTTTGGAATGTTTTTGAAAGATGTTTTCACACTTGCACTCCCGCATGAGCATTATGTGATTTAGCTCCGAGTAACCCAAACAATCGCCCTCTTCAGTTTATTCCACATTTGTAGGAGTACAGAGTGTTGATGGTCAATTCTAAATTTGTCCTCCTCTTCAGTTTATTCCACATTTGTAGGAGTACAGAGTGTTGATGGTCAATTCTAAATTTGTCCTTATCAATCTAACATAGGAAAAGTATGTTTTAATCTACTGGAACTCTTTGATCATGATTTAGTGGGTAACACTTGCAGATTGTTTAGGCTTTGCAAATAGAATAGTGCAGGCAAATCCCTCCTAGTTTCCGCTGGTTCTGCACCTTCTGGGTCTTTTCTTGTTATAATCTGTTGCAGAATTAGGTCTCGTCAAACTGGTAAGGTTCTCGTGAATGAGTTGATTGGAGTGCATTTTTATGGCGCAAGAGGAAGTACTTCTTGGTACTCGTTTGCTGATTATCTTTCTATTTTGTTCCTTTTAGTACTTAAACAGTACCTAAATGGAATGGTGGGTCTTTTTTTGAAAGTATTGACTAGTGCGCTTTCACTTTTCTTACTTACAGGTTGCTGCATCGCAACCACCAAATATGGCATCAAGGACTCGACCTGAGACATTTTTGGCCCCCAACCATTCCCCTCCTACCAAGGTATATTCAATTTCCACGACAAACGAAAATAAGGAAGTTAGTGTTTTCGAATCTCATGAGGTTCCTGGAAAATCTAGTACAGATGGGACAGCTTCTGCTGGCACGGTTGGAAATCTCTCCCTTGATGCTTTATCAGAAGTCAAGAGAGCTTTACAAAAGGTGTTGGCAGAGAAGCAGAAGCAAATACCAGTGGTAATCTACCAACACCTTCAATCTTTTGCTTCTTTTTTTTTTTTCCGTATTAGTTGTGCATATTGTTTTTCTTTTATTTTCTTGCTCATTATGCAATTGTTATAATGCTCTGATCTGGACTTTGTCATTTGGTTAAATAAGGGTGCAAGCTCAGGAGGTAGCCCTCAAGTGGGGTCAAAGGAGGGTCTAAAAGTGTCGTCCTCTACTCCCAGATTACTTCCCAAAGCTGTGAGTGCATCCGATTATGAAGCTGTAAAATATTCAGAAGAACTTGCTGCCAAGTTGGGATTTCCACAAGACGGAGAGTTTCCTCCTCTTGGAAACATATTTTTGAGACAAATGCCAACAGGGATAACCTATCAAACAAAGCCTGACAAGGCCCATATTCTCCGTGTGGATGCACTGGGTAGGGAAATAGATGAGCATGGAAAAGTGGTGGACACAACCAAAGTAACCAACCTGTGCACCCTTAAGGTCTTTTCCTTCTTTCTGTGCTCACTCTCCTTTGAGTTTCTTTTTGTTTTTCAGTCTTGCTTATGATCTTGAAACAAACTTTCTAGGTCAACCTTAACAAGGAGAAGAAAGAGGCATTCCCACATCTTGGACCAGAAATTGATGTGGATCCAGGAAGAAATAATCATTTTGATGCGAGGATTTTTACTAATTCAAGAAGGCCGAGGAGGACAAATTTTGAGTTTGTAGAGGAGGGCACATGGTTGAAAGCGGCAGAGATCATTAAACTGAAGGTATTTTTTTGCCATAGCTTTTTACTAATATTGCCTCCAAATTTAAAGGTTTTGATTGGTGTTGGCATTAATGTCAGAGTCAATTTGGAGAGGCACAAGCCAAGGAGCTAAAGGCAAAGCAGACACAGTTAGCAAAGGCTGATCATGGGGGAAATCCAAACCTGATAGAGGTAGCAGAGAGAGTTTCCATCAATGAAAAATCAAAGGAACCAATACCTGAAATTGAGTGATGGTAAGTGTTCTGTTTTTTGATGTCATCATCAATTTATTTGATTATTTTCTTCTTGCAATGGGGAAGGCTGGTTTCTTGGCGCAACCTTTGTATAGCCTATTATGTTGAAATTATCTCCTGTTCCAGCAACCTGTGTTACATGTACTCAGGTTGTGGTACAATATTGGCTATCGGGTGTGTGGATTGAAGTCGGCTAACCTTCTAACCTTGTATCTTAAAATGAGGTCACTTCTAACCAACATCCCAGGCAAATAAAAGAAGTACTTATATATCGGCGGAGTTTTGCCGTCATCTTTCGTGACCTCATTTTAAGTGCTCCTAGAGATTGGAATGGGAATCACCACTTTCACACGTATTTTCCCCTTTCTCCCTATTTTCAAACTTTTGCTTCTTTTATTTGCCTGGGATGTTGGTTAGAAGTGTCGGGTTTTTTTTCTTTCTGTTTCACCACTCTTGGACCTAGTTTGCTGTTGATGTTGGCTGCCGCAGCATGACACTTCACTAATTATGCTTTATTTCTCAGGGATCGCTTTCTCTTGTTTTCTGGCACATATGCTGACATCACTGATGGCAATACAGCTGAAGGTAAACTGAACATGGAGAAGATCACCATCTACATGGAACACCCTACTAATCTGCCCCCTACTGAACCAGCTCCTCCACTGCCTCAACTCCTGAAACTAACCAAAGAAGAGCAGAGGAAACTCCGTAAACAGCAGCGTCAAGCTCAGGAAACTTATAAGCAGGCGACGATTGCACAAGCCCTACTAGAACCTCCAAAACCAATAGTCAAAATGAGCAATCTCATGAAAGTTCTTGGCTGTGAAGCAACTCAAGACCCAACCAGGCTTGAAATGGAAATCAGGAGGGCAGCCATTGAGCGTGAAAAAGCTCACGATGATCGCAATGCCGCGCGCAAGCTCACTGCCAATGAACGCCGCGAGAAGAGGGAGAGGAAGCTTTTTGGAGATCTGGATGTTCTGGAGTCAATAGTTTCGGTGTACAAGGTCAATAATGGCCTTTCACACCCACAGATCCAATTCAAGGTTAACGTTAATGCCCATGAGAACAGGTTGACCGGATGTGCCGTGACTTCGGAGGGTATCAGCGTTGTGGTGGTTGAAGGTGGGAAGAAGTCTACTAAAAGGTATCAGAATCTTATGCTAAGGCGTATCGACTGGGCTTCTGCGGGGGGAAATGGAGACGAGGATGAGGGCAAAACTGTCGACAAGTGTGTGTTAGTCTGGGAGGGCAGTGTTGCTAAACCCAGTTTTGACAAGTTTTGTATCCACAAGTGCAGGAACAAAGCGGCGGCTCGGAAGGTGTTTTCTGATGCTGGGGTTCCTCATTATTGGGATCTTGCTTTTAGCTTCACAGAGGACCATATGTAAGTGAAGTAGCTTACTTTGGAGGAAGTAAACCCATAGGCATTGGTGGATCATTGTGTCCATTATTAGTTGCTTAGTTTCAAGAGAAGACTATATTAGTTTCAAAGATTTGGTAAGCTGGTGAGCTCGTTGTTACTAGTATTTTCATGCAAAGCGCATAATTGAATGGGATGACTCATGACTGGTGCTTGCTACTGATTTTAGCAAAATGAATATTGGAGTTGTATTCATGCCATGTCCCAAATTTGCAAGTTCCAACCAGTGGATGAAGTTTTTCCTTGTGATGTTTTAGATCAATGTTCCAGTTTTTTGTCGGTGTTTCGTGTCTTTGGTTATGTCTTAGCACATACTAGTATGAAAGCCAAAGTGGAAAGTTGGAGAGAACTTAGATTTACTCCATAGTCCATGCTAAAAAAGGGTCAAGTCACTTGCGAAGCACCCGACGAGTGTTATGCAGCAATTATTCTATAACCACACTTACACATCCATTTACGCACTCATACTCACAATGGTGTGGGCTCCACACACACTTGATGTGTGTAGGGTCCACACACTTGTGAGTGTGGATGTGGTTCTAGTAATTTTTTTGTCAATTTCTTTTCTCCTTTTTCCATTTTGAAAAAAATAAAGGAAATTTTCATTTCCTTGACTCGCTTTCAGGTCTAGTTTCCCAAAATAAGTCCTAGGCTTTTTTCGTTTTATCCTTATTTTTTAAAAAAATTCGGGTGTTAGTTTTGCTTGAATATTTTGTGGAAAAAAAAAAATTATGACTTTTACCCATTCAAAACAAAAGAAAAAAGAAAAAAAAGAACCAGGCTTAATTTTGGGAAGCTAGGCCTTATTAAGTTTAGGGAAAATTTCAAAATGACACCTGAACTTTGCACCAAATGTCACAGAGACACCTGAACTTAAGTTTATTTCAATTAAACACATGTACTAACAAAATTTCCAAATTTAGACACCTGAACTTTTAATTGAAATAAACTTAAGTTCAGGTGTCTAAATTTGAGAATTTTGTTAGTACATGTGTTTAATTGAAATAAACTTAAGTTCAAATGTCTCTGTGACATTTGGTTCAAAGTTCAGGTGTCATTTTGAAATTTTCCCTTAAGTTTACATCCTCATCTTTTCATTTCCTCCAAGCATATTTCGCAAATTTACAAACTAAAAAGGACAACAATCCAAATAGAAAATCAAAAGCCACACAAAACAACAATTTCAAGAAAAAGAGAAAAATGAGGAACTAGACTGGGTGGATGTGTGTATAGAAACCTTTCCTTATCCGAATCCCAAACGGAGAGAGAGAGAGAGGGCTAAAAAAAGGAAACTCAAATGGCAACCACCATATCACCACCCACTCTCCACCTCACCAGCCCACTATTCTCACCCCTCCTCCCTCCCAAACCCCACTCTCCCAGACCCACCCGAGCCACACCCCAAGACTCCGATTCCACCCCCACCGAGCCCGACCCAGACTCCTTCGAGTCCCGCCTCTCCCAGGTCCGGATCCGCTACCGATCCGGACTTGGCAAAAAAGCGGAGGCCCGAAAAATGCGCAAGGGCAAGAAGCCGGCCTCCTCCCCCGCCGGGATATTCCTTCCTCCGGTGCCCCTGAAGGAGCCGGTCTCCGGCGGGGTCAAGGTGGACTTCGGGTTCACTCCCTATTCGGAGCGGGTCAACGGGCGGGTTGCGATTCTTGGACTGTGTGCTTTGCTGCTGGTGGAGCTGGCCACGGGCAAAACCGTCATTAGTTACCATTCACCGCCTATTGTGTTCTTGCAGTTGTATTTTGTGGCGGCAGTTACGGCGGTTTATGTCAAGTTTGAGAAAGAGAGGATTAGTGTTTGGCCACAGTAAGCATTACCATACCACCAATTCAAGAAACTAAAGTTTGATGTGTTACGGAAATGCTTTGGACGCATATATCCAGACACGGATGTGTTTGCAACAGCCAATGCATGTAGGTTCCACGCGTGTCGAGCCGAGCATCTATGTTTTTTTTTTTTTTTTGATCCGCGCCGAGCATCTATGTTTGTAACACTCAATGTTATAATAAGCATGTAGAGATATGGGTGATCAAAATTTTGGTTTTGGGAAAGTGTGTTATGTTAATTTTGTTGTTACTTTCGATTTTTAGAAAATTGAAATCCAGAAATTCTCCCAAAAGACCTAAAATAAAGTGCTTACCTTTTCCCCTTTCTTTTCTTTTCTTTTCGTACCGCATTTCCTCTCATTCATCATTCGCGCATTACACCTGATGCAGTTACAATGACTTATGGTGGTGAAATTGGCAGCAATAACTGTCGGTGGTAGAGCTCGTAGTGGGTGGTGGTCGGGATCTTACTGAATGGTGGTGGTTCTATAGTAGTGTACTAGCGGCAACAATTACAACTGTGTTTTCTGTAAGCTCCGGAACAATTAATAACTATCGTGGTGGAGCTCGTAGTGGGTGGTGGTTGGGATCTTACTGATGGTGGTGGACCTGGTGGTGATGGTTCAATAGTAGGGTACTAGTGGCAACAATTACAACTGTGTTTTCTGTAAGCTAGTTTTGCAAACAGGGTTGGGGCATGGCTGATTTTTTTCCTATTAAAGGACCTCAACTACAGCAAGGAAGCTTTAATTTTCTGGGGAGCTTATCAAACAAACAGAATCCAACGAGATGGGTTAGGGAAAGAAGTTCAGAATAGAAGAACAAGATAGGTTAGGGGATAGAATGTCTCCAGGTCATATTCGCGAAAAAATTATGGGGTGCAGCACCACGTAATGCTCCAATATCCATCATGACTACGAGTATGGATTCCACATAAATGTACGAACAGAAAAATTTGCCTATATTGAAAACACCCTTCTATGGGTAGTTAAGAATTACGAACAGGAAAATTGTTGCTAAATATTAGCACAACGTAATAAATTACAAGTTATCGTCGACAAGCATACAATTTGTTACGTTTCCTTGTTCTAGATTCCCCTGTTATATATCTACCGTGGCGGGCCTTCAAAAACAATTGCATTTTCCTTTAACGACTAAAACAAAGGAAACAAAAGCAAAACACCGTTGCACTACTTGGAAGCAGCCCCTCCGGCCTCCACCAAGACCTAAAACCATTTTGACGAGGGGAACAAAACTGCAGCTATATAATTGCACACATTTTTCGTCTCGTACGCCTTTGATCGAGCATCAATACTCTTAGTAATACCAAGGAAATCCCAACAGAATCAATATTTTTCTGTATTGAGCACAACGGGAATTGAGATTCCTTTTTCCTTGAACATTGCACTGTGAGAGCAGCATCATAATGACTGTTCTTACCAATTGTCTGAGTTCAGATGGACCATGAACTTTGCTATGAGGGATTCCTTGTCAAAAAATCGTTAACAGCGAGACTGGCGTCACCGTGGGCCACAGCATCTTCAGGTTCCGGCATGTATAGTGTGGAGGAGGAAGCCTGCATGTTAAGAACCATTCAGTTGCGCAATACGAACCAAGGAAAACAAAAACAGCTCATCAATAATCTATTTGGTCGCAGAAAAGAGTTGGCAAAAAAAGGCAACTTGATTGCAGGTTAAATATATGGAAGCTAAAGATTTATGATGGTTCCTGTTAAAGCATCCAACTCAAAACCAATTGGCAATGAATAGAGAGGCCACCCATGCTCATATACTAGTTTATCCGATGTGGGACAAACTCTAATAGTTCCAATCAATGAACTGAAAATGTACAGAATTTATTGGCTGCTCAAACCCACAAAAGGTTGATCCCATCAGACATCAGTGAGTTTCAAGATTTGAAAATTAGAAGATAAAACTAACTATGAAGCATCAAACCGCAGGACAATAATTGAAAGAATCCCATTTTCTCCAAATTTGATGAATCCAATATCCTATGAACTAACAAGAAGAAGAAAGGCTACCTGCCTTCTTAATATTTTATCCTAGAAATTTGGAAGAATGAGCTTTCTTCCTCTTTCATTCATTTTAAAATGGGATTCATCCGTTGATTTGTAAACATGATGACCTGATTTTGAAAAACATGGTTGAATAAGAAGTTCATTTAAGCTGAGGAATCCCATTTTCATTTGAAACCAAACACGAAGAAGCTGATTCACAACCCCATGATGCGTGCCTTGTTTTGTCTTCTCCCTATACCATTGACATTCACTGATGAAGCTCAAATGGGAAGTAGAAACTCAGCCCATTAACCTTAAGGTAGTGGTTAGATCTCGTATCCGGTTTTTGTGAAAATAATTTAGTACCCAATCTATGACTCAAAAAACCCTTAAAACGGAAACTAAACAGAGCACACTTCTTTATGATGCAGGGACAGAACACACCTTTGTGTCAAGCTGCATCTCTCCAGTGTTTTCGACCGTAAGGCAGGCACCATGAGCCTTCAACCACTCCACACACTCCTCCAGCACATCTGGATCCTTTTCCTCGCTTGTTTCTGCTGTAGGCAAGGCATTGGTGAAGCCCAGAACCTGAGCAATGTATGAGACAGGGACTGTAGGGCGATATGATCTAGACATAGATCTCACAGCTGCAAACCGCATCTTCTCCACGTAGAGATCTGAAGCAAAATAAAGAAATCAGGTATGTTTACTCACCTGTTGAAAGTGTTGCTGACCCATGGAAGTTAGACGTAGAGAGAACAAGATGATTACTCACCCATAAGGCAGGTGTTCAAGTTAGGAGCTGTCTTGTATAGCCTGAAGAAGAGGACATAATTTCCCGAAGTGACGGCTGCACGAACTGCAAGAGCGTGTTTCACAGCTTCATCCTGTTTGGTTTCAACTGATAATCTGGAGATCAATAGAAATGAGTCAGTTTAGAACTCTAGATGAACTCATAGGGAACAAAAAATTCCCCAAGTCGTTAGACTCAGCTCTGGTATGAGTCATATGACTAAATCAAAATTTAAGGGGAGAACAAAACATGGATAACATGCCAGTGATGGAAAACTTGTTAAAGCATGCGAGAAATCATAAAACCAGATCCATAAACGTGCTTCGTCTTTTCTTGCAGAGAAACATAATAAACTGAACCCAGTCCAAGCCTCAAAAGTTCTAGTGTCAGGAAAACCAGAAATCTAAATCCAGACTCATAGCTAGGACAACTATATTCCCAAGCTTTAGATGAGCATAAGAACCCCACCACTTATCAACTTGTTCCAATAAAAAACCATAACCATCCAAAGCATTTCCATTTCATGAAAGATTCCCCAAGTACAGCAAATCAACATAATGAACCAGTCCATGAAACTCGAATTGATCTCCCAAGCCCTCCATAGCAAAACAAAATAAACCAATCAACACAGCATGCTTAAATACCACATAAGACTACAAAAGCATCAATCACATGATTCACATTACAGGAGGTTCACAAAACAAGATCAAAAAAAAAAAAAAAACGAATGCTGGCAAAACTGTCCTTGTATACATTTTACAAACCTTGACATTGCTGATAAGAGATCTCTGTGGTTATTAGAGTGCAAGATAACACAAAGTAAGTTGTAAGCAGAAAATTCCATATGGCAACCTTTGATTCCCTCTGCATAAAGTGTTTGCAACTGTGATTGGCACTGCGAATCAGATAGAAGAAAGTCAAGTCATCGCTTTTTGACTAGAATGGACCGCTGTGCTAAATGGCTTTCACATCCACAAGAAATACTCACGCATATTGAGTATGAGAGAAAATAGGTTCATCGTGTAGGTTTTCAAACACCAAGTGCTACTACACTACGATAAAAAGGAGATGATAAAATAAATCAGTTTCAGTGCCAACCCTAACATTTAGGGCAGGGCCGCAGGGGAGAGACCCTTTTCCACACTCTCACTTTCCCCAATACCGCAATACCTACCTGTGGACAACAAATGAGCAACTAGGCAACAGATCCTACTCCCTAAGGTTTGTCCCTTATTACTTGGGCTTGCCTTGTATGGAACCATTGTGAATTGGTACTATCCGAGCCCTATCCCCAGTTACTGTTCAGAAAGTCAAATGTACTTTCTTGTCGCCTCCACCAATGTTGTCCTAAAACCTCCTCTACTTCCACGGGAAGCAAATCACTCCTCCTTATTGGCACATTAACACATGACTAAACTGTCTACAACAGCTTTCTGTTCTGCCTTTCTGTCATGTTACCTTCAATCAATGTCGCTTCTAATATCTTCCAACAGGTTCACTTCTTATTGTATCTTTACAATTAACACTTTCTTTAATTTGTACCTTGCTCCACAACTAAACCAGGATGTTGTACGTAAAAAGAGTTATAAAGGATAAACATTTGCAATGGAAAAACTGAAGTTCATCAGGATCCACTTAGGAATGGTGGGTGCAGTGAACTAGTCTTAGAACCGCACAAGGGCCGTAAGATTACTCCTCGTTAAAACGTGCTTTATGTGCATTATCATGCCTTACTAAGACTAGATCTTTGAATGTTTCCAGAATCCCAAGTGTAGATAGCCACATAATTACCAAGTTCAAAACGAAGAACAGTGCATAGCAGTAGCACTACAGGAAATACGAGCACAATAAAAATATAGATTTGTAGCAAAAAAGGGAGGAAGAATCTAGGAAGAATGAAGTTATGAGAACAGTTTAACTACCATTCATCAAGCAGAGAAGTTTTCATTGTTTTGTATAACCACCACAGTTACCAACACATGCTATTTAACCCTGGAATCAAGTTAAGAGAGTTTGGTTTTACCACTAACTTATCACCATAAGATGCGCAATATAACCTCTACTGCAATGAAGTTATGAGTTGTGTGGTAATGACCTAGACTCAAGGTTTTAAAAATCAGCAGCCGTAATGTAACGGTTTTTTGGCCTTCCGATACCAGTACACCATGAAATACCGGTGAGAGCCAAAACCGCATGCGTATCGGCCGGTTCACCTTACGTAACCGTCCATTACCGAATCACAAACCGAGATTCACGACTGTTCCACGCTTACAGCCGATACTCAACCGTTACGGGTGAATTCGGCACTTAAAAAATATTTTTTTCTAAAAAATGAGTTTTTTGAAATTCATGACCGCGACAAGCGATTCTCATTACGCATCATTCTATACTCTCAAATCTCAATACCGTTACACCTCAACCGTTACCGTTACGTGTCCCAATACCATTATTTAAAACCTTGCTAGACACCCTAATCGAGCGGGAGGTTATGTCAGCGAACTTCATAATGATGAGGTCTACAACAGAAGATGCAAGCACTAAGCACACACTACACGTGGTCAGTCCTTGGAGGCTATTCGGTGAATGAACACAGAACACACTGACTGTACTTGTGTCCCTCAATGTCTGACCCTTGAGACTATAAGCCAGCATGCAAGGAACTCTGCCATTGCTTACTTATGAGACGAATGTAAGGTCCAGAGATACCTACATCAAGCTCCAGGTAATAAATCTCTTGCTTGCAACATAATCAATGCTTTGCATAGTTGCCTAAAAGCACGACGACAAAAAAAGATGACTCAGACTTGTAGGAGTAATTTTGCAAACCAGCTGCGTAAGTTTGCATCAGGGGCACATTTACCACATCTCATGTTGAAAGTTTAGGTTGGGGATCTGAATCCATCCATCCCCACTTTGGGGACAGAATAAAGGTAAACCCGGAGAACCAGGTTGACTAATCTTTGCTCACATAAGGTTGGAAATGACTCCAACTAGCACAATGCAAATAAAAGATGACTCCTAATAGGTATCCCCCACATTCTAAAAAAGAAAACCACCGTGTGGATGAGGAAGCAAGAAAACTAACAAGAGGCAAAGTAACAAGTCACACCAAATGGCGCAGTTCAGAAGTTACTATGATAATATCAAACTAGGTACCAACCTGATTATATTCGGCCAAGTCTCCAACTTCTATCGCAAAACGAGCATGAGTTTCATATACCTGAAATAGAATTATGAACGCATTATGTTTTTTCAAGGTACCATTCACCCAAAAGAAAAGGAATTTACTCAATTATTAGAACAAACAATATGGTCCTTTCTATAACATCAAGTATAGATCTTCATGGCTCAAAAGAGTCCAAATTGAACAAGTAAGATGTGCACGAAGGTTAAGGCACAGTAAGCATTGTAGTTATCCAAAATGTCAGGAACATCAAGTCATCTCAAGGCTGGCACGTGGTTCAGCCAGTCAAATTCTTGGTTGCCACAAACAACTTAGCTTATTTCCCCAAGTTGCATACTAGTTCATTGACTGTCTCACTTGGCTAACTGCTGATATGGTGCACAGCACAATATTACAATGCAAGTGAATGCAAAGTTAACAACATACAAAGTTTCCACTAATGTAAAGTTCACAACGTACCAAGTTTCCACTAATTATTCTTACTGCTAGACAAATTCCGTCTTTTACAGGGTGCATCAGCCAGCCAAGGACCCAGTCACCAGTACACTGGTCCTGCCAGCCTGGTCAATGTATAACACCGCTAGATACCAATATCAGGAACAGAACATACCTTCACTGTCAGCTCATTGCGTATATGTTGCACTGTAAGATCTTGGCGTATGGATTTCAACTGATCACATTTGTAAAGGTAGTTCTTTTGAGAATTTTGAACCATAAGCAGTGCTTTTTCCAGTACTTCTTCAGGTCTCACCTGCAAGAAAAGTACATTTCGTGAGGAAAGTCTGTGTTATGCAAGAAAACCATAAGTTCATTGTCGAAATTGGTTTCAATTAACAAAATCCAAAAGAGTGAATGTTACAGTGGCAGGGTCAGGCGCAGAAGTGAGGCGCAAATAACGTTTCTCAATTTCCTGGCAGGTCCCCTTGACAGTAAGGGCATCCCAGTCGATGTCTTCGACGGCCCTGCTAGCACCATCATCAAAGTTTTTGCTAAGTACCAGTGCACTAGCCCTTCTAGTGTACAAATTCCCTGCTCCAACATTCTTTGGCCTAAAACGATTGTTTTCTGCTCGATTTCCTTGTCTCTTTTCAAAACGCTTGGACCGATTTTCCCGTCTCTTCCTTTCCTCCGGTGAATCAGCAAGTGCTATTGCACCGGAGTAATATGCAGTTAAACTGTGTTCCTTGTCACTGTCACTGGATACATTACCATTATCAACTGCATCCATACTATCACCAAAACGCTGCCTCTTAACTGCCTTCATTGCACTTCTGTTTGTAGTTCTCTGGTCTGCCAAAGAAAATTTAATACCATTCAATCCGCCTTCCTTGCTCTCCAATTTTACACCTGAAAGCTGCACAAGATTTTCAAGAAGAAAAAAGTTGGACACATTGAAATATTAGGCCAGAGGTATGTTTTTCAGATATGACATTCTAAAAGCATCAAAGAATCCACATAAGGACAAAACATGCAGGCACGCAAACCGACAAAGATCAACAAATGAGACACCACATAAAATAGATATTCGTCCACATATCAATATATCAAGTTGTTCATTTGTCACATCACATAACAAATTTATGTATTTTATACTCAAGCGTATTACACCACAGGTCCACAACTCATTCAAATAAACTCATTGGTTAGAGAATAAGTGGGCATTCAAAAATCTAATGGCGCATTTTAAAATATTACGGTTTACAATGCAAACAGTAAATAACCTAACAGAGGGATTAAGTTTCTAATTTCAATCTTCCTCCCATCATGTTTTATTTCCTTTAAAGTTTTCCCTCACTCACCAGGCATTTTGTTATCAGCAGCAGCAAAAAGAGATATCATTGATGAAGTAGCAAAAACTACAAGAGATTCTGAATACAAAAAGTCCACCAACAAGAAGGACAAATGGAAAAATATTCCTAAAACAACAAAACCACTGCATACATATTACACTGCTCTGCAATCTCCAATCATACAGGAATAAACTTACCAAATTCTAAACTGCATACGGTTTCTAAAAAGTTTAAAAAAGAGCACGGTAAGACTTGTGCATGCCATTATTGCAATAGTCTAAGGAGTGCAAGTGTTCAACACGTGTCTAGCTTGACTATGTCTGTATGGCACTTAGTGACGTGCATCCATCCTAGAAGAAAGCATCTTATCATTCAGTATGAAGCAAATGCTAGAATGCACAAAGGCACCGTAATAAAGAGTTATCAAACAGTAAAGCAAGGTTTGTCTTAGTAGCACAACTCAAAAAAAAAGGCAACATAGTAAGGAGGGACAAGGTAGGGCAGGCGCCACAGAGAGAAGAGAGTAATGGCAAAAAGGTAGATAGTGAAAGTTGTCAACTGTCTTGTGCTGCGAGAAAAAAAGGTACCTTTTTGTCACTTCCACTAGAATGTAACCAACTACCATAATTTCCTGCATGCAGAGTAACAGATGCCGGTTTGTCAACTGGTTTCACCTCTGACATAGGCTCCCACCTACTTTTGGTTCGCCTACTTGGACTTCTTTTGGTCTTTAACAACAAAGAAGTTGGAGTTGAACTTTGTAAGCTGACAAAGATCAACATGAACACAAGGAATAATCAAAATCACAGGAGCCATTTCTTCTCTGTCAATTATATTGATTCAAACCCTTTGCTAAACTAAAACTTTGTTCACAACTGAAACCAAATAAAAGATGTTGAGAACTTCTTTCTATACCCATATCAATCCATCAAGAACTGATTAGGTAAGGTTAGTGATCCAATACCCGTACCCACATACAGATTTGGACTGTAATAGCACTTCACTATGAACAACAAAATACTTCCACATGATCTTTTGGTAGTTCAAAATACAAATTTAAACATGGTAGAATGCAATATGATAGTGTGATACGGTTAATAAGATTATATGTGAAGCAACACGCCCGCACACACAGGGGAGAGAGTTTTGATTATTGGATGTTCGAGATATAAGAATTTTGGGTGAAAAAGATAGCAAGTGGAAATATAGAAGCCCTGGTTTAATACATCCTATGTGGAGAAAAAAAAAAAAAGCTCTTGAGAATGGACTAACACATTGGCAACACTATAAAACTCTAAACAATGTGTTGGATTCTAGAGCGCAGGTATCACAAACAGTAGTTAGGAATTACAAGCAGCATAGGGCAATGTACTTCATTATAAAGCCGAAAGGAAATATTTTAACATCTAATTATAGGATGGTACGATCCGGATTATAGGGTGGCACGATCCAAATCATCCTATATATTATAATCCTATCCTATGTGCCCATATGATCAAAATTGGTCTAAGATACCATAATATAACCAATCAAATGGAGTCAGAAAGCAAACATTACAAATCGGCATCCATATTGTGGTATTGCACTGGGACTCTGAATTTCCAAAACATAGCTCTTTGCTCATGTGTTGGTGATTCGGATCATTATATTCGAATAAGTTTTTGACTAATTTGGTTGAGAAATATGTAAAGCATCTGTATTATGTAGAGATACAGTACATGGTTTACCGTCAAACTTCTTCCTTCAATGGTTTTATGGTTCTTTAACATACACCATTCCCATTTTTTGACTTTTGGGCTGCTAACGATCAGTTTATGCCCATTGTTTGGTATTTTCACCTTCTCAGTTCCAGAAAGGAAAATTATAGGATCAGTGATTGTATGCGACCCTTCAACCAATACAACAAACGACCTGATTTTGAAAACATGGTTGAATAAGGAAGTTCATTCACCTTACATAGAATGACCAGCACCATCAAATTGACATTGGATGCTCTAAAGCAATCAAATAGAGGTGATGCATTATACACTATGACCTTTTCATGTGTCATATGAGCAACCCCATTCTTCCTTTAGTGCAACTTAAGATCCATAGTTCAGGAAATGTTATCTATTACGTACATTAATGCTTAGCAAAAATATAGAGCACAAAAACTGAAATTACTAATGAGCAGAAATACGTGTAAGCGAGAGAGGAATATACTCCTTATTGGTCACATTCACACTGGGTAGCTGGAAAAGTGGCTCAATATCCCAGTCACGTGTATAAAGTGTACCATCAGCAGTTGCCTTGGTAATGACCTGAAGTAAGATTACAACTGAAAATAAGTACCAGAAATCACACTTCAATACCGCAGACAGATAACAATGGCCATCAACCTATTATACTGTGAAGCTCAACAGCAAAGTACAAGCGCCATATAATGAAAGGAAGCTGCATTCTGATAAGAGTTACTTGCGTTACGAAAACCATCTAAGATCTACAAAAGAAAATATGACAGTGAAATTCAACTCCTAATCACCATTGAGGCATAATATGATTTATCCCAGTGGTAAAGAAACTGAAAAAGAGCCATTTGATGCTTTTTCTATCACCTAAGCTGGTAGACACACTTGTTCCTCAAGCGTTCATTGTGTCTGGTAACAAAACAATTAGTAGGAAAACGCAGCATTGTGTCCAGCACATGTCAATGTCTAGTTCAGCCACTGCACCCTCTTAAAAGTGTCTGTGCATCGCTCCTAAGTAATAATAGTATGAAAGTGCATTTATTTTATGCATAAATGAAAGCAACGAGTATGTCCAAAGATCAGTATTTTTGCAAGAACTCTAAAAAGATGAGAAGGGTTTTTCCTTTTTTGAGGAAGTAAATCAGTCAAGGACAAAGGTTTGATAGGGTTTATGGGTAGAAGTTAGAACGCATGTCTTAGCAGCAGCTGCAGCACCATAACACAGAACAGGCTTTGAGGGGAAGCCCAAGAAGCCACTGCTTCAGGCCCCCAATATTTTGGCCCAAAAAGAGGCCCCCTAAAATTATGGTTATACTAATAAATACTAAAGACTGCCAAATTCCAGAGCAAAGAAAACCTAGCAGTATGGCCACTTCAGTTTGTTAAGTGTCTCCTGAAGTGAGTTCGATTCTAAGCCCCTCGTTTTTCAATGCCAAGGTGATATTCTTCTGTGTTGGGTTTGAACCTCAAGCTTTTGTTTTGACATTTATATCACTTACACACTCTTATTTGTTATTTTTCTTGCTGGGCTTTCGTAGTAAAAAAAAAAAGTACGAACTCTAAAGTTGTTTTCATCCTCCTTATTTTCCAAACGCGACAATAAAAAAAATTAAAAATCTACAGTTAAAAACACAAAAAGTATATGTATAAGTGATATGCTACTACAAGCTATTCAATTCTTTTTTCAAAAGGAACTGAATTTGAAAAAATCGAACGGCCTATCTCAACTATATTATATTGTGTTGCTGCATTTTATTATATATATCGAGAAGATGTTTTTTCAAAAATTTCTTCCATCAGATCTTTTTTTAGTTTCTGTATAAAAGTACAGGTCCAATAATATCTTTTGCTTTGAATTTTGTGATTTCATCTATTTGAAATTTCGCTCAAATATATTTATGGCCCCATATTAGCGCTTCGCTTTGGGCCCCCAATATGTTAGGGCCAGCACTGCCATGACAACATGGTTACATGGGAAATCCAACGCATCACACAGAATGATAGATGATGGCTTAAAATTGAATTTCATTTATGCCTAACAAATGTAAATTTACTTATGCAAAACTATGGAAAATGAGCACTGCCATTTTCATTTCAAGGATGTAAGCAGTATAGAACAATCCAACACTAACCTCAAGATCAGGCATGGTTCTGTATAAAATAAGCATGACTTAGCAGACATGCATATAAAGTAGGAAATCAAAGCCAACATAACACGGTAACGAGTGAAGAGAGTCGTCACAACTCTAATTGTTGCAAACAAGGTTTAATAACTAATAGTACAAATGACAAGAAGTGAATTTAGATGCAATTTTTGTGCAAAACTCAACATCGAAATCCACTTTATAGCACAATGAAGTTATGAACGGTGAAGATGGACCACCAATTTGACTATATAATATGTGAAATGCACATTGGAGAGCAAAAGAGAAGAAGCAAGGGAAAAATAAAAATAAATTTGCTTGCATTTAATATTTTGCACATTTCTTTGCCTATATACATCTGAAACTCAGTTCTTTCATCAGACGAAGTTTAGAAGGATGAAAAGTCAGTTGATTCAAAGCCTTACTACAAGGTGAATGAACATTTGTCAAATCCCTTGTCTCTGAAAAATGAGGTACAGTTTTTTAGGTGTCAGACCATTGATATTCATTAGATTTATTAGCAGTTTATTGCAACTAGAAGCTGCAATTTGCAGCAAAATCACAAACTATGGTTGCAAATTATTGGATGGTGCATTTAGCACTTTCTAAGACCATCATCCCTACCTCCAACACCCATCTTCACATATGAATAAGCATCCAACATGTTTACTTAAAGATGCACAATGGACCAGCTGGGGTTCTTTACTTTGTTCATGATACGACCCGGTACTTAAAAGTCGCACCCATGCTGAAAGCGCACGCTAGTGCAGTAACTTATCTTGCATAGAACAATATTCACACCGGGAGAGTAATGTCTGTAAAATACCCATTAAAATAAGGTATTTGTGTTGAAAACAACTTCGGTTGGAAACAACAGTAACCAGCAAAACCTTTTAAAAGATATTGCTCCAGCCTACCTCTTTCATGACGGCTTGGCAAGATGCTATTTGGGTATCATCCTTGCACCGAGCAAGAGCCCTTTCCACATAACCACGCAGTGACTTGGGAAACATTCCAGGCTGAAAGCCACAGAGTATAACTTTTCATGAATCTAGTATGCTATCAACACAATACAAGTTACAACATGCATCTAGCTAGGGTCACAAAATATCGGGTGCTACCAAAATTTTGCCGCCGCCAACTAGATGCTGAGATTCAGCCAAATTGCCAAATGAATGCACCTAAGGAACACTTCAATAACTTAAACCACATTTTGAGGTGTAATAACACCGGGAAAATTAGCCACAAGGACGGAAAAATAGTTTTCATTTAGGAGAAAGACGCCGGCAAAATAGTTTTCAGTGGAGGCCCTTCAACTTTTTGAGTTTTTTAGCCATAAGGCCAAAACATGTTTAGGCACTTTTATAGGGTTTTAGGGTGCACTTTCCTATTATAGGGTTTTAGTGGTTTAGGCACTTTCATAGGGTACCCTAGAGTTTTAGGCACTTTCATATATAGGAAACCCTAGGGTTTTAGGCACTTTCATAAGGTACCCTAGGTTTTAGGCACATTTGTCCTTATGTTTGATTGCAAGAGGTGCTTGTCCTTAAACTCAAAAAATGAAAATAGGAGGGATCTTTGGCTAAGTCTCCCAATAACACTACACAGTTAATTTTCTATTCTTTTTGTCATTGAAATAGGAAAATAACTGAATATTCAAAATGGAAAACATAACATGTTTTGGGTCTACCAATTCAGTTTTAACCTTCTTTATTGTTGTGAATAAAATACACGTGTACTAGCCATTACATAATGGAAAGGGCTTCCATGACCGTTGAGTAGACTGTCAACATTTTTGTAAGAGCACTTGGTACTCACATGGGTCACTCATATGAATCATGCTCGTGTCTTAAACAAAGACCAAAAAGATTTAGATATATGTGAAACTTTGTACTTGCTTGATAACAATTTATGCAAAGTTTTGATCGTAAAATGGATTTTTCTTTTGAAACAAACGCAAGTCATGCAATACAGAGAGAAAAAAGTTCTTCAGGTCTATCATGCAGACCATCATTTGTGGTGCATTAACCTATCTTTTAATCTGCGCCACCATTCTCAACAAATGATGTTACCAAAATACTGCCCAGGGTATTTACAAATTCAAAGCCAGTTCTCACCTTAAGTATAGAATCAGCTTCATCAATGGACAAAGCCTTGTCATTTAGCTTTGGTAAAGGAACACTGATGTAGGCGGGTTTTGCTGCTGTACTGCTTGTAGAGCTATCCCTATTTGTTGGTGGAAAACTCAATGCTAAATTGGAAGCAATTCTAGGATTTGTTGGAATCTGCAGTTGGCTGACCCTGCGCGAATCTAAAGGTGGAACGTTTTGAGGAACAGTTTGCAAGGATGACGGATAACTCTGGGGTACCTGATGAGAAGCAGGATACTGCACATTGGGTCCCTGAGAAGATGAACTCTTATGTTGATCCTGAAAGCTTTGATAAGTAAGATTTGAATCCAAAGACGTCTGAAATTGTGGTGGTTGTGCACAAACGTTGTGAGTTTGCACCGGAGCCCCACTATTCCAGTAACCATCATGGCCATTGCTCATTGCTGCACCAGTCTGACAAAAAAAATGCTAACAGTTAATTCAACGTACCAAGTTACTAACTGAGTCACCGAAGAAACAGATATATAACTGCAATATCTGATGACGAACATGCAGCAAAAACCCAGACCAAAAAGACAACCATAATGGTTCAAAATGTCTCAAAGCCAATAATTAGTTCTCACATTAACCCATGCGGAATGGTCAGTTTTTAGTCAGGCCTGTTGGGATATTGTAGTCTTCTCTTTCCCTTTTCCTAATCTAGTTTTATATGGGTTGTGCGGCTTGTGCCCCCTTGGCATGTTCTCTAATAGGACTTTTTCTTTGTTGCTGATAAAACGAATGGCTGTGGGGGCGACATAAATTTATAGACTTCTAGGGCATGTTCGGTTTGGGTCTCTAGACCCAAACCTTCTCTCTGCGCACGGTCCCCAAAAACTTTTCTCTCTAATTATTACTCTCATTTCTCTTTCTATCTCTCTCCTCCCAAATCCAAAATCCCCAACCGAACAAGCCCCTAGCTCATTTTCTCAAACACCTCTGAATTCATCCAACCTATGTTTTGCTTAACAGGTCAATCTACTATGCAGGGTAAAATTAATGTATGTGATCGCATATACAGAACCACGTATGCATGTGCAAGAGAGGGCATAAATTCTAATAAGCTGTAATCTGTATACAGAAGGAAACCCCGCACCTGCACTGAAGGAAATTCAGACGAACCGGAATCTGGCCTCCACGATGGAATATAAGGTGCAGGAGGCTGGCTGACTGAAGCTGGATATCCACTGGTAACAGGAACAGGACATACTGGGTTAGATGTACTAGTAACTGAAATGTTTTCTGTCCCGGGAGCACAACTAACTTCCGTCTGACTATAATAATCTGCCCACTGCTTATTATAATGCTGCTGATATTGAAGAGAAGTTGAAGTAGCAGCACTAGCATTATACGCACCATTTGGGTCAGTATGGTAGTTTGGATTTGGATATTGGTGAGAAGCATAACTTGTATAATTTCCGTCATTCCACGAGTTGGACTGATGACTCTGATTATTGTAACCTCCACTTGCGTAACCTCCGGATGTCTGATAATCACCAGGATTGTAGTAAGTGCTTGAATAACTTGGGGGCCCAGCATAAGACCCAGTATTCTGAAAGGAGGAAAGAGGCTGATAAGGAGCACCTGTGTTTTGATATGCCCCCACCGGCTGAGGGTATTGTTGATTAGATTGCTGCTGGTAGCCACTATAATATCCTGCATATCCGGTGTTGCCATATCCATATGGATCACTATTTGGGTACGTTGCATGGCTATTACCATATTCCTGTGGTAAATTTACTGCTCCTGAACTTGAAGTAGAGGCTAGGGATGCAACATTAGAGCTATCTTGAACATTTCTTGTAGGAGGCTCTGCACGCTGCTCCTGGTGGTAGGAGGAATTAAAAAGAATCCCATTGTCTGTTGAGGAGCTATAATAAGATGTGTACCCTTGGCTTGAATCAACCACCTGACGCTTCTGAATCAAGTACAAATATGAAGATTGTGGTCATTCATTTGGCTATTTGACAACATGTCATTCAAAAGACACCTCAATGATATATTTAGTAGTTGGAAAGAGTTACAATCCACAAACACATGTAAAGTGTGGCATATGTACTTAGGGGGGGAAAAGGACAAGTGAGAAGAAACAGAAGCAATAGAAAAAAAACAGCCAGAGCAAAACAGAAGAATTGCATAGCCACATCATCTATGATCTAAGACACCTTTGTCTGATGGCTCCTCTAGTAGATTCACAAAAACTATTGTCATGCTACCCCTGCGCATGGTGTAGTAGAAAGGTGTAATTTGCAATGTTTAAGCCAAAACAAATGGCAGTCAACAGCTCAGATATGATTGAAATCCAAAAAGTACATTTAGAATCAAGTACAAACTTCAGTTCAAATAGCAACATTTACTACAAATACCAAGACCTAATGTAACCCATAAACATTGAATTCTGCAATTTAGAAACTTCTATGGCCTTTTCATCCCCAAACTAAAGTTCCTTTTAAGCAGATAACTACCCACTTGTACCAAACATTTGATTGAAGTGACCAGATCCAAAACCCTATTTTGTTACTGCAAAATTGGACAATCAGATACTAAACAGACAAAGATGCACTTAGTCACATACATACACACAGACTCAAAAGGTACAACTTATACATGCAGATACGCAATGATATGGGGGCTTCAACCTTCATGATCTTGTTTCGCTTCCCTTCGGTATGTTGAATTTGTAGACCCAGATTAGTACTAGACACCTCCCCACACGCTCACAAATCTTTTGAGCACTAACATCATTGTGGTAACTCGTAGAGGTAAACCTAACTTAAATAATTTGAACTATCGCTGCTACCCTAGCAGCTGATGTTCTACTCCTCTTCTCACTTCGATAATACATGAGAATCAGTGTTAGTGGTGACACAGGTAAACTTGCCGAACCACGTCTATGTGGTGTTGTGCTTTCTTGTTGTAATTGATTTTATTAATCGTGCTACTGTGTTTGGTTCCTCCCCTAACAGGGGTAAACATAAAAGGATAGACAGGTAGATAAAATAGACAGATAGCTAGAAACAAAAACATACAAACAAATAAATATATCTATTTACCACTATAAAGGGAACACCCTTTTGGTGTGAGCATCAGTTTTGAGACTGGCTCACACTTTTTTCCCCAAACTACCCCTTTAACAACCTAAATAACTAACTAAAGAAAACTGCCAATAAAGAAAAAAAAAATCCATCCCAAATTTCTTCTCCCCACTTCTCTCCCAAATTTCATAGAGAGTCATCTCAATTCAAGACTTCCACCTTTCTTCTCTCCCAAATTTAGGGAGGTGCAGGGGGTCCCGGTCTCTGCACACCTCCCAATTATTCCATTATTTCTACTACATTTTAGGTTTATATATGAATACATGTGATTTGGTCGCCCGTAATAAGAATCCTGCGTCCACTACTGGCATCTAGTATACATACATACATACATATATATATATATGTATGTATGTGTATATACATATATGTGATGTACACATAAATATGCATGTGATTTGGTCCCCCGTAATAAGAATCCTGCGTCCGCTACTGGCGTCTAGTATATACATATGTACACATAAATATGCATATATATATAAAGATACACGCACATATATATATATATATGAGAGAGAGAGAGAGAGAGAGAGAGAGGATTTAGAAATTACCTCAAGGGAGTTTGGCTCCAGAGTAGTTATGGTATCAGTACTCCCTCCTTGATTCATCATTTCACTAGCATCCTAATTCATCAGAACAACATAACAACATAACAAAATTTCAATACAAGAGAGGAACAGTTGAATTCATCGCTGCTGAAGAAAACAGAAGGACGTACAAATACCACAAGCTTCTAATTTTCTCAGCTAAAATTACAATAAAGCCACGAAAACCTAATTGACTCCGTTGTGACTTGAACTAACCTTGAGAAATCCCAATCGCGACAGCCGAAATCTAGGTCGAGGAGCAGCGAATTTTCTTTGCGCCGAATCGAGGAATCGAGAAACAAAAACTTGAGATCACAAAGAACCAAAACAAAATAGTATGCGTAAGAGAAGAAAGACAAACAAAAAACGACTGCGTGTGAATTTCCTGATACAACAAAGACGAATAATGAAAGCGAGTCCGAGAGAGAAAGAGAGAGGGAGAGGGAGAAACTGCGATGGAGGGGGCTTGAATGATATTTCTGGAGAGAGAGAGAGAGTCTGGAAATCCTTGTTGGGTCGTGACTCGGGCCCGTTGAAAGCTGGGCTTTTGGGCTTCTTTACGGAAGGGAAATTTGGGCTTTGACGACTTCTTTTTGGGGAAATGACGGCCCAAAACGTATTTTGATAATTAATATCCGTCAAGGATATTTTTAGCATTAATAAATGGAGTTAATTCTGGGCCGGTCCTATTTTTCAATTTCATAGCCCACTAGATCCTTTTTCTATAGAGTGCAATTCCTAATAGATCTTTGTGGAGTGTATTTTACATTTTTACCCCGTTTAAAAACAAATGAACCCATATAACATCCTACACCACCACTACCACCGCCACTCCACCACCACCACCACGCCGCCGCCACCATCACCGCCAACACCACTCCACCATCATCATCACCACCGCCGCCGCCACCACAATGTCGCCGCCGCCGCCACCACCACCACCACAATTAACAGTGTCAATCCAGGTATTAACACTGGTAATTGAGATGTGAATTGAGACAAAAATAACACTGTTAATTGGGGTGTGAATTTAGACGAAAATCACTACTACCACCACTCCACCACCATAACCAGTGCTACCACCACCATAACTAGCGCTACCACCACCACCGCCGTCACGCGGCTGCCACCACCATCACCGCCACCACAATGACCATCACCACCATTCCACCATCATCATCACCACCACCACCACCACCATGATGCCGCCGCTGCCACCACCACCACAATTAACAATGTTAATCCGGGTATCAACATTGTCAATCCTGGTATTAACACTGTTAATTGTGGTGGTGGAGTGGTGGTGGCGATAGTGGTGGCGGCGGCGACGTGGTGGTGATGGCGGTGGCGATGGTGGCGTCATGGTGGTGGCGGGGTGGTGGCGGCGGCGTTGTGGTGGGGATGGCGGTGGCATGGTGATGGTGGTGACGTGGCGGCGGCGGCGTTGTGATGGTGGTGGCGACATGGTGGTGGTGGTGGTGGCTAGATCGTCTCTCTCAAATCGCCTTTTTTTGTGAGGGGTATTTTTGTCAACAAAATAATGAAGAGGACCTACTGGACTATGGGCTATTTGGGCAGGACCTAGTGGGCTATTCTTCACCCGGACAGGACCGACCAGGAAGTTGCTCTAAATGAATGTTCTCAGCATGTCTTTAGCGGATATTAATTATCAAAACACGTCATTGACCGTCATTTTTCCTTTCTTTTTTGGGAAAATGACGGGCCAAGATGTATTTTGATAATTAATACCCGCCAACGACATATTGACAACATTTGTTAATGTTGAAAATGTCTTTGGCGGGTATTAATTATCAAAACACGTCATTGACCGTCATTTTCCCTATTCTGTTTGAGTCATAGCTACTCTCTAGGAAGGCGAGCCCGTCACTATAGCCCTGCCAAAGTGCTAGAACGGACCAAAAGCCGTCCACATAACATTTAGTTCAGAGGACTACTACCCGCAAGCAGGATTCAACATGGTGCTGAGGCCCAGCGGGCTAAAATCGGAATCGAGTACGGAAGTAAAAGATCCTTTTCTTCTTCTTACAGGAAAAGAAGACAACGCAAGGGGGGTTTGATTTTAGCGCACTCTTTTCCTATTATTATTGATGTTAATTTGAAAATTATCCTTCTTGTATTTTTTCATATATGAAGAATATAATATTGCACTGTAATTCTATAGGAGAAAAATAAAGTGCATTTTGGTTAAAAGGAGAGTGCAAAAATCAATTCCTAAAAAACTACTCGCGGAAGCTCTATTTGTTTTTAGCCTATAAAAATAAAAAAACTCGATTTGTTTTTATGTTTCAGGTACATAGGAGTATCTTATTCATCAATTCGAATAACTTTATCATCAAAGTTTTTTTTAGTTTTAATTTGTCTAGACCTAGTCATGTGTTATAGCTTGCATTTGAGGTTCAAAGTCACCCACACCTGCATAAGTGGGAACCAAAAAACACTCGTGGTGCAGTGCGCATGGACTTTGGAGCCACATACTATGTATGTATGAATTTTGGTTGGTAATCGATAAGTCTAGGTACACTCCTACCGATCACTCCTTTAGGTACATTTCTATCGACCACTCCTCTCTCACATAATCTCACACTTAAATGTATGGTGCCGACACATATGTAAGATAGGAGTGGTCGGGTAATGGTCGATAAGAGTGTACGTAGCATTGTTGATAATACTTGCATCCATTTTACAAATCAAAACTTCTACCGACCACTCCTCTCACGTACAGTATTATATTACTCCTGCATAAAATGTCTAGACGGTAATATTCTAATAATTATGTGAACTGCTTAGTATCAAGTTGGGGAAAGAGACTTGTCAAAAAAAAAAGTTGGGGAAAGAATGGTAGGTTGCATGTACTAGTATTTTTGGTCAAGAGGACTCCACTGCAGCCTGCAGGGTTTTCATATTTTGGGTCAAGAGGAACTTTATTTTATGAAAGTTATTCCTCCTTGTTTAATTGCCCATTATGATTTTCCGTGCATTTTTAACGGCTTATATTTTTCGACGTATATTATATTTTATATTTTTAAAATCATTGTTTTGTAGAAAAAATTGAGATCTATCAAACAAGATCCATATTACATATTTTTTAGCATTATAAATTGAGAGATATAAACCGTTGAAAATGCACGCAAAATCGTAATGGACAATTAAATAGGAACGAAGGGAGTGTTCATTGTTCCAAGTTGCATTATTCGTGAACTTTGTCAACTTTTGTACTGCCCTTTAATTATCTATAAACCCGCTCCTTAATTGTCCACAAAAATGGACAAAGGTTTGTTTCGGCAGCATATTCCATCAGTTGCTGTCCATAAAAATGACAAGATAAATAATGATACCCCAACTGTAAAGGCATCCAGATTGGGAGGATCCATTGCACCTACACCCTCCCAAACTTCCTTTTATTATTGTTTAAGGCGGATAAGCGAGCCAAACAATTGATTGTTTAAGCTTAGTTTGAAAAGCTTAACAAGCTTTAAAAATACGTTCATGCCTAGCTTGTTAACGAGACGAGCCGATCTTAATCGAGTCTTAACCAAGCCGATCTAGAGTAACTTAAAGTGTCTTGAAAAGCTTAACAAGCTTTAAAAATACGTTCATGCCTAGCTTGTTAACGAGGCGAGCCGATCTTAAACGAGTCTTAACCAAGCCGATCTAGAGTAACTTAAAGTCTCTACGACTACCCATCAACCTTACAAGCATAGTAGTAGTTCTTCGGGCTTGATAATCAAACCCGAACCCGATCTTGAATGAACTTGGACTAATCAACCACGAGCTCAAACTCGAACGACTTGGATCATTCGTCAACATTACGCGAGACACCTCATTTTTTACCTTCCTATATAAAGGAAAAAGGCAAAAAACTTCACGTAATTGACCACAATCTACTTTAATAATTTCCGCTGTGGAATACCATCCCAGACTGCCTAAACTATCCAAGGAAAAGGACCTGTCTTGATAGTTTCTATCTCCTCTTATCTTACTGTCGTCATGCTATTCTGAAAGATTCTTAAACTATTTCTGGCCCGATCTCTCAGGCTTGCAAGCCACAATAACTAAAGGGTCAAAATCACACGACTCGAAAATGCTTAGACAAACTCGTAGTTGAAGCAGTAAACGACGCATCGTTATCCGAAACGAGCCCTACTTCAATGCTGGGTCCGTAAAGTTGATCAGATCGATAAAATCATAAAATTGTGTGCCTTACACTCCTTGTGAGTTGTGACTATGTTCCCCTAGTTGCGGAACACCAACTCAACATACTTCCGCTGCCTCCTTAATCAATAAAGTAGTAGTATGCATCTGAAACCAATAACGCAGTTGTCTCTGTGTGGAAGTCAACCTGACCCTTCTTGGTCGGTTTCATCCGCTCCTTTTAAGCATCCAGAATCGAAAACCGTGTAAATGCCACCGCGGAGCATGCACGAATGCGTTCCGAGACTAACAAAAAAAACTTTTTCCATGAGATCCACCATTTTCCCATTTCTAGTCCGAAGTCTAAGAAGCTCAAAAGCCCCGATTGTCCATCTCCCTCCCCACTGATATACTTGAAGTTACTTGCCCCAGCAACCCACCTCTATGCCTAAGGATCTGGTGGGTTCCATCCAAACTTCTACCACCACAAACAGTATATTGGAAACAGCAACATTCCTGCTTGTTCTTCACTGCAACAAACGGATCACAACACGTTCAAATTACAAATAATCCCATAACACCAAACCATTGGGACTAGGTCGTAACGGCCCCGTGCCAGCTAACCACCGTCTACAAAGTTAAATACCTAGCATTAATGAACCAATGATCCCGTGTTACCTAAAAAAATAACAAAACCACCTTCCAAAGCTTTCATCTAATTCCTCCTAATTCCAGTTTCCAGACAAATAAAGAAATTACTGGAATCTACCTCCACATTCAAGTCAGCGCCGTAGAAGCTGTTTCCCATATAGCCAGTTTCAATGAAGCAATGTGGTTCCTCCAGCAACTGCTAACAGTCCAGGTTACAGGCCATAATTTCTGGTTAGCTCAACTGCATCCATAATACAGGTAGCAAGAATAGATTCCACAATGCTGACATGCTGATCATGAAACTGTACAATCACCGCTTATTATTACCAGTTCAATTATTGTTGCAGTGTTCACTGTTATTATAGACATGTTATACATGGCGAACAAAACAGGAAAACTCTTGTGGGAAACTCTGCAGTGGGCTAGCCTCTCAAGACCTCTGACGTACTAACTACAAGATCCAGGTATGTGCAAATCCGAAAACCTGAAGCTGTAAGAAGGGGAAGCACAAGAGTGCATGTCATGACGCAATGGATCAGAGCAATATTGGAAGACCAATTCCCTAGTCATAAACAGAATGGAACCCACACCCGAGGCTTCTTTCCTAAAAACTGTCCAACAATTACCGAAAATTATAATCAACAGTCATTCATAATCAAGAAGCAGCTTTCATTTCACAATCTAGTAACATACATAGTCAACAATACTATTTTTTGGTTAGAGAAATTACGAGATTTTGTAACTAACCTTTCATTGATCTGGTAGAAGACATCAGCATGCATGGCTGCAACGCATTTTTTTTTTTACTGCCAATGCCTTCTGTACAAGAAGAAACCACAACGGCACCGATAGCTAACCATTGAAAGCGTCAAAGGTGGAATTCCGCAAAATAACTTCGGACCAATAATGCACGCGGTTCATGAGGTGTTCCCACCAGGAATCTTCCTTTAAATTACAATGCTTAAATACCTGTCGACCATTTCCTGTAACCTAAATATACCATATTGCACTAAGCACCTTGAACAGGAAATTTCAATTGATAACAAAGCAAGGTGAATGAAGAGGATTCTGGTGTCCCCATTAGAAAGGTCATCTAATTTCTGCTCTTCAAAGCATGGGTAGAATCAAAGGTGCCACAGTCCACATGACCATGAAAAGGAATGCAGGGAAGCAGAAAGTAATTAGTACGAGTGCCCAGTTCATGATCTCTTCCATGGCTCAAAATGTTGCAACTGGTTTTCCGTTGATGTGTTCCTTGCTTGTTCAGTGGTCTGACCCACCTGACAAGTATCATCATATAGAGAGCTCCAAATACTATAGAAAAACATAATGGGAGATCTCCATCCAAAAAACTTACAAAAACTGACATCTTGAAAATTACCATAGGAAATTTGTAGTACCAACATAATTTATTGCAGTACAGAACTTGCTTAACTTTGGACAGAAATCCTGCAGCTAACCCCAGAAGTAGGCAAAAAGGAAAGAGCCAGTAGTCTTGTACCAGAAGCAGTACCTCAAACCACATCAAATTACATGCTGTTTCCAGATGTTGAAGCATGACTAGGAAGGAAAGATTACCACATGAAAAAGTCATCACCACCTGGCAGCTTCGATTTTCTGACTTATACCCAGTGTAAAGCAGCAATGCCCTAGGTTCAAGGCAACCCAAAATGACCATAAAGGAAATAAAGACAGTTAAAACTAATCCCATCTGTTGATCCTTCTTTTATTTAAGATGAGACATCCCTAATAAAACTATATAAGCTTGCTGATCCATCCATCTCTTTGCAAAGACATCCCCAGATGATGGCTCATTACTGCCATAACTAAATGCACACTTTGCCCTATGTTAAAAGGCAAATGCAAAAAGGTCCCTGCCCAGAACTATGTACACCAGCCACTCCTCTAACAAACTCATAAGACACGGAAACCTGTTTCTGGTTCATCGAGTAGCATCAAATAGATAAGGTCAAAATCTCCTCCTTTTCCCACGGGAAACATCATCAAACCCGTCATCATGCCATTCCTGCCCTCCGTGCCGGTAGTTTCCTTCTTGCTCTTCCATGGTTCTAGTTCGCCTAGATGCATTAAGAGATCTACCCTTAATCCGCCCATCAAACTCCCTTTCCCTCAAATCGTTTCTTTCAAGGAACTCCAAATCAGGTTCTGGACAAAACCTAAAAGGCCTAGGGGGGCCATCCTCTACATGGAAACGGAAATTATCAGTGTCAGCACCATTATTAAAAGGAGGCCTAAAATTACGAACCGGCCCCCTTCCCTCACCGCTCTTTCTCCTCTCATCACCATTTCCGTCACCGCCAAGCTCATTAAATCGATCAAAATATTCATCGCCATCCGTCCTCTCTCGAGGATCTAGAATATCAAATCTCCTTCTAGGTAAAACTTGGTCAGGTGGGCTCCTCCTGTTGGGCATAGCAGACCTCAGGTGACCATGGTCTCTTCCAGATTCCATATCCCTCAAATCATTACCGGGTCGGGAGATATAAGGAGGAGATCTCCTCCTGTAATTATTAGCCGGAGATCTCCTTTGAATTAATTCCGGAAGCCCATTAAATCCATCAGGGGATCGTCTTCTAGGAGGAGACCATGGGCCAGGGGAACGAGTCCTGGAGCGAATTGGAGATTTCGAACGAATTCGAGAAAGCCCCCCTCTTCGTTGGACAGATGAAAAGTTTCTATTCCCCCTCACAAACTGATTCTCCACTCCATCGTAAGAATGTTGGGGCCGCGGAAATACAGGATTATCCATGCTATTATCATCTGGCAAACCTCTCATAAACTTGTCACCACGCCTGAGCCCAACCATATCTGATCTATCTTCACCCATGTGCCTACTTGGGCTAATATTTCTCGGGATTCTTCTGACCATTTGATTGCCACGTGATGCGGGCACATCCCTACCTCCAGGGGAGTGCCTCCTTGGCAATGGTTGTCGAAACGAAGGCAATTCGTCATTCAATGGCTTCCTTCCTCCCCCCCTACCAGAACCTATAAAAGCACCATTTGGTACAGGAGCGATAAAACCACGACAATCAAGCTCCCCATCAGGAGGAGCACGCTTATGCCTGGAAAATCGATAATCAGATGGACCATTGTAATTCTCTGAAGGAAAGTCGCGGCTGGAATCCCAATTACCACGTTGAGCGTCCGAACGGCCAGAAGCCCTCCCTCTTCCACGCATGAAGTTTTGTCTGGAATTTCTGAAAGACTGATCTTGAAACCTATCTCTACTGTATTTGCGTGGACCATCATTGTAGATCTCATCTCTGAAATGCAAGAAACAGAAAAACAAGCAAAACAAATATAGTAATCCAGAAAAACAAACAAAAAGAAGCGTTTAAGAAAAGAACAAGCAGTTGGGAAGGATTTTCTCACCTATTCCCACGGGGATTCTCTCCATCAAAATCAAAAAACCTCTCTCTTCCACTTCGTGATGGAAACGACCTCCCTTGAATAGACCTTGTTCTGCAAGGAGAGACATTTGTAGCTCTAGGCAAAGTAATAATCCGGCTCCGGTTACCTCCAGTGTTGGCTTCTTTAGAAGCAGCGTCAACATTTAGAGATGCATCAGTCTTTGGCAGAGTTGAATCAACTTTTTCCAGAGTTTCAGTTCCTTTAGAATTGTCACCTGCATCCTGATCAACTGCTGTAACACTATCTTGGCTACCAGTAGTAGTAGCTCCAGCAGATGATAACTCCATTTCATGACCCTTCTGAGTATCTTTCCCTCCTACTTGATCAAGTAGCTTCCTTGGAGTATTGTTTATGTGACTCTTCTCATCAGATCCAGTTCCTGCTACGTCAACTGTCAATGAAACATCACACTCTTTGACGTGAACCAGCTTTACTGAACCATCTTTATCGATGCCTTGATTGGCTTTCTCATTGATGACCGCACCAACACACTCTTTGATGTGCTCATCACTTGTCTCACAACGATCTTCCAGTTTTCTTTCCTCTTCATTGACCCCAGGTTCCATAATAATGCCGTCACAAGGAGAACCTATGTCCATGTCAGAACCACCAAGGTTATCATCTTCTGCTTCTCTTTTCTCAACAATGGGTCCTTCACTAGAACCATGCAATAGTTGTTCTCGAAACTCACCATCTTCATATTCCTCGTCATCTTCACGAAATTGTCTGCCCCTTCCATCCCCTGGAGCGACTTGAGCATGGTTACCATCTGACTCAAAATCAGAACTAAAAGAATCTTCCTCAGAGATGTTGAATTTTTCCTCATCACTTACGCATCCCTCAACGTTTCCATGCGAATCTGTAGTATGGTCATTCGTAACATTTAGTCCAGGCATCCCAGACTCCTTAGTAATTAAATCTTTTGCACCCAAAGTTTCTGTGATCCCATCAGATACATTCAATCCTATAATTTGATGATCTACATACGGAACAACAGTTTCTGAAGCAACCTGATCAAAATTATTGCAGCTTTCATCTGGTGTTGCACTATTAATGCTGACTTCTTTAGTAGTACAGTCAGCATATTCTGGTAGTTTCGACGGATCCCCACTCATAGACAACTCTGTTGAACAAGTAGGCAACGCTGAAGGACATGGGTTCTGGGAATTTAAAGGCTTCACATGCATGGAGGAGCAGTTCTTCTCACCTTGTGCAACCCTCCCATCTGATTGGTAAGATGTCTCTTTAGCTTTTCTTTGTGTTTCCTGATTCACCTGAACCGGCTCAGATTTTACTGGCACGTGTTGAACCAATTTGTGGGGGCTAGTAACTGACTTTTTAAGAGTTTCTAGACTGTGCTTCTCTACCACTTCACGCTTAACAGCTCTAAGATCCAAAGATCTCGTAGGATCTCCCCTTGCTTCTGCAAGATATGGTTTAGCACTTTCGTCATGTGATTCTAATTTAACTGTCGTACAACTAACAGAATTAGGGTTTCCGGTTGACAACACTCCAAGAAAATTTGAACTAGGTTGAATACTGCTTGATGCTACTTTGGATAATAAACCAGAAGTTTCTACACTGAAATTTGAGGGAAGAAAAGAGGTACCCAAGCGTAGATGGAGGGAATCGTCAGGTTTATATTGCTTGCTAGCGCATAATGACAACATAGGCAAATAGGATCTTTGCTCACCCGCACCAGTAGTGGGTTGCCCCAAGTCAGCACCAACTCCAAATATTCCAGCTGAAGATATAGTAGACGGCTGCACATCCTGCAAACCACCAATCCCATTGGATGAACCATCAAAACCAAGAGCTCCTTGATCTGCAGCAGTAGTGGCATCACCCATAGAACCCTCCCAAGCATCCATAGTAGTATTGAGATCCCAATTACATCTGTTAGCAGGTACCCGGGCTCTATCATCATCCACATTATTATTAGCAATGGGTATTCCCTTGCCTAAAGACAGAGAGAATGAAGGAGGATCTACTTTATCTGGTTTCTGGAAACTCTGTTCAATATTTTGACCTGCCAAAGATGGAATAAGAGGTTCCTTCAGCCCTAACGACAATTCAGCATTCTCAGTAACTGTAGAAAGTTCAAGTTTGCAAGCCCTTTGAACTTTCTCTTTGATAGCTATTTCCTTCCCATTATTGAGTGCAAGTCCTTCATTAGGTGCTAACTGCAGCTTGGTATCTGAAATCAGCATCTTTTTGCTGTCCATATTATCCGTAGAACCTGAAAAAATGGAGAGGCTTGGCTCTTCAAGTTTCACTCTAGACAAGTTAACATTGTTTTGGACTAGGTTGAAGTTCGTATCAGCAGGGCTTCCCTTCATCTCCATCCGAAAAGAACTCTTGCTCGCATCGGATATCCCAGGAGAATTTGTGACAATGCTAGCATCAGAAAGGGAAGAGTCCTGGGTTGGCTTACAAAGCTCTTTCTGTGGAGTATCATTTTCTGCATGATGCGTAGATGGTTCCGGAGGTGGAGATGAAGTAGTCCTGATCAATGGGAACCTCCGTTTCTTGATAGGTACCCCAGTAGAACAATTACTAGATTGCCGGGCAATGACCAGAGTCTGCCAAAAGAAGAGTAATAAATCAATCAAGCAATAAGATTACTAGTAGAGTCATCTAACCCTTGTTAGCAATAGTATGTAAATGAAATAACCACCTTATCTTCATTCCCTGAAACAGGCATGATTTCAAGATTTGCCAATCAATTAGCTCCAATCTCCCTCTTCAATAAATATATAATGCCTTAACACATGCCCTGAAAAACGTTTTGCGAAGATATCTTTCAAAAACCCTTTTGAAGTCCGTTCAGACTAACTGTGTCCCGTCTGTCCTGGTTGAATACTTAGCAATCTTCAAGTTACAAACTTAATCCCTGCAGGCAGAAGAAGAAAACAACAAACAGATATTACCAAGTCACAAAATTGATTCCATTGGACTCCTTAACAACATGCAGCAGATTGCAAGCGGCAAAAGGAGTTTATAAAGAATTTCACATCAAAAGCAACCAAACTATTTTGAATATCCCTATTATGCAAATGTTAGTAGAACACTTGAAACATCTTTCCCCTCCTTGACCGAAACCAGTATCAAAACGAGTTTTACCTGGACACTAAATTCTTTGTTTAGCTAAACTGTTCAAGGACATTTTGCGGTTTCAAAATTTACCACTATGCCATCATTAAAGCACTTATGCTTCACTGCATGTTCTTCATTGAAGTGCTGAATATCGTTTTGTCTTTCCAAAAATTGAGTAAAAGAAGATACATGGTAGCTCTTTAGGTGGATCCTAACAATAGCTGAACAATGGCAGTACTTAAGGAAGCCTACTATATCACCTGAGAACCACCCAATCCCAAAAGAGAACCCCAATTACCAAAGAAATCTTCCTATATAATAACATGTTCGACCAGCAAAGCAAGCTTAACTTTCCATTTCAAGCAGTTCATCTGTTAATGTCAAGTCATTTTACACAATCACACATGAAGAAACACCATAATCCAAATCATAAAACTCCGATTGATATTCACAAGGAGAAGTTACTTCCCCGATGATCAATTGCTTCAATACAAGATTTTGTCGCCCATTATAGGCTCCAACAACCCACAACAATTCAAGCTACAGAAAACTCTTAATTCGTCTTCAAAGTTAAACCCCAAAAAAATTGACTTTCTGAACTACAAAAAATTATTATTCCTTTTCACCCATCTTTGGTTCCAACAACCCATAACAGTTGAAGCTAAAAAAACAAACTATTAATTCCTCTTTAAAGCTAAATCCAACAAAATTGACTTTCTGCACTACGGAATTAATCATTTATCTGGGTAAATTCCCCTTACCCTTAAAAACAAGTAGATCCAAAAGAGAACCACAACCCATGATACCGATCATTCAGTCAACGCACTGCTATGCAAGAGAGAGAGGGGAAGGTACGAAACAAGAAAACAACCAAATCAAAATCTTGCATACACACACAAATATACACAACCAGGTGATCTAAATACACACTCGAAAGTTTCCGATTGACCCCAAAAATAAAATTTTACACACTTGAAGCCATACACAAAAACACAACCAAGTGATCGAATATGCATACACTTTGGAGACATAAAGAAACACATACACACGACCAACTGATCTACGATCCAAGAAAGCAAGGACGCAGATACTATAATCAGATCCAAGTCAATATATATCAACTAAAAAGATGAGAGGAAGATCGCAGACAAGTACTAGCACACGAAACTTCAAGGTCAAAAGATCGAAGAGAAAAAAAAACCAAACCACAATCCGATCCGACGAACAAATTACCTGAATACAGAGTCAGAGGCATGCATAGAGAGAGAGGGGGGGAGGGAAGAGAGAGAGAGAGAGAGAGAGAGAGAGGGTAAAGAAAGAATGGAGGGAGGGAGGAATTTTACCTAATTGATTTCTTGATAGGGTTTGTGATGAGTGGAGGAATCCCATTATTGGGGTCGTTGCTTTGAATAGAGTAGTAGTAGTAATTGCTTTTCTTGACTTTTTGTGTTGGGTGGGCCCGGGGGGGGGGGGGGTGGGGGGGAATGGTGGCGGGCTTCGCACGCCAGCGACCGACTGATAACGACGTGACGACACGCGTAGGAAGGTTCCCTGGGAAACCGTGAGGTGCGGGCCAACTGGCGACCGGCGGTGTGGGGCCCATTCACACCGGGTTCGATGAGACCGAGGCTTTGATTTCTTTTCGGGACTTTTTTCTTACTTTGTTTTTATTCAAAAAAAAATAAAAAATGGTTTTTTTAGTTTTGCGAGTAATTTTTATGAATTATTAATTCATTTTCGAAAACTGATTCTTTTTTATTAGAGAATTTGGAAAAATATAAAATTCAAATATTTTTGGAAATATTCAAAAAAAAAAAAGTGGCTTTTTGAGCTTTATCCAAAAGATTTTTTTTTTCTAATTCATCTTGACGAGACAAATCAATAATCTAAAAAAAAATAGGCACAAAATTATTAAATGTAAAAAAAATTTGAATAAAGACAAAATAGGAAAAAAAAAATCTAGAATAAGGCCTGAGATTAATTGGGGACATTCCGCAGAAGATTTTTTCATTTATTTAATGTTTGCATTAGACGGTCGACTGTTGTTTTTAAGTAGGATTATTTTTATTACTTAACCCTGATTGCACGTAAAAAATGGGAGGAGGGGGTACCAATTTTTGGGTAAACATTATTTTAAAGAATACATTTTGGGAATTGATTTTGTCACTCCCTTTTTTGTTAATATCATTCTTCTTCTCTCATTTGACAAAATCACTCCCCTACATTTTTTTAGTATTGGTAACAAAACTTGTAACTTCCCTACACTATTTTATGATGAAATCCAATGTATTTTTATTCCTTTTTTTAGAATTGGTAATAAAACTGATAACTTCACTAAAATATTTCTAAAATCCAATGCACATTCACAATTATTTTTTTTTTACGAATATCAACGTACTTTTTAACACCCGCCACCACCATATGAAAAGTGGAATGGAGTAGTAAAAAAATTTCTCTGTTGGAGTACTTTCTATGATGGTCAAAATCCCATTGGAAATTATGATTTATGGGTTTCATGGGTGGATCTTTGAAAAGTTCGGTGTATTTTTTAGAATTCTTCTAGATTTTTTGAAGATTGTTTCACAATTCTTCTAGTCTGACAATTCTATCCTCGATCGCCTCCTCCCTTTGATCGTTCACAGCTCTTCCCACTTCCCTCGCCTTCTTCACTGTAAAATCTCGGTTACTTCTCTTTCACCTCTCCACTTGTTTAGGTTTGCCGATCTAAATGTGCTCTGCAACTATTCTAATTACAAAAGAAGGCCTTATCTCTTCATTTGCACACAACAAGAACGATGACTGACTTCTTTTGAAGATGATGCCAGTGAATTTTTATTTTTTTTGATCTGATGCCAGTAATTTCTGACAATACATGGCACGAACCGAGAGAGAGAGAGAGAGAGAATCTCTCCTCTTCGACTTCTTCATCTTGTTTGAAGATGGGGCTTTCACTAATTTATTTCTTCAATACACAAAAATGCCTCCACGATGTATAATCTGATGCTTCATTTGAAGGTCAGGAGAAATAATTGACAGAGGTCTGGATCGTTCATGAAATGAGGATTAATTTGAAAAGTTCGGTGTATTTTTTAGAATTCTTCTAGATTTTTTGAAGATTGTTTCAAGTTTGGAATTCTTCTGGATTTTTTGAAGATTGTTTCAAGTTTTGCCATACTTTTCGGATCATTTGGAATAGAAGAAGTCAAATTTATGAGGTAATGAAATTTTAAAATGTGCACGGGAGACTTTTTTGGATTTTTATCAGACAGTGAACATATTTTCCAAATAAAGATTGACTATTTACCATTTTGGTTCTTCTTACGTAGATGAATCCAAAAAAACAAAAACAAAAAAGGGTAGGAAATACTTTTGGCCAAAGTGAGGAAAAATCAAGAAGATTCCCACACAAAAAATAAAACCTTCTTTCTAGATTTTCCAAACGGGACCCTACCAGAGCTCCCAAAGTTGGGTGAGAATATGCTTGACTTCACATTTTCTTTGCCATGTTCCTAAGGGATAGGGAGATCCTGCCAAGCAAGGGTGCTTGGCAGGGGTGCCGAGCGCATCTCGGCCGTCCAAAAGTGTTTTGGACGGCCCGGATGGACGGCCGGATTGGCCGCTCGGCAGGAACCCCGGGTCCGTTCCTAAGGGGCTGTTCGGATAAAAAAGAAATCCAGCTTTCCCGCCAATTTGCTGGCTTATTGGCTTTTGTATTACAGTACCATTCTGACACATACAATCCAATTTGCACCTTGATTGGCTGGTTGGCTTTTTTTTGCAGATCCACAGTGGCTTTTTGGCTTTTTTTTTCCCGGGAAAGCCACTGGGCTTTTTAATCCGAACAGCCCCTAAGTGTGGAATTTCCTCGAGTCTTGCACCTTGGGTTAAGAATACGGCTGCCTTGTAGAGGTGATAAACGAGCTAAACGAGTCAAGCAGGTAGTTAGTTTGATAACTTAACGAGCTTCAAAAATATATTTAAGCTTAGTTTATTTATGAGACAAGCCGATCTTGAGTAGCTTGAATTTTTTATACTCCCTCCGTCCCTTTATTACAGTCCAGTATTCCATTTTGGGCTGTCCCTTAATAAGTGTCCATTTTGTAAAGTTAGTGGGTAAAAGTTGGTGAATTGTCTATTTTATCCCTAAAAGTAGATTCCATTTTGAAAAGTTAGTGAGTAAAAGTATAATGATGATGGGTAAGTAGGGAAAGTGGAGGAAAAAGTTGATGTGAAAGGTATAATGATGATGTCTTTTTAATAAGTTGGAGTTACGAAGCAGGACATTTAAAAAGGGACGGAGGGAGTACTAGATAACAAGCTGAACAAGCCGAGTAGTAACTCGTACTAGCTTGGCTTGAAATCTTAACGAGCTTCAAAAAAAAAAAATTAAGCTTGATTTGATTATGTAGCAAACTAATCTTAAACAAGTTTTTAACGAACGAACATGAGCTCATACTCGAGTAACTTTTTTTTGAACAGCCCTACTGCCTTGTGGATGGAAATCTGGAATACTTTTGGCTTTATAACCATAGGTAGAAAGAAAATATATGTTGGATTTCATCTTTAATAAAGGGCTAAAGATTTAACTGATAAAGCTATATCACCATAGACTCGTGATTTCATTTGCTAAACAATTTCAACTACTATTTCCTTTTGAGATATTGAGGACCCAATCGAGTATTATATTGCCAATATTCAGCTTATTTCTTGTTTAAAGTGCTAATTGTGCTGTCTTATTTGAATTTTTTTTATCATTGGTCCATATGTTTATATTTTCCTGATTCGTCCTTGTGAAGACGAACGATTAATCCCAAAAATTACGACGAAAAACTAAACAAAAAGTTACGAAAAGTAAAAAAATACCTAAATAAGTTTCAGACTTGTATAAATTTACAAGAACGCAGCCGGAGACTTGCCCACTAGATCCATAGAAAGTTGCCACTAGATCAACAGAAAGTACCAGAGACTTAATCCGATAAAAATAACAGGAATTTAGTACTTACAAGGTATGGGAACAAGTCTTTTGCTTATGTACATATGGTAGGTCTCGAACCATCAATAGAGAGGCTAATCCAGTGAGAAGGAAGAAGACACAAATTTCAGATTTGAAATGTACAACATACCATAGCCATGTGGATTCACGAAATATAGGCCTTAACAACTTCCGAGTAGTTGCAGACTAGACTCGTCCTCGGGCAAGTGATTTTGCCGTTGTTCTTCTTCGCCATCTCTTCCAGAGCCTGCCAATGCAAAAGAGACATTAGACAAGCAAAGAAGGAAAAAAAATAACTTATTTATGAAGATAACGATGTGGGCTGTGGAAATCGCAGAAACCAAAACGTAAAAAGTTGTTTGGTAGCAGCCTCCAAAATCAGTTTCCGAGTAACACTTTTCCAAAACAATCATGCTTTTCGCATCTTATTCATTTATTACCAAAAATCATTACCAGGAGTTCGATAACATCTTTTTGATGTTCTACCAAATGTAGGCTCCTTTACAAATAAAAATAAAAATTACACAAGAAATAAGTTTCGCAAACCATCAACCAAACAAGTTTTTTGTCCAGAGAAACATAAACCATGAACTGAACCAAATAGGGCCTCGTAATCAAAATTGAAGCAGCTGAGAGGAGATGAAGAACTAAACATGCAGTAGCTACTAAAAAATTGTAGTAGTCCAAGGGTTTCAGAAACGGAAATGAATCAGTTTTCATATTACGGATCATTTTGGCAGTAAGAATAGCGTTGCATAGCTTAAGAAAGGGGATAACAACTAACCTTAGTGCTGTAGACATAGCCGTTAGGTAAGACTAGTGGGGGGTTCTCCGTGTCCATAAGCTCTTTAGTTATGTAGCATACGAGCTTTGAATGATGCTGCTTTGAAAATGGTAAGGGCTGTGCTAACTTGCGGAAGCTCTCTTGTGACAAAGGATCTTCTTTGGTGCAATCATCTTCGTAGCAGAATCTAAATCAGGTCAAGTTAAAACCACGTATTCAAATAACAAATACAAAGAGATCCGCGTATAAATCTAATGACAAGTTGAATACATATTGCAAATCTGAAGCTCCTGAGGAAAAAAAACATTTTCAGAAATCTTGCGAAAGAACTGACAAGGGTCAAGAATCTTATTTTTATGGTATTTGAGGCCACACAAAAACAGATAAAATTCAGATATGAACAATAATTAAGTTATCAGATATGAAGACTGAATGTGGATACGGAGTTTTCAAAGCAGACAAGCCCGCTTGTAGATAAATATTCAGCAAAGGCTCAAAGGTCATGCCATATATTTTGCAGAATTCCTGTCTGAATTGGTCCACTAGGTAATCCCATTGCTTTGGTTCAAATAAAACCTGAAAATCATTGCACAAGAGTACAATTAATCGCACAGCACCAATCTATAAGACATTAGCTTCAAAGCAAAGGTAAACCACTGATCAAATGAGGCAATATCTAGGCTTATTGTCAAAATGGAAACATATTTACAAGGAGTAGATGTAATAGATGGGCATATTGGTTTTACCACTAAGCACCTGATGAAAGCCATACCTGACCAATTGAAGGCTACAAGAGCAAGCGAATTTAACCACAAAACCGTGTCACAAAGCATCTATAGGAATGTTGACAAGTGAAATGTCACATCAACATAGGCAGAAATGAATCAAGGTTGATATGGATGCAGATGAATTATGACATAGGTTCATCATACATAGTACATCCATGACAGTTAATGACAGTTTTCTTAACTATTTGAGAATACTTTAATTAGCTACTGAAGTCATCACATTGATGAGACATCATCCAATCTACAATCAATAGGTCTCATGCAATAGTCAAAGCTTTAACATCAAAGAAAGAAAGAGGGAACATCAATAAAACTGCTACTGTGGAGGAAGGCCATTCGTGGTTACAAGCAGCTTGATAGGGAATGAGGACATGGTTCACCTTGTACGTAGCACAGTCAGTGCTACTTTTAAAAGCTAGGGTAGCCATGACCCGCTGCAGTTCTTTCATATGGGTTGTTCCCCACGGTGCAAGGTACTTCCGCGCATATGTAATAGCTCGCAAGTTGTTTTCAGCTCGAACCAACTCTATGAACTCTTGAAGTCTCAGCTGGAATTCGAATTTGCTCTGTAAAGAAAACAATCGCAGCGTCAAACAAGTTTGCATAACGTTCCCTACCATCAAAACAAGGCAAGACCAGTTCACGGAAACAATATGAGACTATTTAAATGGAAAAGCTACAGAAAGCTATCAGATGCTTCCTTACAGATGAACTTTAGTCTTTTGACTGCTTAAAGAGCACTGCCACGTCCTGAAATAACCTTCTCCCCAGAACTTCTTCATTCAAGCAAATTTTTTCCTTCACACTTGTACATGTAACACTAAATATGATGAATGTCCTAGTATCCATTGATTTTCAATTTCTACATAAATCCCTTTTTTTCACCAAGTATTGCCTATACTACAGTCAACCGATGGACCAATTTGGTTCCAGGATAGCACCTTGTGCTCTTGGTGAACCACCCCGAGAATGTTATGGAAGAACAACTTGATTCTTAAAACAAGAAAAGAGTAATATAAAAGTCTAACTATCCCCCTCCCACAAAGGAGGCAAAAAAGAACCAAAAAGGGACAGAAAATAGTGGTACTATATAGCATGCACGCTTGTTTTGAGAGAGCCTCCAAAACTTCCCTTGCAAGTACTGATATACAAATGCAGCATATGCACGATATCAACTCCTCCAAAAAAGCCTCAACTGAATAGATATTACCGGCCCGTATTTTTCCCTATTTTGATAAATAGCAAGTATGTAGTCACGAGTCACGACAAACAGCAAGAAGATGTCAAGCATGCATTTGTTACCCATAACTCAAATGACGTGGCTCACCCAACTATTCATGGTTCACATTTTCACACCCCTAGGGGCTAGGAGTCAGCTGCAACTGTTAACATAACCAAAAGTAGCTGGCTGTAAGCCTATTATGCTCCTTATCAAGCACCATACATAGCATATCAGATATTTATCTACTCAAGTATTCCATAGTTCATGATTTCTCATAAGTTCTATTGTTCCTTTGACATGATCACTGGATAAACAAGGAGCTCCTTTGTTTTGAAACCAATTTCCTACTTGGGAATGGCTATTCACCTTTCCTCATCGTCAGCTTGACCAACAAGTTGGCAGAACTTTTAACCTTATCTGCCCAACAAACCAGCTAAAGTTCTGGAAAAACTCTTTTTGGCAATTGACCAAGCTAGGTTCTTTAATAGCAGTCCCTTTGCTACCTAATTATTCTACATAACCTACGTATCTACGGAGTTTCGGTTCAGTAGTCCTTGAACATGCATTCTCTTACTTCCAGTGATGTCAATATGCAAACATTAGCACCATTTTCCTTCGAGTTCTTCACATCTGCACCTCCTTGTTCCGGTTGCAAATTTTCGACCTTTATCTCCTTGCCTATGTGTATTGACATACAAGTAGGAGTCAAACTGGTGAACCTGCAGCTTTCCAGAAATGCCTCACACAGATTCCTAGTCTCCATCAACAGAGCGCTAAAAAAGAATGTCCTTCCTAAAAGTTATGTCCGACGCAAAAATTATTTTTCTTCCAGAAGGTAGCTGTCAAGCACCTGTCCAGCTTGTGATCGCCTCATTTAATGCTTATATCCCTTGACCTAAGAACCCCATAAGCTGATGCATTGGGATGATTATGGTTTAATGCTGAAAAAAGTCACATAAAATCCAAATCCCTGACCTCCAATGCTTTTAACTGAGTATGTAAACCATGCCCATCCCAGGTGATCAAAGGTTTTCCTTCTCACCCAAACCAGTCATTAGGTTCACAGAACTACCAGTTGCAAGTTGCAGTAGTAACCCCAATGGTTTCCTTGCTACAACTTTATCTTCACTCAACTTTGATGTTTCAAGTCCCAAGCAAAACACCAACTAATGATCTCTTTGATCAATGTTTTCTTGCTACAAACCCTTTTGTTGGATCTCAACTAGGTCGAATACTTGCTCCGGAGTCTGGATCAAAGTTTTAACAGCACATCACTAAGTAATGTTCTTTTGGCATCTGGGATAAAGCAGCGCAACCACTCACCAGTTTGTTACTTTGTTGTGCATCAACTTTACATGCAAGTGTAAATTCAATCTGGTGCGCAACAGTTTGTCACTATTGTTGAATAAATTTGCAAACATTTTCCTCAGAGCCCAGCTGTCTGCAAGTTTATCTGGTCTGTCAATCTGAAGCTGGGATTTTAGCATGTTCTACCGAATTCCAGTCCACAAACTATTCAAGCAACTGCTAAAGCGCAATTCTTTGCAACTTGAATCACTGAACTTTCAGAAACAGAATAGCACCCCACGCATCTCACAAGACACAATTTTTTGTCCATAACCATATATAGCTGCAGTCGATATAAGCTTAGAAAGAACTCAGATACAGTCAGAGGATTCTCAAAGTGCACTACTTTGCAACCTGAATCACTAAACTTTCAGAAACAGTTCAGCATCCTAAGCATCTCACAAGACACAACTCTCTATGTCAATAAGACAATAACCATATGATATTCAAGACCCGGAAATACCCAGATATAATAAAATGATTCTCGAGAATATATCCAAATTCCCTGCCTCAATTTATTAGTAGAACAAAAGCTACTTTAATCAGGTACAAATAAATGATAATCACATTCCACAAGAAGACCCTTACATGCTCAAAGACAATTTCGAATTAAACAGCAACTTCAGATAATCATTCCAAAAAGTCACAGAATGCCAAGAAGCCCCTCGTCATTTCAGATAGGAATGCATTGCTTCTCTCCCCCACTATTTGTCTATTAGGTAACCAGTTTTCCCCCGAGTTACTTCTCACCAATCCATGGAAATTTCTTCAGACGCCAACATTATTCCATTTCCCCAATTCCCTCGCGCTGATTTCAAAGAAAGAAAAAAGAAGTTCATGCTTGCTTGATTGCCGGGGTCATTATCGGCACAACCATCTTTGAGGAACTAATGGCACTTGGAAAACCCCAACGATACATCATCCTCAATTTACAGAATCATACAGTGCTGTGATCCAGGGGCAGTCAGAACTTGAAAGAGCTAAGCATCGTATGATTATGAATCATCTGCCCACTATGACATTTGATTCCATCTTTCTAAACGAATATTGATCAATTTGCCAGAGTAAACAATTGCAAAAGACCCACATACAGTTGCGTATATCTACAGTCTACTCTTCCCAAAGGATGATATGGAAGTCTAGCTGTTTTATACAAGTAAAAAACTTGATGTTTTCTTCCTTTTCTTGCTTAACTTCAAATAAAGCAAGTAGCTTAAACAAAATTCATTGGTGTAAAAATTGTCCACAATAGGTCATGTCAGATGTAAAACTCATGGAGAAGTGCATGCAAATCTGTGTAAGACTTTGCCCTTAAATAAAGCCACAAAAAAAAAAACAGCAAAGAAATAGAATCATCTCTCTCGGAGTTAAACTTGGAAGAGGAAGAAGAAGAATGGTGTTCAAACATAACATGTACCTTAGACTTCTTCAACCTAGACTTGTTATCAGTGCACCAGGCTAGAGCTGGAGCTACCTCTTTATTTTGAAGAGCGTCAATAACCTTTTTTGCTTCATTAAACACGTCAATATCAACAAGATCCTGATACAAAAGGATCAAGATTAACCAGAATAGCATAAAGAATATGAGAGAAAAGACTCTGTCGACGCTATAAAGACCATGAAAGTACAGTAATTTGCCAATCAGAATGAAAGAGCAGCTTATGTACTGCCATTAGGGACTTAGAATGGCCATTAAAGAAATTTAACCAAAGAGCAATGAATAAGTGATACAAGGCTCGTTCCTTCTTTTCCCTTTTGCCTCGTGGATAGAGCTGCAGTTATGGCAAAAAATTCCATTTTCTTCCCAAACAAATAGGCAGAGTGCTGCCTAACACTGGCTAAATTCAAGAAGGAATTTAAGGCCCTTTTGAAGAGCATAAATTGAAAACGAGAGGATTATAGAGTTTATGTTGTCATCATGACATAATACTTTTCCTTAGAGGAGCATTTGAAATGCCCACGGAAGGATGCAGTGGATGACTGCACATGCACAAAGGAATGTTTTGCTGATGTGCTATTATAGGAGGCTGTCGGGAGATTTAGAAGTGCTTGTTCCTCAGAAAAGCGTTTGAAAAGTCAACAACTCTCTTTTTGTTGCAGGGAGCTTTCAGGTAATCCTGAATATCAATAAATTGAGCCAGAATGGGAGAACCTTCCCAATTGGTGTCACAAGCGTAGAATGGCATAAACGATGATGAACTAATTCTAACATAGTAACGTAATTAGGTAGCTTTGGGCCATGCTTTAAGGAAATTTGGAGGGAAAGTAATCGGCTTGTGAAAATTGAGCAGTCAATCCTAAATAAGTACGGCAACGTTGGGCTATGAGCAACTTTTGCCCTTAGGATCCCTCATGGCACAGGTTCGAGTCACTGAAACATCCTCTCTGTAAATGGAGAGGTAATGATGGATATACCATGCCCTCTCTAGTCTCTAGATGCACTGGACCACCCTCTTTACTTCCTTTTTTAACATTTTAAAGGGAATATGTATGGGAGCACAGCTTTTGGAGTTATAGGCAGACTTCCCTTTTACATGAACTGCACCCCATAATATTTGAAGTATAGATCTCCCTAATATCACCCGACGTGCACAAATGGGGCAAAGAGAAGAACGTTACCAGTATATTGCTGCTTTCTGCCAGCTTTAATGCAGTATCATAATAAGACATTCGCAACATGTAGTCCACTAGTATGCGTTTCAAACGCATGTCACTCCATTCTGATAAGTTGTCCGCATCGGCTGATTCTAAATGATCAAGGCGAGCGCGGCACCTCTGTGCTTGCAAGTGCTCTGTACGGCTCCCTTCTTCCAACTGATTGACGACAGTAGTATCAATATTGTAGTTGCGATATAGTAGTTGTAAAGATAGTAGAAACCACGTATGCAAGAATGCAAGATAACAATTCCAAACATTCAATCTATTCAAGAACGTTTTTCTTTAGTTTTAACCGTAGCAGTGTCCTTGAAGATGATGAAAAAGACAATCAGAGCAAGTTCAGCACCGAACCAGAAAATGGACTCATCAAAGTGGACTTCGATTCACAGTTTTGTAAAAGAATTCTTGAAAACGAAATTAATTCAATCTTGAATTTCAACCTCCAATTGTGCTTCCATACTAACACAAATCAGGCGTAACCTCCATCCATTCCATACTAACACAAATCAGGCGTAACCTCCATCCATTCCAAAAAATCAAGTCAATGCTTGTGTGGGGACATCAAAATTAAAGTCACAATTCTCATAATTAAGAAACTAATTAGCATGGTATGCACATACCACGTTTTCTCAACAACTGGTAGTGGAAACTAAATACAGTCAAATTCAAAATTTCAAATATCCATATACAAACCTATATACAACTACAATAACTGCTCCTAATTTCTATCACAAATTCAGGAAGATCTTGCTTTATTTTTGGCCATAGCAATGTCCTTGATTCTGATTGTGATTACAATAAGCAATCGGAACTGAAATTACCAATTACAAAAACAACTGTCTCCGACCATGGAATACTGAAACGGAACCCAATTAACACTGCTCTATGATCATCTCTTTAAAATTTGGAAAACGAATGGTATTCCTATATCAAGAAAACTAACAAGCCCTAGGTCCAAATGTCCAATTCAATTCCCAACAAGGAAGCCAGTACTCATATGGGACACATCAAATTACAGCTAGTTCTCTCATAAATCATAGTTTAAATTAAGTTTACATGCCCCGTGTTCTCACAAACCAACCTTGGGGTCTTAGTTACATAATCTTTCAGAAGTGCCCTCCGCTCTCGCTCTCAATCCTCACGAACGCTGTCAATCCTCACTCTTGTGAATTTTAGTAGTTTGGGATGTTTTAAAAGGCGCCCGCGCACGTTAATTATGTGACTTAGGTTAGGGTCTAAGTCGCATAATCTTTCAACAGTGCCCTATGCTCTTGCTCTCAATCCTCCCTCTCGTGAATTTAGTAGTTCAGAATGTTTTTACAGACGCACGCGCACGTGAATAATGTGACTTAGGTTAGGGTCTATATATACCTTCCTTTTGAGGCCTTGCAATCTTGAAACAAGTGAATTGAGGTGCTCGACCGCGGACAATTCGCCGTTGTCGGCTGCATCAGACACGCCAGATACGACGGCGGAAACCTCCTTCTCGACGACGCGGTGGTTGGCGCGGATCGTCTTCTTGTAGTTCTCGAAGGGGACCCTCAAGAACTGGTGCTCCAGCTTGAGTGACTCCGCCAGCTGAGTCAACTTCGACGACGGCGCTGCTGCGGCCGCTGCCGCAGCGATGGCGGCCGCCGCCGTGGGTGGGGCTGCGGCGTTGGCGGCGGTGTTGTTGCCGTTGGCTAGCGTTTCCACTTCCATGTTGCTTGTAGAGAGAAAATCTGATGGAGAGAGAGAAAGAGTATCTATTCTACGAGTAATTACCAATTAGAATAGATACTTAAGAAAACGACACCGTAAGATGCTTTCGATTATTTTTAACAAATGTAAAATTCAACACAAAGGAAATTACAAAGATTCCCCTGAACTATAAAACCGTGCACTTCTTCCCAAAACTACAAAGGAAATTACATAAATTCCCCTCAAATAGTGTCCATCATATTCCCTGGATGTATTTGGTTTATGAGCATCGATCAGAGCAAATGAGTCGAAGTGAATATCAAACCAACGTAGGGCTAGCTAACAATAGTAGTATCAAAGTTGGGACTTCATTTCCTAAATTTACAAATCAACCAAAGAGATAAATCAATAGAAAACATTAGAAGCCATTGTAGCCAATGAATTAGAACATCCATTATTCCCGTGTCTGCATTGTTGGAACTCGCATTGGGCGGCACAGCAAGAGTTGATAGCATACATAAGACACAATCAAGTATATTTTGCAAAGCATCCGTCATCGTGGAGTATACGCTTTCGAGAATAATTGTGTTCCTTGCTTATTTGTCGCCATTGTGGTCCTTGTGGACATCTCACATCAGGAACAAGTATAAATTCCAACTTTTGGCTGCTCTCCTAAGGGTTTACACAATGATGCCCCAACAAAAAAGGCATCAAGCCCCTAAATGCTTTTGTCCCACTGATCGTTTCATTTGGTTTTGAACCATCGATTCAAGAAAACGATCGAAATTCTCAATACCAGGCGGTTTTGATTTTGTTTCGGTCCTGATTACCTTAAATGACACACAAATCCGAAATTGAGATTTTAAATGAGGGGCACCGAATCGAAAACCAAATGTTAAACGAGGGGTTCACCTACCGTTTATCTTCTTTGGATCAATCTGGTTCGCTAATCTCGATCAGTTTTGAAATATTTTTTTTTGAAATCAGTCAATTCATAATAAATCGGTTTCGATTTTGAACCAATTAAACCGAGGTCTTCTGACAAATGCAGTGACCCCCCTGAAGTTTCTGAAATTACATTGACAAAATACATATTCCCCCTTATGTTATGTTGCTTCCAAACGGTGTTAACTCTGCTAGTAGAGTGACAGAACTACCCTTTGTTATACTGCCCCCTACAAAACCACTCACCCTCGCCACCAAAACTGGATCTTGATTAATATTGGACATTAGTGAAGCTGTGATTTTGCTTCTATTCAGAAAAAACAAAAGCTAACAAAGAGTGAAAAACTATTCATTTTATTTGCCTGTCTCAAAATCAATATACAAAATTCGTCCGTATTCCTGGCATGGTGTCGTCAACATTCAAGCATTTCTGATTCAAAGAAACCCATACGGATGGGGTGAAATCACACCAAAACCATAATTCCTCACAAAGATTGTACACAGATTCTCACTCTTGTATCCTACAATAGCTATATGATTTTACCCATCTTGGAAAAATTAGTCAATGCTCCCGGGAATGGCTACGTGGCGTTCCGGTGTCCCTAACCACTACACAATCATGCAGAATTCACGACTAAGTCTAGTAACCCCACATGATGGTGTGGTAGCTAGAGGTCCTGGGGCTTCAAGTAGTCAATGCCCCATGAGTAATTACTAGTTTACTCTTTACTTCCTATTCAAAACAAGAGCGAGATTACGGAGCTCCTCAAATGCATGCATTGTTTCTGCATCAAATCCTCCAGCAAACTGCAACAAGCAGGAAACAAAGTGGGTTTTAATCCAACAGTATAGATAAGTCGATTCACAAGTTTGGTTAAAATACATCGATTCACAAGTTTGGAAACCATATATGCTTAATGAGGTTCCCAGAAAGAAAGTAGTCCAAAGAGAATTGTTTCATGATTTGGTGCTTAAAAGACAGTTCTAAGAGGTTTGACTTCCTCTAAAACTTCTTTCACAGTTCTCTCTCTCTCTTTGTGCGTGTGTGGAAAATAACTCATTTGTGAGAATACATTAGATGTTTTCATATTCTTGAAAACCATCCTGCTCAACAATGGGAAAAGATACAAAAAGAATGAGGGCTCTTGTTTCTAGAAACTGGCTGAATTATCCTTTTATAATCAGATGTCCTTGGTCAGGTGCACGTAACATAAAAAAAAATGGATGACAATCTTATATAACAAACCTGATGTATTCGGAAGGCAAATCTCACGCCCTGAAGTAGCATATAATCCATAGCAGAATCCTTTTCCGATGCTCCCTTGGCCTGAAGCTCCATAGCTACCCGCTTCATGTACTTCTTTGCCAATTTGACGGAGCCAATCTTTATCTGCAAAGAACTAGTAACTTCAGTGATTTCCAAAACAAATTAGTCCTGTGCGATGAAATGGAAACACTGCAGAAAACAAGCAACGTGGAGAGGATCAAGCCCAGCAAGCATTGGTAAATGGAACCAACAGTGACATTGTCTAAGATCAAACTTAAATAGAAATCAAAGATGAGACAAACAGCCTGTATGCTAAGAATTAGGCACTTGAAAAGAATCATTACAGCTGATGGAAGGTTTGCCATAAATAAGATGCCTTGTCTTTCTCTTTTCAATTCTGTTCCCTACTTATCGCAATGATCCCCCATGTAATGATCCAAAATATCATATAACAAGTCTGCGAAACTTGATCATCCTCCTTTTCTGAGCCAAGAAAAGACCAAAAACAGAAAAGAAAAGAAAAGAAAATAGAATTCCTCCTCAACTAAACTGACTGGCCAGGCAAATTAGTGCAAACAAGTGGTATTGGTTAGATCTTTCTTCTCCAGTCTGCTATTTGGACTGAATAATCCTCCAGTACATAAAGTTTAGGCAGCCAACTGTTGTTCAATACTAGCATCCTTATTTTTATAGATAGCTCATGAAATTTGCAAATCAATAGTGGCATGTGATGAGTGTACCTTGCTAACAATTCCATTGTCAAGCATCCAATCTGTGGGAATTTGGAACCCCTTGCAATGACACATTAATGATTCTCTAACCCGGAGATGGTTATAAACAGTTCGCTCCATCCTGAAAATGGAAAGGAGATGTTCATGGAAAATTTGGAAAACTAGCATGTACTTCAGAAAGTGTTAAAGAATCCTGGTGTTGATGGAAGAATCAGGTTCTTACTTCTCGGATAAATTGACCATTCTCTTTAGTGCAATATCACATGGCAACTTGGGATCATCTTGATAATTAGAAACTTCATACTCCAATTTTTTGAAATCCCTAAACGCAAATGCTGCCTCTCTCAGCGTGTCAGCTTTCTTTTCTGGCCAATCGAAGTGCCTAAGGACTGCCCTTTCATCCACCTTCAAGGCAAAAAAGGTTGGTAAGCATAATAGCACTCTGCATACATCTGTGTTACATATTAAGTGTATAATGACACCAATAGCACCATGGTTCCATCTATCTCTAAACCATATAAGGAACATAACCCAAAATTCACACTTAATAACTGCCCCAAAAAGATGACTCAAAAGACTGATTAACAGGAAATTAATTTTTTGTTTACCAGTTACAGATGGCACTCTTGTTGGAAACCCCTCTCAAATAAGTATTACATGCTCAATTCTAATATATGGGGGCAAGATATGTCAAAGACTCATAATAAAATAATGAAGTAATGGCGGTAACAATAAACTTACAAGGAAACAAAGTTCGTCATCAAGCCACTTCACAAATGCCACTACATCCTCAATGTCCTGATAAACTGCATTGTTGACTTCCCTGATCAGGTAGTTTACAAATTCTCCTTGAGTCTCAACATCCGCCTTTATCTATACGAAGGACAAAAATTACGCAATTGGAACACACTTTCATAGCAAATGAAAATATAAATTGCAACATTGGGAGTTCATTTGCTCCCGTCTCCAATTGATATCCTATAGATTGTGAGAAAAGGGAAAGCGACTTTAGAACTTGAAAAACGGAATTGAATTCATCTCTTTTCGTTTGTCATGTGACTCATGTCAGCAACCAACAAAGCACTAATCTGAAAAATACATCTTTGTATCACTATCCTTTGAACAATAGCATGACAGTGAGCATTATTGAAGGATCAAAGAAGTCACAAGCACTTACAGCAATCAGATGTGAAGATCTATTCTCAATTTCCCCAATCATGTTACTCCGAACATTTGCAACATCTGGTCCTTCGATAATCCCTCCACTTAAAGAATCTTTTCTGGAGTCTCTCTTCATGAGTGAATGGTAGAACTCAACTACTTCTGGGGCTCGCTGCACCACTCCCGTGGTCCCTCTGGTTGCAAAATTAGGAGGCGGCAGTGGGGGAGGGGGTGGAGGAGGCGGTGGTGGAATTTGAGTTGCACCATCGTCTTTACAACCACTCAATACAGTACACGAAGGCCTTGGAGGAGGATTAGGAACGCGCAATGCCCGTTTCGCAACATCCAAAGAAGATGTTAACTTAGTAATTTCTTGGAAGTTGCTTAAAATTTGAGGCTTTTGAACTACATCCGATTCCAAACCATACTTTTGCGTAGCTAGTGTCTCTACCTCCTTTTCAATTTCCTTAACGCAAATAAAACCATTAGATTGCCTCCATTTACTCAGCATGTCTTCTGCAAAGAATTTTGATCCACTTATGGAGTGTCTTCTTCTTGGACTATGCGAGTCAACCCAACTTTTATCTATGGCATCGTTATCTAGGCATTCTATACTAGACAGATCTTCTTCAGTAATAGGCCATTTCTTCAACTTCTTAATCAGGCTGAATCTCTCGGCACTGCTAGATTCCGAGATTTCTTCAGTATGAAAAGAAGGCGTGTTAAGGGATTCGCTACTCTCATTCGAGTTGGGGCTTGATGCCTTATCAGAACCCATGGTTGAGCTATGGTGCAACTCATTTCGCAAGCACGAATTTACCCATCTCAGGTAGACGAGCTCCTCCACCTCATTTAATCTGCTCATTTGGAGACCTTCAACTTGTTTACTCAAATCTTCATTTGTAAGTCTTAGTAAAGTAGCCTCGGCTTTTATCTTTGCGACATTCTCATTCTCATTCTCATTCTAAGAAGTATGTAAAAATAGGTCAAAACAAGTCAATGATAAATAACTAAACTATATTGCCTACCCTAATATATCTCTAAACCCTATGCAGTTGCTGAGATAATGCAGAATCAGAGTTTCACCACTCAAAAAAAATGGGTTCTTTTCCATAAAATCACAGCAGAAAACAAGTTACAAAACCATCAACCAAAGAAGTTTTTGACTACTGTTTTGCAAACCGATTATGTACCAAACAACCTTGACACTTTAGGAATACAAAACCAGATATGCAATGCAATCAACTTCACTTAATGGCACTAAGCCCCTAGTATTGACTATAATTGATTTGAGCTATCCATATTTCAAACCAAACAACAACAAAAACACGTGACTAGATTTTGAATTCACTTAGGTCCTGCTTTTTCTGAGCAAGCAATATAAAGAGTAAAAGAACAGAATTAAGTTGGAAAAATGGGAAATTTAACATATGAGATTGTGATACTACCTCAGAAACTTTTGAAGGAGTGGCCACCCGGGATTCCATAGATGAAAGTCTACAAGAAAGATTCCTCTTCTGAAGTTGGAGCTCCTTGTTCAGCCGCCTCAACTCGACAACCTCCATCTCAAGATTATGTGAAGAAGCTGGTGCATTAGGAACTTCAGTTTCGATACCAGAAGTTAGAGATACCAATTGTTGAGTTAGGCTTACTTTCTCTGATTCTAGCAACCCAACTTTACTAACAAGGCTATCAACTTCTCCCTTCTTCAACTCTAGCTCTCTTTCAAGGTCCACAACCTTAGGGTTCCTCTTACATTCGGACAGTTCAGCTTGCAACTTGAATTCCCTCTCCTTTGATTCTTGGAGCAAGCTTCTCAGATGGTCTAGTTCAAGAAACATATCACGGGACCCGGAATGATTTGTCCTGTTGGTATTAATTGTGTTGGGATGAGCTTGTGTAGCACGGGCAGAACAAGACAAATCACCAACAAGAGACCTTTTGGGCCTTGAATGTGAAAGCAAAAATGGGTTTTTCTGGTTTGGTATGTCTGAGCTTGTGAGGGGCATTTTCTTGGTTGCAACAGTAGAGGTCTGTGACTTGGTTTTCTTATCCGCTGAAAACCCTTTAACGATTTGCGAACCCCAAGAAGACCGTGGCTTTGAGAAATTGCTGTTGGATTTTGCATTGTTTCCCTTTGGTATCTGATTTTGATCAGAAAACTTTGGTGCTTTTGCTCGATTCTCAGATGGGTTTTCTTCTTTCATTGTGAATAAAGCTCTTAACTTTGAACAACCTTCAAACCACAGCTAGGAAACCAATACTGTTTTCAATACCTAAATTTGTTCAAGATGAACTATATGGGGGGCTATGCTTTGAAAAACTTACCAGAATAATTGATCGTGCATCACAGCATTCAATCACTAAAACCCACAAGATTGCAAACAACTTCAAGCTCTAAAACCCATAAAACTGGGATTTCTCAGAAACTCAAGACTTCAATAATCTGAAAGGTTTAAAACCCACAGCAATGGATTTTCACAGGAACACTAATTTCAAAATTTGCAAGCCCTGCAAAACACTGGGAAATTAACAAAACCAATTAGAAGAAGTTGTGAATCTTGTGATTGAATTATTTGGAGCTGTGAAGATGCTTCACTTCAAAATCCCACGAAGCAAAATGGGCAAGAAACGCAATACAAGTCGTTCCCAACCAGTCTAAAAATGAAGAGAATGGTGAGATAATGATGTTGATGTCTTTACAGATTCCCTGAGTGTACAGAGGGAGACGAGGGTGGAGCTGGGAAAGCATAAAGTACGATATTCTGAGATGTGTGAGAAAAGTAGCAGCTTTGCATGCTTTCTTTTTCTGGGTGCCATTTGAATTTTTGAAATTTGAATGCGTGTCAGAGAAAACGGTACTCTAATCCTATAGAGCTGTATGCTTGTATCCATTGCAAGATCAACGCTCCTAACCACGAGGACAATGTGTGCATAGATTGTGCACGGATTTTATTGTGGAGCCCACCACGGTTCCACACAAATGATCAGAACCGTTCATTAAATGTAAAATATTTGTCTAAGGGTTTCTGTGAATAATTAGCTCAATCCGATACTTATAGGTGTTCGATCCAATCACACCTATAGATGTCGAATTGAGCTAATTTTTCGCGAAAACCCTTAGAAAAATATTTTACATTTAATAAACGGCTCAAATCGTTTGTGGGGGACCGTGGTGGGCTCCACAACAAAATTCGCGGTGTGGACAGAATGTTTCAAGATAGAAGAAAAAGAAAAAATAATATCCAAGCTTATTCCTTTGCTTTTTACCATAATATCCAAGCAGATAAAAAACATACTATTCGATTCTTATATATGTAAGAATTTTAACAAATTATTATTTTTAACGAAAAATCTGAAACAATATCCGGCATCACATTAGTACCTGTATATATCGTACTAGTAAAAAATGGGTACTATATCCGGTACGGTATTCAAAACCTTACTTTTGTGCAAGTGTGCAACAAGCCATAGATACAGGAGTACATACATTTTTGTGTACTTTTGAAATTTAGGGTCACGTTTGCCTAAATTATTTTTTCAGTGTTTTTTTTGTTTGGCTTTTCTAGTTTTATTGTATCTGTGTAAAATTTCGTCTCGATGAGAATAATTTAATATATATATATATATGACAAAAAACAAGAAAAGGTATACTAAATGCGAAAATTCTCAAAACGTTGTTTTTATTGTCGTCATCTCGGAACTTTTTCCAATTTCGCTATAGTTTTATACTTTTCAATTTCTCTCGTCTTGACGAATGATTACTCTACAAATTTTTGAAGGGAAATCTTAACACAAAATTATTAAAAGATATAACACTGACCGTCTTTAAAAAAAATTAATTTAAGCCAAACTTATTCTTAAATTACTACAATCAGTTTGGTTACACAACCAAAGAAATTGCACTTAAGGGTGAATTCTTAAATTTTGAATTAAATGTGATGTATTGTGAGCAAATAATCTGTCTCGTAAAGCATAAAATAAGTATTTTAAAAATAAGAACCTTAGCAGACGGGGCCTAAGTTGATAAAAATGATTTTTAGCTAACACATTTACATTAACTGCTTTAGAAAATATTACTTCTACAAGAAGATGCATAACTAATCAAATCAATTTATCATACTCCTGAATTCATCATAATTTCTGCAAGATATATGAACACTATCACAATTGTATTACAGTATAAAATTTTATGTAAATTATTGTGCTGATACGATTTGTATTGATTTTCTGTGACATAGAATTACCATAGGATGAATTTATCAAATCAAACACAACAAAAATTGATCATACATGACAATATGTCACTGTCACGTTGCAAGAATATGGTAAATACATTGATCCATCAGACTTATAAAATCATGAAATTGTGTGCACTACACTCCTTGTGACTATGTTCTCCTAGTTGCGAAACACCGACTCAACATACTTACGATTCCTCCTTGAGCAATAAAGCAGTAGTATACATCTGAAACAAAAAAATGTAGTACGTTGTCTTTGTGTGAAAGTCAACCAACCCTTCTTGGTCGGTTTCATGCAATTGATACATTGTGAATCTGAATCGTCTATTTAATACTTTTCATGGTCAGTTTCATGGAAAGTTTTCATGTAATGTTACATTTTTGCTCCTTTTAAGCGTCTATCGAAAACTGTGTGTAAATGACACGTATGTGTTTTGAGACTAACATAAAACTTTACCCATGCACGAATTTGTTTATTAGAAAGAGGTGAGGTTTCTATAATTGTCAGAAACCTCAGGAGAGGTAAGTGAAATTTACCCTTGACATTTTTGTCTTTAGACCTAGTTTGGCTTAATTTTTGTCCTTATTTGTTTTTTTTCGCATTTGTCTGTCTCGCGTAAATTTGTTGTAGATTATTGATTTGTTTCGTTGAAACTAATACTGATTCCCAAAAATATGACAAAAAGCTAAACAACAACATAAGAAAAGCATATAATATTGAAAATATACCAAAAGCTAAAGTTTGGGGAGAATGAGTTGTCTTTAACATAAATACATAATCAGTCTGAAAATACCCTTTCAACAAAAAATACCAAAATAAATTTAGGGAGAACACACCCTCGTGTGAGAAGAAATTGGATTCGATGTCTCTATTTTTACTTTACAGAGTTCTCTTGGTCTAGGAACACTCCAATCCCATGCATTCAAAAAAAAATGAAAATATACAACAAAAAAAAACATTATAAAACCAAGGTAAAATAAATTCGTGTAAATAAAATTTATAAAAAATAAATGTTTATGAATGCCGCTCAAAAGTTCACTTAGATTACTACTATTTTCCAACCAAAAAGAGAGAAAAATATTACAAAGTGAATTTGATATGAGTTACATTTGATGTGCTCAATATGGTTCATATTGTTGGGGCCAAAAATGAGTAACTGGCGGAAGTTATTTTTTGTGTATGCCGTGATAGAAGGTTATAGAAGGATTGAGGGCAATATTGTTACATCCGAAGTGGTAACCGAGGGGGAAATTTGTATATTGTTAGCAAAAGTAAGGGAGGGAAGAGTTATTTCAGAAACCTCAGGGGAGGTTAGTGAAATTTATCCCAAATTTTGTTTGTTTTGGTCAAGTGTACCTGAAATTACACCCAAGCTGGCCCGGCCCGGCCCGGCCCGACCAGAAACCACAAAACAGCTTCTCCCTCAGAGACTCCTCTCTCAGTCACTCCCTCTCTCTCTCTCTCTCTCTCTCTCTCTGTGCGTGCGTGTGTGTGTGTGACTCGCCTCTCCCACCCTCAGCCCTCACAAAATACACGCCATCTCGACCGGTAAGACAAAATATACGATTGCATGTATGTCTATTTCGTATTTCGAGAAAACGATTTTTGATCATCAGAGCATGCCAGTGGTTTTATTCAATCTCTTTATTCATTTATTCGATTGTATATATATATATATTTTTTCTTTCTCTTCGTCTCGAGTACCATAGGCAATGGTGGCGTTGGATCATTGGTCCCTTTGCTGTCTTTCCATTTACTAGAAATCCAGAGGCCATTGTTACAAATAATATAAGAAAGAAACGTGAAGTGCCTTGTAGAAACCTGACTACGCAGCAATGAATTATTATTATTTTTTTGTGATCTGTGTGGATGTATTTTGAGATAAATGATTGTTCCGAAAACCGGATGCTTGGTTGTTAGTAAAACCCTAGAAATGTGGAACTTAGGCTCCGTTTGTTAAACACACGTAAAATATTTTCCTGGGGGGGGGGGGGGGGGGGCATTGTAAAATATTTTACGTTGAAACAAAGGGAGCCTTGATGAATGCGTATCTGAAGAAGCAAGAGCTATTGGAATTAGATTTTGGAAAGATGGAAGACTTTTAGTGTTTATAACGTGTTTTTTTTTTTTTTGGGTACTTGTTTGTTAAAGATGAATGTATGCAATGAGCATTGTTTACAGAGTTTATTTTGTTTCCCGGTGTCGAAGAGGTTCTATCAGCTGAAAAACTTGTTATAACTCACGACCCATAATCTTCTAACTCAGTCCTATATGGTTGAATTAAGATAGAAGTCGAACGACATAGGTTTTCCATGGGAATTCAAAGCCACACGACACACGCAGTGGCGGAAAAATTATATTGATTTCAGTATCAGATAAAGCTGTACTTGCATTGGCAAAAGCCACATGAGGATTTTATAGTCGGTTGTTTAGAGTAACTTTTTCTTGCCACAATATTTCCAAGGGGTTTAAGCGGCTGTAGTTCCCTTATCAAACAGGTTATTTTGGTGCAAAATTGATAGTACATTAACAAGGTGGTCCATTAGTTCAGATTTGTCACTCTGCTTGTATAATTGAAGGTTGGAGTTTTGTTGGTAGACAATACAACTGAAGAGCATGAGTTCGGCGACTATGACCAGTGATTTATCATCAGAGATGGAGGTGGATGCTTTTAGGCGCCTCTTTCCTCTACGGTTTCATGAGCGCCATCTTCAAGAATCCATACGCCCTGATGCTCGGCCACTTGGAAAAGCTCGAGATACATCAGTTGCTCTTGGTTAGTTCTGTTGTGTATACTCACTTAAATGTTGTATGTTTCGCCACTCATGTGGGGCTTGCTAACCATCTATGATATAGGAGCTGTTGCATCTGCTGATGGGTCGGCCCTTGCCAAGATAGGTTGCACTGTAAGTTCTTTTTGCCCATTGCATGATCTATCCTGTCATGCATACATGAAGAAACACAAGGAAACTCCTGCACACCCAAAACGATGAATTAGGTTTTCTTAAGTAGAGATAAGTTGTTTCATGGAGTTCTGATGTAATATCTACTGAATAAAGTATGGATAGTATGCTCTTTGTAATTATTGGTCATGCTTTTTATGTCCTTTGTTTGTGTGCAGACCATGTTGGCTGCCATTAAGATGGAAGTCATGACCCCTACTACAGAGTCAGCAGACGAGGGCTGTATAGGTTTACCACCACCGACTGCATATAATCTTTGATAATTTCCTACCCTTATCCATGGTTGTACATTGAGTGCCAATGCGTGATATTGTTTTGTTCACAGCTATTGATTTCCACATGCCTCCAATTTGTTCCCCAATTGTTAGGCCTGGCAGGCCGGCCGAGGCAGCACCGGTTATTTCGAAGCAGTTATCTGACACTATCTTAAGGCATGTCAGTATGATTTGTTATATTTTTTTCTTTGGTTTACCTCCCTCGCCCCCTTTGGAAGACTATCGAAAAGGGGGAACAAAAAGTAGTAGAATTTCTCGGTTAGAGTTTGGGTGTTGTCCTGTTCTGAATTTCTATAATACAAGAGATACTATTTTTTAATGCTGAAGCTTTGCCATTTTTAATGCATATGCCTTTTTGTGAGTCTTGTGTATTATGCACACTTTATGGGAAAGGAAGTTTGATCCCTTATTTTCCAAAAACTTGAAGCTTGATAGTGTTCTAGCTAGTTTACCAGATTTCGTGTGTCGTGATGCGGAGGTGTTTTTTGCAAAACTTTTCTCCTTTGCATGTGTGGAAGCTCTGTTGTCATCAAACTTAGCAGAATGATCAGTCCTAGTAGTCTTGCAATGCCCCGGATATTATAACGGATTGAAACTGCATGAACTTTCTCAGCAGCTATTGGTTCTTTCCGCATCAAGTGTGAATAACAGCCTTCTAGGTCTAGGAGGACACCACGATTATCATTTCATATGAAGAGTACTTCTTGATGGTCATTGGCTGTGTCATTAGATCTTTTCTGGTGAAATTTAGTATAAACACCTGAATTTTGGTTAAATGAAACTATGGTAATTTTAGTTTATGTAATCAACTCGAGTATACACTGTAAGTGGGACAATGTGTTAAGTACCTGTTTCCCTATTGCAGCTTCTGAGAATCTGTTTGACTTTTGGGATTTTATGCATATATTTTTCTTTATATTCTGTCCTACAGTAGAGCGTGTGAGTTTCAGTGCAGTAGTCAAACACCAATGATTTCCAACTTTTAGTGATTTGACACTGCTTTTTTAAAGCTTTGTTAATTATTAATACGCATGTCTTTTACTGACTAATTGTATGTGTGGTTATAGTTCTGGCATGATTAACTTGAAGGAGCTATCATTGGTCAGTGGTAAAGCTGCTTGGATGGCCTACCTGGTAATGTTTTCCCGAGGCTTGAAATCTCTATCTCAGGCTGCTCAGCTGTATAAATTGAGCTAGCTACAAATCATCTAGCTTTTCAATATTTGGCTTTTTATCTTGAGTTTAAAATGTGAATTGGGTTATCTATTGATAGATGGCATTCAACAAGACTGTTAATGACCTTTTTCTTTTCCCTGTATCTCGTGATGTCAAATTGTTAATAAAACATGGATTTCACTTCTCATTTTTTTTGTCATGGACAATGACATCATTTATTTTGTTCGTGCAGGATATATACTGTTTGGATGCTGATGGAGCTCTTTTTGATGCTGCATTACTTTCAGCAGTTGCTGCCTTCTCTCACTGTAAGATTCACATATTGTTCTTCCTGTGCACATCTTTTGTACTAGCGGTGGGCCAGCCAGCTAACACCCAGATAAAAGCGTCTGACTTGCATATAATCCTACTTCTAACTCCAAACTTAGACCACCAAAAGCTAGGCAAAGAGAGTAGCCACATAAGGCTTGCCTCATTTTGAGAAGATTTCTTGATGCTATTCTTGGAAGCACAATCATCCCCCGCCCATACCCCCAATGATTGGGGACTAGATGGGTTATGTTATGTTGTTGTTGTATTCTAGGAAGCACAAGGAGCTCCACAGGCCCAATTGACTTCAGACAATTGGACTTGAAAACTAGGTAGCTGAAGCTCAATGGGCTTCCAACTTCGATAGTTCTTTTCTTAGTTGTGCAAAGTGGGATTGGGGTGGGAGCAGGGGAGTGAGGGCTCATGGCAGAGTGCAGGATTGGGAGACCCTATAGGAGTGCTTGCGTAATTTATCTATAAATATATGGAAGAATTTACTTGTGCATGCTCGTAGTTGCAGTTTATCAACATATGTTATATTAGGATCAAAATTTTGTTGATACAGGATTTTAGAACAAATTTGAGTTGATTTCTATGGTTGTAGATATGTGACTTGACTAAGGTTCTTTATTTCCCCTCTCACCTCCTCTCTCTCGAGTGTATGCAAATAGCAGTGCAAATTAAGAAAGAACACCGGGGCCATCAGCCAAGATCTTCAACCCCGATGAAGTGCAAGAACTTATGAGGAATAATTATAGCAATAACTTGGTCTCTAGAGCCAAGGATATGCTACCAATCCCACTTGCCCCGCAGTCCCCGAAGGCTTGTATAGAAGGAGAGATGCCTTGAAGTTGACGTACTTGTGAAAGTTGAACTGCCCAACTTTGGTGTCCAAATACCCACCAAATCTATATTGTTTTCAGCCAACAATCTGGAAACTCGTTGTTTGGAGGGGTATGAAGGCCCTTTGTATTCTATGGAGTTATATTCTAGGCTTTCGAACACCCTTAGCTGCAGCATCTAAATTCTTGTAATTAGTGATAAGCCGAGGAGATGCAGCTTTACATTTCTTCCTGCCTTTCCTCACTTTCTTATCTATCCTTGCCAATGTAATTTTTCAGTGGGGTAAAATTGGATGCCTGATAATGTTTAGCTTGACAATGCGCTTTTCTTTCTGTTTCCCAAATTTATCGTATATTGTGTAGACTGTTGTTAAAAATTGGTAGCTCGTGTGTGAATTGTAATAATTCGAGATTCTGCATATGCATTTCTATTGAAAGCATGTATGACATTGCTCTTCTGATTCTCTTCGCATGTGATGATAATAAGTTTGGGTTGTTTCATGATTCCAAAGTTCACTAGTTATGACTACACTTATTTATTGTAATAACTCTTATACGGAGTACTTAATTCAGATGGTTCACTGGTAGTCTGGTACCTGTTTTTGCGCCGGTTTGTTTACCTTTGGCTTTTTGTATATAGTGCAAATCCCTGTGGTTTCTCTGAATGATGATGGAAGAGTAGTAGTAGTTTCTAATGAAGAAGGGGAGAAGTTGGAAAAGGAGCCAGTGAATAAAGAGAGGAGGAAGCTCAAGCTGAGCAGCATTCCTTTCTCTTTGACATGTGTACTCCACAAGAATTACATTCTGGCGGACCCCACAGCAGAAGAAGAGTCCGTCATGGAAACTCTTCTAACCGTGGTATTGGATTCATCTTTTCAACTTGTGTCTCTTTACAAGCCTGGAGGACCAGTTCTCGCACACACATCAGTGATCCAGGTGAGTTGCACATTTGTATATGAACACTGTGTTCTGTCATGTCATGGTTTTTACGAGGCTTCTGCAAATATACCAAATATGGTTGTGTCGAAAATGTGAGCTTTGAAGTTTGAAAAGAAACTCAGGAGCTTCATAGTTTTGGAGAGATTTTGTACTTAATCTGTGTTTTGTATACATGTTGAAGTTGTTTGGAGTATAAATGGTTTTGTACTTGAAAGTTGCATTTCTATCATACTAAGGCCGGCAACTGATTATTGTTCGGTGATCCAATCTGTTAATGATGATAGTAGTACTTTTGGTCGAAGTCAGAGGCCATCCTACCAGGTTCATAGAAACTTCTTTATTAAATAATTTTGTTTCTATTTTTTCTGGTAAAATTTCATGCTGACTTGAATTCTAAAAATGTACTACAGATTCGTAAATATGTGATGCCTTGTGACACATCATAGAACACCACATATAAATACAAGTGACATTGTTCTGTCTGCTAATGGCAAAGGTATATATGTTGCAGGACTCTGTTGCTTTAACAAGACAAAGATTGAAAGAACTTCAGAAAATTTTGAATGAAGCGGTTTCTGATATGGAGGTGGACTAGAGGTTTACAAAGATTTTGCCCCGCAGATTGGCAGCAACGAGTCGGAAGCTACTTTATATTCATATCATTCTTATCCGATGTCGTATGCCTCTGAGGTGATGTTAGTGAGTTTAGGAAACGATTCTGAGGCAGCATAAGCATAAGTCATTCAATTTCTGTTGCATATGTGGGAAGACTAATTCTCATTTACCACTGAGAGTTGGGAAATTGTAACGACACAAATTTTGGCCTCGTTTAGTTTGTTATTTACCAATTTGGGTTGAAATTTGGAACTTACGCGTAGATTTAACTTTTCGGTTTAAAGTAGCTACCAACAGATTCGGAACTGAAGTGTGGGTGGAATCTCTTTTCGTAGCCAATCGTTTTGAGGGCATTTTGTCATTTGCGTGTGGTGGATAAATCTAAACTCCTGTTATTGATGGAAGAACAAAAATTTCCAGTTCAATGCATATTATTGTAACACAACATCAAGAGTTCAAAATTTATTGTTTGTGAATCATGAGTTTTATGGACCTATTCCTAACATTTGAATAACAGTAATGTCACTTGTTTTTTTTTTGTTTTGTTGAAATGGAATGCATTGTTAGTTGAATATACACAGGAAGAGAGACGTCAGGGGCTAACGTGGACCCATTTGGGGTCACATGAGAAATATCCGACCGTGTTCGGTTTTGGATTTCAAAACCCCTCTCTTGTGGCACAGTTTTCAATAAATTTTTCTTCCTCTAAAACCTTACCAAAAAAACCCAATTCAAATCCTTCTCACTGAAAGACCGCTTCGGCTGCCATGCCCCAATCTGATTTGGGGGCATAGACGCTTCAAAATTGTTCTCCCATATTAGCAGAACCGGAGCATCTTCCAGTAGAGCGGTGTCTGTCTGAGATAAGTGGCCGATCCGGCCGCTTATCTCGGCAATCGACAACTCGAATTTTAACTAAGCAATGGATGGTTCAGATTTGTGTGCGCTCAGATTCGATCTGAGCCGTCCATGCTAATTTAAAACGGCCGGAACGGCTCTTCCGCATCCTCTCAGCAGCATCCCCGGATATCAAAAAGTCATCTGAACCTGCTCAGTACTCTCTCCGTTCTTCTGTCATTTGCATTTTGCAGCCATTATTTTTGTTTTCCAATCAGTCCTGCTACGAGCAGGGACAATTTGCAGGGGTCCGTGCAGAGACAATCGCGTTTGGCCCCAATTCGGGTCCCAAAAAAATCTAGAAAAATATCCATAATTTTTTAATATTATTTTATGGGGCCCTGTAAAAAATCAGCTCCTGCGGATATCGGTAAGTATTACTTTTGGATTCGTAGGGGCAAACTTGGGACCCGAAATGGGGCCAAACGCGATTGTCTCTGCACGGATCCCTGCAAATTGTCCCTGCTCTTAGTATTTTTGTTTTCCAGTGTGCACCTGCTCATATTTTTTTATTTTTGCCTTCCTTTTATTTTCTCCTAGTTTTTTAAAGTTTGCATCAAGTTTTATTTTTGCTTTTTTTCTTTCTTTCTCTTACATTATCCTATGTTTTAGATGTTGCGTGAAAATTTTCTTTTTTGCATTCTACCAGTTTTATATAACTTCACATGTAAAAAAATTAATATAATGGTAAAACGTTTTTACACAAAAGTACTATTTTTTTAATTTTAGTATTCGAAAACATGAAAAATGTTGGATACCTCATTAAAAAGAGGATCCAATGATCCCTCGAGTCCACTCTGATGATCATGACATCTCTTTTTAGAGCTCATTAAGAACATAAAGCACGTAAAAAATTATGTTCATGGAATATTGATTGATATGTTCTCGAATATAGTTATGCTAAAAAAATAAGATTAAGAAACACTGAATCAGAACCTATTTCGTTTAACATAACATGTTTCAAAAATGTATACCAATGGATATCCAATGAAAATGATTTATTTGTGTGGTTGATGTTTTGATATCTAATAAGTAAACGATCTCTATTGCTGAAGCAGCTCAAGAAAACCCCACAAACTGTTGACCAATTAGAGAGGATCCTGTTCCATTAAAAAATCGGTCACCATCACGCTTGTCATTGTTAGTTTAAAATACTAACAGAAGATGGCGGAGGGAGTGCATTGAAATGAGAATCAAACCTAATTAATAAACATAAATATTATGCTGACCAAAACTAAAATCTTTCGAAAATTGTAGGTGCCAATGGTGTCATTTACCCAAAAGAAAAAGGAAAGAGAGTCGAGGGGGGAGTTTGAAGTAAAAAGGGAAAAGGGAGGGCTTAACGTGTAAATATAGGGGGAAAAGTGGCCTTTACTAATCAAGGGAATGGAAAGATGAGCAAAAATTGCCTAAAAGTGTGGTTTGTTGTTGCTGGTCATGGTCAAAATTCCCCAAAACCTCCCAAAGGAATTCTTTATAAATTTAGAAAACAAAAACAGAAAACCCCAAAACCAAAGGGGGAAGGAAGGGTCAAGTACAGTGTATAATCTCTTCCTCTTTCTTTAGAACCAAGAAACATCCATACACAACCCCTCCCTCCCCCCTCTCTACACAGATCTGACAATTATTTTTTTTCCAGAAAAAAAACCCAGATTTTCTAAGTAATCAAGTAAAATGGGTATTTGACCATGAAAGCAATTCAAAGGTCTCATATAAAGGGCTGGACAAGTATCGAGGTTCATACCAGAGGTATGTCAGAAATCCCTTCCCCCTCCATTTATACAAATAATATCTGGGTATGTACATGTATTCTCTTTAAATTTACCAGCTTTATTTGATTTCCTTCTATGATTCCATGTAATGCATTTTCCTCCATGTTTCATGCATTAGTTTTGGAGAAATATTTATTGGGTTTGTAATTTTTATATGTACAGATTTCTGTTTTGGAAGTTTGTGACGTGGGTTTGGAAATTGAGGGGAAACTAGGAGGGAAAGTAGGTGTGGGTGTTTTCTTTAAAATAGCAATGAACAATTCAGTTGCTGGATTTGGGTGATAATATGTGAGAGGGATGGTGACAACTTCATTGAGGAAAATTATAACCCCCTGTTGGAAGCCTTCTGTCCAGTCTGATGGTGAAAATAGCAGCAGAGGCAGGGACGCGGGTGGTCGGGTTGATGGATTGTGGTGGTATAAGGATTCTGGGGAACATATTAATGGGGAATTTTCGATGGCAGTGATACAAGCCAACAATACATTGGAAGATCAAAGCCAACTTGAGTCGGGGCCAATGAGTTCGATTGAATCGGGTCCTCAAGGGACATTCGTTGGAATATACGATGGCCATGGTGGTGCAGAAGCAGCTCGGTTCGTTAATAAGCACCTTTTCGACAATATCAAGAGTATGTATTGTTTCCTTTCTGCTACCTACATTATCTGGAGTAATTGTGAGTAAATTCATATTAAACCAACTCCAAATGTGTAAAGAACACTTGGGCGAGGGTGTGAGATATTTGACATTTATGGAACAAACATGTATATAATAACTAGTGTCCCCATAATACTACGCATAAAGCATCATGATGCAAACAATGCTTTATGTCTCTTCTTAAGGACTACTTTGTATTGTAGACATGGGAAGCAGATGAATTGGACAAATATCCGTACCCAAGTTCATGTAAAATAGCCTAAATAGGGATAGATCCTTCTGCAATGCATTTTCGTTTTCATATAGTATTTATGCTACACATCGCTAGAAGTTCTGTTTACACTTTACCTGTGATACTTTACCCATCTCCGTTGAGCCAGTTTGTTACTAGTTTTTGTCTGTTGGCAACACAATTTTTTGAATTTATTTTCCATACGCTGGCACAATGATGACTTCTGCTTTGCCAATCTGTTTAACCGCCTTCTGTGGCTCACATTTGAGCTTCAGAGGATATTTACTCTTAGTTTTGATGTTAGAGATCATTTTCATGAGTGGGAACCCATAGGCTTTAAAATTGGAAAGCAGATGTTTTTAGGAGCTTTCAACTTTAAAGGTGCTCTTGTAAGTTTGAGCATATTCTTATTGCAATGATCTTATCTATAGCAACAAGTTGAGCTTTAATATTGTTCTGTGGCAATGATTTTTGTTTAGGGATACAAGTTTCAGAATATTCCTTTAAGTCTTTGATTTTGAGAATCTCAAAGGCTTTAAAGAGGAAAAGTACTAATAATTAGAGGGTCATGCAGTATAGTTGAGGAAATTTGCTGATTGTTCAGACTAGATATAGAGCATTCTACCTTTCTGGAAAATTTCAATAAAGTTTAAGGCTTTTTTGTCAATAGGAATGAATATCAAAAAAGGAAAAGAAATGTGGTCTGCCTCCTAGATTCTTGAAATTTAAGATTAAATTGTTTACCATCATTGTGTGTCAAAACAAGTCATTTTTAGTGTCCGGAAAATTTGGAAACTAGTTTGAAAATTTGGGCGAATAAATAGTAGGATAGGATAGGATTTTCTCCAAAGTTCGATGAATCATGTACAGTAATTTATATAATTTCGACAAAAAAGCTCATTTAAAAGGAAAATGATTAATCTAGCATTTCCTAATTATATTTCCTTTGTCTCTCATTTTCCTTTTTCAAGATTGTTCTTGTACTAATCTAGTTTCTATTCATTGGCAGATGATGACTTTTGTTCAGCCAATTTGTTAGCAACCTTCTATCACTCACATTTGACCTCCAAGAGTGTTTACTCTTAGTTTAGCTTTAGAGGTCATTTTCAGGAATGAGAATCCATAGGCTTTCAAGAAAAAGTAAAAGTGGACATTTGGACCTTCTGAATGTAAAGATGCTCTATTAAGTTGGAGCATATTCTTATTCCAATGATAATATCTATAGCAACAAGTTGGCCTTTGGTATTGTGCCTGTGGGGAATAATGTGTGTTTAGGGCCATTTTTTTGTTTTTGTGTACGAGTGTGGGAATATTCACTTGAAATTTTGAATGTAATCTTAACTGTTAGAAAAATGGAAGGCATGCCTCATAAGTAGAGGGTCATACAGTATGGCTAGGGAGGTTATTGAATCAAGTGCGTGATGGAATTTTGTTTGCCAATATGTTTTTAATGGCGAAATAAGTGAAGAAACGATGACCTGCCTCCCACATCTTGGAAATTTAGGTTAAACGCTTGGACCATCATAGGGTATCAAAAAAGTTCTTTCTGAGTATCTTTCTTCATGGACCTGGAAAAGTAATAGAACTGTTTTGGAAACATGTTCTAATTCTATCTCCTTCCTCTCTCATTTCCCTTTTCCCTAGTCTTAAAGATAGCTAATGCATATGTTACTGACTTGACAGCTATTCATGGTGCAGAGTTCACAACAGAGAACCAGGAGATATCAGAGGATGTTATAAACAAAGCTTTTTTGGCTACAGAAGAGCAGTTCCTTTCTGTAGTAAAGAAGCAATGGCTGAGTACACCACAACTTGCTTCTGTGGGGTCCTGTTGTTTGGTGGGGATAATTTGTGGTGGACTGCTGTACATTGCAAATGCAGGAGATTCTCGTGCGGTATTGGGGAGACTCGAGAAGGAAGTGAATTACGTTGAAGCTATTCAATTATCATCTGAGCACAATGCAAACTTGGAATCTGTGAGAGAGGAATTGCGCATATTGCATCCCAATGACCCACAGATTGTTCTCTTAAAGCACAAGGTTTGGCGTGTAAAGGGTATTATCCAGGTGATTCCTTGTTCTTTATTTATTTTTGTGCATCTTATTCTTTTGTATGCATTTGCTATGTCAAGTGCTCTGTGGACCCGTTGGTTTGACCGAATATGAGCATCTCTTAGGATAAATAAACCACTAAGTGTGACTATAATACCATGGATTGTGGTGTTATTAATCCCATCGCTAGTAGTCATATGGAAGTACATATTCTATGGATTTTATTCCTTCACTAATAGTCCCCTCAAACAAATGGATCCGTTGTATTTACCCGGTTTTTGAACTCATACATGATAGTCAGTGCGGATGTGCAGCATGGGTTTATAGTGTATGAACTATGAAGTGCAATTTACAAACTATTCATGAATTGCAATAGTTTGTAAATGTCCCACACAATTTGAGTTTAAAACTTATATTTTTCAAACTAATTGTGTATGTTCTTTCATTTGGTTAGACAAATATTTATTTGGTTTCATTATTTCTTGTCACTGGATTAAAAACAACCTCAATATTGTCGATACACTTTACTCGAATAATTTCCTTTTTTTCTTGTTTTCAACAATTTTCATCGTACGTGAGACGGTATTATAGGACACATAACTGATATTATATCACAACCCTTGACTTTGAATTTAGTTGTGAGTAGTACATTCTATTGGGACTCTGTGAGCTGATGGAACTACTGTGGGGAACTCTTCAGTGGATCGTATTACCTCGAACTCTTTAATTGAACATTTAATTGTAGACATCATGAGTAAGCTTTGATGAATTCAGGAATGTATTTTGAGGGAAGTCAGTGGTTATGTTTTAATTGTTTGTGATATAGCACATCCTTCTTAATCGGTAAAGTCAGAAATTTAGTTTATGCACATAACCAGATTTGTGAGCTTGATGAGGGAGGTGACTTTGATTTATGCTTCTTTCAGGAAATCCAGAGAACTTTGTTAGTAAGTTTCCTTATGTTTTTTAGTCTGCTAAGAGAGTTGGAACATTTTTTTGCAGGTTTCAAGATCCATTGGTGATGCCTATTTGAAGAATTCAGAGTTTAACAGAGAACCTCTACTGCCAAAGTTTAGACTGCCCGAACCCTTTGACAAGCCAATCCTAAAAGCTGAACCATGCATACTAGTGCACAAGCTATACCCGGAAGATCGATTTCTTATATTTGCATCTGATGGCCTGTGGGAGCATCTTGGCAATCAAGAGGCAGTTGACATTGTCCACAACTGCCCTCGTAACGTAGGTTTATCAATTTGTATTGTTCAGTTCCTTTTACCATTCTGATGATTGTGCTCTAAGAAGAACAGATACGGAAACGGATACAGATACCTGCAAGGGGCACGATAATTCTACGAAAATGACATGATGGTGGCCAGAACAAAAAAATTAAATTATCTTTTAGTTGTTATTCATGCTAAGATTGTATCCATAACCATACTAATTATACATCAGTATCTATTACTTAACAAATATTAAAATTTCGGATCTTAGAAACTTAGAATTGACCCCTGTCGTTTTTTTCATAAGTGAGATGTGTCTCACTTGAGACACACCGTTGTCCTTGTTGGAGATTGTCCCACATTGATTAATTATAACCTCCAAAGCTAGTATATGAGCCTGGGTGGCCTCTCCACTCATAGCCAATTGGTTTTGAGTTGGACGCTTTAAGAGCTAGACTTTCGGAGAATTTTGGACAAGACTCTCTTTGATTGATTGGCCCGTTGTTTGTGCCTTAAGTGCACCTTGTTTCGTTGTGATCCCTATGTTATGGATCGGTTGTTTACCTCTCCACGTGTGGGTTAGGGGTCACATGTGCGGGGAGTGTTGGAGCTTGTCTCACATTGATTAATTATAACCTCCAAAGCTAGTATATGAGTCTGGGCGGCCTCTCCACTAATAGCCAATTGGTTTTGAGTTGGATGTTTTAACAGTCCTTGTCCATTGCCTAGAACTAATAGAAAAAAGGTGGACATGCCACTTGACATGCGTCCCATCCATATCCCTGCATGCCCTCGGCTTAGGTTTGCCGGTTCTTCATAGACTGTGCTTCTAATCAACAAGAAACACTGATCTTCAATGCTATCAACCACTGCATCTTATGTACTATTTCTATTCCAGCCTTTTGTGTAAAAAGCTACACAACTTTGTGGTTACACATTTATATTCGACTGCAAACAATTTTGCATATTATGATGATTTCTGAATTTATTAATTGAAGTTTCTTGAATTCACACTAATATTGCCTATGGGTACAGGGTATTGCCAGGAGACTTGTCAAAGCTGCACTAAGGGAAGCAGCAAAGAAAAGGGAAATGAGATACTCTGACCTGAAAAATCTCGATCGTGGGCTGAGAAGACATTTTCACGACGATATCACCGTTATAGTGTTGTTTCTAGACTGCCATCTGATTAGTCGCAGTTTCTACCGGGGGCCTACTATTTCAATCAGAGGAAGTGAAGGTGTCCCTGCAGATGCCAAAGCTTAGTTTAAGAGGTTTCTTAACATACATTACTAAAACCCAGTCTCTCTTATGTGTTTTAAGATTTCCTTTTTTATTTTTGGTCATTTTCGCTTATACAACAGAGGACTAAACGAAAGTATCTATGTATAGCTGGTGCTTCTTGAATAGGACTTGCCCCATGGGGATCTCATATGATGGTAGAGTTTATGATTGAGCCAGGGAAAAACTGTCCCTTGATTGGCACATGAAACTGGAAAAATAATAAGCTACCATTTATAACAGATACGGGTTTTACCGCACTACACTGTTGGGAGTCTTTCGGTTACACATGACGAGTCTTTGAGATGATGTTGTTTCGGATATTAGAGATCACGGTGAAATAATTGAGATTGATTTTTGTGAACTGCTACTGCTAGAATCTCTCTGAACATGTCTACTTTTTGATGTATAAGAATTCACCTGAATAGCACCAGCTTTCACTGTTTTTATGCTACCTCTGGTATTAGGCATAAGTTCTTCACTTACTTCTGTAGTTTAACCACATCCTTCTTTCTTTTTTCTTTACTTAGTGGTAGTGTTTTTCCTGGCCAACCACTGAACACAGTAAGAAAATCTCCTCTAATTTAGTTCTACTTGGGTCCTGTGTTGATGATCCAAACTATTGATATGTGTTCGGAACATGTTTACGTTATTTTCATATTCCACATCATAAACATGTTTCGAAAACATATTAATGGATATCTAATGAACATGATTTTTTCTCAATAAGTTCGAAAAAATGAACGGTTCCGATTATGCAAGTAGGGTCAGTGAGGGCCCACAAATGCCTCCCGTGTTCCGTGCTTTCAAACCTCTCTCCTTCCTGTGTCCCGTGCTTCCAAACCTCTCTTCTCTCCTTTTTGCAGACCTGGGTTGGGATCCTTTCTCATAGATTGGTGAGACCTCCCGTATCTCTCCTGCTATCTCTCCTGCATTTTTGGCTTGACCACCACCAACCTGGGTGGATCGGGTGGCTGGCGGCGCTCTACAGCGATTATGAAAACTAATGGTGACGGCGGGCTCTTTTTTTTTTCTGGAAACAGTGGAGGTAGCGACAACGATGATGATAACTGACGACATGTAAATGCTTAAAAAGATTTGGAAGTTCATTATGATCGCATGTCCCAGAGATTTTATCTTCTAAACGGAATGGTTGATGTCTATCTAAAGCAAGCCTTTTTAAATTCTCATCCTAAGCCATTGGGAAATGAGATATGGCAATTGCTTCAGACAAAAGGAATGATGCTGAATACAACCTCTAAAGCTTGAAGTATATCCTTTACTGCTTCCAATACAATTCCTAGGAGCGGAATGGTGGTTTCCAACACCGTAACTTCTTCTTTTTTCCTTATGTTTTCGTAGCTTGTGTAGGTTTTCTTTTTAGTAGACTAAGTATAGTTGTCTTACTAATGCTTGCGGAAGAACGAGATCCAGTTGGAATCAGAACTGTTGATTTGTTTCAGATGGCTATTCTAGTCAATGGGATGTTTCATTTTTCAGCCTCCGTAAACCTGCTCACAACTAGTAGGTGAAAGCAACATGGGCTTCTGGGTTTTGTATTCCTATCCTGAAAAACTTTCTGAGATTCTTCCGAGTAGGTCGGAAGAACCACCACCAATCTTTCAGGCCAGCACTTTGACCTTTGAATCATCACCCTATCACTTGAGTTCCACGCGGGACGCGGCTCGAATCAATTGGCAGGATTCGAACCCTGTGGAGATACGTGGCGATAACATGGTTTTGTTCTCCAAAAAAGCAAGAGAAACGTAAATAGATTTGAGTTCCTCCTTGGGCTGGCCTAAAGACGCACGGGAAGCTTTGATCACAAGTCATTATTATCTATTCAGCCAAGAATTGCTTCAAATTGGGTTTTCAAAAGCATGGGTTGTCAGAAGTGTACTTTTCCAGCTCATTCCATTTCTGGCCATATTCCACGTCCATTTCATTTGATGTCCCCTTTGCTATGTATTTGGTTAACTGCTTCTTACCTGATCCCCACACATATTGGTCTTTCCATTGCCGAAGGAAGAGCGAACGAGGTTGCTTCTCAGTAATCCTAATTTTGGATTGCAGCGTTCAATTTCCAATCATGAGGCACATCGAGAATGTCATCCATGCAGAACAATCAGGTCAATTGGACATTAGTAGCTACCTAATTGAATTGGCCTTTAAGAGATTCATGACTAGCATGTAGACTATTTCTGTCTTTTTTCAATGACATGAATCGATCAAGCAGATACCAACATCTAATAAACGTAATCATTTAGGCAAATGATTTGCTGCCCTCAAGACTGCGTAGAAGCTGCATCCATACAGATCCGCAAATGGCCCCCTACATAGGGTGCCAGGTGGTGTTCCAAGAACACCATGTGCCGAAAAAGGGACAACATGACCACGTGCCACACCTGATAATTATTGCTCTACTAAGGGTACCCAATCTACTTCCCTGACTGCTTAGCAATGTCTGAAGTAATAGGTCAAGCTAGTTATAAACCCGGCATAGTGGCATGCCTTGAATTCCATCACCTAATGCAATAAGTTGTTTCAGCAAGAGCAATAAGTTGTTTCCGCAAGAAATGAACCAAATTTTAAAGACGAAATACGAAAATGAAAAGCAACAATAAACTGACAATAAACGCAATCAATCCAGCAGGATAATCATGAGACAATTTTGTTCAAGATCCTGAAACAATTATGCACCTCAAAATCAATTTATATTTTCTTGTCATATCGACATTGAGGCCGACAAAAAACAATGCACCAACAAAATCACTATTGTTAAAAATCAGACAAACGCGTTGAAGATGCTCCAGATCGGTCTTCAAGCTCACAAGTGTTCCTCATGATCCTAATGAAGGACTACAAGCGACCGATAATTAACAATCGTCCAAAATCAATATTGGGTTGGTTCATTCAAAAAATAATCAACCAGAAGGTTAAGAATTTAAACGACCCTGGAAAAGTCCCAAAACAAGACAGTGGACATGATTCTTCCAACCTAATTCAATGGAATGCGACCAACGCAACAACCTCTTCAAGCAGCCTCCCATTCAATCAACTCGAAAGAAATTCTCTGGTGATGAAGGGAGATCAATTATAATTACGGTGTTGTATACATATATACTATACGGACCCCTCGGGGATGAATGTTGAAACCTACACGAGGTTAGAAGGCCAGAATGGCTACTTCAGCAACACTTTCCATATCTTCCTCATATACACCACTAACGACCACACAGCTAGCCATGCAGATATATAAAGCAAAGCAAGGCCAGAAGCAACTAGAGTACCTGCCCCTGAGAGACTGAAAATTTGAGGAAAATAATAGAATGAGGGCCAATATTTGTAGAGAATAAAAAGATAAAGTCAATGTTTGTAGAAGAATAGAAGTATAATATATAAATCACCAAACTCCACAACTATTAGTTAGTCAATTCTCTTAACCAGGGGGAAAAAAGTATAACGCATCGAAAGAGAGGAGAATCAAACCTGCTATCTCTAGCTGCTAGGAGGATGGTTAGTGCAATCATCTGCGTGGCTGTTTTCCACTTCCCTAAATTATTCACAGCAACAGCCTGAAAATGATTTCCCAACACTGTCTCATTAACCAAAGCTACAGGCTTATTGTCTGCAAAGAGAAGGAAGACAAGGTAGACAGGTATTGGAGCAAAACACAAACCTCCGAAAGTTTACTACTTTGAGAAGCAGCCCATTCTCTAACTGCAGACATAGTTATCTGCAATTAGGTCAGAAATTGAGTTGTAAGGCTTCCAGATCCACAAGCACGTAAACTCATACGTCAGACGAATTAATAAGCAACAAAAACATTCAAATCAGCAAAATGATTGCGTGAAGTGCCTATGGTAAGGACATGCCACTTCTGACATGTGTCTCAGGACACCCCAGAGTCAATGATAGGTGTTGGACACAGATATGGCATCTAAAGTGAAATTGTGTGTGCTTCATAGCACTTGGCAACATGTACGAGGTACATCCCAAAAAAATTCCCTATTTTTTCACTCCTTTTATTTATTACAACTACAACTGACTGAATTCCAAAGCACGTGCACAGCCTAGAACTTTATGAGCTTACAACTTTATATATATATGCATATTGCTAATAGTGTCTATTTGCCTCTGGAGTCTGTACACAAATGCAAGTGCATTCTCATATAATGGACATATATGAATCAACTGAACCAAAATTTATCTGTCGCACAGAATCTCTTTTGCTATTACTAATGTGCAATTGTGCATAACATTCACATACATACAAATTCCTAACGGATGAAACTTCAAGGGAAAAAAACTTAAAACTCAAGAACATCAACCAGGTCTAGGAGTGGTTAAGAATTTTGGGCGAGTTGTGAGAAATTGGTTTATATAAATAGGCGCAAAGTTCAATTCCCATTGACCATGAGTACCTGAAGAAGTTCAAGGAAGATCTATCTTCACCCAAATAAATCAGCTGCAGCCTGGTAACACAGACCTCTTTTCTTTTCTTTTCTTTCTGATCGGATGGTTACACAGAGGATCTCTGGCACTATATTCATAAACTCTAGAGGGGTGAACCTCACAAACTTACAGACGCATGAGAGAGGAAAAGTAGGAAAGTGTAGGCCTTCTTTGGTAGTCTCTTTGTAGACTCCAGAAGCATGCCACTCCTAAGACTAAGACCATAAGAGTACATGGATAAGAGAGAGGAAAATTAGTGAAGTGGAGAGTTTCATCAATGGTATAGAGACTAACCCCAAAGTTATTTTAAAGTTACGTGGAGACAAAATGGACACTGAAGACCGCTCCTGCTTACAGTAATAGATGAAGACTCTATAAAGGTCACACTGGTACTACAGACCTAAGCAGGCATTGATTCTTAGCTTACTCAACACAAACTCCAGCAAGCAAATCAAAAACCTCACTCTTTCTCAAATCATAACATTTTCTCAAGAAACTAGTATTGGGACTCAAGAAATCAACGGCTCTCATACTTGACGGCGTTCAAGTTCCATATGGGAAGTCAACTCAAGCATGCCGTACTACCAACATCATGCCTAGCTAAGTAGCCTTGTCACCGTATATTTCAGCAACTTTCACACCAAAATAGGATATACCCAGAGATAGCCTCCATTTTGAAGTGATTATACTACCTTCTGTTAACTTCCTATATCGTTTGCATGCATGTTAGAAATAAGAATCGACAGAGTGTTTTCAAGGTCCGGATGGGAAGTGAACTCGAGCATGTTGTATGACCAAAAACATGCCTAGTTAAGTTCGCACTTCACCAAATCTTTGAGCACTCACTACTGCAAAATAGAATATACCTACATACAACAGTTGTTTGACAGCGAATTCTACTACCTTCTGATGGTCGTAGCGTGCCTATGTTACCTCGGAGCTTTAAAACCATTGAAACTTGCATCAATGTCTAGGATTAGGAAGAAGGATAGCAGATCTAGAGACATGTTTAATGATATACTAGCTAATATGGTACAGTTTGATTTTTCCTTCAGCAGAGTAAATCCCCGTGGGGCAGGTTCTGATGCAGTCTTCTTTTCTCTACAAATACAGAACGATAAGATTTTGAAACCTAGAAGATGAAACAATGGTGGGATTGAGAACTAAAACCACTAACTGCTACCTACAAGAATGAGAGAACCTTTACTCCATAAATCTCTTTTTGAAGATCCATTGAATGAAGAGGTAGAGCAAGTTGTCAAATCACCTTAGGCTTCAACAATTATTGGTATGCATGCCATGAAACATAACAACAATAAAATAGTCCTGCACCTCCTTTTACTTAATATCTGAATCACATAATAATTCTATAGCCTAAGTAAGAAATCCATAGTAGCATCATTTTACAATACGGATGGATGGCTACAAGAAATTTGCATGTTAAATGATGCGAAGGAACTTACACTACTATACTTGGTAATAGTGATAGTGATTATTTCTAATTATCTGTAAATAGAAACAGAAAATAATAAAGATAACCTTGAATGATCGCCTTCCTGACTTTAAGAATAAACAGAATCACAGCAACGTGCAATGGCTACTCTAGATCCTTAGCACACAAGCATCGAATAAGAACTCACCTCTCTACCAATTATTGCAATTGCAGGTACAGGCAATAGCCATGGCACTTGTCCAAACATAGGAACTTCCAAGGGTTGTGTACACAACAAGACTAAGGTGGCAGCAACCATGAGCTGCATTCAGTAAGCATGATAATCTATCAAGAGCTCTACAAAGCCACAAAACCTTGATAAACTTAACCAGTGCAAACCAACAAGCAAATACACAAACTATATCAAAGAAGAAAGACTTACCTTATCAGCCACTGGATCTAGAAAAGCACCAAATGCACTTCCTAACCTCATCTGAAACACATGAAAGAATAGAGAAGTATTTTGTTCATCACATATAAAGGGTCCCATCAGATTCTTATTCAGACTTCAGAGTTTGAAGAAAACGACATTGCATACCTTACGAGCAATGTACCCATCGAGCCAATCTGTAATTGCTGCAGCAATAAAAATACTTGTAGTAGCAGTTGTACCCCACCAACTATTCACATAAAAAGCTATTGAAAAGGAGAAAGGCATGTCAGTCTCATCAAACATGGACCACAGCCATCGTAATAGAGAGCAACCAAGGAAGCATAGAATATTTGTGAGCAACATAGTTTAAATTTCAGATACGAGAGAGAGAGAGACAGAGAGATATGCATTCGAACATTCACAAATAGAACTAGTGAAGGGGAGGAGGGGTGCACAATTAAGATAGCAACCATTTGGCCACAATTTTGTAGAATCTTGGCAACATATAAAAGAGCACAACGAACTTATTCCTAACCCGACACGTTAGCATTAAAAACATAATTGAGTTAACACTAAACATTATCAATCTTTTTCCTTTATTCTAACATAGCAACATATAGTCTCATACCAGTGCAACAATAAGTAAACATTTTCAAGTCTTTGAACTGAACCAACAAGAACTTAAAAAGAGATTGACACTCCACCGATATCAACCTCATCAGTTAATCATAACTATGAAAAACCATCCTCAGATATTCAAGCAAGAGCCAATCAAACATTTACCCAACTTCAGCTACATAATTTCCGGTCACGAATATAAAAAATCAAGCATGAAATAGGACACCATTCAACCCACGACCTCCTAAAAACAAAAACTCAAATGCATCTAGAAGTCGAAAACCCCGATTACTTGCTTAACCTATACGGCTGTGCTGCTTGTGCACCTCCACACTCAGGTGCTTCAACTACACAAATAAACCCGGCCAGTTGGCCTAGTGGTTGTGTAGCGGGCTGTGAGGTTGTGGGTTCAAATTCTATAGAGGAGTTTGACACCGTTGTTGTGCTGCTTGTGCACCTCCAAACTCAGGTGCTTTGACTCCACAAAAACCCGGGCAGTTGGCCTAGCGGTTGTGTAGCTGACTGTGAAGTTGAGGGTTCAAATTCTATAGAGGAGCTCGAAACCCTCTGTTGGGTTCAAATTGTAGTTGGTTGAGCTACTTGTGTACCTCCAAACTCAGGTGCTTCAACTCCACAAAAAAAATCCGGGACATTTGGCCTAGCGGTTGTGTAGCGTGCTGTGAGCTTGCAGGTTCAAATTCTATAGAGGAGTTTGACACCCATTGTAGTTGGTTGGGATTGGGTTAGTGTAAAAAAGTAGTTCTTCTATATAAATAACAAAAATATAAAGACTCCACAAACAAAGAACTTTCAAAAATCTTCGTATTACAACAGAATTGGGCCAATCCATGTTAACAAAGGTCCATGAATCGAGGTGCGCGTAAACTAGCCCAGACCTGAGTAATAAAAAAAAACAAAGGTCCATGAATCCATCCTAATGCTAAAAATCAATATTTTTATAACATAAATCTTCAAATTTCGAACGGGATTTGGGAGATCAATGGTCAAAAACGGAACTTCTCGAAATCTGAAGTATTATTTCGACCGAATTATATAAGCTTTCGTCAATCACTTTCAGATAAACAAACACACCAGTCCACATCAACCAAACGTTTTTACCAGCAAATAAAACGGATCAAATCGAAAGGGAAAATAAAAAAAGACAATGATGAGTAATCGACGTACTGCCAACGAGAAGAGGAACGGAAGCGACGCGGCCGATGGTCAAGATAGTGGGCAATGTGAGCAATTTCGCCGAGTTCTGCTGGTGCTTCTCCGGCGACGGCGGTTGCCGGTGGTCATAATGGTTGTTATTCCCCGCCGTTAACGTCTCCTCCAGCGGCGTCGGCGGCCATTGATCGCCTTTATTGTCGGAACACATATCACTCCCTCTCTCTTCGGACGAAATGCTGAAAAGTTTCTGGCCACGAAACCCTAGGTTGCCAAACGAGGGGGACTTGTTATCGTGCGCCAGGTGGATGAGGGATGCGCAAGGCGTTATCCACCACCCCGGCGGCCGAAATCTGTCTATGCGGCGGTTGAGGGGCTTGGGTCTCGGTGCTACGGCGGTGGTTGTGGAGGAGGATAACGTGGTGCGCGCCAATTTATAGGGGGCGTAAGCGGAGGCGACGATTGAGAGTTTGAGGGAGGGCATGGTGAAAGTTGCACGGGGCTTAGGTTAGCCGAGGATGGTGGGTTTAGGCTTATGTTAGCAGATCGTGCGGGTTAGGTTGTGTTTGAATTGTTGTATGAGTAACATTGTCCCTCTTTCGTAGAAGGGAGTACAATTTTTTTGGGGGAAGTGGTCTCCTACTTTGGCTACAGCCTACAGAAGGACGTGGAGTGTCCAGTGAATCTCTCTCTCTCTCTCTCTCCTCTCTCTCTCTCTCTCTCTCGATGACAGGTGTTCCTGTTTCTGATATTTTCGAAGTTTTTATTAAAATTCGGACCAGTCAAAATAGAGCCGAATGGCTGAGATAGCGGGAGGTGTTGTGCACAGCAGCCCCCGCTTTCCAAAAATAATTAGCTGCTTACGTACAAAACAATCCAAACATAACGCACAACACAACCGCACATGCGTGTGACGCTTGCACGCACACTAGTTGTGTGGGCCCCACTGTACGTGAGAAATTATGTTTGGTATTATGTACGGAGACTTTTTGTTTTATTATTTCATAGATATTTTCTTGGTGAGTGAAACATTTGTTCAAGCTTTAAAAAGATATTTTCCGGGAGGATTGATCGAGGGGATTGGAGGGTTTTCAATCGGCTTACCTGCTAACACGAACTAGGACAGGACATATGGCATGGTGCTAGGGCGGGAATTTTCGACATTACGACACAAAGTTATTTCTGACACGGAACACGAATATGACATGATATAATAACACGAAAAGCTAAACAGGTCGAGTTAGAGTTGAGAGAATTCTGACACGAACACGAGATAACACGACATGACGGGGGGTGAGAATTTATGAAAGGACGCGATAACACGACACAAATCGGACACGAAAGTTAGCGGGTTAGGGTCAGGTATTTGTGATACAGAACACGAATATGACACGACACGATAACACAAAAAACTAAACAGGCCGAATTAGGATTGAGATAATTCTGACACGAACACGATGCTCACCCCTAAAAAAATGATGCCAATCAACAGTTTTTCAATGTGTCAAGAGATTATACTTGGCGTAGAAAGTAGTCAAGCAATCAACTTGGCTTAAGAACTTATTTTGTGTTCAATAATAAGGCTTGTTCCACAAAAATAAGAAGAAGGTACTTGTTTTTTCAGAATTTATATAGGTACCAATGGGCGCCGGAGAGGGAAATCGTACCGACGGCCGCATCGGGCTGTCTCTGGCCACCGGACGGCCGATCCAAGCCGTCCAAAAATTCTATAAAAAAAACCAAGGGGGCTTAAGCGGGAATCAACGGCATCCGAGGTGTGTAAGGTGCTTGATCTGAGCACCCATTTTTCGTGTTTTATACACGAAAAAGGGATTTAGAGAAAAACACGAAAAAATGGTGCTCTGATCAAGTACGCTACACATCTCGGATGCCATTGATTCCCGCGCTAGCCCCCTCGGTTTTTTTTATAGAATTTTTGGACGGCTCGAATTGGCCGTCCGGTGGCCAGAGACAGCCCGGAGTGGCCGTCGGTACGATTTTCCTCCCCGGTCGGTCGGTAGTCATAGCAAACTCCTCCTTTTTTAAGAAGCTCAAAAATCATATGCTTACGCAAATAATTTTCTTATCAATATGGATCTTGTTTGATAGATCTCATTGAGATCTTTAATACGGTGCAAAAAAAATTTTTTTTTTTTCATTTACATTATTTTTGAGTTTGAAAATGTGAAAGAAATTTACATTTTTTTTTTCTCATTTACATTTTTTTTGAGTTTGAAAATGTGAAAGAAACTTTTATTTGGGTTTTGTGGAATGACCCTTATTATTTTTGAAATAGAAGTTTCAAAATTAAGTACTTATAGCTATTTTACCCAAAAAAAAAAATTAAGTACTTATAAAATAAGAAGGTTTCTGGAACGGAGCCACTCCTGCAGTTGGATCAAAATGTGAGAATTTATGAAAGGACGCGATAACACGACACAAATCGGACACGAAAGTTAGCGGGTTAGGGTCAGGTATTTGTGACACGGAACACAAATATGACACGACACGATAGCACGAAAAACTAAACAAGTCGAATTAGGATTAAAATAATTCTGACACGAACACGAAATGACACGACACGAACACGATGCTCACCCCTAAAAAAATGATGCCAATCAACAGTTTTTCAATGTGTCAAGATATTATACTTGGCATAGAAAGTAGTCAAGGCTGTCAAGCAATCAACTTGGCTGGCCCCGTTCCAGAACACCTTCTTAAAAAATAAGTACTTATTTCACATTTTCAAACTCAAAAATAGTGTAAATGAAAAATATTTTTTTGATTTTTTTTGCACCGTATAAAAGATCTCATCGAGATCTTTCAAACAAGATCCATAGTGCATATTTTTAGATTTCAATAAGCCTATTATTTTTTAGCTTGAAATTGCCTTCTTAAAAATTAAGGACTTTTTTTACGTTCCGAAACGGGGCCTCCTGCAGTCGGATAAAAAAAAAAAAAAAAGCTTAGGTGTCATTCCCCTTTCTTTTTCACCTTATTTTTTAAAAAGAAAAAGCTCGACTGGTACTCGGATAAAATCCCATATTACTTCCTTTGTCCCACTTTAAATGTTTCCTGCGAAAATTCGTACATTTTCAAACTTCAAAAATATTCTATATTTCTAGATATTTTTTTTATTTTCTTACACTAAATTAAAGTGCTTAATGAGAATTTTAATTCAGTATAAGAAAATAAATAATAATAATAATAATATGTAAAAATATATATATTTGGAATTTGAAAATGCATGAATTTTCCGTATAGGACAGTGGAACGGAGGGAGTATTTCTGAAAATTCAACTGGTACTTGGATTATAATGTTGAGTTGTATGTATACGTGGATATACCGGTTTTCTTTTTACACCATATCTCATCTAAGGGTCATTATCGGGCCGGGCCGGGCTAACCTAATTGCTGGGCTGGTGAGCCAAAGTTCGGGAGGGCTCACAGGCCGAACCTCACAAAAAATGTACATTATATTAGTACGATAAAAATATATATATAATATTAGCACCCCACACTCAATACAGTCATACACATTATATATTGTATGTATATTAATATTAATATATATTATAGCATTGAGAACATAAAAAGAACTCCTTTAGCCGACAAGGCTTCTGCAGCCAACCACAAATGCATAGAGCACCACACGCACCTCTCTAATCTTTCAAGACCAGACTTTTGTTTATCTTTCTCGGTAAGTGAACATCTTTTCTTTATTTGCTTAGTGGAGCATAATAAATTAGTATAATGGGCGGGCCGGCGGGTCAAGCAAAAATACTTAAGCGGGCTTCGGGCGGGCCGCGGGCTAAATAATGACCCTTAATCTCATCTCCTCCTTAAGTTCTTCTTAGCTTCTGAATTTCGCCACGGGCACTCATCCGGTCATCCCTGCAGCTTCTGACCAATCAGATTCATTATTGCTCCTCATCCTCTGGTCAGTCTCTCTCTCTCTCCAACTTCCAGGAGGTATAGTTATACACATGCATACGTGGGTGCTATATATGTTCTAGACCAACGAAGATGTAATGCCAGGTCTCCTCATGTTGGAGCCATTGCCCATTCGTGCAGCTACCCAGTAGTGTTCTCCAATTGCTTCAAAGGATCTTCTGATCACTCCAGCGAGATAATTTGGATTCTGGAAGTAACGAGGATTAAGAAACATCACACATGGATCAGTTAAGGAGAGATTCAACAACTACAAGAAAGATCGGTTCTTTGAGATGTTTACGTTCTTCAAACGGAATAAACATAGTTTGTATCCGACCAAATCCCCAAATGCCTTATATCGTCTCAATGTCCCAGCTATCCACAGAACGTGACGGAGGGGAAAAAGAGAAGAGGAGATCCAGTTTCTTCAGTTGGATCAATTAGTTTGAATCATTTTACTGATGAAACCATGACCATTTGTCACAACCCCTGCTTCTGTAGCCAATACAGTGTTAGAACCATGACTTTACCTTTCTGATGATGAACCCGGAACAGAATCATGATCGCTTGTGATGCTCCACATACGCCATAAAGATCGGATCGGTGCCACTGGATGGAAGTATCGGTTGTTGAGCTCATTCTCAACTTCTGCTTTTCGAAAACTTGAAACTGCCAGGTAATACAACGGATTCCTTGTATCAATAATCTTTCCCCTTTTCAGACAACCCTATATGAGGCCAAAACCAACGAGAGTTCAAGAAAATTAGAAGAGAGAGGATCCAGATGCCGTATCAGAATGTTTAAGGGGAGAATTTGTAGAATTCAGGTTGCTTGAGCAACAACTGCCACACCAAACTGATAAGAGTTTTATTCATAAAGGTACCCTTAAGGGTAACCACTTACCACCACCTGAGAGGTCATTCAAAATCAGACAACATAAACTACAATCCCATTGTTCTACCAAATAAAACTTTCTCACTTCACCCCAACTATCTTCCATTGTCAAATACAAATTCTAACCCCCTCCCTACTGCACAATTAGTGCTGATTCTCATGTACACGTCCTGTGAGCACCATCAGGTTAAAGGAGTGGGTTAGGAATCCTCGTCCTTGCTTTCATTTTCGCTCACGACCTGTCGGACAAATTGACCTCGAACACGTGGTCTCTGCTCTGCCAGTTTCTTCCTGCTATGGTACCGTACCTGCAAAGTACGGTGACGGTTAGTAATCTCTCTATGTTTTTGCTTCCATAACAAATTTTTGGCACAAGTTTGAGATACCTAGGAAACATAACCAAATTACAGTTCCTCTGTTTACACAAATTTATTTATCTGCGGACAGGGACAAGTGACCATGCACTAAGGTGGACGCCATAGTATTCGTGGCTTGATAAATTGATGCCTTTTCCCATTTGGTGATCATTCAGGAATGGACAAGCATAACAAAAGGCTATAAAACACGTGTATGGGAAGTTAGAAACATGCACAACAACTGGATGTTATGGTTTGTTCATACGGTAAAACCTAAATAGGGTATTTGCACAGCTGGCATACATCTATAATTTTTTTCTTTTTCTTTTTAATAATTTGGAGGAATGCTTTATATGCGTATAAATAATTGAATTAAAAAGCGCATATGACTTGGTTACGAATCCAACATAAAAACCACAGTTTAATGCCAACTGTACCATGCAGAACGAGTTGGATGACTCTTCATTAAAGAACCTACATATCAAAGCTTAGTTCGAAAAGCAATGATAAGCATAGAAAAAAAGTCTCATCAAACAAATTTCACTATGATCAATGCCATTCCTAATAATGTACCACTTGGTACATGCTAAGTACTCTTTGTGGTGTGAATAGACTAAGAGAAAACGTAGGGCATGCGTTTTGTGTCCCCGACATGAACACAAAAGGACTATGCCAAGTACCGGGACCTTTATAGGTACGTGGTAATACAAACTGGGTAATCTCTATGTACGGCAAAAACTAAGGAAAACAGAACAGGAAAGTGTTTGGTCTTATACGTTTATCCCATGCAGAAATACCATGCAAAGTAGGCGGCATAGGTACGACATGCTGCTTGAAGGACCAATGCTTCACAAATATGGGGAGACTTACTGATATGCCATGTGAATCGAACTTAAGCCCCAATGCTGAAGAGTTCGCAGTTACTAATTCCTTTAAATTAGGCTGCAATCATTCTTCTAAACAAGGGTACCATGAGAAATGTTGTGTATCATGGCAAATTCAAAACACCAGTTACCTTTTTCTCGAAGCACCTATCTTTCCTCTTTTGCCGGAATTTGTTCAAAGCAGCTTCTCTCGGTGTGAATTGGCTTTGATCTACCCCACTCCTGCTTCCACTTCCACCGCCACCTCTGCATTTTCCAGCTACCCCATTATCACTTTCCATATTTGTTCCTTCATTATTGACACCAGGGCTGTTACCATTTTGCTCGTTGCTCCCATTTTTACTTCCAGAAGCACTCCCATTCAAACTGTAATTAGCAGCATTGCCTTCAATTGGCGTGTTTAACACATTGGATGGCCCACACTGTGGATCTGCTTTAACCATTGTCCTCAAAGACAAATCATCGTGGTTTGGCTGCTGCTTTTGTTCCTGCTTCATATTGTGAACATGATGGTGATGGTGGTGGTAATGATGGTGGTGGTGCTGAACTTGGACATGGCCATTTGGAATTGGTTGGAATGCAGAGCTTGGATGAGTATTGACTCCAGATTTGGACATTGGCTGATCATTAAAAGCTGCTGGCTTGGTAAAAGCATTGTTAGTAGTAGAGCCCATGTCGTCGTTGTTGCTACTGCCATGGGAACGGCGATTAGGGGTGCCATCTGAATTAGAATGTAGGTTTTGCATTGATTCTGTTTTTGCTGCTTCTGAGCTATTATCAACTGGAGAACAGCTGCCCACATTCCCCGCTGGAGCCTGATTAGCAGTTACAGTGGTATACCTGCATAGCAATGAGACTCAAATGATTTGTTCTTGTTCTGGATTTTGCCTAGAGGTGCATCATCAACTTTGTTGGATTTTTCAGTTCACATACCTTGAGAAGGCTGAATGTCTTAAAGCATTTCGCTCTTTGGCGTTGTTCCCAATGTCTCCAACGTCTCTGAGTCTCTTCAAACTGAGCTGAAGGGAAGATATTTCCTCAGTGTCATAGATGGCCTTGTCGTTAATGTTTTTCTTGGATATGTCATTTGGGACTTCAGTGGCTACACTTTCCATACGAGGATTAGTACAGTGAGTAATGGCTTCATTGAGATCAGCAATTTCTTTCGTCAATTCGCCATTTGGTGTCCCACTGTTGAGCTCCTTTTTGTCGTTTTCTAATTTATCACCATCCCTGGTTGATTCTAATTTGTTAATTTTATCCTTCTTAGCCCCTGCTAGAGTTGCCAATACTTTTTTGCTTCGGTCTTCAAGTTGTAAATCTGGATTTCTGGGGACTCCTATCTCCAAGTCTTTACCCATTGCAAGATTGTCTGCGTAACACAGCAACGTTTAGTAAGAAAATGAAATTGAGTGAGTTGAAAGAAAGATAGTACTAGGACCAGTGAGAAGTACAGCTGTGGTAGCCATGCATACCAAGTTCATCATCCTTTCCATGGCACTCCTTCGTGACAGTTGTGGGCACCCAATTGTGGCCAAATGCTTCAGGTCTAGAATAGATAACCTGAGCACAAGTGCTATTGGGAGGATCTTCAAGTTGATCCCATGGTGAGATGGGTTGGGGGCTGTCAACGTCTACTGCTCGTTTTGTCCAAGAACTCTGCAATAACAGAAGATAACACAGTTAATCAAGTAGTTTAAATTGACTTCAGTCTCCATCTTGTTACGTCCTCGTACTACACTCAGTGTCTCAGCCTATGTGCTCCAGTCATCATGTTGTTTCTCACATCCTCAACCGTCTATTCATTTTTACCTAGTCCTTCCAATGACTTCTAACAGGGTGACTATTGTGTCTTAATAATAAGTTAACAAACTATATTATGGAGTTAAAGTTTTGGAATTAGAAAAGGTGACAAATTGTTTTGGTACAGCAGGGTAAGTGGAAGATGAGAAGGTCAGAGTAGATGGTTCCGTGAATAATGCGGGCAATTGATGGTCGGGTAGCACCAGAGGTGGTGGCGGTGAGAGCTGAGCACTCTGAGGAGAAGTGGTGCATTTTTTTTTCTGAACAGGCCGAGTAGTGCTGTAGGATGGTCCTTTTGGGGTGTATGTTCATATATACACGTACATCTATGGTTGAGTAAATTGAGTGTATACCTGAGTGCCACTGCCATTGTCACTTCCATTTCCATCCCTACCATTCAAACCAATGCTTGTATTATCATCCCCGTCATTGCTGCCACTGTTATGGTCAGACCCTTCAACACTTTTTGACTTGGAAGATTTTTTAGCTTGTATCCCACTTTCACTTCCACTTCCACTGCCACTTGACTGATGAAATGAGAAATTAATGCACATCAGAACAATAAAATTCTGTTCCAGTCGAAACATAAATTCAATCAATAAGGACAGAAAAGCTAAACCAAAACTAGCAGAGAGTTTTGAAAGAATATCTTTGGTTCAGTTTTTTATCCGAGTATCTGACTTTACATGGTTGATAAAGAGAGATTCCCTACTGACATTTATATGATTGGAACTTGCTTGAAGTCCAAAACTGGGTGATAAAACCTTCATATATAAATTGCAGTAAGTATATTAACTCACACTGTGGCATTTCCTCCATACATGCTGCCAGAGGTTTTTAAGCTCATTCTTTCGAATAGGCTTCACTAAAAAGTCAACTGCACCCTTCGACAAACATTTAAAGACTATACCCATAGAATCGATAGACGACATCACTGCAAAAAAACTAGTTAGGTATAGCAGTTACAAATTTCAATAAATGAAATGACTAGAAAACTAGTGCAATCTAACTTCCAATGGAAGGTATATCAACAACACTCACTAATCACTGGAATATTCATGTAAGTTTTGTGGCTCATAATCTTTCCCAGGAGACCAATGCCCGACAAACAAGGCACGACTACCTCCGTTAGAACAAGATCAATGTGATTGGTTGAGTCTTCTACTATTCTCCATGCTTCAAGACCATTTGCTACAGCAATAACTGCCAAGATCAAATCCATATTAGGCCAATGACATAAAAAGAGAGAAGGAAATGTAAGTACAAAATGATGCGAAGCATTGATAAGGGAAGTATTATATGCCGCAAATGATACAGCAAACATCAAGATAAAAAACATATAATACTATAAGGGACTTGGTCCAAAACAGTATAAGATTATCGATTTCACGAAGAAATAAATAAATATATATATCCACCGAAGATGGTAGATGAATCTACAGGTAAACATGTTTATTGCTATGATAAACAAAATATTTTAAATACAATATCATAGGAGGCTCCCATTCTCACCCAACAAAAACTCAATAAGTAAATACATCCAACTCAAAATAGATATTGAATAAATGTAACATACTGAGTTACTGACCTTCATAACTGCAGTTTCGAAGCAATGCACTGACAACATGGCGAGTAGAATCATCATTTTCCACAAGTAGAACCTTGAGAGTCCTAAGAGGAAGAAACCTTTCCCAGCAAATCTCTGATCCTTGAGGCCCTTGATGCTGTTGCTGTGGTCTCTGATGAACAGCCTGGGGCCGGACCAGCTCCTTGGGTCCAAACTTTGGATCTTCAATATCCTGATTAATCCTGGACTCATGTTCCTCAGAAAGCCCATGCCCATTAGTGACAACTCCATTCCTTACTTCCTTTTGATCATCCCTTATACGATGGTTGGGCCCATTGGTCGTGGGACCGTTACCGTTTGCTCGAACACCCCTCATCAACCAGATTCAAAAAGACCAGTGATGAAAAAGGCACTAGGATTAGTTGGCAACAACTCTTCTACTTTCGAAAAGAAGTTGCTCATACCGTTGTCCACAAGAAACCCGGCTCTATAGAGATAAACTCTATCTTTAACAAGTTCTACACAGAGATACACACCAACAGCCGCATAAGATAAATCATCATAACTAGGTTATACAACAAACTGAAACTTAATATGTCAAGAAAAATCCAAAGGAAAGGGTCAAGCAATATTGAATGGTGATGTGGGCGGAGGCTTCCGCTCCCGCGAAAGATATGGAGCAGATGGCGTACTAATAGATCTCCTATTAGTGCTATCACCATATAGATTACTTATCTCTTAGTGATAGGACTTAGGCCAAAAATTAGGATAATGTGAGGGCTCTCAGTCACATGGATAGTTCAATGCAAGCATATTTGGGCGGGATTACCCGATATTGTCCAAATCCTCAATTAGTAGAGAAAGAAAATGGAAAATAGTAAAGAAAGCACTCTTATCCTATGTGACTACAACAATAGAACAGACAAAGCAGAGCACAGAAAACCACAATTAATTTCTCACATGGATCAATTTGGCAAAATGAAGAAAAATGAATTCTATCATTGCAGTACTCTAGCCTTAAAACGGTCAGAAAAAATAAATAACCCAAATTTCACTGATTCACTCATACTTCGCAAAACCAGTGCAAGATACCAAAGAAACTCTAACCGGAAGTTATCATATCTGGATAGGAAAGTGTTCTTGCCTCTATCATTTGCTCGGAGAATCTTGTACAGTTTGTTCTATTCAATTCATCGTCTATCGTATTGTACCGGGTATTTAAGATCTTTAGCATTTTGACATATGAAAATAACTTTTTTTAATAACTCAGGTGTTCGGGCCACCTTTCGCGCACCTCAACTAATCCGGGGACCAATCCCACCACCCCCACCCACTTGCGGAGGTCCCAAATAAAGCCAGAGCAAAGCTTTGTATGGACTAGCAAATAACTATGTGTATCTCTATAAATTCTAAATATCCATAGTGAAAACAACATTCAACATATTCTAAATGTTTCAACAAAAGAAAAATATAATCAACAGCAGTAAGATATGCACATATCCAAGTAATGAATTTACAGGTTTACATGAGAAAAAAAAAATCATAAAATCTTTTGTTCAATAAGATGAAAAACTCATCACATGACTTAAAATCAGGTACTAGTAAATGATCAGTGCAATTTTCATTTAATTAAACCTAAAAAACACCCAATATTTCACATACTTCCTAAATTTCTCAGTCCTGAGGCTCCGTTCCGGAAACCTTCTTAAAAAATAAGTACTTATTTTGCAACTTCTTATTCGAAAATAATAAGGGTCATTTCACAAAATTCAAATACAAAGTTTACTTCACATTTTCAAACTCAAAAATAATGTAAATGAAAAAAATAATAATTCCGCACCGTATTAAAGATCTATCAAATAAGATCCATTGTGATAAGAAAATTATTTGCGTAAACACATGATTTTTGATCTTGAAGTTGCTGCATAAAAAAAAATAAGACTGTTGCTATGAGAATGGGCGCCGGCGGAGGGAAATCGTAACGATGGCCGCGCCGGGCCGTCTCCGGCCACCGGACGGCCGATCCGAGCCGTCCAACAATTCTAAAAAAAAAAACAAGGGGCCTACGCCGGAATCAACGACATCCGAGGTGTGTAGGGTGCTTGGTGCTCGGATCAAGCACCCTATACACCTCGGATGCCGTTGATTCTCGCGAAGGCCCCTTGTTTTTTTTTTTAGAATTTCTGGACGGCTCGGATCGGCCGTCTGGTGGCCAAAGACCGCCCGGCGCAACTGCCGGTACGACGCGACTGCCGGTACGATTTCTCTCCCCGACCAGTCGGTACCTATACAAATTCTTCCAAAATAAGTACCAACCTTATTATTTTCCGGAACAAGCCTTCTTATTCAACAAAAAATAAGTTCTTAATGTGTTTCTGGAACACAGCCTGAGTGGTCCAGTAAAAGATAATCAGAATTTTCAGCAAGAAAAATTGAATCTTGGGGGAATTATAAAAGAAAAAAAGGTGAAAATTTAACACAAACACAGAGATCTACATATAGAAGTGGATCAAAGTTCTCTAAACGACTAATTACCTCATGATTGCAAACAGAAGCTTGAAAGAACTTAAAAACAGAAGCTTTGACTCTGCAGGTCAGCCACCCCAAAATCTACTGATTCTTGGAAATTGGAATGATTCCGACGGAAAGAGGTCAAGTGAGGGAACGAAATCGAAGCAATTCTAGGGTTTTTGTCTGCTGGAAATGCGTTGTTACTTGAGAGAAACCGGTCGTTTTTATTGGTTGAGGAACGGCGAGGCCAAAGGCGAGGAGAGAGAGAGAGAGAGAGAGAGAGAGAGAAGAGAGATGTCTGCGAAGATATTATAGTAATATATTCCGGTGGTGGCTGGCGTGGATGTTCTTGAGGTTGAAGGGTGCTGAGCTGTGCCACGTGTTCGCCGTGTTGGAATAAATGTGGTGATGTGGATTTAAATTAAATCAGTTTTTATGTTCTTGGTTCTTTCGAAAAGAAAACCAAATGGATGATTGGGATATATATAGTTTTAGGAGTATTTTGATGACAATTCAAAAAGTGGTTGTGCGAGTTAACTGACAAAATCGAGAAAGGAGTAATGAGAAAAATGGTTCTGAGTGGCGGGCCGGTGAGTACTTAGAATATAACGAAAAATAATATTAGAATCAAGCGGCGTTTTTTATTATTATTCTAGAACTAAAATAATTCAGATTTTTTTGGACTCAAAGATCACCTTTTTTTTTCATAACATAAAATATAATTGTAAAAAATAGTATTCATCTTCGGGATTAAAAATGTACTCCCTCCTCCGTCCAAAATTTTTGTCCGGTCTCCAAAATAAGAAGTTATAAAAACAATACAATTTTCTTCAAAGAAGACTCAATAACTTATCAAATATCAACGAGTTCTTTTAATTTGTGAAAAAAGTTTGAGTTTTCCTGACAGAAATCGTATCAAGTTTAAATTCCTCGTTTTCCGGACCGAACAAACATTTTCGGCATAAAAGTGGTACAAATCGTGCGATCCTTCGCGCATCGGTTTCCAATTTTTTTTGTTATAAAGACGAGTATAAATGATACAACAACAATACAAGACAAGACAATTACCACGAGGGCGAGCCACGCAGGCTGTGACGGGGAGCTAAATCTAAAGCGAGGAGCGGAGGAGCTCGGCCCGGATCTGGGGGTGGAAAATCCTCCTGGATCCGGATGGGGACACGTGGCGCGCTCCGGGCTCAGTTAAAGGTCTGTCCTTCTCTTTATGCGATTCCATTCGTTTCTTTTTGATTTGCAACCGGTGGGCCCCCCCGCATTGCTTGGTTCGAAACCAACGACGGAGATAATAAAGGTGGTTTCCGTGCGGTGACGGAATTGCCCCCGCGAGGTTCCGCTATTCTCGAGAGTGCCTCCGAGGTTCGTCCACGTCACCTGGAAAATATCTACTACTTCTTACTAGGTAGAGTTGGGCCTCGTGAAGGCCGTGACTCGGGTAGGTCGATTGGGTAGCAAATTGTGAGTCGCCACGTGTTATCCACTTGAAATTGGTATATTACTATAAATGGCCCATGGGAGAAATGATTGGGTGTTCCCCGGACATGACCCCACGTTGTTTGAGTTTTGAGAGAGGTTTTTAGAGTAATGAGTCAAGAGAGATAGATAGAGAAAATTTTATTGAAAGACCATGCTTAGGAGTTTTGGGACCTCAAAACAAACAAGGAAGAAAAAGTTAAGGTGAGTTTTGCGGACTGGAAGGCGGTGCTGCGCAGCGTGTTGTGAATGGCAAATTGCAGCCTCTCTGGTCTCGCTTCGCTGATCGGAATCGTTCACTTCATGGAGCTCGTTGAGTAGAACAAGCATATCAAAAATCAGCTCGATCGGATATCATAAGTGTCTCATCTGAATATTATTATCTTGAAATGGTTAAGGGTACCAAAAAATAGTGGATTTTATCTAGTGTTTCGGATCCATTCGTTTCAAGATAACAATGTTCATATGAGGCACTTAATGATATCTGATTGAGTTGATTTTTGGTATATTTGTTCTACTCAATGAGCTCTACGAAGTGAATGTTTCCGATCATTGGAGTGAGACCGGAGCGGTGACAATATGCTGTGCACAGCACGCTGCGCAATATGAGGCTGCGTAGCACCACCCTCCTATTCGAGTTTTGCCTTTTTGGTTGCTTTTTCTTAGCAAGATTTGGGTTAATCTTTTACATCATATTTTCCATCTCAACGAGAGGAATCGAAAAGTATAAACTAAAGTTGGAAAAACTTCATATAAGATGACAAAAAAGATTATTATTTTTTTTTGTTTTCTCGAATAGTTCTTATTTTGTCTTCAAGGAAAAAATCGGAAAATTAACTTTTGTATAATGCATCTCTCAAAGATAATACCAACAATTTAACTTCTTTTGCCTACTCAACAGCACTTTCTGTGTAAAATCCGACAAATACTTTTAGCTTCTTTTAGCAAATTTGGAAAACTCTAGTTCATGTGAATTGTCTAGTGGGCATCCAGACTTTCAAGTAATAAACTTGCCAAGCCTCCAGATTTTCCAAGCAATTTTCTAAAATGCAGAAACAAGACAAATATAAAACAAATAAACAACACTTTTCTCCTCTAAATAAACAATTCATCGGTTAAAACAGCGCCTGCATCTCCAAGGTTGCGGCCAAGCCAACTTCAACAAGTATCACAATGCCATTTTACAACAATTAGAACAATCAAACACAACTGCGTTACAACATTTGCACTATTCGCAGACATTAACAACTGCGTTCGGAACCTCAAGCGGATCAGTAAAATCGTAACTTCACTTCTTCTGAAAGAAAACTCACTAAAACACAATGGCCGATGATAAGATCGATATATCCTGCATTACATCGCTGACCCCATTTAATGACAGGAAATCATTTCTAGGACGATGGATAAAACACACAAAGCAGAGTACACGCATGAAGAAATTTAAATGCCATTCAGCTACATTCGATCAGCCCTGCTGTCATCCTCGCTCATCCCATCCCCAGCATTTCTGCAACCAAAATTGGAAACCGCGGTAAGATGAGTCGTGAATAAAGTGCATTCAAGAAACGAAGAGGGGTGAAAAGCATGAGGCTGTCAATCAAATGAAATATTAACGCACAAATCTCAATGAAAGAAAACTATTCTCGCTCAAGCACATAGTTGTGAAGATAGTAGAGTCTAACAAGCATGGATACGTCTACCGTCCTCACATATCCGTGTCCAACACGCTCTAAACACGAGCCAAAAATGCCCAAATACATGTACAACATTTTCTTACTCTAGTATTATTGGACACATTAGGGGGTCATATTGTAAATTAAAGTTCAGCCAAGGTCAAAATTGTGAAGAATGTTTCCGTCCTGAATACTTATATAGTAAATTTTTCCTTTTCTAATACTGGCTGTAATTCAACTTACCCACTGTCATTGGCTACAGAAGACATTAAAAAAATATCCCCAAGGCCTAGACAAAGCCCCTTCAGGTTTTAAGCAGTGGGAAAATCGCGAATAATTGTTTCTGAAGATATCAACATACAATTCACAAGTTCGAGTGGAAGAAGAACGTATGGTTTGTCTTGCTGATTTGTCCGCTTCAAACCACGAATCTAGAGTGATGTATGAAGTATAAACAAGCACAGTACACACAAGGAAACAGACAAGGGTGGAGTAACATCTTCCTGTAGTGATGAGTAGTCTCATTTCCAAAATTTTGCTTCAGCAAAAACGAAACAGAAACTAAATGAAATCTACAATCTAGAATTAGCAAACCAAACCTCCAAGAACTCGTCAGATTTCGAGCTTTTCTATCCAACTGAAGGTTTTCCAAAGCAGCTGAAGCATGAATTACATCCTCTGACAATTCATCGCTGTCATATCTCCAGTTGTATTCATCTTTCCGGTAGCTAGTCATGGAGGACCCTCCTCTCCTATCTAAAAAGTAGCGAAAATATCAGTTATCATGATGAGAGCCAGAAGAAATTGGACTCTGAGGGCTGAAAAGTTTGAAAACGTACCAGATGCTTGAGAAACAGGATGCGGCCTAAAATAAGCAAAATTTAAGCATATCAATAGAATAGAAAAAAAAATGAAAGAGGATGAAAGAAAATTCAAAATTAACAATCGCCTTCTGCAAGCACCTTCCAAGTGGAGGTAAGCCACCAGCAACAGATGAGGACGAAGGTCTTCTAATGTTTCGTGATTCTAAATTGGAGAAAGACTCGGTTTCTGGAGTGGTTAATCTCCTTCCAGTACCTCTTGCTTGGGACAAATTCTGTAAAATCAGAAGTACTTAGCAGAGAAGAATAGCCATGCAGACCTTTGATTGATAAGTTAATGTAACAACCTTAAAAACAAAACACCATGGTACCAAGTATGCGTCCATATATCTAAATAAAGCCAGCTAGCTAGAGTAAGCCATTAGGCCCATTACTGTTATATTATTATTCTGTACCTACACCCACTTTAAACATTTAAATAATCTCTATGTAAGAATGAGAACCAAGCAAGCAACTATTCTCGCAACTCGTCCCGATGAAGCATCACATAGACACCACCAAAAGCTGGTAGCTGGAGTTTTTTTGCTTTCTCCTACAGCATTCAACTGATACTAGGATCATTTTTTGCGGGAAGTCAATGGCTAACGAAAAAATATACATCTCAAACAAATCGTCTTGCGATTTGCAATAGTAAACATGAAGAGATCCATTTGGAGACATTACATACAGAAAACCTATCACCCAAAGGCAGTCTGGACTCTTGAGTCTCTGGACCAATGCACGGCACTGAGAAGGGGTAACAGGTACAGACCTAACGTTCAGCCTCCAACCACTACCAAAAAGATTAAAGTCTACTCCAGCTGAATTGTATACAAACTTACACCTTTCCAGCATTTTACATCTGCAAGTTATATCTCCTGATGAGTGAGACCAAATACTTTCCTTCTCACGCACCAGCCACCTCCCTCAACCCTGTGTTGAGCTGCCAACTGACTTAGAAGCACTACACGGTAGCAAAAACACTAAGTCCGCACCACACTATTCGTTCCTATTACCAAGTATTTGTGAATTATATTCCGTCTTTCCACTATGTAACCATTTTTTCCCTAGCAACTCCATGCTCGGCATCTTTTGATGATTGAGAAGGAAAAGATGTTTTCTGCAACCATAATATTGAGAAATCTCATAGTGCTGATAACATTGTCTCAATCAATATACTTGAAACTAAATAATTGGAGAGAGGTTCTAGAATCAAGATTCAAGAGCAATGCAGGATACAAAATAAATGTATGGAATGTAAATTAAATCAAACTTAAAATAAGAATTGGGAAGTAGTGAATCTCAAAAGCTACTCCCTCCGTCCCAATTTGTTCCGCCCTTATTCCTTTTTGGGATGTCCCAAAATGATACGCTTGTTTCAAAACTTTCCATTTTTAGATGTCCAGATTACCATTTTACCCCTCATTTAAGGAGAGAGATCCTCCCTCTCAAATTCAAATTTTAAACATGGTTAAAGAAATTGGAGCAAATGGCCGGCAACACATTGAACTTGGTGCCATTCTCTTCATGACATGACAAGAGAGTGAATTTGGTGAGTTCAATTATTCTTTTAAACAAAATTTTAGTAATATTTTCTTAAAAGGGTAAAATGGTAAAATTAATCAAAAGTCAATATAAGTACAATGTTTTCTTAAATTTTGTGAAAGTCAAAGTAGGCGGAACAAATTGGGACGGAGGGAGTAGTATATACCCAAGAGCAAGCATTTTCTCTTGATGAGCCTTCACAAAAATTGGAAGATGAATGGGCCAACACTGTACAACAGACAGTTTCCACAGACTAACACAGAACACTATTATGAGTAAGTAACCCACCTCATACTTCAAGAATCCTTCAAGAACATCCAAAAGCAAAGGAGCACTATCACCATTCCTGTTAAGATCATAGCCATTCTTGCTACTAAATTCTTTTAACTCGGTCTTCCATGAATCCTTTTGCTGCAATTAAAAGTACAGCATTACACAATCCCATTACAAGGAATATAAAAAGGTGACTAGAATATATAAAAGGGTCATTCTCCAAAATAGCACAGGAGAGTACAGAATTACCAAGTTACATTCAGGCTGATAAACTTTTAGAGTGTGGCTTAGTTGTGCCCAATCCAAGTATTCACATATCAATGCGGTAAGCAGCCTTCCTGCATTTAGCAGATAAAAGTGCAGGACAAGAAATGTAAGTCATAATATACTCACAGCTAAGCCTCGCATATTAAAATTCACAAGTAAACACATGTGAACTAATTAAGATACATCACTAGTGAACCATCAAGTAAACACCTGCTCAATAGGTTTATAATTGCCAAACTTCCCCGTAAACACATATGGCACATGTGAACAAATTATATTGGTGTTGAAGAAACTTAGTATGTGGTGTGGGTTTGCATTGTTTTGCCATCATAGAAACTAGAAAGTCTATTTTATTAAGGTTGGTAGGCAGGGAGGCAAGCTCATACATTCCTCCAGTTCTGAGTACAAGGATAGGGAAATGGAAAGACAGTAGACAATAATCCTGAATTCATTCCACCCATCAATTTTAAATTTTAACTGTTCATATCCGGAATAGGTTGAAGTTCAGACAATCACTATGATGCTGCAAAGCGTAAACCAAGTGAAGTATCTATATGAGCACTCAAATGTATGTACAGGGATAATTCTTTTGAGGTGAGGATTAGTGACTCCCCATTCAGAGGCAACGGAATTTAAGTGTTTAGTTATGCCGAGCTAATGTTGGGACAATATTGGACTTCAGTTGAGAAATCAATCCTAGAACACAACCATTTATTGTCATTTACACATTTGTACAACGCCAACTCCCAAGGAGAGGACTAGGGTTCAAGTCCTCCTTCGGATATGAGCGTGTATGCGTGAGCATGAGTACAATATTGGACTTCAGTTGAGAAATCAATCCTAGAACACAACCATTTATTGTCATTTACACATTTGTACAACGCCAACTCCCAAGGAGAGGACTAGGGTTCAAGTCCTCCTTCGACGTAGGAGATACGTCGGCCGACACGTGGCGAGCATGTATATGATCTTGGTTCGAGCTGAGCGATCCCGATAAATATACAGTGATGCCTCATGCGTGAGCATGAGTATTGCCCAACAAGAACTTGATCAAAACGAATTCTCCCTTTCGTAACTAGAATGAATCAGTCATGTGGACGAGGGTTGAGTGAAAGTCATGCCACCACATTCATTGCATGACCATACTTCCCGTAAACTGAATCCACCTCTGACTCGTATTCTGGACACGATAGTACAAATAACAAGATAAGAGCTAATTTAACAGTTTATTAAGGTTCTGTATGTAACAACAGCCCCTTGTCATAGAGTTTGACTCTATAATGCATTGACTCTTCCAAAGTTGTAAAGTCCAAAGGTGGACTGATGAGCATCAACAACTCCCGAATTATGTATGGAGCATAACTAAAGGAAGACTTCAAGCATCCTAATTAGTTTCAGCCCAGGACCAGAAAACTCATAAAATTCAGCATATTACACTTTATAGAGAGGAGTCAGAGGACATCAATAGTCTGCTGGGAATTGGGTCAAACAGTATGTGACTTTTCAGAAGCACGAGAGAACTAAATTGGGAAACCGTAAAACAAACATGGTTGTGGAGAACTACCTCATAAACATCAACATCCAACAGATTCAAAGTCGTGAGAAGGAAGAATATTAGACAGCGAACCTGAAGGAGAAGCATGAAGTTGTTTTGCACGGTCATTGCAGCTACCCAATAGAGCAGGAGGTAAACCTTCTTCCTTTTCTATTGCCCTGTCTTCCTCTTCAATTGCCTCGAATACACTCGCTCGAAGTTCGGCCTATAAATATTACATGCCAACCAAATATGAATTGACATATTTTCCCCAATAAATTTACAAGGAACATGTGAACAATATATTACTTGGTATCTAACAGATTGATTCTAGGTTATCATGTCAAGTGATAAGCATAACAATCAAGCTAAGAAGACTTTTGGTTTAAAGTTCTACAAGGCTGACATTCCACGCGCATACAGAAGCCGATATACATTTAAGGCAGCGAAGCCAAAAACTCCTGTTTATGGTGGATTGCTTCTAGGAGGATCCGACACCATCCCAACAATTAAACTCTTTCCATAACTTTCTCTTGATTCTAAGCATCATCACTTTGTGCCCTAATTGGCTAATTGTGTTTGACATATCACGTTTTCCGCACCCACTAGCGCAAATGTCCCATCTGAAAACTCCAATGAATCAAAGCCGGTGCACCAAAAAAACACCAATTTACCCCTTGAAATTCAAAAAAAGGGGGGCGTTTTAACATTCTCTCTCCTCCCATTTTATTGACTGCAGCTATCACAATTCGCTCATCATCACATCATACTGGGTCGTAAACGCCTCGTGGGGGAAAAAAGGGATCTTGTTTCTTTTTTCTTTTCTTTTCTTTTTTTTTGGGGGGGCAAAAAATTGGAGCAATTAACTCTTCCTATCGCTCTTAAAAGTAGCAAAATCGAACCTTTTTCTACCGAAATCAAATCTTTGAAAAGACTAGAAATTTAAAACAAGATACAGAGTGAACCCTAAATGGCCGGCAACAGCAAATCAAACAAATGAAATGATGTTCCAAGTAAATACAAACACAGATAAGGTTTCATCAACGCCTGATTTATCAACCCATTCAGCCTCATTGCAGAAACTCGACATAATTGAAGGGAAATGGAGCGAGAGAGAGAGAAAGAGAGAGGTACTCGGATCTTAGCGAGGACGCCTTTCTTTTCTAGGGTTCGAGTGACGAGGGTCTTCAGGTCCATCATCTCGCGAGTGTAATCGTCCATTTTGATGTTGCTTCTGTGTTCCCAAGCTCACAAAGCGCTCGCTCTCCTCTCTCTCTCTCTCTCTCTCTCTGACTCTCTCTCGCTCAACTGGGGAGTATGATGGCGTTCTCAATACTTTCCTTCCCCTGGCGTTTTGGCGTGAGCGATATGAGAGAGTGAGAGAAAGAAAAGTGTACGATTGGGTGTCATTAGATTAGAATTTCAAAAGAGTCCTGCTACTGGTACAGCATTTGCTGTACATATGTCGTTTAGGGTCCCTGTAAAAAATCACCTCAATCCGATATCGGGAAGAGTGTTTACGAATCATCCAATTTAGCCTAAATTTTGAAGCAAAATTAAATGATTCGTAAACACCCTTCCCGATATCGGATTGAGGTGATTTTTTACAGGGACCCTAAACGACGTATTTTGAACAAAATGAGCGACTCCGATCATCTTTGCGGGACCCGAGATGGGAGCAAAAGGGGTCTGTACCCCGCTGCTGTACAGCAAATGCTGAATCAGTAGCATTTTTGATTTCAAAAGCCAATGAGCTTGGCCAAATGAGTAGTAATTTTTTTTTTTTTTGGTCCTTATTTAAATTTGTGCATTTATTAATTTTTTGTTTTTTCATAGTAAGAAAAATTTAAAAAGTAAAAAATTATCACCGAAACCTTTTTTTTAGCATAAAGTCAAAATTAAACTAATAAGCTATTTTCTGTTTTTTTTTTCAAAAAAAAAGAAGATTTTGATGGTAATTTTTTACTTTTACAATTTATCTCGTTATGACAAAGTAATGATTCAAAAAAAAATTAACAAATGCAAAAAAATTTTTGAATAATAACCAAAAAAAAAAGCCATTTGGCTTATTAGGTCTAACAATAGCTTAGTCGGCATCACCCACATCGCCTTTTTTAGTGGAAGCCTGTGTTAGGTCCCATAATGGGCGGTTGGTTGGGATTCAGGGCTATGGATAATCTCTGCAACTCCTGTGGATTAACTCAGTTAACCTCCGCTGATATATATAATATTGGCAAAAAAAAAGTAGATTAAAAATTCAAAAGAAAATTGATTGTCACATCCCCTTTAAATGCACTCTTTTTTTTGTTTTGTAGTGATGTAGAATTACATGATTACTCTTTTAATGTGTGATGGGAAAAATGTATGAAGGGTAGTTTTGTAATTCTACATGCATGAAAGACAAAAAAAAAAAGGAGCGCACTTGAACAAAATGATGATGTGAAAATCAATTTTCCATTCAAAAAGTGTAACACAACGTTAAAACTCAATCTCGGACATAGCTGTTTCCGCATTCGTTCAATAAAATTGAATTCACGTACATCGAATAACTCTGGATGCAATTGTGTCGGGAATTATATTTGCAAGTTGTGTTTCTAGTAGAATTGCTATTAGAAATCACACTCCCGTAGACTATATCGTACCTCCGGTATGAAATGAAACTTTAGTTTCGGTCCCGACACACAAATATAATCGGATGTAGACACTGTGTCCCGTATCACAACAAACAAAAACAACTACCATTCTTGCATTTTGTCAAGTGCATGTGATATTTGTGGGTTTCCATTTACTTTATTCATTCTCTCCTTGATATTGACAATTTCACACTTAAATCCACCCCAGCCCACATGCCAAGCCTGCCAGGTTCCAGCGGGCTTTATTTCGAGCAGGTCCGGTCCTAAAGACTTTAGCCCAATCACTCCTCGACGTGGATGGCCCATGGCCCATGCTTTGCGCAGGTCGGGCTTTGCTTACGTTCTTAATTTCCTGTTTCGGAAAATGACGGTCAATGACGTGTTTTGATAATTAACACCTGTTTAGGACATTTTCAGCATTAACAAATGTTCTCACCATGTCCTTGGTGGGTATTAATTATCAAAACACGTCCTGGACCGTCATTTTCCCTTTCTGTTTTTGACATGTACGTGGATTATTTTTCTGTATAGCCATACGAGTCCACACATTTTGATTTTATTTTTTTTTGGGTTTTGGTGAGCGCACACATAGGTTAAGTTCCGCTAATATTTTTGGATTTTTTCTTGTTTGGGTACTTTTTGGACTTTTTCTTGAATATTTTCAAAAATATTAGGATAAAAGTCTTATATTTTACTTTTCCGGTTTGTTTTAACGAGACGAATCAATAATTCAAAAAATTTATGCGCAAATCTAAAAAATGAAAAAAAAAAAATTGAATAAAAACAAAATAAAAAAAAGTCCAGAAAGCCCTTAGCGGAACTTAGCCATAGTACATATAGTCGGAAAGGGAGCCGAAGCCTTTTTTCAGTGCCACTAACGCTTACTATAGTTTTGTTGATGGCTCTAAATCACACATTCAATGAAGTCCACATGGCTGTGGCTACAGAGAAAAGGTGGCAACTGAATTTTCTAGTAAAGCTAGCTTGTATTGGAGTTTGAAACCGATAGATTTATTTATTTGAAAATGGAAACCGATAGAATTGATTTCGGCAGATATTTGACTCATGTGAGGCGAAACTACTGTAGACATGTACTGATTGAGTCGTACGATATAAACAGTCCGGTTCAAGTTAGGGATTCCTAATTTTGTTATGGTCCGCACCTTATTGTTCCCTATCAAATTTTGATGATTTGAACCATTCAATGCGTTTAAAACGTGTTTCTAAGGGTACTCTCAAGAAATCGATAAAAAATATGATCGGGAAGGGCTTGATCTGAGCAGTTTATTATAAAATGCGTTTTTATGCAAAATTGTTCAGATCAAGCCATTCCCAGTCATATCCTTAAAAACACGCTTTAAACACATTGAACGGTTCGGATCATCAAAATTTGATCGAAAAAGTGGACTTCTATACGAGATCCGGACCATAAACAAAATCATGGATCCCTAACTTGAACCGGACTGTTCGTATAAATGTTCAAGTTTTTGAATGGTATCTAAAGTTCCTACACTCATTGTCTCTACCAACTACTCCCTCCGTCTCTATTCTTTAGACCATTTTTGGGATTCTAACTTAATAAGGAGACATAATAATTACATGTTTGATCACTTAATTTTCCAATTTTGCCCTTATCTTTTTAGGAGTAAAATTGATGCAACATTAATAGGAAGGGTACGTAAAATGAGAAATTCCTTGACTTTTAGCCATTTAGTTCTAAAGTGGAACAAAAAATTTGGAACAACAAAAAGTGATAAATGAGACTAAAGAATAGGTACGGAGAAAATATTACTATATTATTATAGTCTTGACATGACCTCTCTTTCAGGGGGGAAACATGCCTCTCTTTATTTGTAGGCTTGGAGGGTTTCCTCCCCATTGCCTTTGAATTTCAAAGGAAAATTACTATGAATTCCCCTTGAAAAGGAAGGTAAAGAAAGGAATTTGAAAGTAAGCCACTGAAAATTAAGAAGAACAAAGGAAGGAAGGGTGAGCTGGGACTTGAGGGTTACAAAATGGGGACTATATGGTAGATACATGAGAAAAATAAGAGAATTGGAAAATCTCTTTTTGTGATTAGTCCTGATCATTTTAATGCAAAGAAAAATCAGTTGATCCAGAACGTCCTCTTCTGCCAAGAACAAAAGTGATACGAGTGGTAACGAATATGATACAGACACAGACAAAGACGCACAGATCCGAACACATATGTATGCAGAATCGATCGATTTTGTGGGCTCCGGATCCACATTTACCGTGTGAGATCCATGTGGATCGGATGGTTCCGAAAGTATTTGTGTTCCCCTCCGTAGTATCAGAAGCATTGCATGCTCAAATAATGAGGGAGGAGAAGTTGATGTTCACAAAATCTCCACACTAAAAAGTCCAAGCATTAATTTAAATTGAAAAGCTGGTTCAAGGCTTCATCTATCAGGTCAATTTCTTCAATTTGGAGTTGTTGAATTTTTAGCTTAAAAATGTGCCAATAGACTTTCCGAGCTTGAAAATGACTAAAGAAAACAAGTGGGAACTGCCTTCTACCTAGCTAGTAGTACTACTTTTCTTCATTCTTGCACATAGAAATCCCTGTTTGGTCTGGGTTTTGGGAGAGACTTTTTAGAGTAATGAGTGAAGAGAAATAGATTATAGATAGAGAAAATTTATTAGAGATCATACCCAGTTATTTAATTGACCCCAAAATGAATACGGCGGCTTGTTTGGACAAAAAGAGATCAGTGAAGGCCTTGGAGATGTAGTCCAATCCAATGCTCGTAGAACAAGAGTCTCTGAGGACATCCATTCGCTACGAGAGTGCAGTGCACCTCGATGAGCTCTACCAATATCTTATCATCCTGATCTAAATTGTTCAGTTTTTAAATTCGTTGAACACTACATCTTTATTAAAGGTCAAGTTTACTTGAAATTGCTAACCCAGTAGAATCCTATGAAAAAGAAGATAATGCAAGTATTAATTAAGAGTACGATAAAGAAGCAAACAGTTAGAACCTGTACAAAAAATCTAGGAATTAAGCACGTCAAAGTTGGAATCCATTATGAAAAAGCCACCATCCAAAAGTTTCAAATGGATAAACTAGACTTGGAAAAGAGATACTAGCATATACATGACATGGGATAATAAGTGGGATAGGCTCCAAAATATGCGAGACTCTCCACCAATTTGCGATCCTTATTTCCTACACATACATAAGTACGGTAACGTAACAGCTAGCTAGCTGTCACGTATCCTCAATTTTACGTACACCAACAACAAGCAAATAGCCGGGCAAGTGAACCGCGACTCAACGGTTCAAGTCCCAACAACTACTTCCCCCTCCCCCCCCCACCTACCCGAATGGACGATAATATGACAACGAAAAGGAGAATCACTAAAAAATTTCCACCTTCTATCAAATATAAGGGAGCACGTAAGTCAGCTTATTTCGATGCTTTGTCTCTCTTTCTCCCCAGTCCCACCAGCGATGCCACCGCCATCTTCGCCTTCTTCATCAAGTCACGAAACATCTTGTCCTTGATTTGGCCTCTCCATGGGGGTAACTTTTCTTTCTTCTCTTGCATTTTGGTGCCTTTGAATTCCATTGTTTTGTGCAGCACAATTTGGAATTAAAAAGCAGAGGAGACAATTGTTCTCTGTGTTTCTTCAGAGAAGAATGTGAAAAGGAAAATTTCTACTCAAGGTGAGTACTCTCCAAGAACGAGGAGGACAACTTGCAAATGACACCTAGCTAGGGACAACATATATACAACATGTGTGTATAGGTTGCTTGGGGGAAAAGAATATAATAATAGTAGTCAAAAGGATTCACAAATGTGAACATGACTTTTGAGGGACAAGTCAGCCATGATTGGTGTAGTATACTATTCTAGTATGAACGGCACTCTGGCTTTGATTTTAAAGGGTGACTTTGAATTTTCATAGGAATTTATCATAGATTTGCAACAAGACATCATCACTCGAATGCCAGATTCTATCGGTACTCCAAAGGGTTTGGCCAGGTGAGATTGAGAAAGGTAACAAGTGATTGTACTACATGAGGGAATAAATTAAATATATTCCGATACATGCGTGCAAACACTATTTAGTGTTTACGAAAATCCTAATCTTACAGAAAAAGTAACACAGGAAAAACATTCGCTGTGTTTGGTTCACAATTTTGGATTGAAAATTTTGAATTAAAATGTAAAAACATGTGATCGGATGAGTTATTTCAAAGATGAGTGGGTTCCTTACTCAGACTCACCAAAAAGTAAAAAAAAAAAACCTCACGAATAAAGACTAACGGATTGCCAAGTTGGACCAAAAGTTAACTTCATCTCTGTCCCAAGTGGGTCCCCTTTACAGAGATGTCTGTTCAACCGACGTAGGAGGGTGGGAAGGATAGGTGAAACAAAAAGTCTACGGTTCCCGACCAAGGGATCCCGATCGGAATCGGGAGAATCAATGGCATCCAATGTGTGTAGGTGCTCGGATCAAGCACTCCATGTTTTTGTATATATATGTTAGAGATATATATACAAAAACATGGAGTGCTTGATCCGAGTACCTACACACATCGGATGCCATTTATTCTCTTGCGTAAGCCCACTCGGTTTTATTTTTTAAAATTTTTGGACGACTCGGATCGGCAGTCCGGTGGCCGGAGTGAGCCCGGCGCGGCGTCGGGATTCCGATCGGGATCCTAAAGGAGGGAGATGGAGGAGGGTGGGAGTGGTGGGGGACAATTTTTACTACACACCTTGCACTATGCCGAATGCGGTACTTTTTTTTCAATAGGATAAGACTCCGATTTACAGGTTCTTATTTTTTATGTACTTATTTTTTGCTTTACTAGACAAATCATTCTCTTATAATACATCATAAGTACTTATTTTGGTTAACTGACAGATATGATTGGAATCAATTGCAATACTTTATTAAAGGAAAGTAGGACAGCATAAGGTTTTTAATATGTCGTCTTTTCCACTATTATGACATGAATCTGAGCGACAGTATTGAGTGGATAGTATTAAAAATTGGTAAAACAAAAAATAAATGATTTTGGTATTAAAAATGGGAAATAAAGATTCAGTGGCTGCTAGCTCCTTTCCCCATGTGCATGGGTAAGGTCAAGCCAATGGGAATAAAATTGTAAACGAAGGACAAAGAACTCTCCCAGCGATGCTACGCCCGCTGCTTTGTTTCATTGCTCAACAGTTCACCGTCCGTCTCGACAATCAATAATTCGAATTTGGAAAAAACTCTTTCAATCGATGAGATTGACAGCAGTGAGGGGAGCAATAAACGTGGAATGGTGGGCGTAGACTTTCTGGAACTCTATATAACTTATATACTACATGTTTCTAGAAGATAAAGCTAGGTATCTCCACCACTCTATATATGTGGCTCAAATAAATTAACAAGTCAAAGTCACCAGCTTCCTTGTGATTAGTACTTGCATGGGCGGCTACACAGCATGACCAAAGTGGTATTTGGGAGTATTTTCCCTACAAAAGCTCAACCCATGCATTTTTTATTCTCCTTGTTCTGATTTGTTTGTTCATTCTTGGGTTTTCAACTTATTAAGAAAACCAAATCTGATCCATTGATTTAAAAATTTACATAATCTAGTCCATTGATTTTGAAATTGGACTATCAATTTGAGATATGTATAAATCAAAAAGAAAACAAACAAATCAGTACGGAAGGAGTGCTTTCCAATTAGATCGTGCATGTTTGAAATTGTGTGGAAAATCCATTGATTTGAAAGCCTTTGGAAAAAAAACATGTGTGAATGGCAACCTCACCTAACATCTATTGATGTTTGATTGGGAAAATGCTTTTCAAAATTATCAGTGTAAATTTCATGGGACAATTGGAGGAATATACGAGGTAGGAACAGTACTAGAAACTATTTTCACAGCAAAGTTTCCCAAGATAAACCTGTTTTCCATAAGTTGTTCTTTATTAAATTCCCAACAAGAAAAAAATATTTCTGCACAAAGATGAAACCGATACATAGAGATGTCGACGAGTGTTTTAAAGTCAAATTATTCGATATTTACTATATTCACGTTACGTATTTTTCGTTCATGTTGAAGAACAGAATTTTAAAAGAAAAAAACTATTACTGAAAGTCTCAAAAAGCTCACAAATGCAAAAATAATAATTTTTTCTTGGGTGAAGTTAGTTTTTCGCTGTCTTTAGGGTAGTCTAATCTAAAGTTTTTTCAACTTTGATTTAGATTTTTGTACTTTTCCAATTCCTTCCATCGAGATGAACAACTCAACTCGAAAATTACCAATCATCAACAGTCCAATCATCAACAGTTGCTCTTTGTTTGGTCAAAAAACACAAGACAAATGAAAGGGGAAATGAAAAGTTCCACAACAAATAAAAGTTCGAGAAAAGCCATGAAAGAGTCAAGTCAAAAGAGTTGACTGGACAATTCTAGTGAAAACATCACATTCAGGCAGGCCCTCAATTGGCCTGACTCCAACTGTACTCAGATTGGCCTCTTATCCTGGTCTATCCAAAACCTTGTGCCTCAAACCCTGGCTGATTTCCTGCTCTATTCTACTCAATTGTCTGTTGAAATTGATTTTGAGCTGTTCACACTAATAAGTTGTGCACCACAACTTTTTGGTTGTCTTTATTCAATTTTTTTTCGCGTTTGTTAGTTTTACGCCAAACTTTTATGTGACATTGGTTTGTCTTGACTCAATTTTTGGACTTTTTCTGGCACCCACGCACCTGACAATCACTTGCCGCCAACGCCCCCGCAAGATAAAAGCTAAGTTGGCAAGACACCAACCAAAGCCTAAACCAAGACAGAGAAAAGACAGCCAAACAAGGCTAGCCTCAACCTCAATGCGAAACAAAACCCAGCAAACTAGCCTAAAACAAAACCAAAGGCGAAGCTCCTGGATCATCAAATGACCCATGAGGAATATGCAGCAACAGCAGAATACAACATCATCTCTAGCAGCAGCACTACGATCAGCCAAAATTGGACCCCAGAATGAAGCTGCTTTCCAAGATTTTCCCCTTTTAATAACAGCAGCAAATATTGCAGCAGTACTTGACCAACCTTCCAACAAAACCCCTACTCCCAAAGACCATTTCTTAACATAAACCCCAGCAGCAGCACCTGCAGCACCTGACCACCAACTTTCACCGAAACATTATACCCAGAGAAAACAAGCGGACACAAACTCCTAAATTTTACCTTTCTAATACCCTCCAAACATCTCCTGAAATCCTCAATTCTATAATCCTTGATGTTGTGTTTACCTTAGACTCATATAGCCACTCTGAGCAATTATGTTCTTTACCTCTGGACTTTCCTTTCTGAAAATCAAACCATTTCTTGCCTTCCATATTGACGACATTGCTGCATAGAAACAGGCCTCCCAGACATGTTTTTTCAATATTTTAAACTTATTTGCTCACCACCATTCCATAAGCTTCAATAAGTCACTAGGGCAAGACCTTTCTAGATTCCACCGTTGAATAATTGCACACCAAAACTGACAATGCATAACAAGGTGCTTTGGAGTTTCCTCTTATTCTGAACATAATGAGCATATGCCTCTCTATTGTCATACTGGACTAGAATCCTCAACTTACATGACAGACCTAGTTGCAATACTATCTTGTAGGGCTTGCCATGAGCACACTTCCACTTCGGTTGGGAACAAATTTTTACACACAACTTTCAAAGGATCATTTGGAGTTTGAATCAGTTCCTCCAATTTTGCATAAGCTGACCTTACAGAAAAAGTTTGATCAGAGCTCCATAACCATTCCATTGAGTCATTCCTTGAGGGGTCCAAGACAACATAAATGAGTCTTTGATGCAGCCTATCCAGTTGTTCATTATCCCACACAAATAGAGCTCTTCTGAAATTCAGGTTCCACCTTCCATTACTTGTATTCCCAGCCAAATACATAGCCAGAGACTGCTTCTGTGTTGACAATAAAAATAGTCTCGCAAATTCCTGTTTCAAGGCTAAATTCCCCAACCATGATGTTCTCAGAATTGGGGTCTTATCACCAGAATTGACTTCAACTCTAAACCCTTGTTGAATAATCTGCATAGCTGCATTTTGGTTCCCAACACAAGTACCTTGCCATATGACTGAAGCTGTAACTATGACAGGTATTGATGATAATGAACAAGGCTCCTCTAGCCCATGAAGACTCTTTCTCTTTGTTAAATCTCCACCACCACTTTGATAGCAAAGCTTCGTTATGTTCAATGAACCTTTTGATTCCCAAACCACCAACTTCTTGCTTCTTGTGACCTTATCCCATTTTACTAACAGCCTTTTCTTTTCCATCGTATCACCCCACAAAAATTGTCTCTCGAACTTCTGCATTGTTTTTGCCACTGAAACTGGGATTTTAAAGACAGACATGCAGTATATTGGTAGGTTAGACAGAAAGTATATTAGTGATGAGATCTTGCACAACCCAAATCGAGAATAATCTCAAAGATAGAATTTGATTAATTTTAAGTCCTTAACCCCAATTTACTTTCTCTAGACATGACAATATACATGATACAATATTTTGGACTGCCAGTGTTAACAATCTACATGACACAATATTTTGGACTTTAAGCAAAAGGGGATATGACAATCTACATGACTCATAGCGCAAAGAGGATATCTTGAGACACTATCAGTGCTGACTTCCTGAGCCATCTTTGGGTTCCACATTTCCTAGATGAAATAAGGATTCCAATACACTAAAAACTGTATCTAAAAGTGCATTCTTGACAACAGAAGCCAAGGGAGATTTGTCGTTCTTCAAAGTGATCAGCGATCCACCCATGAGCTGTAGCGATGGCCAGTGCTATCTTCTAGTCATAATGTAAACCGCAGGTTTGAGCAGTGTCATGACTTCTTTTCCTCCAGGCAAGTGGTGTTGGCATGGCTTGGGTCAAGATTATTAGCGTTCCCCAAAACTAAAACGAAAGAAGCGGGAGTAAAACTGCCTGCCTAGTTCTTCAAATCGTGTGCAAGCAGGAAGAGCCTTATGTACAGGGTACAAACTTTTTTGGAAGAGGTTAGTAGTACCTGAATTTTTCCTTTCCCAATGGTTTTGCTCCCAAAAAGGATAGCTCAGCCATTGTCGTGTAGAGCTCCAGCCAAAATCTCACTTGCACTTGCACTTCCCTCATTCACCTGTTTTAGTGCAGAGAAGTAAACAAAGTGGCACTCAACCTATAAGATCGCTATACCTAGTACTTTCATGTTTTAGCATTACGGCCACAATTCAAAGAAGAGCCTGCTCAAACTGAGACTTTTTTGGAAAAAAAAAACATGGCTTTTTCCTGGATGAAATCAAATTGGATTCTATCTATGTAGAATACAGGATGGAAATGGCATATATTCCAGATAATTCACTTGACATATTTGCTCCTCGAGTAAAATGGTTGGTTTCCTGGAAAACAGAACTTCAAGCAGAAGGTCGAAGACTTACGAGCACAACAAGTGGATCATGTGTTAAGGCATGGCCATTAGCCATGTTGATAGGTGCCAATGCCATATTGCCATCCCTATCAATTGTATTGAAAAGTGTCTCATTTCCATCTAGCCATATTTGGGCAAGAGACATTAAATCTTTTTCCGTATAAAATATACAGAGATTATCAATTTAAATTCCTTGAATAAACAACAAAGCCCGATCCTGATCTCACATCAAATCTCCCTTACATTTCCACATTTCCCCTCTCTCTATGACTACTTCATTGCACTCTCCCCCAAGGCCATCAAATTGGTGACCCTTTAGCCCATCACGCAACATCCTGTATTCTCTATTTAGAAGATAAAAAACAAAAACATTCAAAGATATCCTCCTTGCGCTATGGGTATAGTATTAGAACTAGATGTGCATGGATACTTGTTAACATGTCCATGTAGCAAAACCATGGTTTTGCATATAGTTCAGCTTACTTGCAATAGTTAGAGAAATAGGGATATGGAGAGAAATTATTGATCGAGGCATGCATGTAGCGCTCTTCTTAGAGAAGATATGTCCCCTCTAGCACCGGGTTGATTGAAATTCCACTCATATCACTATCGAGCTCATATTTATTTCCATACGAAATAGAATGAATGGGATTTACACATATGTTCAACCAATTTTCCTTATTCTACAGTTAATTCAGCTAATAAACCATTTTAAAGAGGTTTTAAAAGCTTTTTCCTAACACACACACATAAAGCTTTTTCCTAACACACACACATCTATATTGCAGGATACCCCATCGTATCTTAGAATTTCTACAAAAAAAAGGATACTGGTCATATACTTATAGTTTTTGAAGGAGACGATACAAATTGCAGGATCGTAGATTTTAAACAACTACGCTCATATAACTATCGTATCGAGCTCTGTTGTGAGAGAACCGACCACAACCAAAGATCCAAGTACAGAAAAAAGAAGGTAGACCAGAATTAAATTGGGTAACATGAAATGATGAAGTCGATAGCCTCATTTTAATCGTACACAATTAGGACAAAAATTGAGCTTTTGCATACCTGAAAATGTGAGGCCATAATCAGTTTGAAGATGATTGACGCCGTTTGTGTACAAAGATTTAGTGAAAAAACAGTACGTATACAGAGAGAGAGAGAGAGACCTTGGGGAAATAGGGACGACGACCATTGTTGGGTTAGTTGCAACTTGCACGTACTGGCGTTCACTGGAAACTCGCATATGACAGACGCGAGCTTTTTCTAAACGGCACCCTCTTGAACACGGGAGGTATCCCCAAAACGGCGTCGTCCATACTTGTTAATACTTCGCATCTTCAACCTGCGAAGTCACTCGAAAACATGAATTTGTCAAATTGTGAGCCCGTTCCAGTTTATCATCATGATCAAAACCTTTCATGTTTCAAAGATTGTCAAGAACATAAAACCTGTCAAATATCCTTTGAATCGAGTACTCATCGATACATAATCGGAGACGATAAGTGTGAATTTGTTATCGTTAAAATAGATTTGGCCACACTCTATCAAATCCTTTGTGCCAACGACTGGGAGGAGTTGTTTGCGAGGTTTGGTGAAACGACGTCGGAAGCGTGCATTATTGGATCTGCAACGTGAGTTCGTAAAATCGTGATCTCGTTTCGATTGATCTCTACGATCGAAATCGTTCAAGTTGCAGAGCTTGTGAAGAAAGATAAAGAATGTCAAAGATCATCTGAATCGAATTCTTAACAATTCATAATCGGAGATGTTCAAAGCGAATTTATTTTTATGAAAATAGATTTGGCTACACAGTATCAAGCCCACTATAGCAAAGATTAATTATTGGCGGCCGTTAACACATCTTTGCGGCCAGGCGCAATTATCCGCGGTCAGGAACAATTATTTGCGGCCAGGAGCAATTCTATGCGGCCAAGACTAATTTTTTGCGGCCAAGAGCAATTCTTCGCGGCCAGGAGTAATTCTTTGCGGCCAAGAGCAATTCTTCACGGTCAGGAGCAAAACTTTGTGGCCAAGAGTAATGCTTTGCGGCCAAGAACAATTCTTCGTGGCCATGAGTAATTCTTTGCGTTTAGGAGTAATATTTTGTGGCTAGGAGCAATTCTTGACGGCCAGGAGCCGTGGAGGAGTAGGATGTGAAATATCATGCGACTGAGGGGGATAGGAACTGCTCTCCATGTCCCAAGTACGATATCGTTTCTTCGCCATGTCTATCAAAACAAACAAATTCAAATGCAATGTCACTGGAAAGCATGGAAAACTAAGATAAATGTAGAAGAGGGAATTAAGGCCCCGTTTGTAAAATGTTTTTTTCTTGAAAACAAACTTCAAATTTTCAAATTTTTATTTTCAGGTGTTCGGTTAGCACTTGAAAATATTTTCATAAATTGACAAAATAGTGTAGAGACAGAGAGAGAGAGGACCGACGATAGAGAAAACTGAGTAGTGAAAATTCCAGTAGAGGGCAGTGGGTTCATTTCGAAAAATAACTTATGGAAGATTTAAGGGTAAGTCATTTTCATCCAATTTTCCTATTTTTTATACAACCAAACACCGAAAAATAGGTAAAATATTTTACGCCCAAACAAACGGAGCCTAATGTTTGTTTCGATGTAAAATGTTTTACAATGTAAAATATTTTTCATGTAAAATGTTTTTTCAGAAAACAAACTTCAAACTTTTTATTTTCCGGTGTTTGGTTGACACTTGAAAATATTTTTAGAAATCAACAAAAAAGTGTAGAGAGAGAGATGGGGGAGCTTAAACGGTGGAGAGATATGAGATTATTGGAATTGATCGAGGAAACTGAGCAGTAAGAATTGAAGTAGAAGGCAGCGGGTTCATTTTGGAAAATAACTTACGGAAGATTTAAGGGTAAGTCATTTTCATCAAATTGATGGAAAATGTTTTACATGTAAAATGTTTTCCTCATTTTTTACACAACCAAACACCGGAAAATAGGTAAAACATTTTACCGGAAAACATTTTACGTCCAAACAAACGGAGCCTAAGTCACTAATCAACATGAAATAAAATAGTCTATGCAAATATCAGGAGGACTGTCTTCTTCTCAGAGTTAAACATGAGGCACTGCAGTAAAACAAAAAATTCCATATAATAACATCACAGCAACGCTGGAAGATCCACAAAAGTAATGAACATGTAATGAAACAACAACCACTAAAGTAGACATTCCCATCAGATTCAGAATTCATCCATCAGTTGGCTCTCAAAAATAAGTGGTATGTCAATGGTAATGTTGCTTGCATCGTTCCTCGACCAATCAAGGTTCTCGTTCATGTAGCGTATATACTTGCAGCTTATGTTCTAAGATAAGCTATTCGAAATGACTTGGACCGAAAGAGTTCTACCTAGTTGCAATCAATTTAGCAGCAAAAAATGGGATTGATGGTTTTAGACTAACAATCTGTCATTATTTGTAGCAAAAGGGCTATGCGCCTAAAACACTAAATATGTTCGTTTATAGAACGTTTTTCCTATGTTTTCCCTCCCTTTTACTTTCCCTTCCCTTCCTTTCCCTCCCACAAGTTGGCTAAGCATGATGCGCTCCTAAATTTGTACGCAACCCCCTTCACGAATTGATAAATAACAAAGGCAATGACGCAAATCATCTATACAAATTGCTTGGCGTAGGTTCATTTGCCAACCACATTGTTAAAATATGTACTAAAAGGGAAGAGGCTATCTTGGAAAACGATCAAGACTTGAGTTTTGAGTTCTAAGTCGGTTATCAATAATGGCCTCAAGCTGGACCTGGGTCGCGCTCTCCCACTGGAAAAGTTAGTTTAGTCTCATTATTACAGTACGTTTTTCCCATTTAATCAACTTGTTTCATATTGAACTAAAACCTGTCGGTGTTCCATGGATTTTGATTCTAATCAAATCTCACATCTTGGGATTCATATTGAGAAGGTCCCCCCTATAGCTTGTTCAATGACTTTCTTTTTACCTTTTGTAATGGAACAATATTGTTTCCCGCATTTTGGATCCGCTACTTCTTCCTTTCGGTCCCTTCACCTTTTGCAGTCGTTTTTTTGTTTCGCTTTGGTAAGTTTGATTTTATTGAACCAGAACTGAAAAACAGGAGCACAGAGGCATCCCCAGGACACAAAGAATCCAAACAACAGAAATAACAAGTAAACTATGAAATAAATTGCTTATTTTTTAAGAAGGTTTTTGGAACAGGGCCTTAAGTACAAAGAACAGAGGCTGACAACAACAGAAGTTTAGAAGACTTGAGTACAAAGAACAGATTACATCTACCAGAGGCAAGCACATTAGCATAGATTTGCCAATCAATACACACAAGTCTATTATGATCTGACTTCTTGATATTCCTCCACGTATGAATGCAGCATATTTTCCTTTTGAGAAGTAGCCTGCTTAATTGATTTTTTTTTTTTTCTTGTAATTTCTGCGATAGTTTCAATTGCTTGGCTCATTTTGCTATTGCTCTGGAACTTGTGCTTCGAAATTCGACAAACCATTGCGTTGTAGTGTGTAAAATTCCATTAACTTGACTACCGCGACCTAGAAATTCT